>OY776087.1:14403434-15603434 GCA_963675205.1 Catocala nupta
ACCGATGATTTTACGAAAATCCTTGTTTATCCAGTTATACTACCTGACTTGACTTATAAAGCCTACTGCAAAACAGCATTTACTAGAGCAGGCAACGCGCGTAAAACGCTTGCGTAACTAATCGATACTCAAAATGAACGTCAGACATTTTTGGAACGTTCTATCAATGTCCGAATAATGATTGTTATGGACAATCAAATAACTCTATAAATAATCAAGTTTATTTTACATCAGTCAGAGTACATCCTACAACATTTTTATCCAACTTTATTACTAGCAGTCTTTCAATACATATAGTAAAACGCAATTCTTTTTTTTACTAGCTCTTACTTACTTTCGCATTTAACGAGTTTATACATCCATCTAGTCATTTCGCAAATTTTCAAGAAAACGTAGTTAAATTAGTTCCTGTAGCAAAACTTAGCCTTCGCTGCTTTAGAAAAGCTTCATGTTACTCTTAAAAGTTACTTTACTTTTATTTTTGTTTCTCTGAAATTTAATAGAAGGATGTATTGTTGTTTTTAGATTTATAAAGTCAGATATATGTATATATTATATAATGCTTACAATACCTTGAACATATGAGTAAAAATACTAAAAATTACAATTTAATAGCGATTTTAATACTGGCTGTTTTTTTGGCTGAATCTAGTAACCAGCATACATAAATATAAATTCAGTAACTAGTAAACTTATAAATTAATAAATGATCATGATCATCAACAGTTATTTTGTGCCGAAAATAAATACGGTGCAAAGCTGTTTTATGTTGACCTGCATAAAAGTAAATAAAATTTATTTACATAAATATAAAAACACGTTATAAACAATAAACATTTATTCTTTATAAACTGTCGGCAGCGAAAATTTTTTTTTTTTTTTTTGCTCGTCAAAATGATCACACTCCGCCTGATGGTAAGCAGTCGTGTGGTCTAAGACCAGTGGCCTCCACATCGTCCTCATAGCAGCCGAGGTGATGTTGAGGTCTCTACTTTGACGGCCTGAGAAGGTGCTTTTTCACGCCCCGCTTAAAGGACCCAGGATTGAAGGAAGAAGGAAACACGTGCCTTGGCAGAGAATTCCATGCCTTGATCGTTCGGCAGAGGTATGAGGACCCAAACTTGTTGGTACGCACTCTAGTCGACTCCACCGTGTAAGGGTGGCATCTGAGCCCAGCACGCGTTGTTCTGGATAGGAAAGGGGAGGGCGGGATAAGGTGGAATAACTCTTCAGAGCACTCCCCGTGGTATATTCTATAGAAACATGCCAAAGAGGCAATATCCCTACGGAGTTGCAGAGGTTCCAGTGAACTCGTGACCTCTGGATCTCCGATGATACGGACAGCCCGCCGCTGTAAGCTGTCAAGAGCGTCTAGCAAGTACTGCGCGGAGCCATCCCAAAGATGAGAACAGTACTCCACGCAAGGGCGCACTTGTGCCTTATACAATAGGCACAGCTGCCCAGGCGCGAAGAACCGCCTCACCCTGTTCAGAACTCCGAGTTTTCGCGAAGCTTGCCTAATGACGCTCTCGATGTAGGTTTTGGGATTAAGGGAGCGGCAAAGATCCATACCTAAGATGGAGAGGCTGTCACGTATCACCAGTGGAGTGTTCTTCAGAGAAGGGAGGGGAAGGAACGGAGACTTTTTTGTTGAGAACGCGCATGCCTGGGTCTTCTTGGCGTTGAACTGGACCAAGTTCTTGGCACCCCATTCAGAGATGCGGTTCAAGGTCTGGTCAAGTTCAACGACAAGATCCTGCCTTTTCCCCACAACCTCAGCCTGTTTGGCTCCAGGACGTCCGAGATATCGCCCATGCACGGTACTGTCGTCCGCATAACAATGTATGTTGCCGAGATTCAACATATCATTGATATGCAGAAGAAAGAGCGTAGGGGATCGGTCCCCCTTTTTGGGAATCGGTTGAACGTTCGCCTCCTTCCAAGCCTCAGGCACAATGCCTGCGGCGTAAGACGTCCGGTATAGGCGCGTAAGTGTGGGAGACAACTCCGCTGCACATTTTTTGAGGACCACAGCTGGGATGCCGTCAGGTCCACTGGCTTTCCGAACATCGAGAGACTGCAGTATCGCACGAACGTCACGTTGCCTGATACGTATATCAGGCATGGTGTAGCCGCAGTTGGCAATGTTAGGCGGCTGCGAACCGCAGTCATCGATTCGGGAGTTGGCTGCAAAGAGATTTGCAAGCAGATCTGCTTTCTCTTGCGGCCGATGAGCCAGTGATCCATTCGGATATCTCAGAGGGCGCAGCGAGGTCTGGCAGAAGTTGGACTGCACGGCTTTGACCAGGCGCCAATAGCTACGACTGCCCGTAGGATGGGCCATGAGCTCCTGGCCGAACCGTGCGACGCGCTGAGCATCCGCTCTTAAGTATGCCCTCTTGCAGACCTTTGTGGCTTGGTTGAACGCTGCCTTCAGGTGATCCACGTTAGAGTCGTGGAGAGTGCGAGCCCTGGTCCAAGCGCGGTACGCTGTCTGTTTGCGTTCAACAGCATCAGCGCATTCACGACCGAACCAGGGCCTTTTCCTGCCACCGCTCGTGACATCACTGTATGGAATATAATATTCCATACCCAGGATGATTTCACCAGCGACATCAGTAGCGCTCTCTGAAGGATCCCTGTTCTCAAAGCAGCGTTGAGCCCAAGGGATGGATGCGAAGTACTCCCGCATTCCATCCCAGTCTGCTGACGAGTAGTGCCACAGTCGTCGTCTTGCCTCCTCGGGTCGTGGGGGCGTAACAACAACAGCTGTGGCACAAACCAGACAGTGGTCTGAGGTGCCCAGAGGAGCACTAATCGACACACTGTACCGGTTCGGGTTACTTGTCAGCAGCAGATCGAGCAAACAGGGCGCCTGACCTGCAATGTCCGGTATCCGGGTGGGCTGGAGTACCAGTTGAGACAGGTCATGCGTGACAGCGAACGCATGGGCAATTGTCCCGCGTGGTCTGATTTGGGAGAACCCAACCAGGTCTCATGGTGGGCATTGAAATCTCCCAAGAACACCAACTCAGCATTCGGAAACTGCTCCTGCGCGTCGTCTGCCGCCTGACTCAGGTAATCAAAGAGTCGAGTTGTCTCAGCGTCTCCTGAATGGGATCGGTAGAGGCACATGTAGATTTGGCTAAAAGAGCCATGATCTACGTGTACCCAAAGGACAGAGAAGGAAGGGTCCTCTAGGCAGTGTAGACGGCGACAACAAATATCCGCCCTAACAAACAAGCATACCCCGGCTTTCGCGAGGAAACACTCCTCTAGCACGTAGCCGGGATATTGCAGGTAGGTCGTGTCTGCAGGACGGCGTATTTGTGTCTCCGTTAGAAAAAGCATTGCCGGCCGAGCCGTCTCCAGGTGGTGATGGACAGCATTAAGGTTAGCGTGGAGTCCTCTGATGTTAATAAACTCCACGACACCGGAAGAGGAAGCAGCGGTGGGGTTACGGCGATTGGCTGCTGTTAAACGACAATGCTTTGTTCGTACTGCCATAGAGTGAATGGAAGGGAAAGCGTGAAAAAAAATAAGAGGCGGCTATTCTCGCAACAAAGTGGGGCAAGGCGCAGAGCAAGTTTCGTCATATTACTGTGTGGTATGGCGATAGCCGATCCGACGGACGGAAGGACCCCCGTACCCTCCCGAAAGTGGTCGCCGGGACCCACCCTCCGGTCACCATCCGGCACGACGAGCCACCTCGAGATTATGCGCGGCATGATGAGGCAGCCAACCAAGTTGGTTAGACTCGGTTGGGCCTCTGGACTATACCGCGGGCGGCCAGCAGAGCACCGTTTCTACGGCTCTCCCTGGCCGCCGGGTCGACTCGCGCCACCCACACAATGACTCTACGGATACTCTGCAGGTCCCTCGTAAGCTGCGAGAATCGTCACCTCATGCTTAGGCCTCCGGCACTCTCATTCACCGAACGAAACACAGCAGTGAGACACTGCTATTTCACGTCGATTTTCTGTGAGAGGGTAGTACTTCCCCGGTCGAGCCGGCCCATTCATGCTGTAACCAGCTTGGCTCTACTACCATAATAATATATAAAATATGCAATTCTACATATTTTGCAGCTCAAACATGAGTTCCAAAATTACGCTTTGAAAATATAACGGTGGAGAGACAGTCCGAATATAATGGACGCCGGCGGGTCGTCGCCGGGAGCGACTAGCTAATGAGCCCGAGAGACGCCGACACTAACGCTCATCGGCTCACCCATTCAATTACCGGTAGCCGTTATTTAAGACCGCTGATTAATTGCTCGCTTCGCAGAAGCTTCACTCTTGCTGGATTCTGGTTCATCAATATGCGTGAATTCGACCAGTTAACTAATAGGTTTTAGAAGTTTAGGTCTTAGTGATTATGTTGCTATAAGTGAGCTGAGCTTAATTACTTTCAAGTGAGAAAATTATCCGTACTTTGATTTTTATTAGTGTTGTCAAATCAATCAGTTTTTATAATTTATATAGAATCCGCATCCAATCTAATATTTATGAATTACGAGGACAGGTAGTTGTAAAATAGTGCTAAACTATATTTAAAATGAAGATTTCCTCACGAAGATGGTTGTTATTGATACAGTCAGCAAAATAAGTAGATACATATTTAATCATTTGATTAGATGCCTCGTGCTGAGGCAAAACACATGTTGGCACATATTTTGACAAGTTAAAATACGCCCGGACCCCATAACACGGTTATACCTATCTAAAGGAGTTCGGTATTTTTAACTTTTTTATAGTGCAATAGTTGGAGTTAGTCAATCCAAGGGTGTGTGGCGGGTTCCTCTTTTCCCAATAATTTCAGATAAACATTTATGTGGTAATGCCTCTTCTTTTACCACAGTAATATTTAAAAGGTAGTTATTTTAATCAGAATTCATTACTATGGAATAATAATAAGACAATTTTAATCCGCTTTAAATTGTAAAAAGAATTTTTTAATGTTGTTATATCGCTGACTGTAGAATATTACCACGGTGGTGAATATTTAACAGAAAAATTTGCTACACATGTTTAGAATCTACTAAAATTGATATTTTACTTGTATTAATTTATGTCATATGTCGTAGTAGTTATGTCACCCAATATAATATTATATATATTAATGTACCACTAAAGGCCAATCTTTACTAAAGAAAGCCAGCTAAATCCGCCCGGGCCAGCCGCGATGTTACTTGCATTATGCCGTATCCATTGTGTTGTAAGAAAGAAATATTATGAAAAATTTCACGAATTTCTCTGGAAATTTTCATTAGCAGTCTCCAAAATATGTGCCCGGTAGTTGTTGTCTTTTGTAAAGATTACTAACATTATGGGTTACATATTACTAGTATTCTTGTTAATCCCTTAAGTTAACCTAGAATGCTTGTGTTCGCACACACACTATTCAAGGCAGGAGTAGGTACACCTTGTTAGGTTTAGTCGGTAGTATCCGGAACGTTCCATCTCTTTCCGGGTAAGCCCGACATAACCTCTCCGCTTCCCTCTTCCGCGGAGTATGAGTCAATGCATTCCGGCAAGTAAAAAGAAAGGAATGGTTTCACAACGGTAATTCAATTGGTGGGATTTGAAACCGCGATCTCTAACCGCAATGCCGATGCCTTATCCATTGGGCTACCGCTGTTTATGACAATAGGATCGCTATCTATGACGTGAGACCTAAAAATATAGTTTTCTAAATCCTTGTTTACCCCTTTAAGGTTATACAAGCTAAGCTATCTTATGTTTTCTGACAACCTATTTTTATACCATTCATAATTCTTACTTACGAACGTTGTCGTAATTCGCGACTAAGTTTTATTATCTTTTTAAGTGTTTGAAAACTAGTTGGAAAGCAACTTACATTTACGCTAACTTGTCTCAGAACTTTTAAGACTTACGAACTAAGTTAAAAGGATGTAGTCAAAGATAATGCGTTAAGTTTTAAAATGTCTGTACCAGGTTCAACGGTTTTAAGTTTAATTGTTGGTTAAATTATGACCATTGATTAGTACTTATGGTTATAAGATTGAATAGCTCCAAACAAGTATTTTTTTAAGAATGTCCATATAAATTCTCGATTGGAGTGAAGTTTTTAAGTAGTTTGTAGGTACAATTTGCTCACTTGAAGTTGTTAATATGTATATTTTCTGTATGGAAATGTTTTTAAATTACTATCTAGAACAACGTTATATATTGTACGCTATATATTGTTTTCGATTATAACTTGCTTTTTGCACTAAATTGAGATGTTAGCAGTAAAGGTCGTATTAAAAAAAAATTAATACTATTAATATTAATTAATATTATTTCGACTGCTGTGTATCGACGACGTCTCCAGTTTGATTCCATGGTCGTGCAAAGTTTTGTCAAGTTTACTATTGAGATATATCCAGTAGCAGTATGAAGTTTCGAAAATGCTTGGTAGACGACAATAGGCTCACCCACTATTACGTGACACTTAAAAACAAAGCAATGTGGGAGTAATACACCTTTGCCTGTTTATGAAGGAAAATAGAAATCTTCCCTAGTTTTTATTTTTATAAGTTACTGGTTAAAAATTGACCTTTATATCAATTTACTATCATTAAAACATCAAAATGATACCGTTAGATATATAACTGCGTCAAACAAGCATGTCCTTCAGTTCTTTGCAGTAGTTATTGCTACGGCGTAGATATCTACGTCGTAGCAATGCTACACATAATAACATTGTGACTACGAATATTTATATTAAGCTATTACTGACTAATTATTTCTTCTTTATTATATTTGTAGCTATCCCTTGGGAACATTTTTCTGCATAATAGGTACATATTTTTCTGTGCCCGTGACGTGTATGCGAAATTTTATGATAATCGGTGTAATATATTGTAAAAAGCGAGTACTACACCAACGGTACGTAGCTATAAGTACGACCTAATATTGTAGCAAGCCAGTCGGCCAATATACGTTGTACAGCGAAGTTGTGTATTATTCCTGAACCTCATATCCCGGCAAGAAGTGCATTTCTCAAATACATCACAATCGGTTAAGTAGTTCAGGCGTAAATGTATAAAAACATTCTTATATTCACATTTATAGAATTAGTAAGGATTCTCAGGAAACCGTTTTACTAAATTTTTAACATTACCGGCCTTCCAAATCCAGACTACTCCGTATTCGTGCACGCGTAAAATATTATATTATGCGTTGTGAATTATTCACAACATTTTTATGTTGTGGTACTTCTAATTCCGAATGCCCAGCATTTAAACAAAATGTAAGCAATCTCTTTAAAATAACTGTTTAGTAAATACATATAATTATATAAATATATTCATTGCTAATCCCAAACAGTAGTACAGTTTGTTTGAACAATGACCAATGACAAATTTGATTTAAACGTTACCTGAAACGGAAAGCGGCAATAAATAATTACGTTAATCGTAGTGCTAACACATATAAAAGTTTAATCACATATTTGCAAATAGATATTTATATTATCGTTGTTGCCTACAGTTTAACAAAACACTACATTGTGCCCGCGGCTTCGCCTGCGTAAATATAGGTTAGTAGCGGTATTTTTTCTAGATGAAAGGTATCCTATGTCCTTTTCTGTTCTTCTGACAATGTATGTATATGCGAAATTTCATGGTGATCGAGTAGATAAGGCGTGAAAGCGTTACAAACAAACAAGCAAAAAAACAAACAAACACATTCGCATATATAATATTAGTTAGGATTAGGATTATATTATTAGGTACATATGTGTACAAATCGCGAACGCCTAAAAACGTTTATTCTCATATATTCGTTCGGACATTCGAGCTAAGCTTGGTGTTGTGGTTTTGAATAAACCACAACACCAAGCTATTGTATAAGTATCGAAAGCGTCTCATTAACAATCTTTGACAGCTATATCGTCGCTTTGTAAACAGATGGATATCGAGGTATACCATGCCGTTTGACAAACTACTTTGACTTTTCATGTTACGCCTGAATGTATTCGTTGAATTTACAGTCCATCGTCATTCTGTGCTAGATGACGTTCTCTAAAGAGTGGTCAATATGTTTAATGGATGTGTCTTTTAGTGCAGTGAACCTAACTATACAATTAATGCGATCTGGGGGGCAGACGGCAGTAAAGTAACTATGATAGGTGAAGACGAATCTTTCTAACGTAATTTGTGTTTGCTCATGAGTAAGACATTTAATAACAACAATTTGAGCTAGGTATTCGCAATACTTATAGCTTATAGTAGACTCTGTTCATTAATCATATTTTCTCATTTATTATCAATAAACTTTTGAACATGAATCTTATTTTAATATTATAGTATTACTTGAAGCAAGCAGGTTTAGCCTTAATAAAACGATTAATGAAGCACAAGCGAGCTATGACAGTTATTTATGATAGTTTATTATTATAACAAGCTGGTGTTACTTCGCTTTATTAGTGTCTTATTACGTTTTGAACAACTTTATCTCAATTTTAAAATGTGTAGACAATACCTTCAATGACAGGTTTTCATCTCCACGCGAAGGAATTCCTCAACAATAGAAAATAATTTCAATTTCGCTAATGCGGTTCACTTTCATCACTAAATGATTAAGAATTATACCATTATCATATTATGATTATTACGTGAAGGGAAAACTGTGTACCTTTTTATACGCATACACGGAGCAGTACGTAATTTCAAATAGTTAATGGAAAAAAATACAATCCATTTCGTTCGAATTTCGACCACTGCATCCTCTAATTATTATAAAATACCGTTGGAAATCGGAACAAACTTTAATAGCTAGCAGTCTTGGGAAACAAAATCTAAGTAGTGAGTTATTCAATAGGAACAGGAAGAAGTTTATTAGATCTAGTTGAAAAAGCAATATTTCCCGAATTATATAAATCAGGAAGCTTACGTAAACAACTGAGTTAGTACATTGTGTGGGTTCCTAGTTCCGATATAATCAACATCAACCATACCAAGTTATCTGTCCTTTCCAATACCACCCTGGTAGGTATCATCGATTTGAATATATAGTCGCCAGCTATTGTGTTGAAGACATGGACGTGCTGAACGTTCTACAAGACTTACTAATTGAGAAACCTTTTTAAGGTGAGATGCTTTGGCTTTTCTTAAGGTCACATAACTGTACTTCACTCCATAGATGTTCATTTATGTCAGCTCAATCACCTGACCTTCAACTTATTGAGTCACAGCGGCACACCGGTGGCTAGACACAATAGGTTTTCAATTATGTCTTCAAAACTTGGTTATCAGAATATAATGTCTAGTTTCATAAACCATTTAAATGTAGTGCTTTCAGTTATCACCCTGCCAATGCCAGTTCCATTCTAAGCATGTTTAACATTTCTGCGTTTACTTAAAATTGAACGTTTTAAGCAAACGCAAAAATGCCGATTTGTTTTTAGCTTGCTACAAAGAGATTATTATTTTCTAGTGTGGACGATGTCTTAGTCTTAGGTAATTCTAATATTATATTATAAATCTATGTTCTTCAAATAAAGATTTTGGTATTTGTATTTGGTAAACATCCTAAAAACATAATTACTTTGCAACTTTTGAAGGTAGATCAAACTCGCAACAAGTTTTCAAAACGCGTTAAGTTAAACAAACGTTAAGAACACAAGTTTCTGAACTGAACATAATTAGTGAAACCCGGTACTTTCGATAACAAATGCTGCAGTGTAATTTACATTGTACTCGGGACAGACCTTGAGATATCGTTCGGCAGCTCCTCGCTGGCACCGATAATCTTGAACGAAATTGTGTACTAAACAGCTGATATGATGGACGTGGTTGAGCTTGGTGGACGAGATAAATACGACTCAAGACATCCGCATTGACGTAGTCTGATCATTTATCATTTACTTGGAACATTTTAACGTGGACTGAATTGGAAATGTAGATATTATTTTTAATGCCTATGCTGGACATTAAAGTTATATTCTAAGTCTCTTTAGTAGATTCTTTAGTAGTATAGGCAACAAAATATAGACATAATATAACATGTCAGTATCTTTTTTTACTTTTGCGCAGGGTAGGATGGTATAGTTATATCAACCGTAAAATTTGAGTTGATTAAAATAATATTATAGATATAGGTATAATAATGTACAAATTATGATTGGGTCCCATGTAATAATAGCATATAAGTGAACTTATGAAAGGAGTGCCATTTCACATGTGCTGCTTATCTGGTACAATAAATACATATAGGTATACTGTGATATACAACAAACTATTTTGGTTCAACAGCAAAACACAAATAACTTTATTTTCTTGATCTTTGCATCAATCCACATCGTAACGAAAAATATTAAGGAAGGTGAATACCCAAAAACTAGGTGTTTTTATGCACGCTACCTGGCGAAAATATAGAATGTGGAACTTTGATATTAATATATCTAGTATCCACAGGGGTGCTGTTATTTATAGCTTGTAATTAAAACTAATTACAAATATATAAAGTAGGTACTAACATTTCAGAGATATTTTATAAAAGTGTGTCAAATTTATTTACTACCAATCTCAGTATAGTAGTTTTCATAGCGTATCTTTCTTATGCTAGTCTATTTGCTTTGAATAATAAGAAAAAGAAGAATATTAAATTTACAAGCATTTCCGCATAAGAAAACGTAACTCTACTACTAACTTTTGCAAGACATATTTTACAGTGCACTATTGCAGGACCGCATAAATGCTGCGCAGGAATTGGCTTGTCATTCCCATTACCCTTCGCCTTAATTAGAAAAAGTAGACATCAAAATAATTTCAAATCTGTATTTTTTTTTGCTCTAGTCTGTCAGAACAGAGTGCTTTGGCGTAAATCCTTTAGTTCTTAATACAATAAGATCCAGAAAATAAAAATGTAAACAGTAAATTCAAGTAAAGCTTTAGTTATAATATTTTCGTGGCCATGTGCTACCGTTCACGATGACAAATTGAATTCATCCAAAACACTATTTGTTTAAATTTACTGAAATATGATGTTGGTTTCTTTCTCTTATGGGTTTTGTGCTGTGTTCATATTTACGACGATCTTATAGTCTTTATTCGAAAATAATGCTGCTATTGGAGCCGTTAGGTATTAAAAATTTGTTTAAAGTTACCATTACCATTAAACTATCTATGTATCCGTTGCCGATTCAATTGAATTAAAGGTAAAAATATTCTGTGCTTGTGCTTTTTGTGCTTTGAAATGAAAACTCCCTTACTAGGAATAATTCCTGTATCGTCGGGGACCAAAAATGCTATCTTGATATGAAATGCTCAGAACCTATATAGAACATAAAATAAACTATTAGTGGATTTCTATACGTTTTCTAAATTCATTGGAACAGAGAATTTCATCGCAAGTTTAAAATTTGTTGTTTGATTTACGAAAATGTGTCACCCATTTGTGGCAGAGAAGTCAATTTTTGTCCAACAAAAAGAAGTTAATAGAATGAAAGGAATATATTATTAATGTCATAAAATTGATATGTTGGACCAAAATTAACTTCATAACGTATTATATTTATGATATAATATATATCTAAGCAGCGTTAGGCTAGCGGCGGTCTGGGAGACCATGGACTGCCACACAGAGGACTCACGTTCGATCCTCCGATCGAACTCATTATCATCGACATCCTCCGATGTCTGAGAGTTCTCGATAATGCTTTCGAAGATATGTAAAGTCTGTCAACTCGAACTGAGCTAGTATGGTGGACTATGGCCTAATTCTTCTCATACTGAGAAGAAACCCGTGCCCAGCAGTGGGTCGGTCAAATACAGGGTACTGATATTATTATGTTATTTATACTATGTGGCGTCACATGTTATATCGATAATGTGGCGATAGATATAGATCGATAATGTGGCGATCTTTTACGTACAAAAATGACTGTACATTGGCATCTTAATTGGTCTTAATATGAGCCATTTAGCAGTCACAAATCATGACTAAATTTTATTTGAATTTACAATATTGTATATTTTTAATTAGTATTTTTTATTAAAAACCTTTAGCTTTTACTTTAGCCAAGGTACCAACATCTACTACATATGTAGTTAATATTGGTATTTTGGCTCACATATTCGTCGGCCATTTTACTATCAAGACGGGCACGTAAGAATTTCTGAAGTAGGGTAAAATGTTCCCACAAGGTCGGTTAACGTTCTTATAGCCAGCCGGTATGCTTAATTAAAAGAGTTCCGGAGCCCAGCTCTGTTTTAGCCTTTCGAACATATTGGATTATATATATTTACTTTTGGGTAATTAAAAATGTATTTTAGATGGTAATGTTTAGAATTAGTTAGTTAGCGTCATCAATTTAAAGCAGTTACAAGTATAAGATTAGTATGGCATACAGGATTGTTGTCAATATAGACGATAAAAAAAATTTCGTAGTCGAGTAATTTAGGGGCACTTTTAGGAGGGCCATATAATAATACAAATATGGTAATGCATATTTGGGCTACCTTCTCGTTGGTTAATGTTCGAAATAAATGTAGTTCGTAGTGCCACCTGGCCAAGATCAAAAGTATTCTTATGACCACGGGCAGTTCAACCAGGAGGCAGGACCAAACATTTAAAATAATACGTAAATATCTGGTATGACTGCTTTTATCACCGTTAACTATCACATATACTACGAGTATGTATATATGGGGATAGTAATGAAGAATCGACAAAATATAATATTTTCCTTGTATGAGAATTATTTAAGTAAGAAGACGTTATTATTTTTAGTATTGAATAAAAAGTTATATCGTTGTTTTCAAAGATACAAGACCGCACGGGGCATAGTTTAATTACTGTATAAAACTTGAACGAAAGCCAATAGAGCGCTGATACTAACAATATATTATTTTACTCGTTTTATTGGAATATGTTGAACTACATCCCTTTTGGTAGAATTAATTTTTGTTAATAAAAGTATTTTAAAATAAAATATAGCCTATGTTATTCGGTGATAATATCGCTTTCTAATGGTAAAGATTTTTTTAAATCGGTTGATTCGTTTTTGTGTTAAATATTTACAAATAAACAGAAAATCAATCCTTCTTTATAATATTGGTATAGATTTTACTCATTGAAAAAACTCATTTATACGGATTTTATCGCGTTGTTTATGTAACACTGTATTACTTACATAAATTAGAAACTGTTACACTACTACTACTATTGAACTTTACTACCATGGCTACTGACCATGTCAACCATGACAACGTTGGGAAAAGTGTTTTAATAATTTTATTAGATTAAAAATTAGTAAAGTTCAATAGTAATAGTAGTGTAACAGTTTCTAAATTATGTAGGTAATACAGTGTTACATAAACAACGTCATAAAATCCGTATAAATGAGTTTAATGTCAATGAATAACATTCGCGTAAACAGAAGACAATATTATAGATTTTACTCTTAATGTTGCTTTCGTCCAAATAAATAAATTGCCTTTCTTTCTATATTAAGGTCCTGAAAAGCGACTAGATCGCTTATATTAATAGTATGTACTTTCACTCGCTATATGGAGATTCTCCAAGTGAAGTCCCATCATTCACAATATTCCTACTTGTTAATTTTTTTTAACTATAAAATAGATATTTTATAAAGTATCATCTCTACAGAATACAATAATACATTAACTAAAATTATAACTGTTTTAAATATCATAGATTTTTATGTTAAACATGTCTTAGTATTAGCACTACAATTCGAATTTAGTAGTTTGAATTTAATTACAACAGATGTAAATAGTCTAGAGTACGGCAATTAGCAGGATTTGGCTTTAGTTCAGCTCGCTCGTTCCTTTACAGATAATACTCGTTATCTGACAAAGCACTTTCTATAATATGTGCTAATTGTTGGGGGCGATCTAACGCTTAACACGAGTGTAAGCACTATATTTTTAGATTAATATTTTTATATATATTATGTATGTACTAATCCTAACTAATATTATAAATACGAAGGTGAGTTTGTTTAATACGCTTTGTCGCCTTTATTACTTGACCGATAATCATGAATTTTTTCGCATGCACGTTTTCAAGATATAGAAAAAGACATAGAGTACCTTTCATTCCAGACACAGAAGGTATTCAAATATTTCGGGCATTCCAACAATTGACAGATTAATTTAGTTATAAAAGGTTGAATGCGCATAATAATTCAGCCCTGTATTAAACTGTCCCACTGCTGGGCACGGGTCTCTTCTCAGTGTGAGAAGGATTAGGCCTTAGTTTACCACGCTGGCCCAGTACGGGTTGGCAGACATGTCTTTGAGAACATCATTGAGAACTCTTAGACATGCAGGTTTCCTCACGATGTTTTCCTTCACCGTTAAAGCAAGCGATCATTAACTATTTAATACGCACATAACTTAGAAAAGTCAGAGATGCGCGCCTTAGGATCGAACTCGATACCTCTGCGTGGCAGTCCAACGGTTTTCCACTAAGCTATCGCTGTTGCTAATGCGCATACGTTAAATTAATTCTCTTTTTTTCAGGTAAGGTGGCTAGGTGTCAAGCGCACGAGCCGGCTGATGTGAATTGGATATAGTAGCTAATGTGCCAAAGCTGCAATATTGCAATGCTAGGTGATTACGCTCGGATTATCAATCCTTCCATGTTTGCAATCATAATGTACGTATACAATTTTCGTAAAAAGTAAAAATTCATACATCAGTTTAGTTAAGGCATTCATTCTACGCAAGATTACCTTAATATTACATGAATTAATGCATCTGGCTTGTTCACCAATTACATACGAATATAATACAGCATCAAAATACCCATAACAACAAATTGAAATCAGGAGTAGGTAGGTAAATAAAGTCAGCAAATTTTAAATATTCTAAAGGCAAGCTGTTTGGTTCAATTCGTTTACAAGTCAACGAATATTATTTTTGTGACACAAAACGTTGTGTTTACTCGATGTTAACCCTTTCACTGTCCGTGACAAACACAATACATGATCTATTGTTATGTACCTATATTATGTATATCATCAGAGAAGGTACTTAATTATAAAGTTTTCATTTTAATTTTTGTCCGTCTATTAGATTAGCAAAAAATATAAGACACGTATTTTCTTCTATCCCACAAACTAATAACAACGAACATACAGCGCGTTTAAATTTCATGTTACGTCACTGTTCGGTAGAAATTTTATAAGAATGTGTTTTATTTTTTTCTAACATATGTATTTAATTAGTCTCCTTTCTACATTCCCAAAGGGGTATTATTTACACGCAAATTTCGTGGACTATGGTTTAGGTCCTATATAAGGTCCATAGTCGATGCTGCTACTGAGATTTCTTGTCAGAGGAGAAAACATTTTGTTTTAGTAAGGCTAAGTGTATAATATTTTACCTTACCTGTAAATTTAACCCGAGAACTCATAGACAGCATTCAATGCCACTACACCATTATTTGAATTACCTCCCAAGTATTTATCTCTCATAATCAGTATACACTGTTCCCTGGTAACAATTTCGGCTAACTCCAACAAAAGACATACGAGTTATTGTGAGCTAATTTCTTTGGCCTTTTTCTCAAGACTAACACTGTTTACGGGTCACACGTAGGTACTAATGTTTACTTAAGACTACACCCACAACTTAAGTAAACAGCATTGAAGTTGTGTCTTTAGTTCTAATTATATAGGGTAATTTTCTAAGCTAACGTTGGTATAACATATACATTATATAAACGATATGTGTGCTTGGTCTTTAATGCAGTGGTAGTGAATGCGACTTCTGTGCATATTATTGGGTTTGACTCCCTAATCAGGCCAAGTGTTATTGGGTTTTCCTGTATAAAATTCACAGTAGCAGTACAAAGTCTACAACAAATATACATAATATGCATAAATACACATTGGACCTGCTAGATACTTTATAATGAAAAAATATTTTACTATATAGGTAATGATGGGCTTATATAGTAAAATATGTTTATGGGCTTGGCTTTGCTTCTATCCAAAAGCAAGGCATTACATATATTTTATTACAAAGAATATGTCAGTATACACATTTACGGGCAAATGGCACTATACAAAAAATCATAATACTCCTTAGAAGCTAAGTCTTTACAAAATATGTTTTCTAACTTGTTACGAAAAAACTTTCAAATTAATCCTAGTTAGTAACAAAGCGTACAGTATACACATTGGATATTAATAAATTAAACTGAACTGCTGTGATCTCGTCTTATTGAGATCGCATACGATTGTCATAAATATGCGGCATCACGACGTTCCACCCGCTGAGAACAAATGCTTCACTAATGAAAATACTAAAATACTAGACGTGAAAGAATTTGTACCGTAACGGCTGGGTTTGTATGAATGGCTATGTATGTGGCTCTTTTGTAATTGCCTCAGACTTTATGTGAAAAAGGAATGCTGCTCTTTTCTTGTAAACGAAATGTTATACAAACGTACAACCTACATTTTACTGGCAAGTGATAAAAAACTTCTAACAGATTACGGGAAAAATTAAATGGAGAGTTTCTGCAAAAGAAATCCTACGACAACTTGCTGCTTAAATAAGATAATCTTGAAAAATGAAAAGAGTTAGCAACTTTTGCTCGGCCATTGGTTCTACATAATTTATGATTTGGTTAGACTTTAATTACCTTCATAAATAACCTTATAACTAATTTAAAAGCTTTTTCCTTACTTAATATCTAAATTAAAATGTCGTAATTTGACTTATCGAATCTAAAACAACCTTTCAAGCCGATTAGTTTTATAAGAAGCGTAGTAAAATCTTACACGGTTTAAAGTGTGGTAAAACTGTCTCCTCGATAACAGGGTATATAATTATGTCTAGTGTGTGAGTTCCATTTAAAAATAAAATATTTCAGTTGCACTATCAACTATGCGTACAATATTTGATAAATAAAGTTTACGTATTAACGTAATTTTCATCACTCATATATTAAGAAAATACATATTTACTTATTACAAAATTATGTTAAATTAGCAATCCTTATTTCAGAAACTCACGCGACACCATAATGTTTAAAAATCCTCGTAAGTAAGACTTTAGAATTAGAAAGATCTACTGAATAATTCATTCGAATATAATTCAAACAATGGATTCTGTCGAACCTAGTGTTTATTTTATACAATAGCCTTTTTAATAAAAAAATGCTAATGAGTTTTGGATTCTGAACCACGCAACTAGTTTTTGGCCTCTGATGGCCTTGACAAGTTTACGCGGACTATGTGTTAGCGCAGAAGGCTACTAACTCGAATAACGTAATGTCGGGGATGCATGCTTTTATTTCGAGGAAACTAAATTAGTCAGATATACATACATATATCTTATGAATATAAGTCATGTGAGATTGAAGTAAGCAATTTTGACTCCACGGATGGCGTAGTGGTTTAAATGTTCGCAACGTCATTGTGACTGCGTCGAGTGCTGTACGTTCGATCCGCCACGAGAGAAAATTTGTTTGACCCACAAATGTTTGTTTCGAGTTAAGTCGAGGGTGTTCTTTGTGTCCCTTGTCTGCATGTTTGTAAAATCGCTCGCTACACAGGAATTATTCATAAAGCGAGGCCTATATTAGTTATTAAAAAGCAAAATCAATTAAGTTATGTTTATCCATGTAGAACATTAAATTAATAATAATAAAAATAGTGAGCTGTTAATTATTTTAACCATAATCTTATTTTTATTTGTTTCATTAATTTTATTTATATAGTAATACTAGATTTTGCTCGCGAGTTCATTCGCGTAACTGTAGGTTATGCCAATTTTCTATTCCACGGGAACAATGCTTTCTCCTGGGTGAAAACAACTCTATGTCCTTTTCCGTACCCCTGACAACGTGTATGCGATGGTCATTTCATGATGATCGGTCAAGTAGTTAAGTGGAAGCGTAACAAACACACTCACATACGCATTTATAAGGATTAGTAAGGATTAGTAACTAAAATGTTTAAGTCTATTTAACGTACGTTCGTGTAACTAGTAAATCTATAAGGATATAGGAATATCGCTTGATAAAGCTTAACACGTTACATCGAACCGTCGAACTCATTTACTCTGAAATACGATCTATTGTTTTATTCATAGGTGCCATGTCAAGAGATTTCGAGATTGATAGTCATGAGTATAAAAGGCAGTGCTAGAAAAAGATTTTCGTATTCGTGATCTGTTGAGAATACTTAACTAAATGTTTGATGTTTATCGTAACAGACAACCCTTTTGTCTGCACTCTTCAGACTACAAACATATCAACAATAACAGAATGCCACAGTTTGCGGCTGTTTTAGACGTATATAATTGGGATAAAATTGTATTATACAGTAATTGAAATTAAACACTTTATACGGATTTTGTCGCGTTGTTTATTTTATTTTAAACACTTTTATTAAGTAATTTTGAAAACTCCTAACACTACTATTATTGAACTTTACTACTATTTAAGCTATATATTTACTAATCAAAACTATTTATACCTATTTAAGTTTACACTTTGCCCCGACGTTTCGGTTGCTTTACAGCAGCCATGTTCACGGGGAGACTTAGATGGTAGTTGTCCCAAATATAAAATAATAGTTGTGTGTAACATTTGCGTAAACATAAGATAATATTATGTTATACAGTAATAATTAAAAAATAAAATGTATAGCAAATAAATATTTTCATCTCTCTTCTTTTTAAATCTATGTTTACCTGTTTATTTTGTAGTCTTTCTATTATCAAAATGCATTTTGAAACAAAAACATGCAAATTTGAAACAAAATACAAAAATTATTGATGTCAACATACAAGATTAGCTGATGTACTCGACTTTTGATGATGAGGGAGTCACACCACCTACCATCCCAAGGTGTGAGAGCTCTTTGCCTGAAATCCTCATCGAGCAGCGTGCGGTTAGGCGTGAGCTCGAACTCCTGGACATTCATAAGTCGAGTGGGCCTGACGGCATCCCTGCAGTGGTACTTAAGATGTGCGCCCCTGAGTTGACCCCTATTTTAACGCGCCTATACGGTCTTTCCTACAATTACAACAGGGTTCCATCTTCGTGGAAGGTCGCTCATTTTCACCCGATCCCGAAAAGGGGCGACCGATCGGATCCTTCAAAACTACAAGCCGATAGCGATTACTTCTTTGCTCTCCAAAGTTATGGAGCGGTTAATAAACTGCCTTCTGCTGCGGTGCCTTGAGGATCATCATCATGGGCGGAGGCTTTGGAGAGAGGGGGCGAGGCTTTGGCCGTTAGCCTCGATATCGCTAAGGCATTTGACAGGGTCTGGCATAGGGCCCTTCTATCGAAGCTACCATCTTATGGAACCCCCGAGGGACTCTGCAAATGGATTTCCAGCTTTCTGGATGGTCGGAGCATTACAGTCGTCGTTGATGGTTGTAGCTCGGAAACCAAAACTATTAATGCTGGTGTTCCTCAAGGCTCGGTGCTCTCCCCAACGCTGTTCATCCTGCATATCAATGACTTGTTGTCAATCGACAACATACATTGCTATGCGGATGACAGCACGGGTGATGCGCGTTATACCAGCTATCAGTATGTGCCTTGGAGCATAATACAGGAAAGACGAACACAACTTGTGTCTGAAGTCGAGGACTCTCTTGGGCGGGCCTCTAAATGGGGTGAACAAAACATAGTTCGATTCAACCCCTCGAAGACACAAGTGTGCGCGTTTACTGCCAAGAAGGACCCTTTTATCATAGCGCCACAGTTCCAAGGAGTTACTCTCCGTATCTGCGAAAGTATTGGGATCCTCGGCGTGGAGATTTCGAATAAAGTCCAGTTTGGGAGTCACTTGGAGGACAAAGCTAAATTAGCGAGCAAAAAGATGGGTGTACTGAACAGGGCGAGGTGGTACTTCACACCAGGTCAACATCTTGTGCTTTACAAAGCACAGGTCCGACCGCACGTAGAGTAGTGCTCACATCTCTGGGCAGGGGCTATCTATCATCGTACCACTCGACAACGAAGCAGGTTTCATCCATATCACCTGTAAGCGTTCAAATCCAAGACGGTATCCTATCAGCGATCATTTCTCCCACGTACGTGCAAGCTCTGGAATGAACTGCCTGCTTCGGTGTTTCCCGAGCGCTATGATATGTCCTTCTTCAAACGAGGTTTAAGGCGCGGTCAAACAGCCGGCGTGAGCGGGGCGTGCGCGCGTCCCGCTTGTGTTGTAATGTACCGAATTGTATGAGAGCGTTCACACAGCCGGCGGCAGCGGGGCGGGAACGCGCTACCGCCGGCGGGTGTTGAGCTTCGCTTTGTTGACGCATGCGTTATAAAACCGCGGTCGTGTCGATGTCCGTTACGACACCCAGCGACGACTTTCTACTAGACTATCGGCACATAGTTTTTTCTAGAGCAATTGAAATAAAGATGAGATTTAATTTCCATATAATAGGCACGAGCAATGTGTTATCACTATTGCACAAGGCTTTTGCAAGTGATCGTTAGTTTCTATGATCAGTTACCATAAGGCGCGCCATATGCTTGCTAGCCATCATAGTACCTAGCCAAATAACAGAGAGTTTGAAAAGAAGTCGAGTCGAGTTTTCTGTGTTCTAATAGAATTGAGTGGAGTATTATTATACTCTTTTTTAATATTAATTTAATTCTTCATTTCAATATTATTCTAAGGTGGTAATAAATTCTTTGTTCAATAGTATTTAGTAAGTCATTAGCAAGATAAATCCGTGAATCAAGAAAGTAAATATATTCAAAATCATCAAGGATTTTTCATTTAACAATATAATTATATCAGGTTTGTCGTTCGGCAACAACAAGGCAACCGCACGACACACTTATTCTATGAGTGTAAATATCTAATACATATATATAAATGTATGGCTGTAAGCCATATTGGTTCAAATGGGTTATCTGGATACTGACATACCTAACTATTGCATCCCTGTTCCTTTGTTCCATAAATACATTGTAGTCCAATAATACCAGCGTACAGAATTAGTAAATTTACTGATATTCACATAGTTGTGAATGATGATCATGGGGAAAAAACAGGAAGCATTAAAAATAATACTTCTTTTTAATTCATGATATTATATACTGTCGGTCATTTTATATGACCGACAGTATATAATACGACCCTCACACATTAATGTTACATGCTATGTTTCATACAGAATAAAAGTATACATTTCATACTTATATATATTTTATGGAAGTAATAATTGTTTATTTGTGTATAAATCTAATGAAAATGTCATATAAAATTTTATTAATTTCAATTGACACGGTATATTATTTTCATTTCATACTATTTTCAATTGGCTTGTAGCGATAAATATAGGTCGATCTCGACGATCGTGGGTTGAGAGCTTTAAACCACGCATGCAAAATACGCGCGCCGACCGCGCGCCCGCACCGCGCCGCGCTGCGCCGGTCCCGCGCCCGCCCCGCGCCCGCTCTAGCGCTGGCTGTGTGAACGCTTTCATAGAGTTCAGTACATTACAACACGGCGGGACACGCGCACGCCCCGCGCACGTCGGCTGTTTGACCGCACCTTTAAAGAGAGTTCTTCTTTCACGGTAGGCAGCGGCTTTGCTGTGTCCTTGATTGCTGAAGTCCATGAGCAGCGGTTACCACTTTCCATCAGGTGGGCCACATGCTCGTCTGCCACTAAAGGCAATAAAAAAAAAAACTAGGTAAATCGCAGCCAGAGTCTCCGTTTCTCAAACCTGCGTCGTTACTACTGTGTAGCGGTACCGGAGCCTTGGTAACCTGGCTGATCAACCTCGCAGTGCCACCCGGCTGTCCTTAGTGATGTTCAGAAGCGCTACATCAGACTTCTTGCCACCCGTGATCCAATAATTAACGCTACTAAACTGAGATTAGCTTTTAGCTGCACGCTGCTAGTGGACTGGATATTAGCACTCAAACCATTCGTAATTGTTTACCCCACTTTAGATTACGATCAAGGAGATCCCGGCGAGTACCTTTGAATACACGGAAACGAAAACGACACAGATTGTAGAGGGCCAGGCAGCGTCAAAACGATGAAGACGAAGAAGAAGATGTTTGGCGTAATTGTCTTTCAGTTGACGAAACACGGATTAGTACGCACTGATACCTGACGTATCCGAGTTTGGAGACGGCGTGGGAATTCCGAAAGGCGAAGAATTGCCACTGGAACCGTTCATCAAGGTGGCAAATCGGTATCTTTTTGGGGCGGAATAATGATTGGAGCTCGAACGCCTTTGATCCCGTACCAAGGCTCTATGACAGCTGTTATTGGTGGCATCACCAGATCATTCAGTATAAATTAAGGTAACCATTTCGTGTTGATCGACGATAATGCGCCGGCACATCAAGCTCAACAAGCTCAAGCGAGCTGTTTGGAGTCATCAGTCACCTTCAAGAACTCTGTCATAGATCAAGGAAGCCGCCATTTAAGAATGGGACAGTCTACCACAAGAACCATTGGACAACTTGATCTACAGCATACCCAGGAGCATTTCCGCATGAATTCAAGCCAGGGGAGTAAATACACTTGGAACATTTAATATTCATTCCTTAAACAGTTTTAACAGAATGTACACATATAATAACATAATCAAGTAACTTATTTTAAACTTTACCTTATATAGCAAACCAAGGTAATATTAAACATTTGTTCTTTATTATAGTAAAAATAAATCCACGCCATGCCAAAATAACCAAGGAGAAATAATCTGAAATAAACTAAGAACAATGAAAGTCATAAAAAGCTCACAAGCAGCTTAACCCGTATGTATTCGGGCCATCCTCACTAAAGAGTGCATTATATTTTACTATTTATAAAACACCTGCTAAATACCTTTTGAGTACACACAGCGACACGTCAACCTAGACAGTTTAGACTGTGAACTATTAGAAGTTGAACGCTGCGAATTGTGCGAGAGAGTGCGTTATATTTTTGTGACGCTTTATTCTTACCATTACATCGACTATGCACTGTCCCTTTCCGACAATTCTCTATTTAGTATGTAGCGTAGTTATACGTATATAGGGTGTCTAACTTGATGTGTAGCCATATGTACAATGACGTGGTTTTAAATACACACATACGCACACACACATACGCACACACACACACACACACACGCACACACACATACACATACCTACACACACACACACACACACACACGCGCGCGCGCACAGGCCTAAAAATACAGAACTCATACATTCACACATTTGCATGTCTCGTTTAATTTTTCACTTCTATTGTTATTTTTGTTTAAATAAAAATTTTATTTTAGTAGTATTTGTAACCATTCATTACAATACATTAAAATGTGAAATGTACAAACATAACAGGACACACTAGGGGTGGAGACCTGGTGTCCTGAGATACAGGCGTAAGCTTAGTTTAGGCACCAGTCTCCCACATTCATAACTTTTGTATTGTACCCATAGACTAAGCTTATAAAATGTAATGTGGTGAGAAAATAAATAAATTTTATTATTATTATTATTAAATAACATAATAGATCTGTTTGACAATTTTGTTATATCACAAATTATGAACTCCCATCTTAGAATGGATTTATTAAAAATAGTTAAGGATTTTAAGATTTGAATATTCATATCAAGTTTAGACGTAATACATAATTATATAGCCACACCTGTTACCCGGAGTGATACGTAGAAACTATAATGTGCACATGCTACGATCCTCGGATATCTCGATTAAATAGTCTTGTCCAACTTTTCTACTTAATCTATTGTAGTATGCACCCTAAGGTCACCGATAATTTGATTACATAGCTTTACTAAGCTAACACATAAATATTAAATATAAATTCAGCAAGCTATGTAGGTATATACATTGATCAGTTTAACTATCTAGACATAATGATAAAAGCATTGAATCTGGCGATATTAATTAAAAGTAATTATATATTTTTATCAATATGTATGTAAGTCTTCTAGCCTAAAGATAAAATAATCTTTGTGACAGGTCAATCCAATATTAGTTACATTGTATGTCGTATATCACCACAGTACCATTTGTCAATCAAACAACCCCAAGGGATCGTTTGCTGATGCTTACGGTCCCTATTTACCATCGGAAAGTTTGCCATTGACAAAGCGTTCACGCTCACAACCTTAAAACAAAACCCTCGCATATAGAACGGGCTTAATGATTTTCATATAATGTAGTACATAATGGAGTTCTTTAACATCATTTGACATAAATGAAAACTTATGTGTCTGGCTGCCGGTGTGTTACTGCGACTTAACAGGTTAAAATAATGTCAGTGGGATCGATAAATTTTGAGATTCAAGGTTTTATAAAACGGATACCTTATTTTTCAATGTATCTTGTTTTTGAAGAAGACAACTTCTGCACTAGGAATAGTTCCTGTATCGCGGCGAACTTTACAAAGAATACCCAGACTGGAAACAAATAATAGTGAACCAAAAAAAATTTGTTCCATTTAGGTATCGAACCCACAGCACCCGGCGTGGTGGTTGTGGCGAGGCGGCTCCTTAAGCTACTATGCTATCCGTACAGACATTTCTTATATACTCGTAGGTAGATTCTCACAGCACGGAAACCAAATCACACTAGCTTTCTACTAGCAAAGCCCCGTTTATCACCTACTAATACTAAAAATCTAAAATTTGTAATCTCGGTTACAGAATCTCGCATTCACCATTACATAGATAGACTATTATGTGTTGGATGAAAACATTAGATTTTTTATCCTGGTCAGATCTCCCATGCTATTCACGCAGCCGAAGCATCATATATATTATTATGTAATTTAAGCGTATAAGTGATAGATTCCTTTGTTTTTATTAACTTTTTGGTAGTATGTCCCACTGCTAGCCAAAAGCATTTCCGTTGGACTTCCAAATAACTCTGTTGGTGTATATCCCCTACCAGTCCCTTTCAAAGACGTCCAAGTCATCTTGCCATATCCTGTTATGATACATAATTTTGATTGCAAATATGTATAAATACTAATGTCGGCTGAACTTGAAGTTTTCCGAAACTAGGTCCGAATATTATTGTTACCTATATTAATTTCTAGTAGAAATATGGCGTACAGCATTCTGTGTTCTGTGAATAAGAATTTTGTCTCAGGTCTATATACCCGAAGGCGTAGGCAGATATTTACTTAATTAATCTGGTGTGGTTAAGCTGATTTAATTTAGTGTGGTATAATGCATATCTTATAAAATAATAATTATGCCATCGAATTGGATGGAAATATCCACTTACTTTTGCTGTCACGTGATGATGAATGATGTAGTCACGATTGCTTAAACATTTGTATATAAGAAAGTACTATACTGTACTCTACTTAAGTTCTCTTTGCTTTATAATGTGAAGCTGTAAATGTACCTAATCTCGCCGCGCTGCTACTCAAAATTTTGATACAAATCGTTATAACAATTTACCCGATACTAATACACCATTAACACTAGCGCCGCCACAACCTAACATATATCTGCTATTAAGAATTTCTAGGCAGAAAAACTCAATAACTTTTAGGTATCCCAATCCGAGCTTTGAACACTAAATATTCATGCGTACCAGTCGCACACAGCAATATCTGTATATTGTCTACAAGTGTTTAAAGTGTCGTAGCACACGAATCTAGAGTAGTAGTTTTCTTTTATAAAATACGAGCATCAGTGGCCGATTGCATAAAATAGTTAGTTATTTTATCCAGAAGACATAGAATTAATTTTAAAATTCTGCATCCATTCTCCCGTTAGTATATTTCCCGGGAGAATATCTACGGAATTTCAACATAACGGAAAGCTGTCAATTTATTTTACTAACAATTTCACGTGAGTCGAGAACGTGGTCATTGAGATAACCAGTCGTATATTTTTATTTAAACGTGAAATATTATGCTCGCTTTTGATGAAAGTGACTCGCTGTAAAGGACGTTAATAAATGTGTCATATGACCGCGGTTATGCAATCTAACGAACGTTGTCATCGACGACATGCACAATTACTTACAATTTAACCAATCTAAAATATTAAGAGTGAATTATCCGAAAAAAATTTTTATGGCTAACATTACTCAACGTAGAGAATTAGTTGAAAAATATTTAAGTACCAGCAGCGAGCCATTGATGAAAAGTAAATTGTTCAAGGAAATGAGAGATAAATGAGTATTAGCTAACAATATTTCTATAAGTAAGACTGTATGATTTTTAACTATATAGTAGTATTTTCAATATATAGTAGGACAGAACATAACTAATAATCATTGATGATTATCGATCCAATCGTTTAAAAATATATATAGTCACACAACTTTATCTAAAGAAGATGATGTGAAATATATCACATACATATATTTCGCCAGGTATGTTTAGATGCTCCACGTAATAGTGGGCTAACTTATTGCTATCCTCCAGACACAGTTCTCCAGTCTTCGTGAGAGATTTTATTTAGGAAAACCTTGACTGATCCGAATCGAATCCGAAAATGCATACTCAGCAGTCCCATTTAGTATCGCTACGACACACAGATATTTTAAAAATATATCCCGTTTAGTTTGTTTATTGTCACAACAAGCGTATTGGTACAAATAAATATTTGTTGTTTGGATAAATATTAAGCAGCGGTTTTTTTTACCTATTTTAAACGTGAAAGGTTTAATTCATACAAGTCTTTGTAATCCTAACGTGGCATTTTATTTTAACTCTTGTATATTTATCTCTCACTCGGAATTGCATATTATTTAAAATATTTGATCATTGCGGCGTTTTACAGCCTTAAAATATATAATATGTAAAAGATTGAGAACACTTCTCTATATTGATATATACTACATACATACATACCTATATTTCCTATCTACCGGTAAAATTCTAAAATTGTAGAAGATTAAATATAAATTTAAAATTTAACAAACTAACATTTTATAAAAAGTTGGATCCCACTTAAAACATAGCAAATGTTCTGTAATCACTGTAATTACGGTTCACACTTAAATAAATATTTTATAAATTTGCAAAAAAAATATTAGTTACCATAAGACACGATATACAATAACTTAGTATACTCGACAGAATCCATAGGTAACTGTTGAAATACCTAAAGCTAAGAAATATTTCTCATAGTTTTCGAGATTAAATTTAGGCTTACAAAAACCTAAATGATTTGTTCCCTTTTGATTTTATTCTCATTCTCGAAACCTAATCTTATATAGAAATTTTTGAACAAAAAGGATACATATGCGAAATGCATGAGGATCTAGATAGCGAACAAACTGCAAGGGAATGATACCGCTCCAGGGCAATGACTATGATTGACAGCTCCAACAAACGGCCTATTTTTGTAAAAAAAACATCTCCATAATATTGTCTTCTGTTTACGCGAATGTTATCCATTGAAATTAAACTACTATATACGGATTTTATCGCGTTGTTTATTTAACACTCTATTACATAATTTAGAAACTGTTACACTATTATACTATACTTTTAGCGACTAAAACCGAAAATTATTAAAAAAAAGAATAACGGGATTATAAATCACTTTATTATTTCACAATTATCTAAACTTAACTATTTTAACAAACCATTTAGCAATACTCACATGTACAAACAATCAGCCGTTGATTAACCGCACAGTAACCGCATTATCACAATAATTACGCACTATAACGCACACTAAGCAAGAACCTATCGCTACGAGAGCCGACGAGCAAATGACCGTTCCATAGACTCGGCTCTACTTAAATAGGTTACGTAAAGTGACGTCACCCGTCTCGAACGATATTCTCATTTGGTCTTACACGGCCTCTCCTGACCGTGCACCGTCCCGGGGCACTGCTTCGTCTTCCTCGCGAGGATCATCGCCTAGTACGTTTGCAGCGGGAGTTGATGAGGCTCTAGTTTCCATATCGTCATCTAGCAGACTTGCAGAGCGGGTTGAATACATGAATAATTTGAATGCCAAAAATATTAACGCATTTGCCTATCTTCCATCCATCTCACATTCAAGGCCTCCTTAACATGTCTGTCATTCTGAACTATTTTCCTGACTAAACCACACATTTTTATACCTAACACACATCATCTTACATCATTTCAACCATACAAATTTAGCTACCTATGGCGGTTGACTTCGCGACTGCCAACCGTCACATTAACACGTCATACAGTGTGTTTGTCACATGCACGGCAAAGCCCCTGTCTTTACGGTGCATCCGACTAGTCAGAGCTCACCCAGATCACGATAAAGCCACTGTCTTTAAACGTATCCGAGGAGGCCCGAACCTTGTCCATAAAACCAGACCACGTTAGAGCCCCTGTCTCTGAACGTGTCTTAAGGGCCAGCGCCCAACTGGACTTCGTAAAACCAGATCACGAAAGAGCCCCTGTCTCTGAACGTGTCTGAAGGGCCAGCGCCCAACTGGACCGCGTAAAACCAGATCACGAAAGAGCCCCTGTCTCTGAACGTATCTGAAGGGCCAGCGCCCAAATGGAGCGCGTAAAATCAGATCACGAAAGAGCCCCTGTCTCTGAACGTGTCTGAAGGGCCAGCGCCCAACTGGACCGCGTCCGACAGTTGTCAGATCGCATCCGAGCTCTGCCAATTCGTTTCAGTTCGAACCAGCAACAATTTTGACCCTGTACAGAAAACAAATCATTATAAAGTTTCAACTCACTCTCAAAAAAATGCCGCACAACTGTCGGGACACCACTCTCCCTTCCATGGCACCATATATTGAGCCGCCGCTTGCGTGGTTTTACCACGGGTCCCACTTAGTAACTTCAACTCATATCGGTCGCTCGCAAGCACCTTTGTAACTCGATACGGGCCTCTCATACAGGAATCCAGCTTAAAGACTTAATAACAAACACTAGGTCATTAATTTTGAAGACTTGGGGTTCTTTGCGTTTGTTGTTTACATAGGAGTCCTGATTTTGTTGGTTAGCTGCCAATAATTCTGATACACGATGACGTCTTAATGTCAAAAGACTTGACGCGACTGAACCTTACGTGGACTCGGCCTAACCTGACCATTACTTATAGTCCTGCCGAGGTATTCAATCTCTTCGCTAAGAAAAGTACATTTCTTAAGATAGATGGAAAAGCCAGAAGACATTAATGTTTCAAGAACAGCACGAAGTAATTCGAGACCCATAGCGATTGACATGCTTAGAAGTAAAACGTCTATTTAGTTAGTATTTGTAATTATACGTTGGTATACAACCGGCGCATTAGCAAGACCACAAGGCATCTTAATATATTCGTATTGACCCTTGTTAGTAAGAAAAGCTGTCATGTTTATTGAGTCTGGCACTAATGGCACCTGATGAAAGCCTGATGCCATATCTAAACTCGTGAAGTACTTACTAGCACCCAGTCTATCAATGTGGTCTTCGATGAGTGGCAGTGGAAAACGCTCTTTCACCGTAATCGCGTTCAATGCTCTATAGTCAACGTACATGCGATCGGAGCCGTCCTTCTTCACTAGAATGACTGGGCTCGCAAAAGCAGATATAGACTCCCGTATGGATACCCTTACTTAATAGATCCTGAATTATTTTGCGTACACGTAATTTTTCATCATATGACAGTCTGTAATGTACTGGCTTGCTATCATTCTTAAGGGTAATTTCCAAAGAACCTGAAGTCACAGTAGTCGGTACCGGAAATTAAATCCTGAAAAGTCACCCATGATTGAGAAGAGTTGCCGTCTTTCTTGGCCCTGTAGAGGTGAATTTATAACGTCAAGTTTCTCCCGGATATAACAACATGAATTCAACTTTATGATCTCTTATCAAAACTTGTTCACCACATCGGCGAACAAAGGTGACTCACACACTTCACAGTTTAGTAGGTACATCCGTACCAATAATAATAATGGATGTGTTCAAACATTCTGCGGGTACAACATATAGGTCGATATCGAGTGAAATCTGAGGAAATTCTATTACTAAGGTCACATAACATGTACATTCTATTATCTGAAGCAGTATTTCTATGAACCCCGAAATATTTTAACAATGCTGCAGGAATGAAAGAAACAGATGATCCGCTATCTATAAGCACGTCAACAGGTATTCCTTGAACAACTGCAGTCATAATACCACAATTTATAGAAACACTGTCTAACTTCCTACAGAAATTAACATTGCGCGTATTCTCTTTACATGTTTCTGAACGTTTGTCGGGCAAAACAACTATCTATTTTATGACAAGTTTTCTTACAAAACGTACAATTTAAGCCGATTTATTATTTGAGGATTCATGAGAATCTAACGTAGGAGTTGTGTTATCATAGCGCCACCTTTTCGAACACGCTGCTTGTTTATGACCGATTTTACCGCAAAGGAAACATTTAAATTCAACTTTATATTGGTTTTGTTTTGATGTATCAGTACTGTTGCTTTTAATTGATCGCAAGGAACTGCGAGTAGATTGAATAATGGTTTTAGGCTTTGTATAAGTTGACAAAAATTTTACTATACTTCGAGGTAACAGCTCGGCGTTGGTGGCTGCAGCTCTGATTTGAGGGTCAGTGATACCTCTAATTATAATTGCTACAATTAGCTCATCGGATAATCCTCGAACAAGGCCTAACCTCAACAGAGATCGTCGCGCGTATTATGCATATGTAGCGAAACTTTTAGAGTCTGTAGACATCACGTCGTATAATATATTCGCAACATCGACGTTTTGTGGACACAATGTTACAAACTCGCGTTTAAAATTCGACCAAAAACGATCGTTCGTAACCCACTCGTTTAGCCACAGACGGGCATCGCCTTTAAGACAGTTGCCTATACGAGACAACGTTTCATTGTCACTCCAGTTATGCAAATTGTGGAGGAACAGGGTGTGAAGTCCCTCCAACACAAAGGGAGGATCCTCCGACCAGGCTGGTTGATCGTGCCTGGCGGGCCGCGGCCGGACGGTTGATGTCGGGAGCTTGTATATATACTCAGTCGCTATGTAAACTTCATTTGTGCGATGCAGAATAGTATGACGTCATGTGAAGTGCGATTGTATCGCCATCTGTCAAATGTAGGCTGAACTTCTTCGTCTGTGCGGAGTCGCCACAGTATTCCCCCCCAAGACCGAAGGTCGATCAGGTTGATGAGAAGCTGTCGATGCTGCTGAAGAGCGTTGCCAGTGCCAGTGTAGGATGCCGCTAGTTCCAGTGAGTCGGAACTGTATGCCGCTAGTTCCAGTGAGTCGGAACTGTATGCCGCTAGTTCCAGTAAGTCGGAACTGTATGCCGCTAGTTCCAGTGAGTCGGAACTGTGTGTCGCTAGACCTCAGTGAGTCGGGTCGGAGTGCGGTGAGCGGTGCGTGTGCCCCAGTGAGTCGGGGTTGTTGCGTTGCAGTGAGTCCCACAGTAAGTCGGGGTTGATGCTGCGTAGTTGCTGCGTCGTGGCTAGCTGCTGCGTTGACGGCGAGTGAAGTACCCTGCTTGCGTGGACCGTGTGTGCAGTGGGTTGAAGCCTTGACGCTGGTGAGGCCGTAGGGAAGACCAGGCTGCGCGTTCGTTGCAGGCGTGTGGTGGTCCTTGTTGAGGCCGAAGAGTCTGGCTGGCTGCGACTTGATTACTGCTCATCTGGAGAAGTGCTGTGTGAGAGAAGTGAAGACGATGGCGATGGAAGTTGCTGCTGATCTGCTCCGTGAAGGTTGCTTCCAATGACATCAGGTACTGGATGATCACGGCGGGTGCACCGCTCAAACCCCGTTGACGCCTTAAGGCGTCATCACTTTTGTACCCGTCAAACCCCGTTGACGCCTTAAGGCGTCAAGCAACAAAAAAAAAAGGATCGCGCGCTAGTTTTTGCCGTTTTTGTATTGAAAGGCCTGTATTTAAAGTCTTGTATTGTATATCATTGTACTCGGAATGAACTGAGCTTTTCGAACGAACCATTTACTAACTGAATAATAATTGTCTAATATTGTTATTGTTATGTCACGTGACTTCGCGCCGAGCGTTCGTTCGTCGATGTTATTTGTGCCGCTGTTTACTGTCGTTTTTTGTAGGGCAAGTATATAAGTGTAATACTTTATTAGCAAGCTTATTCTTTCTATTTTTAGACACAATAAAAACAATACTGACTTACGTTATTTTTGTATAACAAACTGAAGCCCAAAGTAACCTATTATCATTTATCAGTTTGCCCGCCCTTTTTGATATTTGTTGTTTTTTAGTATAGTATTATATCGTATTTCAGGTTTCAATCACTATAATAGTGTTATTTATTAGTGTTTCTATAAAAATAACTGAATACAACGCACAAGGTTACGACGAATATTTTGTAAAAACAAAAATAATATTTACTTTTGCCGCGCTCTAAATGTACTCGGTCACGCACGTCATTGCCACTTTCAAATGTCCATATCTTAATTTTTTCTCACAGCCATATATAAATACTTCGTTTTACTATAAAGAGTATTTATCTAGGAAATAGAAAAAGTAAAAACTCTTTTTATAACATTTACATTTCTTTAGGAACAAATATTTTCAATAACAAACAATTTGTACAGTTCTGCTTAGTTTATCCAGGCGTATAAACTAATGTATACACTTCAATGCGATGATTCATAATACTTGTCGTAGCTTACAATGTGTATTTCTAAGAAACACGAGCGATGTTATCATAACTCAGAGCTCAAAAACATAAACATCGATAGGGCGTGTCAAGGGGCGCTTTAAGTGCCGACCGCGCGACGGGTGTCCGATTACCGGCTTACCTGTTATTGTTTACATTAAGTGCGCGCGGGGCCGGAAAGGTTAAGTCGGGGTCACCAATGTGGAGGAACAGGGTGTGAAGTCCCTCCAACACAAAGGGAGGATCCTCCGACCAGGCTGGTTGATCGTGCCTGGCGGGCCGCGGCCGGACGGTTGATGTCGGGAGCTTGTATATATACTCAGTCGCTATGTAAACTTCACTTGTGCGATGCAGAATAGTATGACGTCATGTGAAGTGCGATTGTATCGCCATCTGTCAAATGTAGGCTGAACTTCTTCGTCTGTGCGGAGTCGCCACACAAATCACGCACTCGATCAATCTCTTCGCACCAAGTGTCGAATTTATGAATATTGGGATCAAACGGAGAAATATAATAATGGATGGATCTTACTTTAGTGAGGGAGCTAGCCAGCGCCTTTAAAATCCTCGATGTAGCGTCCTCGCTGTACGCAGTACTCTCATTACCCGATGCACTACGTGGTTGGTCTGGCAGCACGTGAATCTCATGCGAGAATCCCTCGCCCGGGTCCGGGTCGGCATGCACCACGGTAGAAGGCGTGCTGGCATCAATCGCCAGTGCACTGCGCGATGTTGATGGCTCCGGATTTTCAGGCGATACATTAACATGATTTTCTAACGCACTTATCCTATTGAGGATAGCCGTCAGTATTTCTTTGTTTGAGTCTACTTTACGCTTCCGTTTGCGAGATTCATTTTTCCGCGGCGGTGGAGTATCTTCCGATCTTTTACGCGATCTCAACTTATTAGGCATCACGTATAAGTTTAAATAAATTCAAATTCACCGAATAATTTCAAACTATCAGAACCAAATTCAAGTTAACGGAACAACTTAAACAAAATAAAATTCAAATAAACGAAACACCTCGAACGAAATAAAATTTAAATTAACGGCTGTTTGCTTGTTGCTCTTATTCTTTTTTTTTTTTTAAAGAAGAAACAAATCTGAATAGATAGTGGGCTGAATAGCCGATCTCACTTCTGATTTTAGCGACTAAAACCGAAAATTATTAAAAAAAAAGAATAACGGGATTATAAATCACTTTATTATTTCACAATTATCTAAACTTAACTATTTTAACAAACCATTTAGCAATACTCACATGTACAAACAATCAGCCGTTAATTAACCGCACAGTAACCGCATTATCACAATAATTACGCACTATAATGCACACTAAGCAAGAACCTATCGCTACGAGAGCCGACGAGCAAATGACCGTTCCATAGACTCGGCTCTACTTAAATAGGTTACGTAAAGTGACGTCACCCGTCTCGAACGATATTCTCATTTGGTCTTACAATACTATTAAACTTTACTAATTTTAAGCTAATTAAATTATTTAAACTATCAAATCTATTTGTTTTTAAGTTTACACTTTCCCCGACGTTTCGGTTGCTTTTCAGCAGCCATGGTCACGGGGAGACTAAGATGGTAGTTGTCTCAATGTTCCAGTGTAGTTATTTCAAAGTACCCGAACATAATTTAATTATTGGTGTTTCTATTTACGCAGAAAGAGCTCAAAGTATCATGAAGTCTAGCTGTGGTTTGTTTCTTCTTGGGTTTGACTATTTGAAGTACTGGATCCCAAGCTGGTGGTACATTCCAACCATCTTCTCTATTGAAATTGGGATGTTTTTTGATTTCAATAGCCTCGCGAAGCATCCTTGGAAGGAATCGGTGTTCTTTAGCGAGAATCTGTGGTTTGTCAAATCTCAGGTAGTGGTTGGTCCTCTGTAGTTTAATTTCAATGAATAACATTCGCGTAAATAGAAGACAATATTAAATATCACTAGTTTACTAATAGTATTACAATATTCTTATTTGACCTCTTAAAACTGCTATTTATTTATAATATTACTATTTCAGGTAAGCCTACATCAAGAGAACCGGCTTAGAGGTATAATGCATGTCTGTAAATTACTTAAATTACAAAGTATGTAGACAATATTATATTATATATTGGCTAGAAACAATTTCCCAAATCATCAATTCAAGAGAAAAATACAAGATAATAATTTATTAACAAAAAAAATTGTCTAACAAATTTAATACTCCGCATTGCGGTACGGCTGTGCGTAGAAATGCTGCGTAATTATAATGTCTATATTATTCATAGCTAGTATGTAACTAACCGAAGAAAACCTTATCAAGGTGTAACGAAGCAATCAGGGTCTATTCAAGATAATAATTATTACATTAATTTAAATAAACATTTAATAATCTTACTATTACAAGCTCAATGCATAAATATATTATTATATCCTTTGTCAAATATCCTTCTTGAGCAGCGATAGCCTGACCGTTAGATTGCCACGCAGAGGTCTCGAGTTTGATTACAAGGCGCGCATCTCTGACTTTTCGAAGTTATGAGCGTATTAAATAGTTAATTATCGCTTGCTTTAATGGTGAAGGATAACACCGTGAGGAAACCTACATGTCTGAGAATTCGCCATAATGTTCTCGAAGATATGTGAAGTATCCAATCCCGCACTGAGCTAGCGTGGTGGACTATGGACTAACCCTTCTCACACTGAGAAGATGCCTGTACTCAGTAGTGGGAAATTATAATACAAGGGTGATATTATCATTATATCCTTACTGAGAATTTTTTCGTAACATCGTCAAAATAAGAAGTCATTTAATAAATATATAACATTTTTTGTTAGATGTCAGGCACAGCAAATATACATTTATCGACTCACACCCGTTTCTTAGGGTTAGGTAGGCACAGACATAATTTTCACTTGCAATAGTGACACATACTACGAAATTCTATTTCCACTTGCTAGTGCAAAAATTCCGTGTTTTATTTTGTCGAATGGAGTTGATCACAGGTGAGGACTTATTGAATAATGCAATATGCATCACGTCCTCTAATTATGGATATACACTGGTTAATACCACGACAGGAATAGAGAGATCATTTTGATAACTTATGCATAACATATCATATATAATCACATCCCTATACACATAAAGGATTAGGCAAAAATGTATGAAACCGATATTTAGCCAGCCATGTGTATTTTTGCACCATCTACTGGTTCTAGGCTCCGTTCTTATACTGAGATCATCTCGATAAAAATGCCAATAACAAATTGCTCGGGCCAATTACGAACAGTAATCGCAATATCTACCGCTGTATGGAGGCAGCAGTGTAGAAAATCATACAATTTTTATTCTTTGAATTGTTAAATTTTTGACAGGAAAGGCAGCTAGAACTTAATAAAAGAATTCACAGGTCAACTGTAAAAGGTCCAATTAAAAATATTGTTTTTGTTGCGTGTTCGGCAATGCAACAAAAACAATATTTTTGCCTGGACAGAATCGTAGAATCTGTTATACTTATTGTGAAAATATAACTGGCGGATAAATTTCTAGCCGGCGCCTCAGTATCAGCAAGGTTAAGCTATACAGCAGCCAATCTAAGAAGCTGGCATTTTTACAGCCAATATTTAAGATGTAGGAATAGGATAGGTACCTAAGCTCATAATTTAATCCTAAAAATATTCTGGTTCCAGAAATATAATAATTATGTATATAATTTTTATCCTTGGAAATAGAGGGCAATTGAGTGGCGCAGCGTGATATGATACCTAATTGGTTATACCATTTTATAATATCTTTTGTAGGAAATATTTTCAAAGTTATATTTCAAGCACCAACTGTATTAGGTTATAATTTAAGTAATATTTGCCATATCCTAATGGTAGTATATATATCACACGTGCACTTTTAATTGGTAAAAATATAATATTTTGTATAATTATAATAATTATTACATGTTTTTTCAATCAGAATAATCGAAATATTTGACTTCATTATTTGTTTAACGATAAGAGAAATGGTTAAATATAATGTAGTTCTTTTGTAAAAATAGTGCGACAATTTAGTTGGCACACTCGTTCATGGGTATCATAAGTGACATCAATATTTTACTTTAGATGAGGGTATTTTACTCAGAATAGCAAAATAATAGCTACTGCTACTATTTTGCTATATTCTTGACGTATAGCCGAGAAATATCTTTAGGGATCTGTGACTCTTGCTCGAAGCATAGTGAACACGTAAGGTGACTGTACTTCACCTACAGTTGTAGACAGTGGACTTAAATAAAGCATATAGCTATATACACAATACTATGATTTGCCTACAGGCATGAATCCAATTTTCACTATACACAAATTACAAAAACATGTCAATTGATTTCAATTTTATAGTTTTAATACCAAGAAATGCTATTATTCCAATTTTTATAAATATTCCTAGTATTGAGTGTATAACAATTAAATAAGATAAGCGCGGATATGCAAGCATTCAAACTAAATACTTAATGGTGTCGCATGCGGTGACAAACGTAGTTTTGGTAGATCTTTCTTTGCCCGTAGTTAACAAAGTATTTTTTTGTCCCCGCCTGCAGCACCATTAACTATTTAGTTTAACGAATTTGAATATACATTTGTAGTTATTTCATTATTTGATAAAGTAAGCTTATAAAACAATGCAATTGTGCCCGCCTTAAACCCGCACACGCGCTGCATCCACCTCGCACACGCCTCGCGCCCACTTAAACTACTAGTGACTGGACTACTTCGTTCACTAGGCATAGTGGCTTCCAGGTGTCACAACGTGTGCACATTTAAACCAAAATGGATTTGACTAGGTTAAACAAAGTTCTAATTACATTCTATATATATAAACAATGGAAGAAAGAAAAAGACAGTAAAAAAATTAATACTACTAGAAAATACTGGATTCACCCTATATTAACACGCAGAGAGAAGCATGGCGAATTTCATATCCTTTATGCGGAATTACGCAATTATGATGATGAATTTTATAACTATCTTCGAATGACTAAAAGGACATTTGATAAATTACTGTCCGTTTTAAACATTAAACTGAATCATCACACAGCTATGCGAGATAGTATTTCTTCTGCCGAAAGGCTGGTTGTAACTTTGAGGTAAGTAGTCACGGTCTCGCTCAAGATATATATATATATAGCATGCGCATATGGTTGAAAATATTTTTGTATTTCCGAAAGGTTTATAGTTTATTTACAAACGAGCACAAAAATAGAAAAATCGCATGTCCTTTTTAAATAAATTATTTCAAACTATAGTAATATGGCTCCAATTTTGAACGTGACCATACACATTAAAACATATTTTTGTTGTAATCCTTTATTAATTTTAGAAAATGTAAGATAATTACATTAATCAAAAACGATAATTATCTTAAATTACAGCGGTAGATATTACAGTAGAAAATAATAAAATGAATTCAGTGTCGCAAAGTCAAGGTCGTCACTCATACTGGATTGACTTTGTTCAATTCTAGTGTAAGTGTCAAATTCTAGTTCGGAACTATAATTAGTAAGCCTAGATTGGCTTCTCACATTAGAGGGTCCAGGTGCAGTGGAATATCCATAAACTTCTTGGCTCCTCACATTAGAAGGTACAGCTGCAGTAGAATATCCATAAGCTTCAGTATCATAGGTTGGCTGAGGTTGGATGGGCTGTTGCAATTGTATATTTTGTGATTCTGACGTGTTGCTGTTTAGATTTCTTTGTTTAAAATTTCTTAGTATTGAAATAACTTGATATTGGAATTCGATAACTTCATCGTCATTGAACTGCTCTACTGTTGGAGCAATACTCTTGAAAAATGCCATAATTCTGCTGTCATCAGAAGTTTTCTTTTCTTCTTTTTGCATAGAATCGATAAATTGCATCATTTTTATATCTACTGCACTCAAATTTTTATCTTGCACTTGGTCTTTCTTCTTCTTCTTGATCATTGATGTATCATGGCTGTCATCGCTTTCAGTGTTGCAGTGTGGTACCATATTTGACTCAGTATTTCTATATTGGGCAATTTTTGTCAAAAATTTCATATTGTCGTAGTATGTGTACTTATGAACTGATGGATTAGCTCCCGATCCCGACTTGCTCTCGCTTAATTTTCTATGACATTTCATCCATTCGTCTCTCATAGAATTCCACTTTTTCACAACCAGTTTTCTTGTAAATAAGTCAAACAAATCTTATTAATTATAATAATTATTTATTATTCCATTTTTTTTCCGGTATTTAGCAACAGGACATAATTTCGCTGATCTACGATACGGATTCAGAATCGGAAAAAGTACTTTAAGTTATATAGTCAGAGAAGTTTGCCAAAGTATCTGGGAAGAATTGTCAGAAACATATATGAAAGTACCAACTAAAAATGTATATGTAATGTATGAAATTGCTCGCAACTTCTGTTTAAAAGCCAATTTTCCTCATTGCCTGGGTGCTATAGATGGCAAGCACATAAGAGTTATAAAGCCAAAAAGAAGTGGGTCAATGTTTTTAAATAACAAACATTACTTTTCAATTGTTTTAATGGCGGTAGTTGATACAAATTATAATTATATTTTCATTGATGTTGGTGCATACGGCAAAGAATGTGATTCAAATGTTTTCAAGGAGACTGCTTTTTGGAAAAGCTTAGTGAACAAGACGTTAAATTTGCCAACGCCTGCACAACTGGAAGAATCAAATGTCGATCTACCCTACATTTTTGTTGGGGACGAGTCTTTTGCGTTACACGAAAACATACTTTGCCCATTCAGTGGCCAACAGCTGAATGCGACTAAATCGGTCTTTAACTATCGTTTGACCCGAGCAAGGCGATATGTAGAATGTGCTTTTGGCATTATGGCTAATAAATGGAGAATTCTCCATCGTCCTCTAGATGTGTCACTTGATTTAGCAGTTAAAATTGTAAAAACGTGTTGTTTACTACAGAACTTTATACATAAAGAAGAGGGTATGCGTGAAATATCAACCATCAATCTTGGCCCTGAACTATCGGCTTTACCAAGGTCGCTATCAATACAATACAATACTATGACAGCAAGTACAGTTCGTAATCATTTTGCGGAATACTTTATGTCTGAGCATGGACGAGTACCATGGCAAATTAAATATTGTTAACCATTTATTAAATATATATGTATATTCAAATATACTTACCGTATTTATATTTTTCCACATCCGACAGCGATTCAAAATCGTCATTAATAATTATACATATTTCACGCCAAGCCTGTAGAGTTTTCCATTTATCTTTATAGCTTTCAAGGGTTTTATCCCACAGCACATCTCTTTCCTCCACCAAAGAAATGAATGTTTCTTTGTCAAAGTTATCTATCATATATTACTAAAACAAAAAACACGCCACACGACTAAACTTGATCACAGTCAATACAACACTAGCCATATTCTCATCTATGCCAGCCATAGCGCGGGCGCAAGGCGTACGCGGGGAGGGTGCAGAGCGCGGGCAGGGCGAGTGCAGGGCTGGCGCGAGGCGGGCGCGGGGCGTGCGCATGGCGTGCGCGTGTAGACCTCGTTAAATGCAATTTGAGATCTATTGATGCATTATAAGGCTCAAATTCTTATTTAACAAATTTCAATGCGAGTTGGACGCGGGTGGCGTGCGCTGAGCGTGCGCGTGTCGTGTGAACGCGCCCTAAGTCAGTCGAATTTTATACCTATAGATATTGTGATATTTGTTTTTCTCTTTTCAGTTCATTACTTTTAAGCAGTCCAGTTTTTTGTTTTTATAATAATAATTTTATTTCAGAATTATTGGTTTTATTAACCGACAAGTGAAATGGTCTTTTCACGATCTTTCATTTGATACCCATATTGTTAAGATAAGAAAAATACAAACCCTCCTCCTTTTTCTTTTATTTGCGGGCGCCATTTTGGATATTTATATAGCCTATGTCATTACCACAATTCTGATGAATTCAACGACACCTCATATGTCAAAAACCGTCCAGCCGTTTGGGCTATAGGGCGTGCCAAATAAATACACACATGCATACATACGCTCGAAAAACATTACCCTCCTTCTGACGCAGTCGGGTAAAATACATCAGTTCCTTTTTCTTTTTCTTCAATTTTATTATATGTTTATTAGCATGTTTTGTCAATTCACTTTTGCCTTTAAAATCTTTATTTTTTGGATTATTTAACGAAAACGAATACTTACCAAAAGGGTTTTGTATTATAATTAACAATAAAATTACTTGTGAATGTTATGTACCTTGTCATTTAAAGTAAATAAGATTAGGATATCAAGATTAGGAAATAATTTGTCATTTGTACATTTACTAATTCTTAATTCTTCATAGACTTTTACAAAATTGGATATACTAACACAAATTAATACGAGTACACTATTTATTGGCGCTAATTAGTATTTGACTTAAACTGGTAATAAACATAATTATACCGTTATAATTTGTAGAAAACTAATTTAACCCTACTAATTGCGAAAATTTTAAATATATTTCGAAAGTCTAATTAAGCTATTATGATGATAACATCTACATTCATTGCTGTTTGGCTGGAACTTGCGAAATCATTATCGTTATTCAAGTGAAAGAAGTTCTGAGCCTAATTCGTCTTAGTAAACTTTGAACTGGCAGGCCAATATTGCTGGCATCAATAAAATATACATATTTCTTCTGTCCATAACTGTAAGGTTCATTTTACTTAGCAAGGTTATCTGATAAGATAGTTTAATAATCGATAGCTTGATGACATCCTCCGTTGAATGGGTAATGTTTTCACTGCTGCACTATTGATGAATGTCTGTAAGAAATATAGAGAGAGCAGCTTATGTTCGTTCGTCAGTCAAACAAAGTTTAACTAATAGATACGAAATTGCAATCATGGCTGCAGTACTTGTGACTACTATGTATGAAGTCTCGGGTTCGTTTCCCGGGTCGAGAAAAGGGTAACTGTGTTCCTCAGTCAAAAAAAAAAATCATTAGCAGCACTGTGCCTGGCACTCTACCCTGTAAATGGCAATAGGCTTGCACCCTATTACGCATCACCTAACAACTTTCTTGACGATATCTGCTTGTATTACACTTCTTCATACACCTTTGGAGATATACTATGTATGTTCGGCTTTAAACCATGTTTGTATATGTAAGAATATATTGTTGTGTTGACTTGAACAAATCCTAGGCCAATAGATACAAAAAGAATCATATCACCAAGTGTTTCAAATAGTACGTAGACCATCGCTTACAAGTTTTAGGATTCGCTATAACTATGTTCAGGTATACATAATTATGTATGTAGGTATTTGAGTTTCTCCAAATATGCATAGATACTGATCTAAACTTAGAATATCATGTTTTGTTGTCTTAGACTTATGTAGTTGACATTTCTGAGGTCAATGTGTTGAAAATTCCATATATAACCTTATTTGGTTACTGAGAAATAAATCCTAATACACTTGGAAATAATAGTCATAGGAAAAAAGACCAATCTTATAAAAATCGTAAAAACTGCAATAACTTTTTAGATACATTTAACAAGCTAAAAATATGCTTAATTTCCATTAATTGTAAAAACGGTTGAACCCGGTTGTTGTAAAAAATTGGCAATATGAAATATCTCAAAAACAATTAGTCTTTACTATTCAATCCTAAAAATGTATTGGCTTATATGCTAGCAACACATGCAGCTATCAAACTTTTATAGGTTCAAACAACTTTTGTTCCATTTATAACAAATTCTCACGTAAAATTTTTGCATAACATTTACAAACAAAACCATATTATTTATCAAGAACAACATGAGCACTTACCGGTGTTGCACGTACGTAAGATATAAATTGCTAAACTTTGCTGCGCCAATGACCCGGTGGTTCCTCTTGACTAAAATTTACTTTTGTTCTGTTCGCATCGTCGAGTTTGGACCACATTTTCACAACGAAAGTGAACCCTGCGATATGATTTATTATTGTAATCACCAGCTAGCAAGTGTTGTGTTTATACCGGCGTTTAACTTGAACGTGGTAAAGGGGATTTCATCCCGAAAATACATTTACGTAGAAGTTCAACCAGAAAATATACAGTAAAATAAAAAAGTATTAATATAAGAAAATTGCTAAATGAAATTCCCTTAATCTATTATAATAAATATCAATACCTACATATTATGTAACGTAATCATAATATTAACGTTAATCATAATATTTTACTGAAATTAATCTTTAAATATTCTATCGTAGTTAACTTAAAAGAACATACTTTTATACAATTAACCCATTCGCTGTTCCGTAATGGACACAATAAAAAATCTATTGTAATATAATATCATATGTAATTCATCGGACAGAGAAGCAGTTAAAATTATTCATATCTACAGTTTATGAAGAAATGTATCTGCCAAGGCTTTTGACAACACTAAAAGCCTTAGCTGATAAATTCCAAGCCAGAATCTTGGGAAATACAATTCGACTATGAAATATGACAATAAATTTTGTTACGAAGAAAATATACTATTCATATTGCGACAAAAACATTACCTCATTGATAAAAATACACCAGCTCTATTTCTGACATATTTGTTATCGATTAAAATAATTAGATTCACAAGATCTTCAATACAATGAAACATAAGCTTTATAAATACAAATACATATCGTAGTAGTAGTGTATTCACTAGAGATCTGCACTCAAGCTCATCTGTTCAATTAGTACTAATGTAGACATGAAATGCTGTTAGTATTACCGGTTCATCAACATTACTCTCAGCTCTTAAGATATTTGTTCTATGCTAGTGTTTACCAACCAACGTCTCGCCTAAAATATTAACAATGACTGCAATTACCGGAGTTTATGGTGAAATAAGCAAGTAAACTAAATTAAGTAGAAAATTTTACAGAATATGGTAAAAATGTAAATTGATGCTGAAGTATCGTGTTATTTTACTGAAATTAATCTTTAAATATTCTATCGTAGTTAACTTAAAAGAACATACTTTTATACAATTAACCCATTCGCTGTTCCGTAATGGACACAATAAAAAATCTATTGTAATATAATATCATATGTAATTCATCGGACAGAGAAGCAGTTAAAATTATTCATATCTACAGTTTATGAAGAAATGTATCTGCCAAGGCTTTTGACAACACTAAAAGCCTTAGCTGATAAATTCCAAGCCAGAATCTTGGGAAATACAATTCGACTATGAAATATGACAATAAATTTTGTTACGAAGAAAATATACTATTCATATTGCGACAAAAACATTACCTCATTGATAAAAATACACCAGCTCTATTTCTGACATATTTGTTATCGATTAAAATAATTAGATTCACAAGATCTTCAATACAATGAAACATAAGCTTTATAAATACAAATACATATCGTAGTAGTAGTGTATTCACTAGAGATCTGCACTCAAGCTCATCTGTTCAATTAGTACTAATGTAGACATGAAATGCTGTTAGTATTACCGGTTCATCAACATTACTCTCAGCTCTTAAGATATTTGTTCTATGCTAGTGTTTACCAACCAACGTCTCGCCTAAAATATTAACATTGACTGCAATTACCGGAGTTTATGGTGAAATAAGCAAGTAAACTAAATTAAGTAGAAAATTTTACAGAATATGGTAAAAATGTAAATTGATGCTGAAGTATCGTGTTTTATGATATAGCTATTTTATAATTTTACCAACTAATTATAATATAACTACCTATCTACCTCTTTGCTCGTTTATATCAAGTGAATAGCATATTAAATGAACTCAGTGCCATCAGTTATAATGATAATTTCCAATTACTCAGTTTCGTTATACGTATAATGTTCATATAGATAATAATATCAGCCCTGTATTAAACTGTCCCACTGCTGGGCACGGGCCGCTTCTCAGTGTAAGAATGGTAAGGCCATATTCCACCACGCTGGCCTAGTGCGGGTTGGCAGACTTCACGTATCTTCGAGAACATTATGGAAAACTCTCAAACATGCAGGTCTCCTCACGATATTTTCCTTCACCGTTAAACCAAGCGATAATTAACTATTTAATACGCATATAATTTCGAAAAGTCAGAGATGCGCGCTATGGGTTCGAACTTAAGACCTCTGCGTGGCAGTCCAACGGTTTCCCACTGTTTACTTGAGTCGAATTGATTAGGCTATGCTACTGTTGCCTTGAGTGAGTGTCGTTTTTTTAGTCATCATGATTTATTTATAATACTTCTATTTGCATTATTCACTTAAAGAATGTTGGATATATTTTATCATCAAAAACATATTACCACAGATTATAAACGCTCTTTGATGACAGTTAAAAAGGAATCATGATATCGATACGCTATCGTAAGCTTCTAAAAACATTATGTCAAATGTCGTTAGAACTGTATAAGTTTGGTAATAGTTAAATTAAATATATCATAATATCATGGACTGCAATACCCCGAAATCCCCATATCGCACGTCATGTCGTTAGGCCTTACGCATCAGAGAACAGAAAATGTTTTCTGATGAGTATGTACGGTAATGTATTACAATACATTCTTAACAATTAAATGCGTTGAGAACTCCAGGCTTACTGATAATTTATAAACTTACTCTCTCGCACTTTAGGAAAAAAAGGCCTGCTAGTGGAGTCATATTACATACATAGGCAATTCAATCCTACGGTTTTGAAAATGTTGATTAAACTAAGTTCAGCGTAGGGAACCCGGTGTCGATTGTTTGCACTAAGTTAGTTTAGTTTATCCTTAACTTACTTTGACGATATTAACAGTTAATTATTACACCGATCATCGTATACACGATGTGATGCTGCTTCATAATAAAACAGTCTAATAAAAAACATTCAAACTTAATACTGGAAATTTTCTGGACTTAAACTAAGGCATTAAGAGTCTTATATTGTCCCTTGTCTTCTATTTAATTTCTCTTATTTATTTTTGGATTTTAATAAAAAAACAATATTCGCATTTGATATAATAAGGGTTTAAAGGACAAAAGACAAAATCCATTAAGACTTTTATTTAAGATTAGGTCAAGATAAATCATATAAATAACATTTCAACAGCTTTCACTGTGATCAAACACTAGAATTAATATTACAGCAAGGTCTTACAGCAGTTTGTGGTAAAAAAACCAAAGATCCGTTTTCAGCTATGCAGTTTTTCTTACAGCCTGTATGTGACAGAGGTTGAACTAGATTCTAGGCACAGTGCCAATTGCAGGCTATTGCCGGGAATTGCCGAATAAAAATCCACAAGTACTCACGCTTCAGTAGCACTAAAGAGCCCAGTGTACGCTTGCTGTTGCAAAATTTTCGATATAAAGAACAAACTACTAAAGTAAACAGAAATAGATAAACATGTCTTTGTTTAAAAAGCTTTCAAGTAGATAAGCCTAAAATATATCGTGGGTACGTATATACTATTAGAACAAATCATCTCAAAATAGACGATGATCTTTTAAAAGGCATCTCCCGCACTAGGAATTATTAAAAAATATCTTCTTCTCCCTAGCTTTTATTATTCCCAAGTCACTTGAGGTCGGCTTTTCTGGTCTAACCGGATTTGACTGGATATCAGTTTTTACACGGAGTGGTTGCCACCTGACCTCCGCAACCCGAAAGCTAACAATACCCTAAGGCTAGACCAGTGTCAGGATATTATAGGGCACTGACTTCCTAGTAACGACTGACATAGATGTTCATGGCAGCCGGAAGCGACGGCTTAACGTGCTCTCCGAGGCACGGAGCAGGCGATAATTGTTAATCAATACGCACATAACTTCGAAAAGTCATATACCTTCTGAAAGTCAGAGGTACGCGACGTAGGTTCGAACCCGAGACCCTCTGCATTGCAGTCTGTTGGTCTCACCACTGAGCTATCACTGTTTGTTAATAATTAATAAATATAATAATATTAAATAATTAATAATAGTATAAAAAATCAAAAAAGGACTCAGAACAAAAGAGAATTTAAATAAGACCCTTTAATTTACTTCTGCATCCTTTTTTACAAAAATATCAAATAGTTACTAAGGCTCAGGTATTTTATAATAATATAATTAACGCAAACCAGAAAACCAGTGTTATTTAAACTCCATATAACTCAAATACTTTTATATTTAAAGCTAACAATATTTGGGTCACTCAATCAAATTAAATCACTGGAAACAGACACAATCGGAATACAAATACCACTACATTATTTTGTAATTGGTTATCTAAACATATAAATACAATCAATGCTGGTTCAATAACTAGCAGTGGCTACATTACATTACATTATATGTTACATTATGTGTGTCAAATAATACTCTCTGATATACTATAATACTATTATGATGACCAGTACGGTAAACAAGTGGAGTGTTTGATTGAAACATTGAATTGATCGCTATCGTTTATTAACTAAGCTTTTTAGTAATGTTGTATCAAACATTTACTTTAAACAATGTTATTGTAACCTTGATGTTTTAATATATAACCCTACCTGATTTTGAAATGCATTTAATATAATAATTATATATTATCCGTATATACACGACACAAAAGATCCCACTGGGTCGAAATATCGCCGGTCTGTACTGACTGGCCCCCACAAGATAAGATCCGTATATACTATTATATATATATATTATTATTTATTATATATATATATATTTATTATATATATTATTTTAGTACAATAAATACAAAAATTACGTATTTTCTCATCACCAATGGCTGATTGAAAATAGGTACAATTACATCCTTCAGATAAAAATTGTGAGTGTGTGAACAAGTATGAAAAAGTACTAAGATTGTTAAGCACAATAAACCACTTTACTTACGCAAAATAAAAAATAATAGAATAGAAACGAATGCATACATAATATAATGTGCTTCTAACAAGGCTAAATTCTCAAAAATGTTGTCAGCAATCCGCAGTAGATTGTACTATATGCGTAATTCCGAGAAGATTGTATTACATATAATATTATAAAGGAATGGGTGACCTTTTGTTTCGTAAATGAGAAGGAAAATGTGAAAACAACGGTGCGAAATAAAGCGTTCGGTGCTATAAGCTTGTTTACCTGCAGGTGCGGCGTTTTACAAACGTTAGAGATCTTTTAACACGACGGGCTCTTTGCGCAATGCACTTCTGAGAAACCCTTAATACACGAACTGTGAAACTGCATATGATGAAATATAGCAGTGTGAGCTGCATAAACATTTTAAAATCGTGGCAGCGCGGTGGCGCGTTCTCGAAATTTTCTCAGCGACGCTTTTTGATGGAGATGGAGATCAGGAGAGTTTGTTTTGGTTTTACAATGGATAAGGCATTGGACTTGCGATCGAGAGGTCACGAGTTCGAATCCCACCCATTGCACTACCGACGTGAACCCACTCCTAATACAAGCATTTAGCTTATGGTTAACAAGAATACTAGTAATTTGAAACCAAAATTGTTAGTAATCTTTAAAAAAAAATTGATATTTTTTTTTACACGAAAAATAACTTGTAGGATGTGACGGTGGTATCTGAATTAATTACTAAAAAAGAACATGAGGCAAGATATACTTTTATAATTTTGTTTTTCACTGTGCTGTGATAGATCACTACCAAATACGATTTAAACTAATCTAGCTGTATTATTTCAATGACATACATACCCATTACGAATCTACATTAGAATGATTACAGATACACCATTAGAAATGATACTGTCTTACCGCCGAATAAAAATATCTTACTTCAGCAAAACGATATTATTTAATGTCTTGAACAAGTACTCGACACAATTTACTATTAATTTGAACATTTATTATATACTAGCTATCTATGGACACTGTCTTTTTTTCTGGATAGAACTCTATGTCCTTTTCTGTATACCTGACAACATGTATGCGAAATTTCATGTTGTTCGAGTAGTTAAGGCGTGAAAGCGTAGAAATAAACTAATTCACATTTATAGTATTACTGTCTACAGCTGTTGATACTGTATCTATGAAAAACCTCTAACTTATCACAATCTCTATTTACATGTTCAATTGCAAAAATAAAAGATATAGTGCATGTGAATACCGTACCTATTTGCAACTGGAATTAGAAATGTAACGATTCTTTCCGTTGTAAACGAAGATAAGAGGCGTTCAGGCAGGAATAGAGAGAGATTGGCACAGATGTGCACTGTGAGTGAATAATGTATACTGCATTATGTTCCCCGGCGGTGGATGTACTTGAGAATATCGTCACGTAAATAAATTATGTAAAGAATGCTGGAGGTTTATTTAGATCTTAGTGAAATATTGCAATATAAAGGTATGGTTGGATCTACATCATGAAAATGTTATTTGATATGATGGTTAATTAGTATAACATATTTAGTTACAAATTTATTATTCTCATTCTTATGAGCAAATTTATTTACCGAAGTTAGGTATATATTGTGTCTCCTTTAGTAGTTCTATGTAAAGTTATTATTTAGATTAACCATTGATTTCTTAGGACTTCTCCTTCAACAGGAACTTCAAGTCAAAGCCATAAAAATAATGGACCAATGTGACAACTGCCATGCAAGTACCATGCAATAAAAATATTAAGAAATACAAGAAAATACACTTATAAAAAGCGACAACGTCGTAATGGAGAATTTTCGTTCAAAATGTAATAGTGTCATGGCAGCGCAAACAATATTTTCTTTATAAAGTGTACTAACTACAATGCACGAAGCTTTATTAAAGTTTTATCGTGAAAATATCGTATATTTTAAAGATATTTTGCCTGTCCGCATACAAACTGTATGCAAAAGTTATTACCTACATTAAACTACTTCATTTCGCTCTCAATTTTCAGTCTATCATATAACCTAGTTAACACAAGGCTAAACTGTATGTCGTTAAAATCAAATTCAATTATCATTTATTCCTTTAGGTCAAAAGTAACACTTATGAATGCCCACGTTAATGAGTTAGAGAGTTTACTGAAATTACTGAGTTAACATTTATGTTAGTTGCTAGGTTCAGGCAAAGAGTCTATGAAAATATACAAGATCCCACGGTCAGTCTTTTCTATTATACTTTTTATATAGCATTTCATAATAATATATAAGATGTTGTATAATTATATAACTAACCATATTAATCTAAAATAAATAAAAATAATAGAATATAAATACATATTTACGATACGATCGATTGTAATATAATATCAACCCTGTTTATAAACTGTCCCATTGCTGGGCCCACGCCATTCTAGAGAATTTTCAGACGTGCAGGTATCCTGACGATATTTTCCTACCGTTACCTTTAAAGCAAGCGATAATTAACTAATAGGCACATAACTTTGAAAAGTAAGAGGTGAGTGTCTTGGGATAAAACCCTAGAACTCAGCGTGGCAGTCCAACGGCCTCCTAATACACTATCGCTGTTTTTAAAAGAAGAACTGAATATATATATTTAATAGTTCAGTTCAGATAAATGATCGCTGCAAGCGCATTATACCGGTCAAGAATGTTACCATATAGAACGAATTAACTCAACTGTAATATCGCGTTATACACACGTGACAATAGAACACGCAAAGCAACTCAAATTCTCTTTGCTACTCGAACGATTTCAACCTGGGTGAGAGATCGGAATCATCGCCAATTTATATAGCACGCCTTTGTAGGTATCCAAATGGTTATACATGATATTTGCGGATCAGAGAGATTGAGAGCAACAGGCCACGTGTGGTCGAAACACAAAGTGAAGTAAAGCTTACCTCTATTGAGAACGCTCACCGTTTTGCTTCGTTTCGTTCATCGTTTTGTATCACAACCAATAATATTACACAATACACATCCACCTGGGCTTAACATATCGAAGTGTTGTTGGTATTCTAGATAGACTAGAGTACATTATTGCAGAAGCAGAAGCAGTACATAGGCAGAAAGTGAACTCTTTCATTATTTATGGTACTGGATATAAACGTCCAGATACATACAAACTCAGATCTGTCTATTTCAAAGTCGCGACTATTTTTTTTACATTAAAAAGTGTAAATACTTCCTCGGACCGTCAAATAACTTTTATATTAATAGTAAATAATTATATTACGTAAAAGATAAATAAAAATATTGTATTAAATAAAGCTTGACCCAGGAGTTCTCATGAAAAGAACCTGGCATGAATAAAACTCATGGCCACTCTTTTTAATCGCCAATTGCTTACAATAAGATTCTTAACCATTCAAATCAATATAATATTCTTTTCCTTTTCTTACATGTGCTGCTTACAAAACTAGTCACCAACAAAAAAATATCTCTACTTTATAGTAGTACAGATTTCTCTTAAATAAAATCACTTAATTGAAATTAAACTACTATATACGGATTTTATCGCGTTGTTTATTTATCACTGTATTACAAAATTTTGAAAATATTACTCTACTACTACTATTGATTTTATTTGACTATTTGAACGGTGAATCTCACCACCATCCTAAACACTTAGCTACCGTGGGAATGTCTTTGTTTCAGAGAGCCCACGGGATCTGTGACAAGAAACACCTGGACGCCGAGCTTCAACATGTCAAGCAAGTACTGCAAGACAACAAGCTCCAACAGCCGCGCCGCTGTCACAGATCCCGAGAAAAGCCAGCCACAGTCGAGCGCCAGCCTGCTATACTGCCTTATGTAAGGGGTGTCACTGACAAGATTGGCTACATCTTGAAGCGAGCTTCAATCAACACATACTTCAAGCCGCCAACGAAGATAAGTCAATTTTTACCATCCGTCAAGTGCCAATTACCTTTACAAGATGCAGGGGTCTATAAAATAGATTGTGACTGCGGACTCTCATACATTGGTCAAACCAAGAGAAGCATAGGCACCCGCATAAAAGAACACATAGCTGACGTAAAACACAAACGCTCGTTGAAGTCTGCTGTGTGTGAACACGTACAACAGGGGACCAACCACTACCTGAGATTTGACAAACCACAGATTCTCGCTAAAGAACACCGATTCCTGCCAAGGATGCTTCGCGAGGCTATTGAAATTAAAAAACATCCCAATTTCAATAGAGAAGATGGTTGGAATGTACCACCAGCTTGGGATCCAGTACTTCAAATAGTCAAACCCAAGAAGAAACAAACCACAGCTAGACTTCATGATACTTTGAGCTCATTCTGCGTAAATAGAAACACCAATAATTAAATTATGTTCAGGTACTTTGAAATAACTACACTGGAACATTGAGACAACTACCATCTTAGTCTCCCCGTGACCATGGCTGCTGAAAAGCACCCGAAACGTCGGGGAAAGTGTAAACCAAAAATAAATAGATTTAATAGTTTAAATAATTTTATTAGCTTATAAATTAGTCAAATAAAATCAATAGTAGTAGTAGAGTAATATTTTCAAAATTTTGTAATACAGTGATAAATAAACAACGCGATAAAATCCGTATATAGTAGTTTAATTTCAATGAATAACATTCGCGTAAACAGAAGACAATATTATGTAAAATCACTTAAATTATAATTATTACAGGCTACGCGTTACAATATATATTGAGGTTACATACATAATTAAGATAACAAATGGTAGACCCTCCCTTGAAAATGAACGTTAAGTGACTGCGATATACCTACTGCTAATAAGGGCCTCTTGTCTGATTAGCGGAGATCGTAAGAGCCAGATTACATTTATTCGGATTAAGCTAAAATGTTATAATTCATGAATGAATTATTTTAATTTTACTTTCCCGATGTTTCGACCAACTTGCATTGATTGTGGGCACGGGTTGTCTAATGTTAGCTCAGCGGCGCCTTCGTAGAGTACGGGTTTAGGCAAACCATTTGCATTAAGACTCGTTGTCTATATGAGTACACGCGAAAACCTAAAAACATTTATAATTTTACAGTTAACGAACTCTTAAACAATCATTTTACCATATATTCCTAACATTTAAATAAATTTCGAATTCGCCTGCTTAAACATAAAGCTTATCCAAAATTCAATGATTAAATTTATTCTAATAAGAATAACAGCAATAGGCTGGCTCCTCTATAAGCTATATCTGGTAAAATGTAGGTGAAATATAATACTGCCTAGGCCGTTAGGCACATAGGCGCTATGGACATGATAAACATCGAACGCAAATAGCGAAACTAATATTTGGAGCAAACATGTTCCTATTTTATTTCAGCCTATTCATAACAATGACTGATATATCTGATCTGATATCTAGTCTAGCCACGTTCCTAGTGCTGAGACGGTTTTAGATAAATTGAAACGTCGTAAATATGGTAATGTGATAATAGAAAAGCTCGACAGTGTAAAAGTGGCAATCCTGATTTTTATTTTAGCATCTTTATCGTGATAACAGATATATTATATAGATGCTGTTACAGCATCTCGCCGCACTCGATTTTATATCGAATATTATTATGTATCAATGTAGATTACTAAAATATTTTTAATTACAATTACGAATCTTGTAATAATTGTAGATGCGAAGAAAACGCAACACAATTGTATAATATTTCATTTATTTTGTGTTATTCATCGTATTCAACTCAGTAAAGGATTTGTAATCCTAACTAATATTATAAATGCGAATGTGAGTTTGTTTGTTAATTTGTAACTCTTTCACGCCTTAACTACTCGGCCGAACCTGATGAAATTTTGCATGTACGTTGTCAGGAGTACACAAAAGGAGTTTCCTTCATTCAAAAAAATTAACTGCTTCCGAGGCATAGAATTTATTAACCAAATCTACATTAACACGAACTAAGCCGCGGAAAAAATCTTATCTATACTAATATTATAAAGAGGAAAGGTTTGATTTTTTGTTTGTAACGATTTAAATAAAAAAATAATCACCCGATTTTAAAAATAATATCACTATTAAAAATCTATATTATCACCGAGTATCATAGGCTATAATTATTCTATTTAAAAATATATTGTTATTAACACAACCTAACCTACTTTTATGCGAGCAAAGCCACGGACAAAATCTATTGCATGCAGTGCAATGCAGTGCTATTCAACAAAATTGTACCGTTAGAACTATGCGTTGCATCAACATGGCGATATATCAGTGTGCAAGTATATTATAGTCAATGGAAATCTAGCAGCAGATAATCATTAAAGTGGGTGACTGAGTCTTATTGATAGTAAGCAATTGTCAGTATTATTCTACCTTGTGCGCTGTTTTGTAAAGGTCGACGACTGAAAGGAATTGTTATTGGTGCGTCTTTTAGAATCGGACTCGGTGCCTCTGCGTGGCAGTCCAACGGTCTCCTCTTTAGATCTTTGTCTAGATCTAAATTAGAATTAGGTCATATTATTGTAAAATATATTTTTGCAGCAGTTAGTAGTGAATGTGACTGTTATGGCCATGCACAGCAGACGCATTCACTTTATGAGAATCTAAACCAAGACCTTATTGTCTCGTATATTTAGATTTATTTTATAAGTATTTTCCATACTAAAGCAGATTGTCTCATTTTTCCTGTTTAGTTTCTCAGATCAGGCAATGTATTATTAAGATTATCTACCAAAAACAATTAAAGTCTGCCACTGTGGCTGATAAATTACTAAAAACTTGCCTCCTGTTATGTAGCACTCAAGATTATAGAGCACTTGTGTGAGAGGAGAGTGTTATTTCGGATATTTTCTACTTTACTTCAAACAAACAACCCAATCACTTAAAGCAAGACATGACAGTATAAAAACCTTTTAACCGAATTTTATTACTTGAGCATTCGAATAATTATCGAAGATTAATTGATACTCATCGTAGCTTTATATAATAAAATCTAGGTCCAAGGTTATCCATTGTTATCGCCACACAATTTTATAAATTATTTAGTAGAAGCGTTATTCTTTCTGATATAAAATTAACGAAGGCAATCCAATCATATCAGCTATAATTATCCGGTTTTTTTTCGATGTCGATGTCGATAATAGTTCTTTTTTAATTGTCAATTTTTTGTTTTAGCTATTAGAGCCGATTAGATATTTAGTTATCATTTAGATAACAATACTAAACAAGAAGAAAACTTATCAACGTTTTACATACTTTTTAGGGCCCGTAGATTTACTACTTGTAAGCTAAATAGTTGTTGATATGATTTCATGAATCACGAAAGAACTTATAGCTTGTTATCATTATTTTATTAATATTGTTATTATGAAACAGGGAAAATGGAACGTAATCGTATACACAAATTCTTAAACAAATAGCAACCTAGCGGAAAAGCGCAGTTTCATTATTACATAATTAGCTCGGTTTTGTATTTAATATTATAGCAGTAGAGTTCTTGATGGCATAACGGTAGTAAATGCGACTACTAAACATGTGGTATCAGCGATTATTTTTCAAGATTCGACAGATTCAGATCCTAGATAATAGAGAGTACATATTATGTACGTAGATTGTATATACAATCCAATGTAATGCTCAATATATTATCTTAATAACAGAGTATGTAAGTCATTTATGTAAGTCAACAGCATGTAACAGAAAGGAGTGGTAATTAATTAAGCGTCACATTATATAGCCGCTTTATAATGGAATTACATTATTATCACTAAGATATAGCATTTTCTTTTTATCGGCTTATCATTATCAGCACATTCTAGTCGATACTAAAATAATAGTAACGCAGTGTCTTTCGTGAACCCGAAAATGACTGGGCAGAAATTTGAAAGTGAAGTTTATTTCAAAGTTTGTTAAAAAAAATAAAAAATCTTTTAATAATGCTTGAAATTCAAAACAATTTGTTGTAATCTCGGGATAAACCACATAGGTTATTTTCCAGATATACTTTACGGTTCCAAAATATGAACACAATTTTCTGTTACACACTGTATAAAATAAAACGTAAATAGAAAACGTTGTGTCCCTTTTTAAGCTTTTAAGCGTTACAAGGAAACGAAGGTTAAAATTACATATTTTTAAATCCATTGTATTTGAAGCGACCAGAATTTATTACTCTTCGAAAAGAAGCAGTGTTCATAAACATTATTATTATAATATAGTTTGTGTGATCCCGCTTCAATGTGATCAAATGTCAATAAATATCTCATGGAAAATGGATCAAACTTAATTAAGAAGAATTTAGGGGATGGATCTTTCATCTCAACTTATAAGTTTCCAGGCTACATTTTTAGGAGTGAGTGAACGAAGATATTGTTATAATTTAAAAGAACTGAAAAGTTTTCTTATTTAAATATATTGGTTTGCGTCTGTTTGAAACATTGCACGGGTGAGTAGCTCTGAAAGGAACATATTGACTTGTATATTAAATTTTGCAACGTAAAAAGAGCCGTCTATATATGCCTTATGAACTTTAACTTTTATAGAGATTTATCTTAGTGATTTCATAATATAATCTACATAATGGTTAAGTTCACATTTTGTTCTTGGGAGTTGCCCACTACTTTAGAACCTAATCGGAGTTTTTAATATTAGCGTTCTTATTAAGCGGTGGCGTACGAGACCTGATTCCGTTACGCCAGGACGTACCTCTAGGAATGATAATGATAAACGGTTACCGACCCAAACATTTTACTCATCTGATTGTAAGCGATCACCATCCGTCTGCGTAACATACACGTCATCATAGGAAACAGAATTAAAGTTACTATACTCAAAACATAGTCTTATAGTTACGTCAGTAGTACAATCGGTGGGATTTGATGCTGTGACCTCTCGATCGCAAGTACAATATCTTATCCATTGGGCTACCGCCGAATTACTTTTGAGTATTTCGTATAAGATAAACCCAACAACACTGTCCAACTCGGTAATCAAACCCGGTACCTCACGATCACACGCAAACATAATTGCAAACTATATGCCGCGGCATCGACGAGTTACGAGGCAGTTTAAATGGGTGTAACTAATATGAAAGTGGGACAGTTTAATATAGGGCTGATATTATTATAACTAATACGAAGTTATATTAAAGAACTTCGAGATAAATAAACGATATTGGTGCCATACCCACAGTTTAATAGCTTAGTGGCGAAGGTTAAGTTTGTTAATGTCACTTTATGAGACGTACGATATCGTAGCTAAATACTTATTAAGTCGATTCATTAATTTTTGCTTCTATACTCTTAATCTAAGGATAAATATATGTCACGCAAGGACCTCGATTTCAATCCCAAAGCACTCATCTCTGACTTTTCCAAATTATATACGTATGGAATAGTTGATTATTGTTCGCGTTAATGGCGATGGAAAACATCCTGAGGAAACCTGCATGACTGAGCGTTCTACATAATGTTCTCGAAAATATGTTAAGTCTGCTATCCCACATTGGCCCAGTGAGGTTGACACTGATACTGAGAAGTGACCCATGCCTAGCAGTAGGTCAGTTTAATACAGGGCTGCTTATTATTATTAGGTTAAGAGTATCCCAAACTAATGACCAGTATAAAGAATATAATACGATTGAGTAAAGTGAGAGAGATATATCAGAATTATACGATAGCGAAAAGTGAAACCTTGGATTAGTGATTAGTTATATTTTTATCGTAAATTTCAACTTCAACATCTCTCGTGCTAACTCCTACGTACCACAAGGAAAAGCCTACGCCCTAAAGCCCCTTATGTAGGGGCTCCATGGAGACCGAGGAGACACCGGCTCACATGCTCAAGCTTTTACAATGTAGGAACATTGTAAAAGCTTGAGCAACCAACGGGTGAAACTACTAAACAGTCTAGAAACGATGAAGGAAGTACTGCGCAACACCGGTACGCTATTATCTTTCTAGACGGGGCTGAGGTGCTATGAGTAACCGAATAAATTTTTCGCGTCGGTCACTTACGCAGAATGATCCAATTGTGGGACTAAGTGGGGACGACACAGGTCCAAATAACTGACTAACTATCGTCGATTTCTAGGGGGCTTATTTATTTTTTTATTTATATTTTAAAAAATATAAATAGAATAATAGTTTTAACGTCCAACTAAGTAGATTATCTAAAATAATTGGCGAGAAATTAACGTGATCTATCTATATGCTTAGCAGTACATATAGCAAAGATGTCATGCACAATACGTCTCAATCTATCGTGAGTTTCAAGAAGGTTACGGGATCCACATTAATCTAGTCAGAGAGAACTGGCTTTGTACTGGCAGGATTATAGCGGCGCGACGGCGTACCTCAGCTTTGGTAACTCTATAAATAAATCCACCGTTCGCAGTTCATTGGCTCTACTTGCGAACATTGTCGAGAAGTTAAAAGGCAGACAAAAGATAAACCAGTATTTCCTATCAAGAAATTCTTAATGGTTAGAAAGTCGTGCTTCGGCAAAAAGTAAAACCGCTGCTCCTGTTCTTGATCTGTCTCTGAACTTGTCGGATAGCCGTCTTATAGGACTTTAAGTGTGAGGGATCTGCATTTATTGGCATAAGTGGTTGCACTCAAACACTGTAATCTCCTGCGCAGATGGCTGCTCTTAGTAAATATTAATCACCGTGACTGGAGTTTGGTCCAGAGGAAATTATCATAATTATTATAAATTAAATAATTTGTTAGTTAATCGAAAAATCATAAACAAATATATTACGTTGTAATGTAATAAATCTTGACTTAGTGTTCTTTGGGGTACAATATATGTATATTGGGAATGGTAAAATTTATTACCAATTTTTCCTCAAACAATAAAATCATACGGTGACCTCCTTCAGATTGCGCCTTGAACACAAGTTGAGTTAATAGAGCAAACAAGAAGATACTATATTTTATTATCTACTAGCTTTTGACTGCAGCGTCGCTTCGAAAACAATTTATATTTTTGGATCAAAGGTATAAAACGTCCTTTTCGCTACTTCTGACAATATGTACCTACGCTGAATTAAAAAGTAAAAGTAAGAGCATAACAAACATAGAAACAGACACACATTCCCATTTATAAGATTAGTTAGGATAAACAGTATAAGGGTATTTGAAGATAGACATATTCGGCGTTTTCAAAAATATATCAAATATTGCCTCCAATTATATTTTTTACTATTTAATTTGAAGTTTACAGTGTAAACCTATATTCGTAATAAATCAATTGCACATAAATTTAAATATACAACACGATGTAAAAAAAATATGACTCTTTTACAATGCTTATAATTATATCTAACTAAAAATAAACTAGATGATTATTAAGAAATATTTTTTAATAGCAGCATGGAGTGTGGACCTCTTCAGTAGGCGGTAATAGGTTTAATCCATATTACGTGGCACCTATAAATATAGCTGGCGAAATATTAAAATAATACATCCCTCTCTACCCCTTCGGGAATACATGTGAGTGACATTGTATGTATTTAAACGTATTGTTTATTGAGATAAGGTTAAATAAGTATTATTTGTATGATCCTTAATATTAGGTACATACATATAAATATTATACAAATAATTTAATCTTTGAAGCTGAAAATACGTGCCATTTTCTTTTGTTTCTTATAAGAATTTCATATTTTTCACCTTCATTTCTCGCTCTACAAACATACAAACAACGGACACAAGGAACATCCAGAACCGAAACAACTATTTGTAGATCACAGTAATATTTGTTTTTAATTTGGTGCAGGGCAGTGGTGTGATACAGACAAAATATACCTTAGTAGATAAGTATCTACTAAGGTATATTTTGTATATATTGTCTATTCTGTCTATCACGTCTCATCATCAAAAGCGTTATATCTATAAGTCCGAACGTCAAGATATTACTCCCTTGTGCACAGTTACGAATACACACAAGTGGTGTTTTACAATACGCTTTCTAGCTTGATGGTTATCAAAATACATGTTTTGAGGAATAGGATGGAAAATGATTAATGGTAGTAAATGCGACTGCTCGCACGTGGTATCGGAGTTGATTACCGGGTCGGATAGTGTTAGTGGGGTTTTCTGTAAATACATTTTCAGTCACGAAGTCTATAACTTAGATTTGAAGACGCCAATAGCCTCGCCACCTATAGCGTGGGACCTAAATTTACACATACACCTCTTGCTTCTGCTCTTTTGGAGATATAGGTACATAGGTGTAAGACTATGTATTAACTATATAATTTAATTTGTTGTATTAAAAAGTATGTAAAACCACAATATTACATGGCTAAAATTACAATGAAGAAAGAGAAAACTGTCTTAAAACAGATTAGGTTCTTAATAATTTTCTATTACAAAATACCTATCAAAACTGGTGAATAAAGTACTTGAATATCAAAATATAAAAGCAGTGATTACATTATAAGCGTAATCTAAATTGTAAATAAAACCACAATTTTATGTGTTTTAAAGTTAGAACTGGCAAGAAACGAAAACATTTTTCAAATCAATAATTAAAAGTTTGGGCGTACAAAGCTTAGTGGGACTTTATTGCACATTTTCCAATGGCCAGCACCTCGAAGCCGGCACCGATTTGTAAGGAGTTCAAAAAAAAAAAAAACATCGAAAAGCTAGTATTTAACTTGTGCAGTCGTTGCGCTGGTTGGTGAGAGTCGCCTCATTGAGTGTACTGTACAAACAACGTTCGGGAACAACGATTAGCTGTATTGTTTCACAGCTCTATAGTAACAAGGTACGGTGATTAAACGCAGTTTAAATAGAAAGGGGAGACGCTGTTACATAAGTCTAAACGTTTTTAGCATTTTTCTTACTTAATATATCTTATATGTTACGGCTTGTTATAAATATGTATATTATCCTAAAGTGACAATTTCTTCTTCATTTACAACAGACAACTCCCAAACTAGTAATATATTATGTACCGTGTGGTACAACTGCGAATCCAGTCAGATCGCTGAAGTCGCCACACGGAATTATAGTGTTATAACCCCGTGTCAGGAGTTGATTGATCTGACTGGGTTCGGACTTTTATATCGATACAAGCCAGTTCAGGTTCAAAACTGATGACCTCGGCTTGACAGGCCAACAATAACAATCACCCAGATTCAACCGCAATATGGCTGTCCTACTTCGAATCTCCCTTAAAATAGTTTTGTATCCCACGTTCATTGGTATATAATCCATAAAACCTACAAACTCTTAACTATTCACTCATATTTGAATGTACCTGTTAGTTTAAATTGTCGTTTTGTAACCCTAGACAACCGGCAAATGTATTTGTTCGATGTTTTCGCTCTACTAAAATCAATTCTTTCGTTTCGGAGAACGATGGAGCGAGTGTTATCGCTAGTGATCCATAAACATCATCAAATTGAATGTTAGAGAAAAGGCTTTTAGCTTGTTTGATTTACTGAATAGCTATTCTCAAACAATTCAGTTTTTCTTAGGGTAAATAATTGGCATCAGCGGCTTAGCGCGGCATTTCACATTTGGTTTTAAGTAATCACCCATTATAATATAACTACTATGCTTGAGGTTTTAGTTTTCATTTCTGATATGAGGTAAGATCTATTAAGAATTTCTTTCAAGAAATTCTCACTAGCAACAAGTAAGCAAGCGGTAATAAATTTATTGTCCCGTGTGGGATTCGAACCTATAACACTCGGGGTAGTAGCGTCAAGGCGACCATGTAAACCTTTAAGCCATTCGTGCAGTTTTTGTCTGTTATTAACAAAAATAATAGATTAATTATTTTAATAATATCAGACTCTTTACAAATGGCTCACTGTACCGTATGAAAAACGTTAAATCACATGATAGTTAACCACACAGAACAGGTTAGGTTGGCAAAATTCACACGTCTTATATTTTTTATTTTCTCTTACTTACTTATATACTTTTTATTTTATTTTTATGCTCGTGGACTACACGACTGCTTACTGTTAGGCAAAGTCTAGTCATTTTGACAGGCAATAATAGAAATAAATAGGTACTTCAAGAATATTATGAATAACTCTCAGACAAGTAAGCTTACTCGCGATGTTGAACGAAAACTAGAAGGTCACATCCAGTGCAAATTGAATAACTAAAAACACTATTTTACTCGTACCATTATATTTTTTTGGTACGGATGATACGGATCATCAAACAAATCAATGTTGTTGCTATAGGCCCGTTCTCGCGCTTCAAAGCCGTCGCAGGTCTTGCTGCTTTAATAAATTAATGTATATTTTAGCAAAAAACGGATTTTATTATTATCCTTTTTATTTGCCTCATTATTATTTTGTTTTCTCTTCAGCTTATTACTTGATTATATGTATATACAGGATTAAAAAACTCTCAAAACAAATATTAATTGGCGTAGTAGAGAACTTGTGAGTACTACTACTAACATAATTTATTCTTGGTTATAGTAGTAAAACCACATTTTATATATTATATTTAGACAAATTATAAGCATACTGATCACTCTGAATGACACATCACATGGTGTGCAACAATCACCCAGATTGTTACACATTCATTGTACGCATTGTATTCATTGTAGCTACGAAAAAATTATATAAATCTGGTGGCTCTGGATTCTAGCTAATCTCCCATAGTAGTTCTATATTAACTGGCATTCTTAAATTCTATTAACGGTTAAGCAGTTTTCAAATATCTATTATAACACATATTTAGATCATCCACACACTCACTTATCATATAACTTTTACAGGTCTGCCTGCACGTAGCATAGTAGTTTCATTGCTTCGTAGACAAGTCTACGCCGTAGCTACGTAGTACTAATATCGGTCTGTAGTTAACAGTACGGACGTTCTCTAAAAACTTCATTGTTGAAATCGATATGTAGTCTGTAATTAAATATATTTTACCCCTACTGTACTGTTACATCACAGTGGTAAATATTAACAGTGATCTTATAATATATGCATGATGGCACAACTCCAGAGGTTATTAAATTTGTTTGTCTATGTCGACTTGCAATAAATATTTGCAATATGGTACAAAAATAAATTTATTTGTATGCTTTGCATGTCGTATGGTTCTATTGCTATCGCCTTTATTTTGTAGCGTTTAAAATGTTAAACGCAGATGGACATGGATATAGGTATCATTCTCTAGAGATGGTTCTTGAACACGAACTCTTGCTCTTGGCATTTTGATATTTATTTGGGTTTTAGTTGTCTATAAAATGATTGTCGCGAGGTACCTGCACATGTCACCTATATAATTAACACGTTCATGTAGTTTACGCGACTACTTGAATACAAATGTCACCACTCCAGCTACTTTCGAGAAGCAGCTTGTGATATTTTTAGACATGTTCCTATTCTCTAGGTTAGTAATACATAAAAAGTATGTTGAATAATAATATATAGCCAGGATATAATGTGAAATATTGCTATTTTAAACATCTTAAATATATAATATTGTCGTATGTTTACGCGAATGTTATACATTGAAATTAAATACTTTATACGGATTTTGTCGCGTTGTTTATTTTTATGTATAAGATTATTAACAAATACATTCATACATTTCTCATCAGTTTAAATTTAAGACACAATTTTCAAGGCTTGTTAATATAATTTAAAAATGTAAACAATCTAATTGCGTTACAACATCATGAACTCAGTAGATTAAAATATTATATATTTTATCTTTTGAATGCATTTCCTTTAATACCGGATATTGTAGTCTCGTACCAGGGTAATAAAACTAAGTTTTATTTCCGTAAAACTCTCCGTAGTAGAACAAATTGTATAATATTATTGTATGGCAAGATCTGAATCTGAGATTCAGTGTACAATCGTCTTGCGATAATATACCTTCTTCGGTTTACAGGAAGCAAGTAATAAGATCAAACTAAATACCATACAGAAACGTGTTATCGGTGACAAATATCAAGCACCATTATTTTTATGGGGTATTATACCGGGACAATGAGGATATAACAATAACAAGCTACGTCTATTCTATGTTGACGAAATAAATTTGCCTCGAATAATTTATTATATTATATGTGTAAATATTTGTCTAGCGATCGGCACTTAATTATATTCTTGAAACTCAATCCTAGGCATTATTGTGGTGAAGGAAGGGTGTGATGATCCCTTTAGCACAAAGGGAAGATTCTCCGACCAAGCCGGGTGATTGTGCCTGGCGGGCCGCGGCCCAATGGTTGATGTCGGGCACTTGTATATATAGTAACTCGTTGCGTAAACTTTGCTTGCGTGATTTAGGATTGTATAGCGGAGTTTGATATTAAGTACGGTGACATCTATTGACAATTGTCGTAACTTTTTGGTGTATGTGGAGTCGCTACAATTATATTCTACATAAGTAATGCCCTTTTATGTCTCGCCATAGTTGAAAATCGGGCTAATAGGCTGAGTGATAAATCAACGCCAACGCGAACTCTCAGTGTTGCAGACCGGTTTCTTATATTATAAGCAACTAGTAAGCATCCACTAAGGATGGGTTTCTAAAGATGCATCGCAGGGGCTTGATTATGAGATCAAAGTATGAAGCGAACGTTTTTGTTTTTTGTTTGTGGCCCCTTTATTATGATAAATGTTATAGTAGCCCACTTTTTAATCGTTTGACGTTTCGACTAGGGTCATAGAAATAACCTAAATCATAAATAAACAAAACATAATATATTATCTTTTTAATAGTCCTATAAAAACTATATATATATAATATCCTTTTAGATTGTAATTGGTACATACAAGCCGGTGAACTTGCGGGTATAAGCTAATTCGTCAAGTAATATCTACGTAGGACGAAGCCGAAACAATCAAACGAGACATGTTATATTCCTGCATCTGTTAAGTTTGGTTAGTTTTATACTCTATAATGCGTATAGTTTCTATGATAGCTTAGTTAAGGTTGTGCTTAACGTGTAGTTAATTTTCGTGATTCATTAATATAAAAATCAATCTGACATGAAAGTTTAGACAAAGTTTCATAGATTGCGAAAGCCATTGTTGTTGAATTTCTGGTGTAACCGTGTTTTAATACTTTAGGATAATGATAAATGAATAAATAGGACAGTCGTAAGGCTCGACTTAGATGACGAGACTAAAACAACAAACCGACGAGCATGTATAAAAAAATATGCGGAGTACTAGGGTCGTGGTGGCAGTGAATAGTCTCTGCTTATCCCTCCCGAAAACAAACCTGAGTTTTGGTATATGAATGAGTCAAAAGAGTAATTAAGTCGAAAGAGTAGCATGAAGAGGATTAAGTAAAAGTGATTGAATATTACCTCTTCTTTTTTATTTTATTATTTGTATTAAGAATATTTGTAAAATTAAGTTTTTCATTTACATTTTAATTATAATTAAGGTGGACACGCAATTTAAATCTTCAAACAATTATAGTCTTTACAAAAATTGTGTAACAGCATTCTAGATGTTATAAGAATCGTATTAACTTAAATTATAATGAGTTCTTTATTTAATTAAATTTTCCTATAAACGATACTCAGAGGTAAACCTATTTGCATAATTATTTAAATTTTTTGTAATTAATTTTTGATATTTTTCATTTTCGAAATTTATAGATCTTTTACAGACTTTATAGATCCATCATGTATATTTTTTGTAGCAATAATTGCCTGTTGAGTAGAACTCGAATGTTTAAAAGTTTATTTCAGTTGCTGAGCCAAGACTTGAGGGTACTCAACCTAGGCACATTAGCTCTCGGGCACGCCACGATCGTGGTGGTAAGTCCCGTGTTTGAGGAGTGGCTGGAGAGGCAGCATGGCACCCTCACCTTCCGGCTGACACAGGTTCTGACTGGCCACGGTTGTTTTGGCCAGTTCTTGTGTCGTATACGCCGGCAAGAGACGCCCGGTTGTCACCACTGCGGCGACTGCCGCGACGTTGTTGAGGACACGGCGCTGCACACTTTGGCGGTTTTTATAGTATGAATAGCTATTTTGGGTAGGTCTTGTTGTGTAGTGGCCTGCCATTTCATACGGTGGGCCGAAACCTCGGCGGGATCGCGACCGCATGCGAAAGCGATTCGCGCGGCCCCGTCGATAGTGGTTTTATCGAGGAACACCGTGGTAGGTTTAGTCGGTATTCCAGCAGGTACTTTACTATTATTCTATCTTTCTTTTAGCCCGGCTAGTCCGACATAATCCCTCCGCCCGCCCCTGCGGAGGGAAATGCGAAATAGCAACCCAAACGAAAAAAAAAAGGCACTTTGGCTCTGTGAAACATTTAACAACAAAAGTTTTGTGTATGTTTCAGGTGATTGCTTTATGATAAAATAAGAAGTTTGCCTTCGTTCATGATTTAGAAGTAAGAGGACGAATGATCTCGCATTTCGTTAGATGAAAAGGTATTTTGAGACGAAATATATAAGGTTTTCTACTCTTTTATTGACAAGGCCTAAATATTTTATAGCGAAGATAGAATTTATAAAATTAACAATAATATTCAAGAATAGATGATTATAAATGAAAATTAAATATACATTTTCAACAAAGATGACATAAATAAAGCCTGCGGCTTAGCTCGGGAACAGTAAATAAACATTTTCCTAGATAAAGGCTACGTCTTTTCTCCACTCGTGTTTTTTTTCCGTATCCCTGACAAAATCTATGCAAAATTTCATGACAATCGTCCAAATAATTAAAACATGAAAGCGAAACAAACAAACAAACTCACAATCGCATTTATAATATTAGTTACGGTTAATTACCTAATTAAGTCTCTCATAAGTTGTTCAATTATATCAAAATATAACTAAGATAAGATTGTTGTACATAACTCCAAAGATCTTAAATCGCCTTGTGGCAAAGATACCAAAATCAAAGTTAATAACCCGGATACATTTTAATTTCAAATTCCTCGACGTACAATTACACATATATATCATCATTGATCACTTAATAGCACGAATACCGCTGTGTAATACGTGATGCGAATACCAATAAGATCAGACAGCTATTCAGTTTCTGTACTCTCTATAGATATGCCGAATCAAAATACATATATATATTTCAAAGGAGGCGTTGAAATTGATGACGAATATGAAAACTCAAATGAGTACATGTACTTAAATATAATACTCAATAGTATTCAAGATATATTTATTATGTTAAACTAGTTATGAACATTTATGATGTAAATCTTGTTTTCTATTTTTACAATTTTAATCCTGCTTGAAACTACTGAGCTCTTTTTTTTAGGTTAAGTATGTTACATATTTCCATCTACTATATAATTATACAACTTTGTCCCGCAAGGAAAAATATACATACGTAGGTAATATAAAAAAAACATCATGCGCTAAGACTATTACAGTAAAACAAAAGAAATAATAAAAAAGTTGTAAAGCATGTTTTATTTCAAGAAAATTAAGCTATTGCTTGAATAATATCACATAAGTAAACAAAAAGACAGTAACGTCATATAATAAAAAGCACATAACTCACGATTATAAAATTCGTATGACGGACCCATGGAAGACACACAAAGTACTCCGCGAAAAGGTGTTACTTATGACTGTTCCAAACAGACAGCAACATAGGTAACTGAACATTAAAACATTAAACTTTGGTTACAATATTTTATGAATTAAAATTTAATTATTATTGTTCTATAGTAATGAGCAGTGATTAAAATAACTACTCTCTCTTACTCCAGTAAAACATAATGAACTACCATTATTGATGAAAATACTTTATACGGATTTTATGGCGCTGATTAATAAAAAAATAAAAAGAATATCTCTATTGATTTATTATGATAAATAACTACCTTTTCACATTTACTGCCATAACAACTAAAATTTGTTTTGTAATTTAAATATTAAATTAAAAATATTGAACTGGCGTGGGCTAACATGTCATAACATGAAAATTCATGTCGTTTGCTGTATACACGTAGGTCGCGTGGGTTATAGTTCAAGAAACCCGTGAACATTATGTGCAGGTTACTTTCTCGTTTTTTTTTACAGCGACTGCTGTGTATGAGGTCTCGGGTTCTGAGCCCGGGTCGGGCCAACAAGAAGTTATTAGATAATATTGTCTTCTGTTTACGCGAATGTTATTCATTGAAATTTAACTACTATATACGGATTTTATCGCGTTGTTTATTTATCACTGTATTACAACATTTTGAAAATATTGCACTACTACTACTATTGATTTTATTTTACTAATTTATAAGCTAATAAAATTATTTAAACTATTAAATCTATTTAATTTGGTTTACACTTTCCCCGACGTTTCAGTTGCTTTTCAGCAGCCATGGTCACGGGGAGACTAAGATGGTAGTTGTCTCAATGTTCCAGTGTAGTTATTTCAAAGTACCCGAACATAATTTAATCATTGGTGTTTCTATTTACGCAGAATGAGCTCAAAATATCATGAAGTCTAGCTGTGGTTTGTTTCTTCTTGGGTTTGACTATTTGAAGTACTGGATCCCAAGCTAGTGGTACATTCTAACCATCTTCTCTATTGAAATTGTGATGTTTTTTGATTTCAATAGCCTCGCGAAGCATCCTTGGTAGGAGTCGGTGTTCTTTAGCGAGAATCTGTGGTTTGTCAAATCTCAGGTAGTGGTTGGTCCCCTGTTGTACATGTTCACACACAGCAGACTTCAACGAGCGTTTGTGTTTTACGTCAGCTTTGTGATCTTTTATGCGGGTGCCTATGCTTCTCTTGGTTTGACCAATGTATGAGAGTCTGCAGTCACAATCTATTTTATAGACCCCTGCATCTTGTAAAGGTAATTGGCACTTGACGGATGGTAAAAATTGACTTATCTTCGTTGGCGGCTTGAAGTATGTGTTAATTGAAGCTCGCTTCAAGATGTAGCCAATCTTGTCAGTCACAACCCTAACATAAGGCAGTATAGCAGGCAACCGAAACGTCGGGGAAAGTGTAAACCAAAAATAAATAGATTTAATAGTTTAAATAATTTTATTAGCTTATAAATTAGTAAAATAAAATCAATAGTAGTAGTAGTGTAATATTTTCAAAATTTTGTAATACAGTGATAAATAAACAACGCGATAAAATCCGTATATAGTTGTTTAATTTCAAAAAAGTTATTAGATTTTTCTGTTAATAAATTTTAATAGCACCCTGGTGTTAGGAAGTTGACGGTATTGCGCATGTGCCTCGGAAAGCACGTGAAGGCGTTGGTAAAATATTGTTCAATGACTGTTAATACTCTAATCATATGTATAAACAAATCGTTACCAAAGCTTTTTATTATGTTTATTATTCAGTACGACTTATTTTAATAAATTAAATCGGTTTACAAATGAGATATGTTATCATTTCATCAGGGTGAAAATCAATGTGAAATTTCAACGAGTTTGATTTTCATTAAACTGCCACGAGCGATCAGAGTACAGGCCGCAGTAGTTAATCAACACCGAGTAATGGAATCACGTTTAAATCTGACTTTATAAAACGGAAAATTTATTACGATTTGATGTCCATACACTATTTTAGCTGTCGGTTATGTACACCTTCAATCTGTTTGCCATTTTGGCATTTTATCTATAGGCTTTATTAATTTTATAAGTGATTAGATTTTGCCAGCGGCTTCACTTGCGTAAATTTAGTTTAGATTAGGTTAGTAACGGTACTTTTTTTCTGGATAAAAGGTGCCCTATATCCTTTTCTGTGCCCATGACAATCTGTATACGAAATTTAATGAAGATCGGTCAAGTTGTTAAGACGTAAAAGCTTAATAAACAAACGAACAAATAAACTCACATGCACATTTATAATACTAGGATACGTTGAAATTGGCAAGGCCCGAAGTTAGACAAGCTTATAATATCTGAGATCATATAAAATAGTTAGCACCCATTCATGAGGTTTGAATAATCTAATACAGTGAGATAAGGCGTAACAAAGCGAAACCCATACCTGTAAACATAACCAAAGTAAAATGAATTTCATTTTAATATAGAATGGAAATTGAGACATTTAAATAATTTTAAACCTATTAAAATATTACTACAATAATTTAACTAGTATTTAGCTTCAAACTTTTCGGTTGCTTATAAATAAATAATTTTCTTTTTCAGAACGACAAACATTTTGTTACAATTTAAAAGATGATCATTATCATTAGTTAGAATGTTTACTTTGTACGCAAAGCAACAGGAATGTTAACATGATTCTGGTGAAGATCCCCGCGAGAGCGTGCTTAAATTAATGGATCACTTGTCCCCCAAGAGAAATCGCGACCGACGCAACAAGAAATGACTAGGTCACCTCTAATGAATGTCATGTACTAGCTTTTGCCCGAGGCTTCACTCGCTCGGGAACAGTAGTTTTTTTGGATGAGAGGTACTTCATGGGCTTTTATATACCCCTGACATCGTGTTTGCGAAATTTTATGGTAATTGGTCAAGTAGTTAAGACGCGAATGCGTAACAAACAAACACACCAACTTGCATTCGCATTAATAATATTAGTTAGGATGTACAGTCAACGTTATAAGTAAAGAAATATAGGCTTAATTACAGAATTAGATTTCAGCAAAAAAGTTCTTGTGCTTGAGCAAACGAAGCCGTGGCCATAGGTAGTAGGTAGTAGTAGATAGAATACGTGGGTAATTGTTTGTTATTATCACATTATCTATCATCTTAATTATTTTCGCTATTAATCGTTAAAAATGTTAGGTGAATCGATCCATTCGCAACACGAATAATTAATATATAGTAAACTACAATTATTTCGAAAGATTCGAATATTATATCAATAATCGCACGTCGCTACGCCATATACATATATTAAAATTCTCCTAAGCCTCTAGCTATTGGCATCGCGATTTAGATACATAGAACTTTGGGTTATTTAAGGGTTATTTAATTTTATTGAGGTATATAATCTAATATTATGACGTCTCAACAAACTACACGTAAAACAACTTTTAGTTTATGTTACAACCTGTGGTTACAACATTTAATTCCAACGGAGCAATCCAATTTCTCTTTATGACATCCTGGTTGGAAATATTTCATGTTTAGTGCGATGATAGAGCTGACGTGATGTGCAATACTTCACAAGTATTTCACACTGGTGGCTATGGGTATATTATAACGCTGCGGCGCAGGCTGCGGTTTTAATGGCGTCTATTGTTTTTCAGAAATACTTTGAACTACGTTGAACTTCAGTTAAACAACTTTGTATCTACGGATTTAATCGCGTTGTTTATTGAACACTCTAATACATTATTTAAATCTGTTACACTACTTTTTTAAACTTTTTAAACTGATTTAATTTATAAATCTATTTATAATTAAGTTAACACTTTCTCCGACTTTTTAGTTGCTTGTTAAAGTTAATAGCATAAATATCGTGTTGTTTTATACACATTACATTACAAAGAGTTGTATATGAATTACAGAAGTTATGTGCGTATTAAATGGTTAATATTCCGAAGTTATATGCATATTAAATAGTTAATTATCGCTTACTTTAACGGTAAAGGAAAACATCGTGAGAAAACCTGCGTGTCTAAGAGTACACCATATTTTTTGTAGTGCTTAATATTTTAATTTAGTGCTTATAGAGCATGCTTGCCTAGAATATACCTATTCCCTCATCTATCACCAATCTATGTAAAGTATGAAAATACATATAATAAGTATGAAGAATAAACCAACGAGTACTTTCACATAATATAATGCTTGTGGTGGCAAAGTGGTAGTGAATGCGACTACTAAAGTAAAATGAAGTGGTATTGGGTTTTTCTGCCAACAAAATACCAGTAGCACTTTCGAAATCTGAAATTGTGCCTAGTTTAGAGCAATAAGTTCGCTAGTCGGTGGGACAGGCACCTTTTTTACGCGTGGGAGTGTCATTTACAGTAAGTTCAGATGAGTTCAAATAAGTTCGACCGAATAAACTTACAACGCTATCCCTACTCGCTGACTTGTATTGTGGGAGGGACGCTGGAACAGGAGCTACAACGATCACGTGTAATGCACCTCTGTCAACCTCGTCGGGAACATAGGCGTGAAACTTGAAAACTATGTCTACTATCTGTCTTTATAATAACTTGGATTCACTCATACCAAGACCTGATTATTACACTTATATATGCACATTATGATAAACATTTTAGCGTTAAAGTTTACTTACGATGTTTTCTTGCATCGTTAAAGCCAGTTTATGATGCATATAACTTTTAAAACTGCTGTATTCTCGAGTAAGATTACTTACGACTTTATGGCTTTGCCTATGAACAGTGTTTATTTTCTAGTTAGCGTTGTAATTTTCAAAGTATGTTTGTTTAAGAAACATACATTACTTCTGATACACACTACAGCTTTATTCTCTGATTTTATTCGCAACTCTGCCAGCGTAATTTACGGTTGGCCTGCAATTTCATTTACGTATATCATAGTATGCACCATAGTATATCTGATTCTACTAAACCTAATAAGACATAACGTTGCATTTTTAGACTGTCGTGATTTGTACACATACCTAATATAACCGTATTATTTTTACCCGTACTTCACAAAGGTGCTACTGAGCTCACACCAATCATTCCGTGACCACGGTCGATGCAAACCGGTTGAAACGTAGGGCAATCAATGGGTATTATATTAAAAATGTTGCTTTTATTTGAGTAGAGTAACTTCAAGTTACTAAACTGCAAGTAAGTAACTAAAAGCAAAAACGCTGAATAGATTTTCTATTCTCTCTCTATTCTCTAGAAAATCTATTCAGTGTTTTTGCTTATTCTCGAAACAACAACAGACAGATTCCAGACTACTTCTCTAGTTATTAGATCGCAATTAGTTTTTTATTCTCACGATGACTCGATTATTATTAATATTTATTTTTAAAAAGTGTATTTATAGACGTTTTCGCCGATCTAAATTTTAATGAAAGACAGTTGAAGGAACTGTTGGCTTACTAAGCCTTTGTTGTAGTTGTAGCTCACTGCTAACTGTCAATTAAAAAAAGTACATTTTCATTGTATAGAGTTACATTTCTATTTTAACATCGCAAGAAACTTAAATTCGATAAAAGAAACGCCTTAGCACAATAAAAGTAAACAATGAGACAAATCCATTCACTTGAAAGTTGAAATTATACAAACAAAATAGTTCCTGGCAACATTTCTTGAGAATCCAAATTATTATAATTAAGTTACTTACAAAATACTGTAATTATATTATTTTAATCTAATCTTTTCTTTTAGTCTAAAATGTTGATAAATTGTTGTTTAGCGTAAAAGTACACAAGGTTCAATGAAAAATACTAATAATCTGTTACTCGTGTCGGCCGCTTTTTGAAAACACAATATTGTTCCAAAAAACCATATTTAAACAAGTTTTACAAGTAGCTCGTATAATTAAAGAGCTGCCCACGCGAGTAGGTTGCGCAACAAAACGATTATTTTAGAATTTTATTTGTCTGTATGTTTGCACGAGCATCACGCAAAAACTCCGGCACGAAATTGAATAGGGTTTTTACAGTTGTATTGCTCGATGTCTAACTTAAAATCTGGTGTATGTTTTATGTTGACATGCCGCTTAGAAGTTAATTATTATTAATAATAAACACATCTATCTATAGGTATGATTTAGGAGTGTAGATCAGCTTTTCCTATAGGTGCCTTCTTCCAAATTCCACGCGTATGAAAATGCAAAAGCTTTTTACGTACTTAATTACTACAATAAGACTGGAAGTTGCTAAACCTATCTTTAAAAAGAATATGCGTTAAAAAAAAACAATAGCAACTGAAGCCTTTAAGTTGAGAGAGCTTAATGACATTAACGGCAGAAATAGTTTACAAACTTGCTAAGAATATTGGTTAAATTTTAGGTACACGAACAATTATTAAAATTCAGTATTGACGTTTCTTAAGACCAGTTTTAGTATCGGCATCGAAGATTAGAGATCACAAGTTTCATATAACTTTGTTCATAAAGATTGCGTGAGCAGAAAAATGTTAAATAAACTGCCTTGTGATTGAATTGTTGACATCTGCGCGGCAGCCCAACGATCTCCCACTAGGCTATATCATATTTTGGCTGAATCAATAAATAAATAAAAGTCTTTATTAACATTTTTCTGTTCACGCAATCTTTATATTAATAATAAACTTTATTTCAAATTTGCATAGCTTACAAATTAATATACCTACATACTAATTCATCATAACAAATAATCAAAATAGAAATAAAACTAATAAAGCAATAAACATTACAAAATATTGAATTGTAATATGTTGAATTTAATTACAAAATAAGAAGAAAACAAACTAAAATAAATTAAATAACAATTGAAATCATAATTACTGATAGCTATTCTATTATAATTACTCAACTACGGCGAGTACACCCATGCATATGTGCCCAATGGGCCAGAAAGGGACTATCATACTTTGCAGATAACACTTTTAGAATACTGTTAGGACTCATCCGTACCCTACTTATCAGAGACGCAGCTCTTTTGCATAATAGCATAAAAGTCGTCAGTATTTGCTATCATGAACATACCTGATGCGCTGCAGTAACGGGGTAAACCCAACAGTAACCTAAAAGCGTTATTATATTGAATACGTAGGGCGTCGTTGGCATGTACGTATGTATAAAGTTCAATCATGATGGTGATTGGCTCTATATAATCGTCTTATACTTTTAATGATATAAATATTTCATCGGTTTCTATGAGCATGCAATGGCATGATAGGGATTCCACGGATCATATTCTATTAGGCACTATTGTAAAAAATAGTATCTGTAAATATTTGCCATTTCGTAGAGTATAGTACCTGTGGTTACTGAAAAACTAGAAAACAAATCATAAATTATTCGATCTTACTGTTCAGTGGTATTTTTCTTGTTTAAAATATCACGTATAATTCTTTTTTTTTAGAAAAGTACTCAAAACTTATCGTCGTATACTTACGACGCATATGGTGAAAAGCACTTACAATAAAAAAGCAAAATTGCCTCAACTTGGCCATTATGGACACTCGCATTTTCTTAGAATACTTATTATAAAAGTGGAGGAAGCGGAAAACCGCCTAATCTATTGGAGGATGGCTTTTATCTCTAAAGTGTCATTATATTATCACAAACAATAAACTTTGAACCTTTGCTTTAAACAATTAGGTCTCATTACAATATTACGATTCTACTTTCAAACAATAGCAACTACAGTTCAGTTTAATTAAACCTTATCCGTATGACTTGGCTGGACTTATCTTGCCTTAATGAATCTGCATTGCCAGTCAACGTGGGTGTGCTACTGGTCTTCTGAGCTCATTTCTAGTTGACAGCGATGCTGCGGGATTTACGACACTGCCTAAATCAGCCATGTATTTTGTTTTTATCTGTATTTCATTTTATATTTTTTTTTATTTGAACTTATGTGTTAATATTGTAAATTAAACTTTATATCCGTACTCTTGAGAATGGTAATATTTTTCTCAGTCAGCATTTGTTAGAACTGTTATCAGAATTATATAATATATATTATTAATCAAAATAAATAATGAAATGAATAATATTATAAAAATGAACTTTATACAGTTTAGTTCATTATTTTTGGTGTACATAACGACAGTAACAGACGTTGACGAAGAGGAAAATAGAAGGAAATGATATGATGTATCGCCGAGTGAGATTGTTACAATGAATAATGCATCTGTAACGGTTCAATCACAAAAGGTACAAAATCTGTGCTAGTTCCGTAGCTGATAAATTATTTACCTTTTCATTGTATTTCTTTGAGTTAAAATCACAGAAAATTATTAAATCGAAATGGCAGCTTTTTTATTGATATTATATATATTACATACAAATAAATATAGGAATAACGTCGAATTAAAATTATTTTTTTAATATATCAGTATAATTATTTATACTAGCGGTAGCCAAATGGGCGAAATTGGATTTTTTAAAGTTTGATAGTTATTAAGGTTTTATTGTCTATAACTATACACTTATAATCACTTTTTATATAGTCACCTACTCCACATACAATATATGAAACCATAGTTACAAAGAATTCTACGACATCAGCCGAACAATGCCGAAATACTACGAACGCCATTCGACTGCTTCTGTCAAATGCATGATTGTGTGCGTGTAGTGTTTTTTTCATTAATTTAATGTATTTCTAATGCATATTTTATAAAAATATTATAATTCGCCACTCTTCAATATTGTATTTTTTATCTGGAAATTCTATAGCAACAAAAAATATGAAACTGGATCAGTTTCAGATTTTGTGCTGCTATAAAATATGTAGTCAAGGGAGAAGCGCACCTATAACTAGTTAGACCTATAAAATAGCCGAGTACCCTTCTGGCAATATACAAGCGTCCATATTTCGTAGAAATTACATTATCGTGTCTAAGAGTTTTATCGAAAACGGACGGCAAACCTACACCTATCCTATCCGCACTCCACTGAACTTTTTATTTTATTGTGGTCACGATTGCCTCCCATTCTGAGGATTACCTACTACCTACTTTTTAGCTTAACTTCTATTAACATTACAAACACATTAGTATCGTGTTTGTAAAGTGGATTTTCAAATCCGTAGCAATAACATAAGCAGAAGGTTTCTTATATGTGTTCAAGCATTAGGAAAGTTGAATAAGTTATTATAAAACTATATTCTGCACTGGCTTCGCTCACGTGTATCTTACGGAAAAACTTACACAAATCAGGATATAAAGTATCGTATGCGTTAACATCCGAGATATATTATGAGTATATAGAGTACAATAGAAATAGAGATCCAAGATATAGAAAAGATGCATATATCGATTTAAATGACGATACCTCTAAAGAGTTTAAAGTAAAGCCTTATCATCATGTTATAGCTGGAGTGGCGCAGTAAAAAATACTAATCTGCAAGAGTGTTGTTGATTTCATCCCGATATGGAACAAAGGTTTGACAAATATATGCGCGTAAATATATGTATTGAGTTTGCAAGTTCTTTGCATCTGGCGTTTGAATGTAATTATGTAAAGTACCTGAGATACAGAATTGTTTTCCAAGTGCAAGAGGTTTTTTTGAAACACTAGAGAGAAATACGTTGCTACTATTAGTTTGAAAACCTATTTAATTGTAATACCTTGGTTATATGGAGATGTAATATTTAATTTTGATTATACGAAATATAGCCAAGACAAATTTATTTCAAGACTAATTTCTTGAGAAGAGTCCAAATGATCTTATGCATACCGTTGAGAAAACCTTTGACTAAGAAAATATATTCCCAGTACGATAACGGTCGCCACCAAATCACTATGAGGTGGTACACATTACTCCATAAAAGTAATATCCATCTATTCTTTCTTTTTTCCCTTGTATGCACAGTATAATAACAGGCAATCATATTTAATGACGTCAAGATCGAAAAGTTCCCTTAACAATTTTTGAAAATATCAACGTCTACACGACAGTCTTGTAATCTTGTTAAAAGACAACTCGTGCAGTAGGCATAAATCCTGTGTCACGAGGGACTTTACAAACATTCAATATTTTATAAACAATTGACATTTTTTAATTATAGTTATTATTTTTTTGGTTTATTTTGTTTTATTTTATAAGATATTTTGAAAAACTATACTTTTCTGTGACTAATAATTCAATGTCCTGCATACTTTCACATGCCAATCGTGGCAAAATAGAAGGACCGGGTACCAATCAGACTACCTAATTGTATTCTATTTTATGTGAAGTAAATATCATTTTATTTTATCAAACAACGGGCACAAAGGACACCCAGACTCGGAATAATTATTTGTGGCTCACACAATTGTTTTGTACTGTGTGGGGATCAAACCCACTTAAACAGCCACACAATAGGCTAGTTTTTGCTTCTACTGACTCATAAAAACAATTAAAATTGAATTATCTAAACTCATACCCAGCTCAGATACCAAATTTAAATGTCAATTTGTCAGTTGTAAGTTTTTCACCTAAAGTAGTTAAAATCAGAACATTGTTTACTCGCAATTTTCTAAGTTTAATCTGATATCGTCTATAATACATTTTTGAACCGGGGAAGGCTCTCTTTTTTACGAACAATCTCCATGGTGTATCCAATCTTTATTGATGACTGACGAATATAAATGATGCACTAAAATTCACATTTTCATCCTAATTTGGATCTCGATAGGTATAAATTATTTCTAAATAATTCAAAGTTTTTGTTTTTTCTTTCTTCTGCTAAGCTTGTTTTTAAACATTGTAAAAATTTTAATACATTTAAAGTAACCTGAGTGAGTGTTTTTAAAGCTTATAAAAAACATTTTAGTAAATCTGAGGTAAAAAGTATGCAACCATCCAAAGAGTGTATATTATCAACTTTTAAATTAATTCAATATACGTCAGTAGGTACCACTATATTGCCTGACTCATGGTCTGTATCAAAAAACGGTGGTGTTGTCCATAGCGTTTTAATCTTTTACTTACCACTTACTGTCTAGAACACGGACACATTCACTGCATTGTCGGCAGCAGCTATCAATTCCAGGTGGAATGACGTAGGTACGTGCCGCTCTTGGAGCTTGCAAGGCGCGATGTCGTAAGATATCGTGTGGGTAGTGCCGCACAAATAACCTAATTTAGTACCGTCCATCAATCGCCTTAACATGTTTTCCTTGTTCCAACCAAACTCTGAAACCTATTTAATGACTTCCGGACTAGCTATGGTTATTTATGTCCAGGCTAAATCCTCTCAGAGCATGTGACACAACATGCTATTTGATATTAAATTTTGGATTTTAAAAGAAATTTGCAATTATATAATATGTACTTATATAAAAATATTGTATTTTACCAAAAATCCCAAAATAAACTAAATTTATTTTTTGTTGGAACCACGTGATGGTAAACGATTTTGATTGGCTACATTTATTCCGACGTCACACGTTTGAAAACGTCATCTGTCATTGTTTGCTGTCCAATGTTTATTACCAAACGTGTGATGTTACTTGACGTTTCGTCGCCATTTTAGCGGACAAAAGTTTAACAAATACTGGGTGTTTCTTAGTATAGTGAAAACTTCTCAGGTGGTGATTATACTTGTTATTATGAACAACTTTTGTGCTGGGACATTGAAATCGCGAAAAAAAATCAGCTGTTCCATCCATTTTGTAAAGGTCAAAGTCCAATTTTGTATGGCACAAGTGTTTTCTTTTCGCAATTTCGGCAATGTCCCAGAACAAAAGTATGTATATATATAATACTATTTTAAGGGTCTATAGATAGCACTTAATAATATGATATGGTTTCCAGATACTAGTCATATAGCCTATTGAGTTTGGTAGGGATATTCCTTCAATCTAATTATTGTACCTCAATTTTGGTAGCTCCAAGATCAAAGACTCCACATACCTGATAAGACCCTTACAGCTCTTCAACCTTTGCTGCACTACGGACATGAATGTAGTTCTATGTATCCCTGCCCGATTTTGTTGACTTTATAAGGAGTGTCACATCTTGTACACTAAAGGCACTATACCATCCCTTGATTTGGCAAGATTCATGTAGTGCTGTATCTATTAGTTTTCCAAAAATAAAATGAATTCACAGAGGACACGCAATTCGCGATCAGAGAATGCTAGCGCCCTTGGCCGCATTACTTAACGTGAGTCGCCTCATTATACGTAGAGTAAGATGGCGAATCATTGTTTATGAAGTAACACAACAAGGGAGAAAAAGTTTAAAATCATTTATTTTAATTACAATATTAATAGTCTTTTAAACTATCATCACTAAAGCATTGTAGGATCGTTAATTATATTGTCCGCTGAATAAATAAGTTTTATCAACGTTGCGATTAAAATTAATATTAATTTATATCAACACTTATTATAAATTGTCATATTATAGAGATTTGAAAAGGGTATACTTACTGTATAAATACAGACAGTATGGGGCAGACTATTTAATTTAAAGTATATTATAGTTCATTCCAATTAGTTATATACCATAATTGGCCACGCCTGGCAGACAAGACATTGTTTTAAGCAAAATTATAGACTGATTTTAAATTGCTTTACCATCTATACGCGTTTTACATTTTAGTCTTCATTCCAATGAGTTAATGAATACGATAACAGAGTTACAGTACAGTTTATTCAGATTCGAAATATTCTACTAATATTACTGAAAGTGTGTTTGGTAAGCGTTGAACGCATTTCGATGCAATAAAAGCACAAATATAGGTGACGTCCTAGGAAATTTAAATCCCCTATCCGTGTATGTGTTCCGTGGAATTCACACGGATGAAGTCACGTACAGAAATTAGTTATCTGCTCTCGTCCTGTTAAATCTTTCTCTTATGTAACATATAAAAATATAAATAAAAATCTCACAATCACTTTAAAAATCCTTAATTCATATATTAAAATAAGAGCCTAAAGTGTGGATTCCCTAATAGAAGCGCATGCGCGTCCACTGCGTAGACTCGATGCACAACATGCTTTTTATAAGCCAGCGAGCTGAGAAAAGAGTGAGAAACGGTTTTCTTTCAAACTTAAATCGATTAATGTAATTTATTTCATAATTAAGTCAAATATTATTATAATATATTTGAAACAATTGCACTAGTATCGAGCTTTAAAAATTTTTGAAATGGTTTTTCATACCAAATTAGTAAAATTTTTCGACTGTCACAGCACTCTTAGTGCTAACCAATTTGGCTTCCAAAAAAATAAAAGCACAACGTTAGCAATTTTCAAACTTTTTGAAAGCTTATGGGATGGGATAAATAGAAAGAAAAGGTGGACCGCTTTATTCTTAGATATGTCTAGAGCATTCGACTGCGTAGATTTCGAAATTCTCTTACATCAGTTAGAAAACACAGGCATCAGGGGAGTAGTAAATAATTTAATAGAATCTTATTTAAGAAATAGAAAGCAAGCTACAGTTATTGAGCACTATGAGAAAAAATCCAAGACGCTACTTTCTACGCAATCAAGCTTTGAAAATATTCTATTAGGGGTACCGCAGGATAGCATATTGGGGCCATTATTATTTTTGGTTTATGTAAACAATATCTCAAACACAATAAAACATTTGTGCGTAATGTATGCGGATGACGCAACTATTTTTATTAGTAATGATAGTTTGAGTGAACAAGAATATAACATTGAAATAAACAATACGATAGAGACAGTAACTAGCTGGCTACAATCCATAAATTTGAAAGTTAACCTTACAAAAACTAAGCCAATCCAACTTAGGAATTATAAGTATAAACCACCAATATTAAATATACATCATTCGAATACCTCGATTGAAGATGTAGAACAAATAAACTTTATTGGGGTCACTATAGACCACCACTTAAATTGGAAGGTTCATATAGAGAAAGTCAATAAAAAATTATCATCTTACTGTTACACTTTGTCCATACTTGTTGAAACAGCTTCCCCAAATATTGATAAAACAGCTTACTTTGGTTACGTTTATCCTCTGTTAACTTACGGAATTATATACTGGGGCAATTCATGTGAAATCCAATCTACATTTGTCTTGCAAAAAAGATGTTTACGCATTATCTATAACATGTAAAATATAGAATCGCTTAGAACTGTTTTTTGTGAAAGGGGTTTCCTTACGCTCACAGGTATTATTAACATTTTGCAGCTTTATCTATTTGTAAAAAATAACATCACGTCTTTTGAGCGTAAAAGTGTAATTCCAAACCTAATGTAAGCAGTAAATATAAGTATAATTTAAATTTGACGAATGTAAAAAACATACACCATTATAAAAGCGCATATATAACAGCAATTAGGGTATTCAACCATTTACCCTATTTACCTGTAGATATTAAAAATTTGGAAGGCAAATTGTTTAAAACTGTCTTAAAAAGATGGTTGATTAAATCTGCATTCTACAATATGCAAGAGTATTTTGCCTTCAAGTGATCCAATGGACTTTTAAAATATCTATATTTTTGTATATGTCCATACTTCTAAAATTTACATTTAATTTATACTATTGCAATGCCCGACAGGGTAGACTGTTGAAACGAAATCTAATTTTAAGAACACATTTCATGTACCTACACAGTTTAAGCAATAAATGTCTTTGTCTTTGTTTTTGAAACGAGAATCAATTGTCCAATCCTAACACATATTGTCCAGAAAAGAAGTACTGTTCCCAAACGACAAAATCTAGTAATGCATAAAACAAACTAATAGACGTACGGTATACACATTAATCTACTAACATAATATGCCTATTAACAGTGAAAAGTAGTGAAATCGTTTGACAGATGCCCGTAGCACACAAGGCTGACGTATACGTATAAACGAATGGAAAATCATTCAATTTCACGTCGCGTCCCCTCGTGGCGGCAAAACAAGATAATATTCTGTTATTGCTCTTGAATCGTTTAATTTGACAATTTTTAATTGGCAAATTAAACGATTCAATGTTTATTTTATTTTCCTTTTGTATATTGGACCTGGTTTGGCACGTATTTTGCCATTTCAAAATTAAAATAAGTTATCTTTTAACTCAAAAACAAACAGTAACTACAAAAGCTTTGTTGGCCCTGTTGCGTAACTTTAGCGTGTCCGTGGAGTCTTGAGTTCGATTCCTGGCTTAGACGAAGTTATATTAGGTTTTCTCGTTAGTCAATTTTTAATACCAGTACGAGGTATAAAAATATGCCCACTGTCTAAAACGTAGAATCTAAAGGCTTTCCCGGTGAAACGTAAAACAGATCTGCCTACCCATCCGTGGATATTAATGACAACATGAGCCCAGCATAGAGCTGATTCCGAATATATTTGGTTTTCAGTTTGATGTTGGCGTATCATTTGAGGTAACATACTAATATAATGTTTGAAATCAAATTTCAAATTCGAAGCACTCTGTCAATTATTTCGCAAACAGCTAACGTGTATCCCGGGGGTAAAGGACGTGAACCAATGTTCAACATCATTACCAACCGCTCACCTGAAGCCTTCTTCAACACACATTACTGATGCAGCTCATAAACACACTACTATCTAACCAAACGTTAATAGACACGTGAAAGTGTAAGCGTTATTTAATTTTCTTCCTAAATTGGTCGTAGTTCTTATGGTCTGGTAGTAAATGTAAATAATAATTATATTTCGCAATAAGTTTAAGGGTCATGTAGAACCTGTCTTAACAAGCACATGCGTCATTCAAGTTTTGTTCCTATAACATGATTACATTGAACACCGGTCACAAATGACCGCAAGAAATATATATTCTATTGTGTCAATGTGTTTCTAAAACTTAGCTCTGTAGAAATTAGCTGCGCCGTTATATCGGAAGAAAAATCAGCACATGATACCTAATAATAAATAGTTGTTATAAAAATAATAGGCTAGTTGAAAATAGTATTAATGGAATGAAAATAATATCTTAAGACAAAGCGTCCGATTTATTTTCGTAAATGCGTGATCGATTCACTGAATGTCTTTAGTTCTTTAAAAATAACAGCATACATAAAGAAATAACAAGCAGCATACTAAAACTATAAATAAGGTATTTGTTTATTAGATCAGGCAATATGTTATTAGAATTTTCTGCCATGAAGTTCTCAATGCTCAGCAGCACGAAGTCTGGCTTTGATAACGGCAATAAGCTTACATGGGATTTTAAACAATTGCTGATTAATGATACATATTTTGTATGTATGTACTAAATTGCAGTAGAATATACTAATATGGGCATTAATGAAGGTTTACATCTATGTAATTTAATTCTTAAAGGATACTAGCTATCCTTAGGCTTAGTAAAGCAATTTCTGACTGGTTACAATTTAACGCCTAAAAGTTCTACTCACTATCAACGTGTTTTAAATACGTACAATCTGTGTTTTAAACACGTACGATTGATGTATTCTACTTTAACCTAAGTTCTACTTTTCTGTGACAAGTTTATCCGTAGTCAAAACTCGATGCAACATGCATTATTTACACACAGTTCTATCTGTACACATCCCTACTTTGCACGATTTGTACTCGTTTAAGTCGTTTACGACTTACTATGCGTTATATTGACTGTACGGATGGCATAGTTGTTACAGTGGTCGCTTCACCAGTACTACGCCAAGTGCTGTAGGTTCTGGAATCGAACCCTCACCACGGGACAAAAAATTATGTGATCCATAAATATTTGTTTCGAGTCTGGGTATTATTATTGTGTCTGCTGTTTAAATATTTGTAAAGTCACCCACGAAACAATATGAAGAAGGCCAGAGGTCTTTTAAAAAAATCGTTATAACTGGATTGCAGATCCGTCGATCTTAATTCTAGTTTGTTTAAATTTCTATTCAAAAGTTTACATAATTTCTGTAATATTATGATACCTACTTACAAAATTTTGTACAAGGCTAAGCTAACTCACTGAACCAGAAGGCAATACATAAAGTAAGTTTCAACACGAGCTCAGTCGAGTTGTCAGATATCTTTGACACATTCAGATCCATTCTTTGATCAGACGTATCCAAAGGCTTTATGAAACTTTTTTCATTCCAATATTAAAACAATGTTAACTTTTTTTAGGTTACTTGTATTTCTTGATAGCCTGTTATAATAAGTTATAGTTTTGATATTAAAATATATAGCGTTAAAAATAAGTTCTACATAAAATGTGCATTAAATTTTTCTTATCTTGTAAATGCAGTTCGTAACCCACGAAATCAATAAATCGATTTATCTCTGAATAACTTACCTCTGTATCTATTTCATCCAAGTGTTGCTGAGCTTCGTATTTCTTTTACACACTTTGTTGCAATTTAATTTTATGAGTGGATTCAGACCTGCTTATAAAATACGTATAAATGTTCCCGTGAACTAAGGATAAGGTCCTCTAGACCGAATTTCGGTCTCGGCGGCCAATCGTAACGGAGATTGGCCTAAGCCCGTCTACGCATAAGATATTATAGTGCACAAGTGTGTACGTAATTACAAGTGCACTCTTTACTCTTTAACTGTCAGATTCAGATCAGCACTGGACCAACGGCACAAGGTTGTGTAAAATTTCTTGTCAGAAAACCCTACTACATTTTTATTGGCCTGAGCTTGGATTTGAACCCGAGACCTTATCCTTAACAGACGCATACACCGCTACCGCTATACTGCTGTTGCGCCACCGAGGGATTATACTATCTTGTTTTCCCATAAAATATTACAATACTGAAATAGATTTAAAGGGAGGAAATTATTTATTATTGGAGCTTTCTAAAATTTAGAATACTGTACAGTTCAATACATTTAAAGTTTAGAACATCTAAATTTTGAATACTATACAATACAGTATAAAAAACGTCACACAAGAATAGATTATTTTATATTTACTTTGCCGTTGTTGCCAAAAGGAACATTTTAAATATACGTCAGTATCAATAACAAGATTTAGTTTCATATCCGTGTTCGTAACGAAACTAAAATGATGAATGAAAAATAATAAAAATCAAAAATAAATTTATTCAAGTTAGGTTACAAGGTAATACTTATGAATGTCAAAGTTACACTAAATTTTCTATGAATTTACATTTACTGCCACGTACAGCAAAGCAAGGAAGAACGGGCAAGAAATTCAGGGCCACTCTTTTTAATCGCCAAGTTTACAATAATATTTCGTTTACAAATCATAACTGTAAGGTGCTGCAACCATTTCTCCATGAACTACTACTGAACATACTCAAGCATTTAATAAAACTAGCGGTCGCCTAGTGGTCAAAATTCGACCATAAAATTGATTTAAATTTTGAGTTTCATCGTTATTATGTAAGGTTTTATTGTCTATAACTTTAGCCTTATATTATTACATTTCATTTAGATTCCTCCAAGGCTATACAAGTTAATTTATCTATCTTTTTCGAACAAATTATTATTTACTTAACTATACTCTTTCATTGACGATATTCCTAAGCTAGCCACTTTGTTTTATTTTTCTTTATTACATATATTATATATGGTATATGTAACCATAGTTACGAAGAATTGTACGACGTCAGACGAACAATACCGAAATACTACGAACGCGATTCGACTGCGTGTGTCAAACGTATGGTTGTGTGCGTGTAGTGTTTTCCATTAATTTAATATATTTCTAATACATATTTTATAAAAATATTAGGATTCGCCACTCCTTCTCCATATAAACTTTATCCGTGCCAAATTTCATACTTTCCCGTCCGCGCAATTTTCGTTAAAAGGGGTACAAAGTTTATGCTTCACGTATTAATATATAGATTTGATGGTAACCTCTAAAGTAGCAGTATGCATCCACTTACATATACATAAATAATCAAGACAAGACATGATTGTAGTCCGTAATTTAATCTGTTTAAATAAAAATTTAGTAAGTAAATTATCGAATTCCACGAAACCAAGGTCGACTAGTCACCACAAGTAGCACCCGTTCACAAGTACGACGCATGGGCCAGCCATCGCCCCCCTTGTCATATTGATGTGAATTGAACTACCCGGTCCATGGCGCCACCACAAGCAATGGCATTTGAATGAGCATGACGGTTCCTTGCATAAGAACTCAGAATAAGATTAAAAAAGAAAACTTAACGAAACTGTCCATGATCACAAGTTGTCTTCATTGCACGTTTTACTTGATTAAAATACGAATGAGTGTAACAACAATAAAATGAAAAACGAAAGAATCAAAATTTTCAATATTTAGTCACAAGTGTATATCATATTATTCTAAAGGTAATAACATAATATGTAGTATTACCCGTCTCTATTTTATTGTATGGTTTGTTTGGTGCTAATATTTACTTTATAAAACTAATACTGACTGATAACGCCTAAAGCAGAGGCTCTTGAAGCAAATATGTTGCAAGAGAGATATACATAATATTTAAGAAACGGATTAAGAAAAGTCGTCCCTGGATGAATATTATAGAAGACAAAAGATTGATTGGAATGTCGTCATCTTAAAGTTCAGAATAAAATTAGTATTCAGGCTTGTTTAATAAAAGGTAGTATATACACGTGTTTAAAAATTCAACCTCTTAACTTAAAATAAAGGACGAAAGTTTATCCACTAATGCTATTAGCGGATAAACTTTCGATCGATCAATTTATTTTTAAGTCTATTATAAGCAATCAATCAGTTGAAAAAGGTTATAATAAACTAAAAACAGACTTATTAAATAACTTAACAATTAATCAAACTTAACGGTTAAACTATATATCAGTAAAAGAAACTTAATATACTATTTAGTTACATTAACGGATACTAATGCAAAGATTATGAGTCCATATAATCATATCTAGATACAAGGCCCCGGGATCCGAGCATCGATAAACGAATTAAAGAAAATAATCAATGATAGGAAAATATACATTAATGCGATTATTGATTATTTTGTTACCAAATCATTATCCTTGTTTTAGTAGTTAACAAGATAATCTGATCAGAAATATTAAATAACTTCCAACCGCGTGGATTCGGCTTACAACGTTGTACATTTAGGCTACCAAAATTAAACATGACATAAGTTTTACCATAGTATACAGTATGAATAAGTGCACACTTATTGAGAATAAGCCAAACGAATGAAAACTAAAGTATTAATACTTATAGTTCAGGAAGTAATATCAATTCTCGTTGTTTACTTTCTCGTTTTAAATTCAAGGACTGCTCCCTTAGGGGGAAGAAAAGGGCATTAATAAAAGAGTAAATGAAAAAGTTATGTCAACATAAGTACAATAATTGTAGCACAATTTATAATTTCAAAATGGTATAGATTGTTAATTTTCCTATGTAGCTAGTACTAATAGCTATAACACGAATAACTTAGTGGGGAGACCAACAAACTGCAATGCAGAGGATCTCGGGTTTGAATCCACGTCGCGCATCTCTGACTTTCGGAAATTATATGACTTTTCGAAATTATGTGCGTATTGATTGACAATTATCGCCTGCTCCGTGCCTTGGAGAGCACGTTAAGCCGTCGGTCCCGGCTGCCTTGAACATCTATGGCTGTCGTTATTGGGAAGTCAGTGCCCTATAATATCCTGATACTGGTATAGCCTTAAGGTATCGTTAGCCTTCGGGTTGCGGAGTTCAGGTGGCAGTCGCTCTGTGTAAAAACTGATATCCAGTCAAATCCGGTTAGACAAGAAAAGCCGACCCCAAGTAACTTGGGAATAATAAAGGCTAGAAAAAAGAAGAAGTAGCTAGTACTTATAGCTTTTTTTTTGCTATTAGGTATTTGTAGTTTAAAGTAATGTATGTAGCGTTTAAAATACCGTTTCGCAACTGCACATGGCTAGATATTTAAACAACACATTTAAAACGCAATTGAAACACAAAATGTTAAATGAAACAGAGGTCTTAAGACGCTTCCTAATAGTATACTTCGGGGAAAACATAATTTGACAACGATTGTATACGAGTATTTAGTTACGAATAAGGATGATAAAAGAAATTTGTATTTGTGGGTCACAATTCGAACCGGCAATATTTGGAGCCATTACAGAGGGGATCGTGCCACTTAACATACCACGCCATCCATGAAGTCTAAAATATTTGTTTATAGAACACGCTAAAATTGTATTTTAGACTATGGTCTAAAATACAATTTTAACGTGTTCTGTGTGTGAAGCTGACACAATTATATCCTGAGTCATAGCTCAGGATACAATTGTGTCAGCTTCTTCAGCGTGCACCGTTCCGTCGGATTAGTCGGATTATGCTGACGTCGCTGCTGACATCCAACTAATTTACGATGTCGTAACTCACTCGCCGACGTTCGCTGCGAATCTGCGTTGAATTTTGTAGCTTTATACTTAAACTACATTCTACCCGCGACGTCGCGTGTTTTCGTTAGACTAGATTCACTTACTTTTTCTCGATAAAAGGTGTGTGTAGCCTTTACCGTATCCTTGACAACGTGTATGTGAAATTTCATGATGATCGGTTGAGTAGTTAAGGCGTCAAAGCATAACAAACAAACAAAATAACATTCGCATTTATTATATTAAGTAAGGATTATACATATTATGTTTAGCTATTACGTAACATCGTAACTTTCCGTAATCACACTGCGCGTATATTCATGGCTTGTCCATTCGATTTTCAAATCTAGTATTAATTGTTTAGTCTCAGATGACAGCTGTCAATGTCACTCTGACGCAACACCGAACACTGGAACGTGTGGTGAGACAGGACTGACAGCTGACAATAAGTTTGGTTGATAAATGGCTTTGATATATGAGATAGAAACACATCGCACGTAGACAATAAGTGGTCGATGGTGTATCATAACCATCAAAGTTCTATGTATAAGCTTTTAAGTGTTTATTTATAACAAAGATCATAATTATAACATTCCAGCAAAGTTGTGTGGATTCCATAAAAAAGGGCAAATCTGTTCACATTTCTATTTCAACCTTACTGGGTAACAACACAAGAAGGCTTTTGTAGTAATCTTTAAGGAATATTTCCTTGAGATTATCGTTTTATAAATATTTGTTTCAAATATCAACTGTTGGTGTATCTGATTTTCAAAGTGTATTTATTGCAGGCATTTACGTAGAAATATAACTAATACTTACACAATTAATGTGGAATCTGATTATGATAACATTGTGGTAAGCACTAAAATATGTTCTAATCTATTGTTTACACGATCAGCTATTACAGCTATTACTTTATCGACAAGCATTATACAGTCAGACAGGTATTATTATCCTAAAATCGCCACCGCAGTGTTTAAAGACAGATGATTGAATTGATCGTCCAACTAATGAAATCAGAAGCTATTCAATCGTGGCTTTTAAAAAGCAATAAATTAGTGCCTTGACCTCGCCAACTCGAATTTTGATATCTGACTTTTGAGAAATTGTTTGAAATATTTGAAGAACCTTTGCAACTATTTATAAAAATATGTACATGTTTAGATATATTTATATTAATCGATTGCTAAATTAAAATAATACAGAAGTATAATGATCATGTCAAAACTGAAATAAGATTTACTGAGACGAGCAATAATATATTTTATAACTAAACGCGTCACTGATGAGGTTCTGTGATATAGAAAATAAAAAATCATGTCAGTGTTGATTTTGGTTTTTGGTTTGTTAGTAAGTTTTGCAGAAATCGTGAGACCCGGTAGAAGATTTCTTTTTACGTTCAAAGTTATTAAACAATTTACGGTTATCATAAATCGCACTCTATATCTTATTTTTTTACTGCTTAGGTAAGTATTAAACTTTGTAGAGCAGCTTATTATAGATACGGGTAAATTTGCAAATAAACGTTATAATTTTTTGTTATTTTATATGCTTTTGCAAAAAGAGATTTTGGAATACCTGAAACTGCTTTCCATGAATTATAAACTAACCAATATATATTTGTTAGTTTAAAATTAGATTTACGAACAATTTTTTATGAAGAAGTAAATTTTTAAACTGAATTACTTATTTAGGACATTAATTTTACAAGCATAGCCGAAAGACATTTTGCCAGTAATTTATGCCATCCTGAAAACAATTTATGTTCTTGAAAGAAACAACACTAAGATGCAGAGCAAGGCGGTAATTGTGATAAAGGATGTTGTTGCCTTTTTATATTAATTTAATGGAGTGTATATTTGGGGCAACCAAGGTAAGGAGTGAATGCGACATTCCTTCTAAGGAAAATGTAATTTATTGCTGTTGAGGTTAAACGTACTAAAAACACAACTTTACCTTAAGTAAACATACAGATATTTCGAAATTAGGTACCTCGTAAATTTACTACGTATTAACTTAATTAACTATTTCGCTGGAAGTAGATAGCAGTATAGCCTAGTGGTAGACCGTTGAACCGTATAGATGGCTAGAGTTCAGTCCCATGACACGCATGCACCTCTGACGTTTCCAAGCGTGTATTAAATAGTTACTTATCTCTCGCTTTAACGACGAGGGAAAACTTCGTGTGGAATCCTGCATGTCTGAGATATCTTTATAATGTTTTCATTACGTTATTATATAACGTAATGAATGAATGTTACCATTTTAACGCACTGAAAACACGAAGGAAAGGAGTAAACAAGTGCGAGGCAAACCATTGCATCACTCATTATACGCCACCAAGTAAAACTTGAGACACATTCACAAGTTGACTTTAAAACAAACGAGCGAAATTTAAAGCCAAGAACATATAATTATTTAGTGTTTGGATAATGTATTCACTCATTTATTAATAGTCGTGCAACCGTGAACTTTCTATTGCATATTGTTTCAATAGTTCCATATTCCATAAGATTTATTAAGCTTTTAATAAAAAATTGGAACATTACTCTAGCGGTAACAATCGAAAAGGACGCATAGGCATTTATTATGAGATCAAAGCTAATTAACTTTGCACTTGTTTTGTTGTTATAACGCACGATTGTTTTATTTATTTTGATATTGTCGGGAACATATTACGCAACATATAAATTGACTACGTGGTTCCCACAATGTGACATGATTTCTATTTTCTATATCACAAAACCTCATCAATGACGCGGTTGGTTATAAAAAATATTATTGCTCGTCTCAGTCAATCTTATTTCAGTTTTGACATAATCATCATGTTACTCCATTCTATTACTTCTATATTATTTTAATTTAGCAATCGATAAATATATCTAAACATATACATGTCTTTATAAATAGTTGCAAGGATTTTTCAAATATATCAAACAATTTTCAAAAGTCAGATTTCAAAATTCGACTGTGTTGTACTGCGAAGTCAAGGCACTAATTTATTGCTTTCTAAAAGCCACAATTGTTAGCTTCTGGTTTCATTAGTTGGACGATCAATTCAATCATCTGTCTTTAAACGCTGTGGTGGCGATTTTAGGGTTATAATACTTGTTTGACTGTATAATGCTTGTCGATAAAGTAATAGCTGGAATAGCTGATCGTGAAAACAATAGATTAGAACATATTTTAGTGCTTACCACAATGTTATCATAATCAGATTCCACATTATTGTGTAAGTATTAGTTTTATTTCTACGTAAATGTCGGCAATAAATATTAGTAGGTATATACCTACTTTGAAAATCAGATACACCAACAATGTAAGGAAATATTCCTTAAAGATTACTACAAAAGCTTTCTTGTGTTGTTGCCCAGTAAGGTTGAAATAGAAATGTTAACAGACTTGCCCTTTGTTCTGGAATCCACGCAAAACTTTGCTGAAATGTTATAATTATCATCTTTATTATAAATAAACACTTATAATGCTTATAGAATTTTAATAGTTATGATACACCACCAACCACTTATTTTCTACGTGCGATATGGTCTTATCTCATATATCATAATCATTTATCAACCAACCTTATTTTCAGCTGTCAGTCCTGTCACACCACGCGTTCCAGTGTCCGGTGTTTCGTCAGAGTAACATTGACAGCTGTCATCTGACATTAAACAATTAATACCAGATTTGAAAAGTGAAAGTATTAGGCCATAGGCCACCACGCTGTACCACTGCGGCTTGGCAGACTTAAATATCTTCAAGAACATTATGGAGAATTCTCAGACACGCCTCACGCCTCATGCCTCACGCCTCACGATGTTTTTCGTCACCGTTATGGTAAAAGTTAGAAAGTTAACGAAAGTTAACTATTTAATACGCAAATAACTTCGAAAACTCAGTGATGCCTTGGGATCGAATTTTGCGTGGCTATCCATCTCCCACTAGGCTTATTGTTGCTTTAAAGTCGTAAAGTACCTGAAGGTAAACAATACGCATGATCTCCTTACTACCCGTTTCGAATTATACATAAGTATATAAATACCATTCAAGACGAAAGTTTAAAACTTATTATAAAATCTATTGATGATTGAGATGTTATTGGACTGCAATGGCAATATATACTTACGACTACTTTTTTTTTTTTTACTTGGGGTACGCAATGACTCATATCCCTCCGCGGGGGCGGGCGGAGGGATTATGTCGGACTCACCGGGGTAAAAGAAAGATGGAATAATAGTAAAGTACCTTCCGGAATACCGACTAAACCTACCACGGTGTTCCTCGATAAAACCACTATCGACGGGGCCGCGTGAATCGCTTTCGCATGCGGTCGCGACCCCGCCGAGGTTACGGCCCGCCGTATGAAACGGCAGGCCACTACGCGAAGAGACCTACCCAAAGGACTCACTTCTATAAATACCCTACTGCCTCCCCCTTAGAAGGGAGACGGACTCGAAACAGAGGCGCGCGTGGGAACACGCACGCCGCCTCTCGGACCTGGTGCTGAACGGATGGCGGGCAGGCCCACAAAGCCCGCCACCCCCAGGATATTTACGACTACTTGTCTTAGCACAATAGTCTAACCAACTACTCTTATTCGTGTGCGCTATAATCAGATGAAACAAGCCAAATAAACCAAACCGTATTATATTTTATTCTCAATAATAATTATTATTTTAGTCTTGTATTCATAAAACCAAATATTTCTAAAATATGCTAGAATATGAAGTTATAAATTAGGTCTTGAAAAAAATCATTCTCGATGCTGCAAACGTCTCAAGTTGAATTTTGGTCTCGCACCGTAGCTTAGGTGCTAAACCTACTTAAGTGCTAAACTTACTTGTTTGGCACAATTATTTTATACGATGTTTATGTCAAAAACAATCCTCGTAGACTTTTAAAAGTTAGGAATGGAAGCAAATACGTGACAAACTGAAACCAACCTTTACTCTTTCTTTCTTACAGATCATTAAAATATAAGCACGATTTGTTATTTAGACAAGACAAGCCCTTGCTTGTCTTTCAAAGGTTTTATTTTTTAATTCTTACTTAAGAAGTGCTAACATATTAATATTGATTTTTAAAGGGAACGAATTACTAACTCTACTTTTGAACTAAAAACATATAATATGCTAGTAAATTGTAAATATTCTTATTGGCAATTGACTTTCGGAGATATGACGCTTCGTAAAAATATACATAATTTACTAGAAATATTAAAGCAAAAAACATCTTACATAATTCCTGTTTAAATATTTATTATTAACGAGAAGCACTTAATTACCAAGAAACCATTCACAAGCGGAGCACAATAAGTATTCTAGAAATAATACTGCAATGCAATACTATAGTGAGGTCTGTATTTTAACTTGAAGCCGATTCAATGCAGTGTGGTCTCAGAAACAAATTATTATTCAGAATATACATTATAATAAAATGTGACATAGAATTTAATATCAATCACAAATAATATTGCAGTGAAGCATCTTATTGCGATTTTATATTTAACAACAATTTATGTAATAGATAATGCTCAGTGTTCGGCGGATGTTGCCAATTTTTTTGTATATTCGGTAACATACATTTTTATTTTTTATTTATTTTTCTGTTTCTCTTATCACAGGTACTTTCTAAGATATTATATTAGAAAATACCTGGCCCTTTGGGAGGCTTTCACGGAGACATGGGTCCAACTTATAGAAGAAGGCCCTTCGAGAGGCCCTTCGTGAAGAGGCCCTTCGAGAGTTTTAATCAAAGGTGGGATGGAATACCTACAGCGGCACTAGCCGCAGCTGGCGTAGGACTATTGCTACGTATGGATTCTAATATATGGGCTATGGGTATGGGTGTTTTGATGAACCGGTATATTGCTAACTATGGATGAAAAATGGCGTCTGCCCTGAATACTCTAATAGCATCAATGCAATGGGCAGACGGTGACTCGCCAACTCACTAGATGGGCCCCCTGATAAGCCACTATTTATTATTTATCTATTATTATGTATTCTGTCGTAGCAACTCCACATTGCTACGTCATAGGCTGGTGACAGAAAGTACCTACTAATCAAGTACGTAACCGATACTATCCCCACTCGTCTTGCCCCAAATAGTTTTTTAAGTGCGACCTTTAGCAGATTGTATGAAGTATAGGTATAGTAGAAACATTAACAAAACTCATCCAATAAAAAGACGTTGATATCTCTCAAATAAAATACTTAGAAATATTGCTAATATCTTTATTTCTTATTTACATATGATACATACATGCATGGCGTAATGTTTTAAGTCTGGTGTTTGTGAAGTCCTCCGAGATACAGGAATTATACCAAGTGCGGGACATGTCTTTTTAAAAAGAACCTATGTACATACAAAGTCACGTATGTAACCCGAAAATGGAAATGAAGGTGTAATACACCCATATTTCACCGGCTATAGTTTAGACCCGGGTAATAAGGCGCAAGCATATTGCCGTTTACCAGGAGAGTTTCTTGACAGTTAGCTGAACACAGAAATCAGACTCGAGATCATGAGATCTCGCTGTACATGAGTACAGCAGTCGCATACAATGCAGTCTTAGTAATAGTCAGTATTTACATTTCTACAATAAGTATTTTCAAATTCAACTTTTACTTGCACAGCTACAAATAAGAGAAGAAATACAAATAAAATATCGTTGTTGTAAGTTTTAGGTTCAATACAAGTAAGACACGCTTATTTCAACGCTCGCTTTGAATGTGAAAATTAGTATATACGAGAGCTCTTTGTGTCAACATTACAGTACGATATTCAAGTATATGTTAATGTTAATGTTACATTTCTCCATGAATATTTTAACGGATATTAAAATGTCAAGCGTTTGAAATGTAGATTATCTCATAACTTATATTTCATGGGAATTTAATGTTTGAGTTTCTATATTGCTTTTCATATAAACAGTTTTATTTTAATTAGCTTCGATATGTTTTACTTATTCACTCGTTCTGTTACGAGAAGTTATACCTTCAAAATAAACATAGCATGAAAAATGTGCGGGTTTAATTTTGGTTATTTCTAAGTACAAACATATTAAAGCTTAGTTTACGCGACTTAATTTTAATCTAAGTTTCAGCCGTGTTTAGCGACAGCTTTTGAGATAAGGTGTAATCCCTGGTGTCTTATCTTGCGCAATATGCTTAGCACGGTTTAGCTATATGTTTAATAAACACAACATGATGTGGTATAGTTCTGAAATTTGAATTTTCTTGGGATATATTATTTATTTTATTTGAAGCTAAAGTCATCGTGTATCTAGGCGAAAGGTTTATGCATTTTTTAATTTAACAGATTCATCGCTTACAGCTTTTATTGCTAAACAACTTCTCAAATAAAAGGTAGTCTTATACAATAAATTACCCATCTATACCGATTCCATAAAGGAAAGGCGATGGTAGCCAATAAGATAAGGTACTGAATTCGCGAACGAGAGGTGGTGGATGCGAATCAGTGAGATTTAAACCAGTTTTTTACTAACAACCTAGGGTTCACGTTGTTAGTAATACAAGCATTCTAGTTTAGCTGGAGTAGTTTACAAAAAGCTAATAATTAATAAAATAAAATATATTAAATTTATTTACTTTGATATTGTGTATAAATGTAATATCTATTTGCCCGTTACGTATATAACAAAATTTAATAATTTAGAAATAATTCGTGACGAATACCTACAATTAAAATAAAATAAGCAGAAGTTAACAACCCAACAGGGTCAGTTTCAATAGATGACATTGGTTTCAATAGATATTCGCTCTAAATTCAACATAATATTAACTCAGTGCTTGATATTTTTATTAGTTTCACACGCCCGGGGCTGCGACCGCATTGGTTTTCGTTGACGTCTGAATTATACGACAAAGACTTGATTCAGAACTCGAAACCACGTTGTATTGTTTCGTTCCTTTTCTGTAAAATTTTCCGATTAATATTATTGGTAAATACATATATACCAATATTAAAAATTAAAAACTCGTTACATCTATGAAAGATATCATCTTGAGGAAATTGTCATAGAATGAATGTCATAGAATTCTACGTTATGCTCTTGAAGATGCGCCTGCGTGGTCGACTATGCCCTGACTCTTCTCATACTGAGAAGAGGCCCCCATAAATAAGAACATTAACGAAGTCTTTAAAGCATATAAGAGTACTAGCCTAAGATTTTCTAGCCGCCTCGGACGTCATTACAGTACGTCATTATATCACATGTGATTATTTATCAGTAAGTGTATGTAGGTACTACGTATGCATCATCGGTAGTTTAAAAGTAAGCCCTTCATTTTTTTTTTATCTGGGTATGTCGATTGAGGTCTATGTCCAGCAGTAGACGTTTTTTGGCAAAGATGATGATGATGATGATTTGGATCTGAATTTTGGAGCTAATATATACCTACATATTACGCAAGTACTGGTAAAATTAATTAGCTTTGCTAAAATGACGCCTGTGTAAGTTTGAGATCTAGTACAATATACGCCAAATATAGCTCATCACTCCATCTCATCAATACGGCATGTTTACCCGCAGCGTTGTCAATCACGTAAGTGAAACAGTTGATAGCTGAAGCGTTGAACAAACAGACGCGTTGAGTGTGACGCGACTCATCTGTATGTCACAGCTCACTGCCGTGTCAACAAGTATACTTGACGATGTAGGCGCTTTAAGCTGCAACTGACGGGCTTGTGAAAAGTACAGTAAGTTAAAGAAAAGCGGTTGGTTATTGAGTGATTAATTAATTGAAATCTGTTTATTGAGCTTATTTGAACACAATACTTTTTCTGTTTTCGTTAAAAACTATAACAAGCGTGTTAAACACTTCCTCGATAGCACAGCGGTTGTATATGCGACTGGTGTGTGAGGTGTTTCGCTTTGATGACCGGGTCGGGGAAAGTGTTGTTACGTTTTACTGGTCAGAAATCTTAGTACCTAGAGAAACTGTGCCCAATAAATAGCACTGCCTATTATGCATGACCTAAAACTATACCTAGTGGAATATGGATGTAATTCACATTTGTCTATGCGTGCGAATATGTATGTACATGTTAATCAAGTAATCCTTCTTGCACCTATTAACATTCCGTGAAAAATATTTAAAATAATTAACTAAAAGAACACTACCAAATGCAACATTATTTCCCTCTTACTCTAAATAATAATAATCCACCATGTATTAAACTGTCCCATTGTTGGGCACGGGCCTCTTCTCAGTTCTCTCTTCTATTCAGTGAGGGTTGGCAGACTTCACATATCTTCAAGAACATTATGGAGAACTCTCAGTCATGCAGGCTTCCTCACGATGTTCTCCTTCACCGTTGAAGAATGCGATAATAGTACCCATGATAAATTTCAGTGCCATATTAGGATCGATTGAACAAGAAAATATCGCCTAATACACCTCTGGTGTAATCTCAGGCTAAAAGCCATTCTTTTAATAGCACGGTATTATAGATAATGATTATTTGGCACCTTCCTACAATTAAATTACTTTTAATGGTTAGCTTAAGTTCATGGGAGGAGGCTGTTAAAAGCAAACATAATTATTTTAATTAATTTTAGCTGTCATTTATCAGTTGATATGAGTTTTAAAATCGGAAAGCTTACCAAAAGGCATTTTAATCAGATGCATAATGTACTGGTTTAAGAGATCGACCGACCATTAGGCCAAGTGTTGAAGAAAAATTTTATGTTAATTGTTGTTGAAATATCTTTGAAGACATTCTGGTAAACTATTCGTCACGATGTACGTTAAAGCGAACGTAATTATTTTATGAAGAGTTAGAGGTGCATGCCATGGGATCGGACTTGAGACTTCTGCGTAGCTGTCAAACGGTCCCCTGCTAGACTATTACTACTCAATCTCTAAAAGATATAACAGCAATACTAAATAAACAATAATAAATGAACTGTTACAAAACCTTCCAGCTTGTATTTCTCCAGAATCTACAAATTACGCTCTCATCCTTTATCTATCAAATATGTTTTCAGTTTCCTCGTGGTTTATTCAGTTTCCTCGATATGCTTGCTCTTAATTGTTGATTAATTACAAATAAGTCGGATATATTTTTTGGTATGTGTGTTTCGATTCTGTGTACTCTGCTCAGATCGTATGCTCTATGGAGAAAGGCTGCGTTAAGAGGACATTAACCCCACCAGCGTTCTTGAAAAAGGAGAGTGAATGAAGCAAGAGAGGTGTGCAAGGATCGTATGATACTTGTTACAATGTTGGCATATTTTTCTTACTTGATAATATACTCTCAACTTACCTCTTCCACAAACAAGTGTAAATGTGTAATTTTCCCTTCTGAACTCTCTTATTAGATCAGATGATAGATAGATGATCTGGACAATGGACGGGCTAAAAGTATCCTAAGCCGATGAATGAAAATGTGTTTGTGATTCATCAATTGGCGATGTTTGTATTAGTCATAAATACAATATAGCGTGTAACGTAAAAATATCATCACATTATAAGATGGGAGAGAATTGACGACAAATACCATTCTGAGGTGATATTTTATGGTAGGACACCACGAACTAAAAATGGTTTTTGATAGTCATAAAAAATACTTGCTATAAAATTTGATTTATCCGTTGAGATACATAATTCCAAACACAGCTTATGAAGTTTGCGTGTCATTATTAGTTATATAGCTTCTTACATTTTCAATCAGCCGTCTGGATAAACTTGGACATGTCATCAGCATCCTCGGAAATCAATACCTACACTTAGATAAAATGAGCTCATCTTTCTAATGTGAAATTCACTGTAATAATTTTTACGTATGTATTTGTATGTTTGTATTCTGATTTATTCTTAATTTAATTATTATTATTTTTAATGTTTTTACTTCAGTCACGTAGTCCAATGTACTATAGGTACCATACATCTTAAAATATGGCTACATCTTATTCCTTTACAATAAGTAGTAAAAATAACACGTCAAAATAAACAATCATCGCACCCATACTACGTCCAACATACATACTTATAATATAGCAGTAACACAAACATAAATTTATTCACTAAACAATACACTCAAAACCCGGGATGAATAAAAATGGCCGGTTTACTGGGCTGGCTGACGAAATAGAAACAAATGATACACGTTGTGAGAGACGGTCATTTGTAATGGCTCTGATGGACGACGTACTATTTTAAATCAGTCACTCTGTGTCTAGATAATGCCTTTGGCATTAAGTCCGCAATTGCACTATATTGTGAATAAAGTTTTAAAATAAAAATAAATTAATTATAATTGCGTTTCTTTTAGAATAGTCTATATTACGTTTGTTTAGTTGTATAATAGTGAAATTAGATCAAAACAGCAGCCAACAAAATTGGTTGCATACCTGCTTTCAATGTAATTTTTTTTTGTATAATATATCACATTATTTATTTAAGTACTATAGTCATCAATAAAAAAATATTTGTTAATAATATTGTATCTATATTACATTAATATGCATCTTAAAGTATCAGTCAGACTGCATTGATCACAAGCAGAAAATGTACGCAGCAATTTGTGTAATCCACAAATAGTTGTTTCGAGTCTGCGTATTCTTTGTGTCCTTTGCATGAATGTGTGTAAAGTTCCCGTGACATAAGATTAATTTTTAGGCAGTAGGTTTTCCTGATAAAAGAGAACAATAATTTGCCAATCACAAATATCGTGTCGAATTCGAACCCACAATATTTATTGCCTGCCGCACAGGCGACTCAACCGGCTGTCTGCTACGCTATCCGAGCAGCCCTTGCTGTTAAGCCAAAACTTAACAACGTAGAATATTCTGAAAGAATCAATATTGCGCTCTATGATCATCCTTTTCCACAATACATTTATAAATATAGCTCCGATACGTTTTATTGCCAAGTTGTTATCAATAAAACGGTGGCTTCTGTTGTATATGTCAGTTTTATAGGTTTTCGATATTGCTGCGTCAACGATATGCCCGGCGTTTATTGTTTACATCGATACTTTCATAGTAAATGGTTATTGTATAATGATTTAATTTTTTTTCATACTCCCTCTTATAATTTCTATATAATAAAACTTTAATATACCAAATGGTATTTTGTACTAGGTGTCGATTTCGATTTACGTATTGGTCAAGCTTTATATAGGATTGTATATAGTAAAACTGTTAATGGTTTTGCAGAGCGCCTATCCTGACTAATATAAATGCGAAAGTGAGTTTGTTTGCCACGCTATGACGCCTCAACTACTCGACTGATAATCATGAAATTTTACATATACATTGTCAGGGGAACTGAAATGGACATAGGGAACATTTATCCCGGAATAAAGTATTGTTACTAATCTAACCTACACTTACGCGAGCAAATCCGCGGGCAAAATCTAGTAAATGATAATTGGTAAACCCATTATTACGTGAGATATTTAAGCGTGATGTTATGTACCTTATTTACTATTATAACAGACTACCAAAATAAATTGGAAGAACTGCCTTGTGAAGCGACGGTTGTAAATGCTGTGTATGCGATGCCGAATTTGATTCCCAGGCAGTTTTATTGGATCTTTCTGACTAGAAATTGTCGATACCAGTACGGAGTCTGGAACTGTAGATGTGATATGATATCAACTTTGAGTATCTATGTAGATAACCTCGCACATTTATCTTGAAAATACATTCTGAAATGTTGTGAATAGTCCGACGAACTAACTCCTTGTGTATTTGTACGTATTGCTAACTAAACATATTATTATCACGTCACTCATTCGGAGTCTAGTTTGAATAATCTTGACGCCATATTACCTATGCATTCTTACCATTAGCAGGTAAATAGGAGATATTGATTTGAACTGCTATTTATTATTAAATGTATACATAGTTTCATGTTTATAACGTTTGCGGCTCTACGTAACAGGGCACTAGCTTACTGCCATCTATCGGGCATAGTACCAGACTCCGGGTTGGTACTGAGAATTTTATGACAGGAAAATATAACAACAGTTGCCCGACCCGGAAATTAGTTACTTATGTTTTTTAAATACAACACGTAATTACTGTGTCGGTGGTAGGGGATTTTACAAACAAACAATGGACTCAAAAAACAAACATACTTGGAACAACAATTTGTGTTTCACAAATATTTTTAGTCCCGTTTGGGAATCAAACCTACATTAAACCGCTCCTAATCCGTGAAGTCCAACCCATGCACAGCGGTCGCATTCAATACCGCTGCGTCTTCAAAGCCTTTTTATTAAAAGACAGACGATTTTACTTATCTTATATCTATGCTCAATATCTTTTTCTTTTGTTTAGACACTAATTACCTTTTGACTCGTTTTAATGGCTTAACGGTTAGAGTAGATGCTAGAATATTTCTGAGCATATTTGTCTGGCCTGTTAGTTGTTCGTTGGGCACTTCATTTACTATTTATCGTACTCTTCGTGGTATTAAGAGCTTAAATAATTTGTTCCTTCATATTTGTTCACTTATCTGAATCGATCATTTTTAAACTTTTTACTTATTTATTCTCGGTTCTATTACGCGCGAATGATATCTCGGGTATAGCTCGTTTGTTTGTTTATTTGTTGCCTTACCTAGGCACTAGAACCGAGATCTCAAACACAGTAGTCGCATTCAATCAAACATATGCAGCGGTATATAAACCCCAAATCAATATCTTTTAATATAACCTACTTGATTAGGTATTCAAGGCATCTTTAATTATAGTAATTACTTTTCTATCGCGCATGTTTCGTCGACGTTCGTCTATATTAATATTCTTCGTTCGTCTTCGGCAATCATACTATGAGCAAATTGTGCTGGCCGAACTATAGTTCGAGATGTTTGTTTGTTGTTGTGCATCTGTGTGTGAATAGAGCAATTGGTGAATAGAGGTTTGGATGTGTGTGTGTGTGTAGGTAAATACAATATACAAAGACTAATAAATTTATAGTGAATATTGAAGAATTAATTACATTGACTGATTGCAAAGTTCAGCTACTTATAGGGGAAAATATTGCAAATATTTATCTTAAAAGTAATGAAGCACAAAATAATACTATAATTAATATTGCCAATATTCCTGTTCCTTGAAACTTACACTTATTTTCTATTAATGATATGATAGTGATAATGCAAGTATGAATACTCTTAATTATTTATGCTACAGCAAATATTAATGAACAACATCGCGTACACATCTTTTTATTTCTAGAGCTTTCCTAATATTCACCAGTCGTTCGTTTTATTACACGAACTCAGAATAAATGGCTGCTATAAGAAGGTCAAAGCGATTCCTTTCTAAATACTAGGATGGCATTAAGTATTGTAAAATTAAATACCTGACGTAGTAGGTAGCTTAAACACAGATGAAAAAATGTAGTGTAGTTGGTTATCATTGCCTTCCTTTATTTGTAAAATATTTTACAAGCTTTTATTCCGAGCATAGTTTTAAAGAATAAAAATGATTTTTTATTATATATTATCAAAAGTATAACATTTATATATGTTAATTTCAAGATTTTTTTGTTAAATTTCCTTAAATTTTTTGGTTCCAGTTTTCTTTATTGTTATAAAAATAGGTTTAAGCTTATGGTACTGACATTGACGTAATTTTATGAGTCAAATTGTATTTTAGATTTCAATTGTCTATGTGAACTTCGGAGTAAAAGTAAATAAAAACACTTATATATAAAGTAAAGCTGTGTCAAAATTTTGAATTAATTAATCGACTACTTTTTGCGTTATACAGCTTAAGAAGTCTCAAATAAACGTCGATTCGTATGATAGAATTATGGATTTTAGACTAACTAACTGTCCCATGAAGCAAATCAGTGCAACCTAGTGGCAATATGATTCGGTGTCAGACGGGAAATAGATAAATGGTGTAAATGATTACCCCTGGGTGACGAACATAATAGAGCCCATAGAATAGCCGTAGACCACTCACTGTGTAGCTAATTTACTATAGAATAAGCTTCCTAAAGCTATCAATAAAATTCCTCACGATTTATAATTTAAATTATCTATTGCTCGTGGATTCGTTCGCTCGGGAATAGTACTTCTTTTCTAGATAAAAGGCACCCTATGTTCGTTTCTTTAACCCTGACAACGTGTAACGAAATTTTATGATGACCGATCGAGAAGTTAAGGCTTGAAAGCGTGACAAACAAACTTACATTCGCATTTATTAGTTAGGACTACGATTTGATACCTTATTTAATGAATATTGTGAAACGCCAAGAATACAACTATATTTTAAATCAGAAGTGACTTTCATCCATATTTTGCCAGCTAAGGCTTGTACGCAATGTAGAGGCGAGGCTACTGCGTGGATCTGTCACCAGTAAACGACTACTGAGCAGCTTTCAAAAGCTTTGAAAGTCACTAATTAGAGATAAATTGAAATATATAATTCGCAATTACACGATCTTTAATACCAGTTTTATTACAAAAATAAGTAAGTATCTCAGGCGTGAATCTAAGAGAAAAGGTTTCGGCGCGAAGTCCAGCTGGAGCACTGTGGAACACTTAACTTGCGCAGCGTCGGCCGGCGAAAGATCTCAATCTAGGAAGTGTGACCGTGTTTTTATTTGCGACCGCGCGGGAGGGAGGAGAGTCGCTCCCACGCCAGCGAGCCGCTGCCGAGGTACGACTGATCCGCGTGACAACAGGTAAAGTTTAATGCCAAAGACATTATTACTAGCCTAACTTCAGTTTTTTAGAGACTTCTCCCTCCTTATATGTACAATATTTTTTGTTTTTCGCGTGATATTTGTGTATCACGGTGGACGTTACAAACATTCTTCACACTCCGAACAATCATATTATGTAGATCACACAAATGTTTGTCTCGTGTGTGATTGGAACCCTCAGCAACATACTACAACACTCAACGCAGAAGCTGTGGTGAGGCGATTGCTTAAACCACTACGCCATTCGTGTAGTCATCAATAATTTAATTTTAATTTGTTGTTTATTAGCAGAATATTGATAAGATAATACACAATTACACATAATAATAAATACCTTTCAAAGTTGAATGAAGTTGTCAGACTAATGATAGTAGTTGCAACTCATATAATTCTTCAGATACTTGTTTATTTTCCTGAACAAATAACACTTATCATTTTCCTCAATCATCCTTGGCGCATCGTGTGAGGCTTTAATCAGTTACTTGTTTTTCTTCCCTTCACGAACACGGTGAAACTATAACGTAGTTTACCATGTTCCCTTAGCTTAAGCAATCTAATAGTGCTAATTTATTATTTATGAAATCTAATAGCTATTATATGTTAGCCGTTTGCTATTTTGAGAACACAGCTGTTACAAAGCGTACAATTGCACTCGATTTATCGCAATGGAATGCCAACATTATATTGACTATGTATAGTATAATAGTATAACGTTGGGTTCAATTATTTAAATATCATTCGAAAGCGACAGCGTTATGCTTCTATAAATAGCTGTAGTACAAATACACTAGACCGCAAAGAAAAAGGGTCGGTTAGAAAATGTTCAATATCTTCAAAAGTACCTGACCTAACTTTATGAAATAAATACTAAATTAAAGAATATTTAATGCCACATAAAATAATAAATAAAATCTTTTTATTTACTTTTGATAATTGTATAATAAACCGAAAACGTAAAATAATGGCCGTTTTTGAATTTAGTACCAAAAAATTCAAATCAATTGTTTCGCGTTTGTTTTAGTTTTACAATAAAAAAGTTATAAATATAGTGTCTCTGCCTTATAAATTTTATTATTCTGAAGTCATCATGTCGTTAACCTCTGAAGAATGTACCAGGATCCTGACAATTCTTAAAGATGGGCACAGTCAGCGAGAACTGTTGGTGTGACTCTTTCTACAGTTCAGCGAGTACTCCAGCATTGCCATGAAACTGAATTCCATGAAACATATATTGACTATGCAAAGTAGTATTGAATTGTCTACTACTAAATTCAAATACCTATTATTCAAAAGCAATAATGTGCGATGTCTTCTATTAATAGATGGACTACAGCACCACCTATCAAAGCAATAAAACATCGTCGTTACATAAAATAATATATGATTTTAATATGAATATGATTTTAATCGGTCAAATTGATCATAAATTGCATGATCACAGTGCAAATATTGTCCTAGATAATAGATATATATTTATATTAATACGTGAAGCAAAATCTTTGTATCCCATTTTAAGAAAATTGGGCGGTCGAAGGAGTTTGAAATTTGCCACAGTTAAAGTTTATATGGAGAAGGAGTGGCGAATGTTAATACTTTTTTAAAATATGCATTTGAAATACATTAAAATAATGAAATACACTACACGCACACTACCATGCATTTCACACAAGCATCGCATAGCGTTCGTTGTATTTCGGCATTGTTCGGATGATGTCGTAGAATTCGGTTACATATGTATGTGGAGTAGGTGACTAAATGAAATGTGATTATAAGGGTATAGTTATAGACAATAAAACCGTAATAACGATCAAACTTAATATTTAAATCAATTATGGTCGAATTTTGACCATTTGGTGACCACATATAATCGCTATATAAATATTAGTAGGCAACGCATTAATAAGCACATTATTGCTAAAATATGTACTTATTTCTATTGCTTTTTCTTAATTGTATGCATAGTAATTGCCTAACGCAAAATTATATTCATTAAGTTTTGTACGTATAACGTATTTTACTTCCAAGCGTTTCAAAATTGTTCATCTTTTTATGTGGTTTTAATCCAAACATCTCGATAATCAGTATTCACTAGCACAAGACGTTTTAACTCTCAAGTAACAAGAATTCGATTTTAACCTCAAGCTGTATCATAGCGATTTACCTCCCTCGCTAGTTTACTTATATAATCTTATTTGCACGATCTGTCAACTTATTGACTTGCTTTTCGATATTCGGTACACATAACATTACCCTAAAGAATTTTACTACAGTATATTTTCAACAGAAATGGTGAATATTTTCTTACATACCCAAAGAGATAAGGCAGTGAACTGCATTTTATTCCAGAAAACGATGAATAACGACGCAGTTGATTGCAGACTAGAGTTGCGTTAGCATAAACATCGCAAACTATGATTTTGCATTACATAAATATACACAAGTATGGAGAACGTAGAGCAGAAACACAATTGGTGAGAATTGCAGCTGTGCTTTATCCTGCTATAAACTTATAGTACAAGATCCAGAGCCGCCATATTTACATCATTTTAGCACAGCAGATTTGTTTAACAGTAAATATTATATAACAATTGACTGCACGGATAGCGCGGGCGTAGTGGTTTAGCTGGTCGCCCGCCATTGTTTCGAGTGTTGTGGTTTCGATCTCAACACGGGACAAACATTTGTATGATGCAGTTGTTTGGAGTCTGGGTGTTCTTTGTGTCTGTTGTTTGAATGTTTGTAAAGTTCCGCCGTGACAAAAGAATTACGACAAGAGCACATCCTGCTTCTTTTTGAAAAATAAGTACCATAGCCAAACTTTTCTTCTATCCAGATTTAAAATATTAATTGCGTCCTTATTTTGTAATGAATTTTAAGACTGTTTGCACAATAACATTTCCTGTAATTGCTATTTGCCCTTGTGTGTAAAATATCACTAAGCACACACTACCCTATTACCTGATTAATTTGCATTTTTTACAGAGCATACATGAATGTCAAACGTGCTTTTTACTTCTATTTAAAGAAACCATATTCTAGTTTCAACAAAAAAGAACGCAAATAAAGTTAAAAAAATTCAAAGTTCGTACCTCAGGCGCGCGCTGCGGAAATTAGAGCAACGACTGGAAATTTGAATATTACAACCAACCTCCAGTTATAATGCTCACTACATTTGGGTGATGAATTAATTCATATGATTTTTTTATTAAAATTAATTATTTTGAAATTCCATTCTTTAATTTTTTGTTTCTGTTAAAAGATACTGCCATTAAAAACGCCAGTTACATGAAAACAAAAGTTTTATATTTTGGAAAATAAGATAGGAAAATAGAAAGATAGATTATAAGAAAGAAAATTATAATAAATACGTAAATAATGAAAACGTTTTTGACTTTTGACTGCCTTATTAATACCTAGCTCAATTCCTTATCCTATCTTCAGTGACGATAGACTACTCGTATTTATAATGCATGCAATAAAATGATAGGCAGCCTTACATCGCGTGATCGCCTCTACGTTCATGCGTCGTAAGGTATCGGTTTGCAATCAAATGGACGACGCGCGTCCTTTACGTCCTCGTTAACCCAATACCCACTTCCCTCGATAATGGGTTACGACCCTGGAATAAAGACATGTTACCCTTTAACGTGTTAAGTTAAAGAAGAGCCTTATTGTTTGTGTTCGCTTAAGATTATGCCATTTTATAATAAAATTGGAGCAAAATAATTAGATTATGCATATAAAAATTTACCTTTCATGTATGTGTCCGCAATACTCAATACTCAAAAAGCAGTTGATGGGTTCAATAGAAAAATTTAATTACGTTGAATTTTTATAAAAGAGATATTTTATATACTTTTATTTCAAAGTGCCCACGGAAACAGGCGTTACCTTCCTAATAATTTATATTAGTCTGAGCAACAGCGAAGCGAAGCCGGGTTATAAAATGTTTGGAGTGAGATGTGCTCTTCGATTTTGCTAGATTAGGTTTAATGTACTGAAAGGGTTTATGGTCATAAACATGGACTCGGTAAAGGTGTTAGTTGTATAGAAAACGTCATCAGCAGAATTCATATATCCATCAATACTTCATTACTCAGATGCAAATCAGCATCTTATATTGTATATGTATATATATATGATTGTACATTGCAAAAAGTCGATCGAGGTAACCATTTTGTTATGTGGTAAGAAATATGTTTGTAACAAAGCTAATACGCAGAGTGGTGCCCCATTTCTCTAAAGAGCATGCTTCCTGCAAACTGCTTACTGTGCAAATGGCGGCATTCTTACCGCCCTTGAGTCGCATTTTCATTGAAAGGAAATTCGATCCTCATACAAATTGTGGAAATGAAGTACCTGTATAATGTTTACTTTGCGGCTAAAGTGGCGTAGTGAGTTAAGTAGGCGCCACTGCCATTGTGCCTAGTGGTGTGGTTTCGAATCTCGCAGGTTTGTAAAGTCCGTCGCGACATTGTATTATTCCTAGTACGAGAGATGAATTAAAAAAGCCTCTGTTTTGAGTATTTAACTTATTTTGAAATTATAAATACCTATACAGCGTAAAGTTATTTAATTAAATTATTTATTTGTAGTTATTGATTACAATGTACGACAATATTAGAAGAGGTAGTGTAGAAAATATGCTAATAAAACATTTGGTGCAGTAAGTTTTATTTTTCGTTAAAAGTTAATTTGGCTGTCGTCTTAAAATTAAAAGGGGTTCCGGGTAAATATGACGTTTGCTAAAATGAGTTATGAGTATACACAGCTCACTAAGTATTGATATAGCTAATAAACTAGCTGCCATCTGTAATTTTACCCACGTGCTGCAAAATAAGGCATATTTTAAGGCACGCAAACCATATTTTAATACAACTTAATTATTATTTCCAACTTGTAAATTTTTTGAAGATGTTTTTTCCAAATGTTTAGTATTGGTAATAAATCCTTTCAGTTTCTCCCACAGGGACGTCTTCGCTTCGATGTTTTGCCTTGGGCGGTCTGATTAATGTTCGATCTTACTTTTGGCACGCATGTATCATATCATATCTACATCTTTAAATAAAATGTCATTGTGTATTGGCGTGTTAACATTGAGTTTCAGAAATCTTAGCTCAAGGTGTACCTTGACACTTTACATCTGACCGTCAAATTTTAATACCATGTCCTTCCATATGTGTGATTAGTTAAACAGTATTTTCGCTAGAGACGCTTTAAGACTGTCTCAGTGACGTATATAAACCAAGACTATATCATCACGATCTTCGTTAGATTGGTGGTACACTCAGCAACATAAGTCGATGCACACATGTGATATATTATTACCGTCTATCTTTCAAAATCATGTCATATGCTAGTTTTTGTAGTAATCATGGTCAAGATAAGAAAGAGGGTAGCCAATAGAAATATGAGGAGAATTAACAAAATTATATTTAAGACACTATAATTTTTTAAGTTGATTAGCAATTTATGTTAAAATTACTAATATTTCTGCTACGCCAACAGGGTAAGCTAGAATATCTGTATAAGTGGGCTCACGTCATTACACGTGGCGTACCAACATACGACATCCCTTTTTTTTTTTTTTTTTTTTTTTTTGCTTTAACTTTTGCTATCATATTTTCTCGCATATTACGTTACTAAACGAGTCAACAAGATAAAATGTTCTTTAGAACCAAACGAAGCCTGAGTCTGTAAAATAATAAACTTCATTTTAAAAATATATATCATCTTGGAAATCTCTTAAAGAAGGGCGCAAAATGTCTAGCTAATTTACAAATCTAATTTAATATAACAAGGTTGCGGCCTTGGTATAACAGTTACGCACTCGTGACGTCACGACCCAGGCAACCAGCCAGTGAGTACTGCCAAAGAAAGAGGGAAATATCGTGTTACTTTATTCAATTATTTTATTTATGCGTTTTCTTGTTTTCCTTGGTGTGTATTTGAATGATTACATTATTTGATATTTAAGTGTCTATTTAAATTATCTAAATTGATCTGGAACATGTAGCTGCAGATTCTATTTCGCAAGAACTTAAAATAAAGAGAGTGGAGAAAAAATCTTAAAAGAGGGGAGACCGTTGGACTATCACGCAGAGATATCACGTTCGATCCCACGGCACGTACCTCTGATTTTCCTAAGTTATATGCGTAATAATTACTTAATTATTGCTTACTTTAACGGTGAAAGAAAACATTGTGAGGAAACCGTCAGAGTGTTATCCATAATGTTTTCGAAGATATGTAAAGTCTGCCAACCCGCACTTAGCCAATCCCTTTTTATACTGATAAGCTGCCTGTGCCTAGCAATGTGTACACTACAGGGCTGTTCCAAAACGTGGCAAGATGTTGCAAAACGTATCGATGCAATTCTTATAATAATAATTGAACTTGAATATATAATAAGATTTTTTTTCTGGTGGTTCGGAGGCTGTAGCTGTTCTAAATCCTAAATTATAAATATAAGTGCAAATGTGGGTTTGTCTATTTGTTTGTTACGCTTTCACGTCTTTACTACTTGACCAATCATTATGAAATTTCGCATTCACGTCATCAGGGGTATAAAAAAGGACATAGTGTACTTTCCATCCAGAAAAAGTTCTATTCGCTAGCAAAGCTTTGGAAAATATACATTCACGAATTTAAATGTATATGATATTTCTTGTGGGCTTTTAAATATGACATTTATGTAATTATATAATTTTAGAGTAAACAATATTGTCTCCGCCTACGACAGAAGCTGCATTGCTCAGTAAATAAATAATCTTGTCTCTACATGAAAACAATATGCTTACGTGTTAAGAGATTTTACAACAAGGTCAGTGAATCATTAATTTTCCACCGAATTGTTCACGTTATATCTCAAATAAAATTAAAGTTGCAGATATTTTGTCGTCTATTTCCCGAAAGAGTAGACATATTTATAGGTCCCACGTAATAAGAAGCGAGCCCATATTTGTCTACTGGGTACAGTTTTACGCTCAGTGCTGCTACTGAGTTTTCTACTCAGAAAAAGTTAATAGCATTTTGCTCAGCCGGGAACCGAACTCGAGACTTCATGTACTAGCAGTCGTACCGCTACGCTATTGAGGCAATCTAAGTTTTAAGACAACGCTGTTTACTTATTAAGCTTTCTATAGTTTGAATAGCTTCTCGTTAATTTTGTTGCGTTACATCCGTACCGTCACAGTTTAAGAGATTGTGTTTTCTTCTTTTCTCAAATACTATTAAGCGACGTATGATAGACTATCTTTTAAACTCGCCAAATAAGAACGACCATGATACTTTCGCAAGTCAATGATTGAAATTGTAATGGTGGACTCCACTAGATAACTTTCATCAGGCGGAGAGGAATACTGTTACAAGTAATTTATTTCATCCATTAAACGAAGCATGGAACATCATTGCGCGAAGACATATGATACACAACAATAGATTTTATAATGTGCATATTACGAGACAGCGAAGAAGAGTTAAAATAATTTCTGCTTTTATAAGTAACAGTGGCCTCAAGTCACATTTCTTGCTATGAAATCTGGTGTGTCCTAGAAACCAAGGGCTGAATAGAAAAATTTTACCTAAAATGTTAAGAGGTCGCTTTGCTCCCTTTTTGGCAATTTACTTCGCTAGAAAATTGGTCGCTCCTTTTTTCGTTTCATTTGTTAGGTAAGAAGGCAATTTATTAAGTCACGAATACTTACAAGAAACAAAAATGGGGTAACAAATATTTTGATTTATCTTGGTCTTATAAAAAGATTTGCCGTGTGGTGCCGGCAGAGTAGAATAGCACCACCCCATTTCTTCCCGTGGGTATCGTAGAAGGCGATTAAGGGACCATCCGAGAGGTGGGCAGCAGCGCTTCTTGCGTAGACAACACAGTCCATACCAATACACTGCGGTCACCAACCCGCCTGCCCAGCGTGGTGACTACGGGCAAAACCCCCCATGATGAGTCCAAAAAAGAAACGGCCCCCAGTTCCCGGCCGCCCTACTATTCCAGGTCACGGCAGCGGCCTTGGTTACGGTAGGGTAGGGGGTGGTAGGAATCCCCGGGCTACGGACGGCTGCCAACAATTGACCCTGGCTACATTTAATGGACGCAGTCTACGGCTGGACGAAAGCCTCCAGATCCTTGAAGAAGAATTCGAGAAGATACGATGGCATGTTCTCGGGCTATCGGAAGTTCGTAGAGAGGGAGAGGACACGGTAACCCTTGAGTCAGGCCATCTATTCTACTTCAGGGAAGGGAGCCAAAAATCCCAAGGTGGCGTGGGATTTCTCGTCAACAAAGCCCTTCGTGACAACGTGGTGGAGATCTGCAGCGTCTCGACCCGGGTTGCGTACCTTGTACTGAAACTGACCGAGAGATACTCTCTCAAGGTCATACAGGTATATGCGCCGACGTCGAGCAGCTCAGACGAAGAGGTGGAGGCCGTTTACGACGATGTGTCAAAGGCCATGCATCGTACCACCAAAACCCATTATACAGTTGTCATGGGGGACTTCAACGCCAAAGTGGGAAAAGAATGCGGTGAATCTTGTTTGGGACAGCATAGCTATGGGCGCAGAAACCATAGGGGCCAAATGCTGGTCAACTTCCTTAGCATGCAGGGGCTGTTCTGTATGAACACATTTTATCAGAAAAAGCCCCAACGGAAGTGGACCTGGAAGAGCCCCGACGGTGTGACGAAGAACGAGATTGACTTCATCATAGCCGACAAGAAGCACATTTTTAGGGATGTCTCGGTGATCAGCAGGTTTAATACCGGTAGCGATCACCGGCTTGTACGAGGCACCCTAAATATCAATTTTAAGCTCGAACGTAGTCGCATGGTGAGGTCTGTTCTTCGTCCAAGTGTGCCCCAAGCTGGACATGATGCGTTCCAACGAGAATTGCAAAATAGATTCGCCGCACTGGAGACCCCGGCCAATGTTGACGAGGACCTGGACGGCATAATTGGGGTGATACGCGAAGTGGGAACGAGGCACTTTCGGAAAAGGCGATCAGATAGGAAGTCCAAACTTTCTAGCGAGACCCTGGATCTGATGCGATTTAGACGTGAGACACCAGAGGAATCTTTGTCAGATCCCCAGTCACTCCACAAGAAAATCAGGAACTTGGTAAGACGCGACCTTCGCAGCTGGAACACTCGCCTAGTACACGAGGCGATCGAGCGAAATCGGGGGTCGAAGGTCTTCACCAAGATACTGGGGAGGAGTCATCTGTCAAAGTTAGCTACCTCGAATGGTGAAACCGTCACATCAGTCCCGGGGATACTCGCTGAAATTGAGGACTTCTACGGAACTCTGTATGCTTCGCACGCACCGAAGCCTCCACCAGACGCGAGAGACCCTAGAGCCCCACTTACCCGCCACTTCACTGACGATCTCCCAGACGTAGATGTCGACGAAATCGAGGCGGCTCTTAAACAGCTTAGTAATGGGAAGGCTCCCGGTGAAGATGGAGTAGCCTCTGAGCTCCTCAAGGCTGGGGGTAAACCTGTTCTTGGGGAGTTGAGGAGGCTCTTCAACTCTGTAATAACCAATGGGGCTACCCCGAAGGCGTGGAACAGAGGTGTAGTGGCATTGTTTTTCAAGAAAGGAGATAAAACGCTCCTTAAAAACTATAGGCCGATCACGCTTCTGAGCCACGTCTATAAGCTGTTCTCGAGAGTCGTCACGAATCGTCTGGCATCAAGATTTGACGCCTTTCAGCCACCGGAACAGGCTGGGTTTGGTAAAGGCTATAGCACCGTAGATCACATCCATACTGTTCGGCAGGTTATACAGAAGTCCGAAGAGTATAACCAACCGCTGTGTCTGGCGTTTGTGGACTACGAGAAGGCCTTCGACTCCATCGAAACCTGGGCTGTTCTGGAGTCTTTGCAGCGATGCCAAGTCGACTAGCGGTACGTGGAGGTGCTGAGAAATCTCCACCAAATGGCGACGATGTCCGTCCAAGTGCAGAACCACCAAACAAGACCCATCCAGTTGCTCAGAGGTGTAAGACAGGGTGACGTTATTTCCCCGAAACTCTTCACCAATGCTCTGGAGGATGTCTTCAAGACCCTGCGGTGGAATGGAATGGGCATCAATGTCAATGGTGAATATCTCACACACCTCCGCTTTGCTGACGACATAGTTGTAATGGCAGAATCGCTGCAAGACCTGCAGACAATGCTGTCCGGTCTTAATGCTGCCTCGAGACGCGTTGGGCTCGGGATGAACTTGGACAAGACTAAGGTCATGTTCAACGAGCACATCGTCCCTGAGCCCGTTTTCGTCGAAGATGTAGCCCTTGAAGTTGTCCAGGGGTACGTCTACCTAGGACAAAAGTTACAGCTGGGTAGAGACAACTTTGAGGGTGAAATCACCAGAAGAGTGCAGCTTGGCTGGGCAGCGTTTGGAAAGTTGCGTCACATCTTCGAGTCACCCTTGCCACAATGCCTGAAGACCAAGGTATTCAATCAATGCGTCCTGCCGGTCATGACATACGGAGCCGAGACGTGGAACCTAACAGTGAAACTAGCCCACCGATTGCATGTCACTCAGCGAGCTATGGAAAGGTGTATGCTCGGAATCTCGTTAAGGGACAAAGTCCGGAACGAGATTATCCGACAAAAAACCAAAGCTACTGACGTAGTTCAGAAGTGTAGCAGGCTGAAGTGGCAGTGGGCCGGTCACATCTGTCGCAGAACCGATGAGCGTTGGAGCAGACGGGTTCTCAAGTGGAGACCACGACTCGGCAAGCGTAGTGTAGGACGCCCTCCGGCCAGATGGACCGACGACCTGAAAAAAGTGGCTGGTGGTGACTGGATGGCGAAAACGGGAGATCGGGCCTTGTGGCGTACCCTGGGGGAGGCTTATGTCCAGCAGTGGACTGCAATAGGCTGAAATGATGATGATGATGATTATACAAAGGTTGGATAGATTTTTTTGGTTATTTATCCATTATGATCTTTCACAGAGATAAATGTATATCTAAATACCAATAGACCAGCCTTGATTTTTATTAAACTTATCAGGTGGACTGGAAATATCTGAGTATTTTCTAAATTATATTACTCGTCTTTTTTATTTTAAGAGCCAAGATTATCGCATTTTTTGATAAAGTTTAGTTAGAAGGGTGAGACATATATTTATATTTTTACTCTGTTAATGCAATAGACACGACTGCTCATCGTGACGTCTTAAGTTTGACAAAATTAATAATAATAATAATATTCTATCACATACACAGAACACCATCTAACCCAAACTAAGCAGATCTTGTATTATGGGCACTAGATAATGGATTAACATACAAACAAAAAGACAAACATCCACGTTCATGCACACAAATGTTTGACTTGTGCGGGAATTGAACCCGCGACCTCAGTGTGGCAGTCGGTTACACTAACCACTAAGCCATCGAGACCGCCAAGTCAAATTCTGTGACCAAATACCTCATTTCCCTAAAAACGATCTACCCAAAAGTAACCATGTATATAAAAGCCAATGTAACACCCATAACACATTATCTAAATTTCAAATCGAGAATTTAGTACACCGATGTACGATTCAATTAGCAATAATTAACAAAGGCCCAGTCATTTACAAATTACTAAGCTATTTACTTGATCAACGATCCGGAACATTGTGTGTGTTAACTAACGTTTCATTTAGAAGATTTCTCAGATGAATACCTACGAAAAGCGTTGCTAATCTCTAAACAAATATTTATGCATATTAATATCCCGTGTAGGGTTTAAACACTCGACGTATTGGCAATGACAAGAAGATCACTTAAACCTGTACGTCACTCGTGCGGTCATATTGTGAGATAGTAAGATCTGTCTGGATTTGAGAGAGACTAATAGTGAACTTTTATTGAAATTTATTAAACGTTAATCTTTGTTTGCTCAGCAACGTATGCACTTATATACAGTCAACAAACTACTTTAAGCTTTTTTATCATAGGATTACTTCATCACTCCCTACTATTACTCAAGATTCCAATCAAGAGCGCTTTCACTCATAATAATATTTAATACATACGTCATTACACTAAGCTCCAACAACTGTTAAACGCTTGAGAAGGGTTATATAACAAATGACTTTATGTGTCATCGCACAGGAGGTCTGATATTAGATAACTTCGTCAATATGCGAGTCACGGATCACGCCGCTCTAACGTGACACGTACATATCATACCTAAACTATAATATCTTCATTTGATTTATTGATTATGGAGGAATTAATTTACACTTAAATGTATTATGGCAGCAATAGCCTAGTAGGTAGCTGTTAGATTTCTGTGTAAAGATCTCAATTGAAATTAAACACTTTATACGGATTTTATCGCGTATTCGCGATAAAATCCGTATAAAGTGTTTAATTTCAATGTATAACATTCGCGTAAACATAAGACAATATTATAAAGATCTCAAATTTGATACCGAGACACGCCTCCGACTTTTTGAAGTTTTGTTCATTCATTAATTTATTAACGTTCGTTTTGAAAGAAGAAGCGAAAGGACCTCATTTGGTGGCGCAGTGAAGGGTATAACATCTGAAGTAACTTTCATGACTTAGAGCTCTCCATAATGATTCTTAAAGATATGTGCAGTCTACTAACCCGCACTTGGCCAGCGGGGTGTCTTAACCTTTCTCATACTAAGAAAAGGCCTGTGCCCAGCACAATTTATAAAAACAGGTCTGATGTTATTATTATATTGCTACATACATGGTCTTTTCCAATATTCTTAAAGAAGTAGGCATAGATATTTTACATCGGCAATTTGCCAGCTGTGGTCTTAGTTTCTACAAGCCCATTGTCGCCTACTGAGGAGAGTTATAGACTCTGTAATGCTTTTGGGAATTGTTGACAGAAAACCTAACAAAAGTTTGCTTTAAAAGATTCGAACATTCACTACCGCTGCGCTACCAAAGCTTACGTCGTATTAATCTTCTTCCTAGTTTTAAGGCTACACTTACTCAACTAATTACGTTTAGTCCATTGCGTTAAAACATAATGAACGTTCTTGACACCGCGTAATGTCCTGCTCCACACTGCCAATTATCTTCATGGCATCTCTGATTATATTTTGTTATGACCGTTAAGATAAAATGATCAAGGAACTGAAAGCAATTCCCTTGAGAGATACCTAGCAAGATACCCGAAAAATGCAGCATATAACAATTTTACTCTTACATCCTAGATTATATTATAAATGCGAATGTAAGTTTATTTGTTACACTTGTACGCCATAACTACTCGACCGATCATCATAAAATCGTGCATACACGTCGTCAGGGGAACAGTAATGGACATAGGTACAACAGTATTTTCGCAAAATCTAGTTACTGATAAAAATATCTTATATGTAATGTAAGAGTTTAAAATTAAATGTTCCATATATTTCAATATTCATAAAATAAAAATCTATATGTAAGTAATGGTTGGCGTCTATAATATACATATATAAAAGTACCGCTAAGCCGCCGTAATCCTGTGAATGCACAACTGAATCAGTTCAGATTAAGGCGGCTTTTGCAATTGGAGATGAGATTGTGCATCTGTTAATGTTGTTGCATTGTCTTACTCTACACAATGTAATTTGAAATTAAACTTGTAACTGGACATGAATTATTGGTAGCGCAGGTTTGTATTGAATTAGGACTTGTCATATATGAGATTTGGATTACATACAAATGTATATACGGCTCAAGTGGCATCAGGCCGTACACGCCTACCGCATGCACCCAGAGAAGTGAGCACTAATCGTCACCAAATAGGTGCCATATGGTGGGGAATGGTAGGGGAGATATCCCCTACCATTCCCCACCAACAGGGTAGAAGACCAAAAGAGAGGCTTTTGCCCAGCAGTGGGACATAACTATATGTTAATAAAAAATACATACTTATTCTTACGCCTATATATCGCCTATATTCCCAAAGGGTGTCAGGAGATATTTTGACTATCGCTGTATGATCACGGCAATCGATTTCTTTTTATATAAGGTAATGGGTATTTTGAATTACTGATATCAGTAGTAGTTAAATGCAAGAACTCTTGATTACTTTTTATAATTGTAGTTTAATAATTATAATATCTTATATAAGTAAAAGAATAGTCATTATGCTACACTAGCCGTCCAGCTGGTGCATTATATTAAGCTAGGATACTTCCAGATACTGAGGTAAATAAATAACGTGAAATGTATAATTATTTATTGAAAGTATCTAAATGTAATTCTATGCTAATATATTATGTACTGATTAAAATGATAGTTCGGACTAACGAGATACTTGCTAGGTCAACCGATTGAGTACGGGTTTGCTGTATACAACATTTCAATTGCAATTCAGTATACTGAATTTAATAAAATGAACGTGTCGGCGCAAAGTGCTGATATAGTGGTGTACAAGTTTGTTGTTTACTGTAATTATTCTTAAACTATTGAGTAACACACCGTTGACCAGATACAATAGATAACTATATCTGATATTCTAAGACTTGAGAGATTAATGTGCTTCCAAGCGAACGATGCCAGCTGGTTGCCAGCTATATGGATCGTTACTACAGGCTACACGTGCGAGCTATTTCTGCGGGCTACAAGCAGAAGTTATTCCTATAAGTAAATTTAGCCGGGGGCTTGCGTCGTCCGTTTACAAGATGGATACACCCGCGCGAGTACCTCAGCTTGCTTATGTAATTCACATCATTTACAAGAGCCGTAACAGTATAAAGCAGAACAAATTTGGTTTATCTATTTAATAATATAATACTAATAATATCAATCCTGTATATAAACTCTTCGTGTGAGAAGGGTTAGGCCATAGTCAAACACGGTGGCCCAGTGTGGGTTGGCTGACTTCACATATTTTCGAGAACATTATGCAGAACTCTCAGACATGCAAGTTGTCTTACGATGTTTTCCTTTACCACTAAAGGGAGCGATAATAAACTATTTAATACGGACATAACTTCGAAAAGTCAGAGATGCGTGCGTTAGTATCGCACTCGAGACCTCTGCGTGGCAGTCCAACGGTCTCCCAAGTTAAAATGCCTTAAGTTCTTGCCTTAAGTATCCATTAGCTAACTGTGCTCAAGCTGTCATATAATCATGTTGTAAACTAATTGTGGAAGCTTGTTACTTGGCTTTATTGATTGAATTAATATAACTACTTGTATGTAGCTGTAAACGCCCCTAATAAAATAAAAGTTAAGAAATATTTAAAGAGCTTAATATTTTAATATAAATATTCTTATAACTAAAAAGATATACGTTGCGTTAGAATACAAAATAATAGGGTAAGTCACATACAGAGGGAAACATCAAAGAGCGCTGTTAGTTTACTTCAGTTGCACTGAACATGATTCACTTCGTGTTCTTATTTGCAGCTTTCCACTGCGAGACAGCCTTTAATAAGCCTTCATTTACACTTTACTCTAGCTAGTAACAAAGTCATTATTTTCTCTTCTGTATTCTGTTGATAATAAAGTTGATATGTAGGTGTTATCACTACACATGATAAAACAAAGTCACCCGCCACGTCTGTCTGTCTGTCTGTCTGCTCACGATAAACTCAAAATCTACTTAAAGGATTTTTATGCTGAGGTGTATAATTTGTTAAGGTTTTGTACCACTCGTGAAAAAGCGGTGCCGGTCGCTAAAATTGATTATACATAGAATTCACATTAACTAAGAATGAACCTTTGAAAACTGACTACTATTGAACTTATATGTAGGTTAAAAGAGATATATTTTGTTATATATATTATTAAAATACTGTATGAAATAGGTTGAGGCTAGCGGAATTCCTATAGGAACCTGCTGCAGGAAGTGATCGTGAATAAAACGTGGAAGCAGTACTTTCATACTAACCAGAGTTTGCTATTGACACCACAGCTACTCTACTAATAACTCTCAATGGGGCAAGATTGCTATAATTGATATTCCGTTTAATATTTAGATATTTGCTGTCAATGTCAAGAACTTAAATCCATTGGACGGGCCCTCTGTTTCTGGAAACCCAAAACCATAGCACATAAAATGTGGGTGTAATAGAACTTACTACCCTTCAGGGATATAGACATGAACCCGTTTACTTAATTTTTATCGCGTAACTGTCATATGAATAAGAACTGTATTATTGTATGGATATTTAAGATATTATACCAAAATTCGTGATGAATAAATAACTGCGCATACAATAGTCAACTAGTGACAAACGCTCGTGACCCTATAGCTTATTTATGAGTCGGTCGAAAGGAACTGACCAAGGCAATTTCCCTTGCTAATACAAAAATAAGGTTGGACTACCAATTACACGCTAGTTGTATTTATTCAAAAAAATATTGATTCATTAGTTGGCTTCTTTTTGGACATTTACCTGATTTATCTTATGTAAGCCTTGAAATGCCTTTTTTAATATTTAGTCATTGTTTATCTCATTTGCTCTTTAATTATTTCGATGTTTTTGGAAATTGTTTGATTCTTTTATGGAAATAGATGATTTAAAACTTATAGTCTCCGTGTCATCCCGTTTATATGTATGGAAACGAAAATAAACACTGCTGTTTGCGTCATGTCATGACCGTCGCAAGTCCTCTACCCAAGTATCCCGCATGATTAACGCGCACATGTAGCTCGCGCTTGCGTTATGCTATACAAGCATCTTTCCTACATTTTGGTTTACAAGATTGTTACTGTATTTTGGCGTGACAAGATGGTCACATTATTTAGATTTTACCAATAACGTGACAATTTGTCTGCTTTCGATTTTAAATATACATTAGTATTAGTCTAGATTTGTGAAATAGCGCACCCTATATATCTGTTAAGTAATAATCATAATTTTATTTATTTATTTTGTATAACATTTTATTCTGGGATAAATATAAACTATCTACCATATGTTGGCTAATAAAAGTTAAAGTTCTTCAGATACTTCCTTACTAAAGCAAATAAAATTTGCGTCTAGGCACGAAGTATAAGTAAAAGTTATATCCAAAACGGTTAGCTATAGATATTTACACCAACTTTTTAGCTAAAAACTCTTTTATTACAATAAATGATTATTTGGAACTTTCCTGTATTTTTCGATTACTCCTAATGGTCGCTGGATTTAGACATTTAGACAAAACCTAAGCATTCGAATCCATGAATGCAAAGATCCAAAACAATCCTGTAGCTGCGATGAACTGACAAAGACTAGAAGTATTAAGTATCTTGGCGTGATGATAGATCAAAACCTTAATTTCATAGAACACATAAGCTCACTCTCGTCCAGGATTCGAAAAACAGCAAACATACTAAAGTTACTTCGATCATCTGCGAACACAGACATCTTAAAGACTGTTTATTATGCATTGAGTCAATCACTAATTACATACTGCATAAGTTGCTGGGGCAGTTCACCAAAAACAACAATGCTAGAAACAGAAAGAGCACAACGCTCAGTACTAAAAACAATGTTTAAGAAGCCATTTCGGTACCCAACAACAAAACTGTACAATGAAAGCCAAGTTTTGAATGTTCGCCAACTTTTTGTTTTAAAAACGGTCCTTTTAATGCATAGAAAAGTGATGGCATCGGAGGATTATACAAATCTACAACAGCTTAGAGTATACAGATTGCCCTTACCTAAAATCAAAACCAGCTTCGCTAGACGCTTTAGCCCGTTTAAAGACATATTCATATATAACAAGGTAGCAAGTACTTGTGACTTGAAGCAGTGCACAGTGAGAGAGGCAAAACTAAAAATCATAAAATGGCTCGCTTCCCTATCGTACGATTCAACGGAACGTCTTCTAGTACCCATTTCATAAAACGCACACTCCAGTAAACGTAGGTATATATAAGTCAAAGTCAAAGTCAAAGTCAAAAATCTTTATTTCCATAAAAATGTGCAAACAATTCTTGGACACGTCAATTCACTATTATATTAATAAAAAATAATAATAAAATAAATAGAAGGAAATAAAAATTTAGCATTGAAAAAAGCCTGTTCGATGAGTAGAGCTTTCATGAGAAGAAGCAGGCAAGAAACTCATGGCCACTCTTTTCAATCGCCAAATGTTTAGATATCAATACAATTATTTTCCTTAAATGAGCTGCTGTGTGTAGTTGTTAATTATTTATTTCAATAAGATTTAAAAGTAAAAATTCGTTAATCTAAGATATATTTTAATAACACATGAAATAATAGTCACAGCAACTCATATTACAGTTAGCTTAATAATATGATTAGAAATAACCTGTGAGTGGAAGCAACTCAATCCCAAGCATTTTTATCTTCTATATATTCAGTGACTGAGTAATAACCTTTCGAATATAATTTACGTTTTACAACTGTTTTAAATTTATTAAAACTTAAATTTTGAATGTCACTTGGGAGTTTATTGTAAAAGCGCACACATTGACCGATAAAAGACTTATTAATTTTTTGAAGCCGGGAGGCCGGCACTAGTAATCTATTTTTGTTTCTTGTATTTATATTATGTATATCGCTTATCTTATAATATAAGTCAATGTTCTTAAATACATAAATTAAATTTTCATATATGTATTGGCTGGCTACTGTTAATATATTTATTTCCTTAAATTTATTTCTCAACGTATCCCTTGTTTTCATGTTGTAAATTGCTCGAATAGCCCTTTTCTGCAGTACGAAAATAGTTTGAATGTCGGCGGCATTCCCCCACAATAGAATACCATACGACATTACACTGTGAAAGTAGCTATGATAAACTAGCCTAGCGGTATCTATGTCAGTAAGTTGGCGAATTTTTCTGACTGCGTACGCTGCAGAGCTGAGCCTATTCGACAACTTACTAATTTGAGGGCTCCACTGCAACTTTGAATCTAGTGTAATCCCTAGAAATTGGGTGGTATCAACAAGGTCCAACACGTCGTCCTTAATTTTTATAGATGTCTTCACTTGTTTGACATTTGGGGTTAAAAATCGGATACATTTGGTCTTTCCCCCATTTAAAAGTAGGTTGTTAACATCAAACCAGTGAACTACTTTAGAGATAGCAATATTCACATCGTCGAGAACCGTTTCTTGGCGTTTTAATTTAAATAATAGTGAGGTATCATCCGCAAACAGTACTATCTCATGTTTATCCCTCACGAGGTGGGGTAAGTCATTAATATAAACTAAAAATAAAAACGGGCCAAGGATTGAACCCTGAGGAACCCCCATTTTAACCACAGACCCCGAAGATCGCTTACCATTAACATCAACTTTCTGAATCCTGTTACTCAAATAGGATGTAAGAAGATTCAGTGCTGAATTTTTGACTCCATAGTGATGTAATTTCCTGATTAATGTTTCATGAATTACACAGTCAAAAGCCTTAGACAAATCACAAAAAATACCTAGCGCATCCCGTGATTCCTCCCAGGCGTCAAAAATATGTTTTACAAGCTCAACACCGGCGTCAGTGGTGGAGCGACCCTTTGTAAAACCAAATTGTTTATTGTGAAGTAATTTATTATTATTAAAAAAAGTCTGCAATTGATTTAAAATAATCTTTTCATAAATTTTGCTGAACGTAGGTAACACAGAAATAGGTCTAAAATTGGTTGGGTCTGATGTGTTACCTGCTTTAAAGAGAGGTATTATTTTACTATTCTTCATTAAATCAGGAAATACACCAACATCTACGCATTTATTGAAAATTAAAGCTAGTCTGAATGCTGCTAAAGTAATAATAGATTTGGTTACTGTAATGGAGTTACCCCAGAGGTCAGTGGTTTTCTTAACGTTAAGGCTATTAAAAACTTTTATAATATCTGATGGACTAACATAATGAAATTTAAAATCACTGTCACATTTGGTAACATTTTCTTTTAGAAGGGATTCAGCAGCAGTGGGTGATGAGTTCAAAGATTTAGTAGTAATGACTGGAATGTCTGTGAAAAAATTTTCAAATGCTGTGGCTACCTCTAGATCTGATGTGATAGTAGTATCATTAACATTCAAACAAAATTCTGTATTTCTACATTTGCATTTCCCGGTCTCGCTATTAATAATACTCCAAGTGATCTTCATCTTATCATGACTACTTTTAATCTTTGAGCTCAGATATCGAGACTTAGCAGCTTTGCAAGTACTCCTAAAAATTTTTGAATATTTTTTAACATACTCATGGAATTCTTCACTTTTATTATAATTTCGTTCTCCATATAGTTCGTATAGTCTCTTTCTACTCTTGTGTAAGCCAGCAGTAGCCCATTCGCTAAAAGATGCATTACCTTTAACTGTGATCGTCTTAGGAGTAAAGACTGAATTGAATTCGGTACAAATTGTATTAAAAAACTCGTAATATAATAAATTTGGATCACCATCACTGTTTAACAATGGGAGATTAAAAGCAAGTTTATTTTTAAAACTCTCAAAACGATCTGCAGTTTTCGGTATAACAACAATATTTCGCTTTGCCACATGTTTAGTATAATCCAAAAAAGTGATTTGTTGGCCACAGTGGTCTGAATCTAATTGACTAATAATTTGTTTGTTATCAACTATAATATCTGTGAATATATTATCCAAGCATGTGGCAGTAGTCACAGTAATTCTTGTGGGCTCTAAGAATAAGTTCTTCAGATTATATGATTGAAACAATGCTTTTAATTTAGTACAAAGATAGCTATCCTCTAGTAAATTCACGTTAAAATCACCGCAAATAATAATACCCTTATTAATTTTTGAAATTTTATTTAGAATCTCATCCATAACCCTTTCAAAACAATCATATAACGCTGAAGGAGGCCTGTATACACTCAATACAATAAACCGAGGCAATTCCACACAGGCTATTTCAATAGTTCGTTCAACAGACAAACTGACAATGTCATGGCGCTCTTTAAATTTAAGCTTTTTATTTATCAGTATCAATGAGCCACCATGTATTGCCCGTCCCCTGCTGAACGAGCTGCCTACCTCATGATTATTAAAATTGAACATGAACTGACTGCTTTTTAGCCAATGTTCAGTTATACAAAATATATCAATAGCATTACAGTTCATGAACAATTCTATTTCTAGCTCTTTGCTTGTGATGCCTCTTATGTTTTGATGTACTAATTTTATTTGATTCTTATTACTACTATTCTTATAATACTTTGATTTAATACCTATTATTTTAGATTTTGTATTCATATCACTAGTGCAAGAGGTGCTCTCTATTGTCGCATTACTTAATTTAAATTATTGCAATTACTGATGTCAGTATTGGAATTATTAATAAGAATGTCTAAATTAGAATAATTGCTCATGTCAGTATTAAAATTACTAATCAGGATGTCAGATTTTACATAATTGCTCATGTCAATATTTAAATAAGAATAATTTGTAACATCATTATTAGACATTAAAGGAACGGCTGAATTATTATGCATGTCAACATTATGTTGCTCAATAGAAGCAACTTGTTTAGCCAAGTTCTTGGCTGTTATAGAAAAAAAATATGATAGCGATACAGCTATCTGTCTCTTAACATAATTGGTAAGGTAATATTTACCTTTTGTCAAATTAAAATATTTACTAACAAATCTGTTAGTGTCAATAAAATGAAACTTGTCATAATTTTGCCCATTTATTTGACAAGTTAAATTGTGTATCAATGTATTTAAATTATGTCTAATAATATTTTCCTCCTGTGGCAAACCTTTACTCAGCGGAAGTGCAAACATCACAATTTTTTTAACATTTAAATTTGATAAGTACTTAAAATAACTTATAAATTTTTTTTTGTTTACATTTCCCCTATTACCTACAAAGATCAGTAAGGAAGTATTCTCACTAAGATTATGATTACTAATTTTATTCATAATTTCTGCATATGATAAATTAGGCAAACAATGATTGGTCACTGTGTGTCCAGGTGTTGATTTTGTTAATAAAGAACCCATGTCCTTGCCAATTTCATCACTAAACATAACTATGTTCTTAGCAATATGTGTGTTACTCACATATTCCATAGGATTAACAGAGCTATTATTTATTGATTGGTTTGTCAGTATTGGCAAAGACGAAGAGGGACCACATGAAGACTGGCAATCCAATGACTGCATACAATCACTAGTGCGATTGCAGGTGTCTAGTATTGAATCATTTTTACAACTACAAGAGTTAACTAGCTTGCCTATGGCCAACACTTGTTCCCTGCTCTGTCTTTCAGCCATTTCATACTTATGTGTGATAGATTTCAATAATTCATGAAGCCGGTCAACCTCACACTGCAGCGCCTGCGTATCTTTTTTGTACTGCAATGAGACATTGTCCAACTCCAATGAATACATGTTCACTTGGTCAATCAGTTGCAGCCTCTGCCTGTTTAAGGACATACTATCAATAAAAAATTTATGTTTTAATATAAGTTTCTTTGTGCGGGTAATGTATTTCTTAATTTTAATATACTTTTTCAATTTATTCTTGCTACATTTAATAACCCTCACAGATTTACTGGCAGAACTAGCAGGCTCTTCATCACAAGTGAGGTCCATAATTAAAGAAGGATGTTTATTATTAACTGTAGCAGAATTGATGCTGGTGGCTAACAACTCATCGAACAAACTTTGGTTTGATGCTGCTACAATGGTGTTATTCTGTGCTTCTAAATCTGAAATCTTACAATTCGCTTGATGTAACTGCTTTTCTAGCAAAGTGATTTGATGTAAGTTTTGTTCATAAACATCCCTACATATGTCAAAGTTGTCAACAAGCTGCTGAAGCCTATCCCGAGCATCTGTGGCATCAATAAACTGAGAGTGCAACTGTGCCAATTCCTTTTTAAGTTTATCGTTCTTATTTAAAACATCTAATAGCTCCCTTTCATTATCATCCCTTTCCGCACTGAGTTGGTCACACTTCTCCTTGGTTGCCTTTAACTCCTTCAATGTCATTTGTAGTTTGGTCTCCTCTTGACGAGCTAAGGCCTTACGCGTCATAATCATCTTCGATAAAATTAAATTAACGGAAATTTAATATGTAAATGAAGATAAAGGAGATGTCAAACCAAACAAAGTGAGGTTATGTAGTTTTTAAGAATATATCAATGTTCAAATTATAGTAGCAAAGTGTACACTATAAAACTCATAAAATAAATTAAACGAATATATCGTACCATAAAAGAGATGATAACGAATTCAACGCAATATTTCTTAGTTGTACTTACAAAGTTTCACAATCCAACTGTCACAATTTCAAAATAAAAGTCTTCACCTTTTAATTTTGTTTACACTTTCAACATAATTATATATATCACAGTATAATTGTTATGTTTAGCTAGAAATCGGCTTAATAATAGTAATTAATGATTAATTAATGAATTTTTAAATAGTTTTCTCTGGATCAACAATGAATCAGCTGTTTGCTGTTGGGTTGCCACAGGCGAAAAAAAAAAGTATATATGTATATATATATATATATGTATATATATGTATGTGTGTGTGTGTGTGTGTATGTGTATATATATGTGTGTGTATATATATATATATATATATATATATGTGTGTGTGTGTGTGTGTGTGTGAGTATATATATATATATATGACACACACACGCACACACGCACGCACACGCATATATGTATGTATTCCTTTAAAAACTTTTATAAAATATTTAATTACATGTGCTACCTTCATACTTTAGTTAAATTTAAACTTTATTTGTGTCGAGACCAATGCACTTATTTTAGTATTATAAAAATCGCATGTTGTAATAAATCTAAGTTTGTTCTAGCTATTGTTTAAATATAAGCAAAAGTTATACTATAATTATATGATGCTGTCCGAGCTAACAATGTATGCAAGAATTTAGTCGAGTTGCGTCAGGTACCCACAGGACAGGCTTGCCTAGTGTGGGGCCACAGGATATGACTTTTTACATTGTAAATACTTTTTGGCAATAAACAAATTTTTATTTTATTTTATTTTATTTTTATTTACTTAAGATTACAGCTTAGCTTCGTGGAAAGTTTCCAAATTATTTGCTTAACTCTGTCGGTTAACGGTTATTCCGGTAAAGGCGAAGAAACAAATTAATTGTAAGTGTTATTTAAAAGGTCAGGCAAATATTTCGGTGAAGTTATAGAATATGTATTAATGTATTGTCAATTACAATTAAAAATTTATTGCGTACGAAAAGTAATAAACCAAAATCTTAACTATATAATATTACAAATGCGATTGTGAGCTTGTTTGTTTGATACGTTTTCATGCCTTAACTACTCAGCCAATAACTATTAAATTTCGCGTAAACTTTATCAGGGATACTTTAAAAGCCATAGGATACCTTCTATTCAGGAAAACGGTACTGAACAAATTTTTTCCCAATGAACAAATTTTTTTGACAGAATAATAACGACGAAATATTATAATGCGAGCAAAGCCGTAGACAATATCTAGTGAGTTTGTTTGTTTGTTACGCTTTCAAGCCTTAACTACTCGACCGATCATCATGAAATATCGCATGCACGTTATCATGGATAGAATAAAGGACAGCTTTGATCCAAAAAAAGTACTGTTCTCGAGCGAGCACAGCTGCGGACAATATCTAGTCAAACATATTTTTTCAGGGATCCCTCCTTTTCGCATAATGTTTTTTGTCCTAATATACTTCGGCATAACGATTTTGGCACAATTTGTTTTGGCATAATAATACTTTGGCATACTTTTTTTAGGCATACATTTTATGTTGGCATAATCATGTTAAAGACTAATTTGTTTTGGCATAAATTTGATTCCCATAACGTTAGTAGGCCTAATGACTATTAGCATAACGTTAGTAGGCCTAAAGACTTTTAGCATAATAGAAGTTAACTCAGATAGAAGTTAACTGATTGAAATAGTAGTCCTTAATTATTTATTTTAGGTGTATATTTTCAAAACCGACTTCACGTAGTCTTGTTTGTCCTACCCCTAGAGTGTTATTTAAAATCGCGTAGGCGTGTAGGGGCGAGGCGGCCCGCGGGCTGAGGAGCAGGCGGCTGAGGCTGGCCGGCGAAGCCGGCCAACAAGCCGAAGCTGCGGTGGTGAGCGAAAGCCGTCTGCGACGATTAGCACGCGTGGGGCCGCCGGAGGCCCGCAGCGCCGGAGCCGTGACAGAAACTCATTCAACACATCATCAATTTATGCTTTAGGATATTATGCTTAAAAAAGTTATGGTTTAGAACTTTATGCTTAATAAATTTATGCTTTACAATATTATGCTTAATCATTATTATGGTTAGAGAAATTATGCTTAAAAAATTATGCGTAAGCTGTTATGCGTAATTATATTATGCGAAAATATAATTATGCCAAACAACATTATGCTAAGTTATATTAGGTCTTAAAATTTTATGCTAATGGATAGGGAACCATTTTTTCATTGTTGACTGCACGGATGACGTGCTGGCTTAATAGTTGCCTTGCCATTGCCACTACGCTGAGTGAAGTCCGAATCCCAAACAAGACAAAACTTTGATTCTTCATCATCACTAATCTGCCTTTTTAGGTTGTCGCATTTACATAACTACAGTTCACAGGGCATCTTGAAATCATAAGCAAATAACCCACAGCAGTTGTACGATGAATAAAAGATAGATACTTGTTACCAAACAACGTTGAAGACGCAGGCACAGGAAATGTTTTACGAACCACTGTCCCGACCGTCCCAGTTCGGAACAAATGAGAATGGTCGACATACATACATACTCAGGTGGCAGACGGAATTGAAACAAATGACACACGAAGTGCACTATTTTAAATCAGTCCATGGACATTCCGGGAGTAAATCTTTTGAGTTTCTATCTGCATTTTGAAGGATTATGCTTTCTGCTGACAAAAGCTGTACAGCTGTATTTAACAAAATTTATATATTTTTACGCGTTCTTAATGATTTACTTTCTCTAAACCAACTTTTTATTTTAATGGATTTTATTTCGAATTTATAGTGACTTCACGATTGATGCCATGGGATAAGCGGCAATCTCGCTTTTGCTGATTGTGTGGGAGTTCGAATATCGAGCGCTGTGATTAAATTTTAACATGAGACAACTTTTTATTCATTCCAAATAAAGGTTTTCAGTAAAAATGTGTTCTTTGTTTCTTTTGTTTGATAATGTGTACTGTCACATAAGTTAATACTAGCTTATCCGTGACATAGAAATTAAAGAAAACTATTGCAAAATGTTCCTGACTTAGCAAAACACATAACTCAATAATATGCTTATGAGATAATATTATTTTAATATTGTTGTGACAAAGACCTGATATTATGTAAACTTGAATTTGGGATCAGTAATTATTTATTATTTTATATTATTTAAGTTTTTGAGAAAAGCTATATTACCGATGACAAATTACTAGAGTAACAGTCTGTCGTTTTGCGGTAAAAATCACTTACACCTAAACTTACATACACAAAAATACTTATCCTACATGGAAATACACTGTGGCAGTGCAATACATAAACATGCACATACTTCACTTGTCACAAAGTCGTATTACACAAACGCTTTTAATCATCCGCTTGTCAAATCCAATGTCCGGCCACAACACTGATGGACACATTGATATTTAGAAAGATGCACATGGTTTTATTGGAAAATAGCCGTCCGTTTTGGTTTCACTAACGAGTATGATTACTGACTCGCTCCCGTGGCCCTTAGCGTGATGTTATATCGCCTTTAACCTGCCTTAAGAATTGGGCTACCAATCCGACAAGACTTGGGCTATCAATCCGATTGGTAACTTATTTGTATAAGTACAAAGTTTTTGGCTGCGGCTTCGCCTGCGTAAATGTAGGTTAGGTTAGATTACAGTACTTTTTTCTGGATCAAAAGGTACCCCACATCCTTTTCTGTTCCCCAGACAACGTGTATGGAAAATTTCATGATGATTGGTCTAGTAGTTAAGGCCTGAAAGCGTAACAAACAAATAAACAAACAAACTTACTTTCACATTTATAATATTAGTTAGGATTTATAGTTTATTTTGAAATATGATCTTTCGACATAAAAAGCTTTTGAAGTTCTGACATGTACTGAGTAACGTACCTAAAATACTTATTTAGGAATGGAATTTGTATTACGCTAATTAAAGAAATATACAGCTGCGCCAGATTTCCATAATATTATCTTACATTTACGCAAAAGTGATTCATTGAAATTAAACTACTTTATACAGCTATTGTCGCTTTTTTATTTTTCAGCACTATTATTACATAATTTTGAAACTTTATACTGTTATTATTATTGTGATTTAAGATTTTCTTAATAGACTAACAGTATTTTTTAAATTTTTATTTATTTCAGATCACGAAATAATAAAATAATGTTATAATGTGTACACTGTTTATGTTATAATATTTAAATTCGCATCCACTATCTTCTATTAAAAGATTCTACAGTAAACATAAGCTAGTACCGTAATGGTTCCATCGAGAAAGTTAATTTTTTATTGTGCCTAAGTGCTTTCCACCACAATATTTTTACAGAAATAGTTCTTTTTTGGTTAATAAATTGTGTAACGTTTGTAGTCTAGCCCGCTTTAGAGGCGTGGCTGACACAGAAAAAATCTAAGCGGAAATAATTTAAATTCATTTTTCTTCGCGATTACAATATTTTATTGTTTAATATAACAATTACAATTTCTAGTACAGGGCGTGGTTCTTTGAGAAAGGCTCGGTACGTGGTCCTTGAGAAATATCACTTAACTTAAGATCTGAAGATTTTTTTTATGTGTGTTTGTTTTTGGCCTCAGATGGGCTTGACAACTTTACGCGGACTGTGGGTGAGCGCAGAAGGCTTCCAACCCGTTATAAAGTAAGCTAGACAAAATTCAACCCCAATAGCTGACTACCACGGACCTCGATTTGGGGCGTTGTCGGCAACTTCGATCTAAGGTGATCCACGGGGTTAACTTTATCGCGACGCGTATTCCGACCTCTGCGGCGAGGGCGAAACCGCGGACGACTTTGTGTGGCTTCGCGAGCCGTATATGCTTTGTCTTGAGCGAGTGTAATCCTATCATCTGGTTCATCTAATATGTGCCTAGTTCTCCTAACTTTCGATATCCTAAATGGAGTGTAGTTGATCACCGCAACCGCTAGCGGGTTGGGGTGTGTCTGAGCAGAGCTTGAACCAGGACGCGATCAAAGTCAAAAGTCAAAGTCAAAAATCTTTATTTCCATAAAAATGTGCAAACAATTCTTGGACACGTCAATTCACTATTATATTAATAAAAAATAATAATAAAAATAAATAGAAGGAAATAAAAATTTAGCATTGAAAAAAGCCTGTTCGATGAGTAGAGCTTTCATGAGAAGAAGCAGGCACGAAACTCATGGCCACTCTTTTCAATCGCCAAATGTTTAGATATATAGATATAATACAATTATTTTCCTTAAATGAGCTGCTGTGTGTAGTTGTTAATTATTTATTTTAATAAGATTTAAAAGTAAAAATTCGTTAATCTAAGATATATTTTAATAACACATGAAATAATAGTCATAGCAACTCATATTACAGTTAGCTTAATAATATGATTAGAAATAACCTGTGAGTGGAAGCAACTCAATCCCAAGCATTTTTATCTTCTATATATTCAGTGACTGAGTAATAACCTTTCGAATATAATTTACGTTTTACAACTGTTTTAAATTTATTAAAACTTAAACTTTGAATGTCACTTGGGAGTTTATTGTAAAAGCGCACACATTGACCTATAAACGACTAATTAATTTTTTGAAGCCGGTAGGCCGGCACTAGTAATCTATTTTTGTTTCTTGTATTTATATTATGTATATCGCTTATCTTATAATATAAGTCAATGTTCTTAAATACATAAATTAAATTTTCATATATGTATTGGCTGGCTACTGTTAATATATTTATTTCCTTAAATTTATTTCTCAACGTATCCCTTGTTTTCATGTTGTAAATTGCTCGAATAGCCCCTTTCTGCAGTACGAAGATAGTTTGAATGTCGGCAGCATTCCCCCACAATAGAATACCATACGACATTACACTGTGAAAGTAGCTATGATAAACTAGCCTAGCGGTATCTATGTCAGTAAGTTGGCGAATTTTTCTGACTGCGAACGCTGCAGAGCTGAGCCTATTCGACAACTTACTAATTTGTGGGCTCCACTGCAACTTTGAATCTAGTGTAATACCTAGAAATTGGGTGGTATCAACAAGGTCCAACACGTCGTCCTTAATTTTTATAGATTTCTTCACTTGTTTGACATTTGGGGTTAAAAATCGGATACATTTGGTCTTTTCCCCATTTAAAAGTAGGTTGTTAACATCAAACCAGTGAACTACTTTAGAGATAGTAATGTTCACATCGTCGAGAACCGTTTCTTGGCGTTTTAATTTAAATAATAGTGAGGTATCATCCGCAAACAGTACTATCTCATGATCGGTTTATATATCCGCTACCGCCGGGCAGGAGGGGAAGAGCATGTGCACCACCCTCTGACGCGCGCGCGGCCGTTATGGCGCGAGCGGTTTACATGACAATTGTTATATTGCAATTACTTTTTCAAAGGTTTTATTTAGTACGAGTTGCGTAGTAATAATATAAGGGAATTCTTGTTCGATTCCTGGGTCTGTAAAAATCTCATTCGGCTTCCTGCCTGCTAATTCTCAGTAACAGAAAGCTGTAAACAGAAATATGTCTGATTGGAAAACATAGTTAGCTAAATGTAGCGGTAACAAACCTCTGCCTACACATTTTGGGAAATAAGCGTGAGAAGATTTATGTATGCATTTAGAACTAATGATCTAATGAATATTATAGGAAGAGTTTGTAAGCATCAAATATTTAGTTTACTTGTCTTGTATAAATTGACTCAAATAGTATAATTGAGCCGTACTTGTAACAATTATACATTATACCTCAAAAGCCAGCCTCTCTTTGTATTTTGGACACAAATAAAATGCGCATATAAACACGCAGCTAAATATATTAGTAGATAATAACTACTTTATGATTACTATGCTGTGATAGCTAATTATTTATTTATTTCTGCTTAAGGCTAAACCTACTACAACAATGTATTAATCTAAAAGCAGAGTAGACTATCACCAGTCATATAAAATTATAACATTTATTGGCATTAAAAAAGTAATAGTCATTTGAAAACATAAAAATTATAGAAGTCATTTTACAGTCCAGTTGTTAAATCCTGGTACCCAAGCTAAGATTGAACTTGTGTTATGACTCACAGAGCTCTTGTACTTAATACACTTTATTTATCAATACATTGTATATTTTATTGGCAACATGAATTATTGACCGATGATTATATAAATAACTATAGTCACATAAAAATCAACCAATATTACCCTATCTATTTTCAATGCCGCGAATGTGCACGTACTAAGATCAATTTCTCAAACACTATTAACCATATTCACAGCATATAGGAATATCATGATTAGGCGTGATGTGGAATGTGATGACAGTAAATGAAGGCAGTGAATGAAGCCAGAGGAGTGTGTCAGGATCGTAGCAATTGGAAATTCGTAGTCTCTGCCTACCCCTCTGGGAAACAGGCGTCTATGTATGTATTATTAGGTACATTATACATAATAGATTGTTTACTTTTTAGTAAGCAGAAATACAATAACTTGGGTAGCATTAAGTTCATACAAACGTATTCCATTGTTTGTACGCTGAATAATGACACCAGAGCCAAAAAATAATTAAGATTTAATATAGAAACTAGAGCCATACACCTATGTTTTGCTTTTCTTCATAATTTCATTCTTATAAGAATAACGAACCGAAAAAGGTTACAAAGTCGGTCAGTTATACTATTGTTTTCAGTTATTCAGCGAACTAATTTAGTTTATTTACTGATACAATAAACAAGTGCACACAGGCATATAAAATACTACTTATATCGCTTATATTTCATTTTAATTAAAAATCGGTTTAGTTTTGCAAGAGCAACCGGCAATACGAGTAACAACTCGTATAGCCTAGTATAGTTTAGTTATCAAACTGCAGAGATATAATCAGTCTAAATCTACTCTTTTGCACTTTGATATTTCGTTCCGTCTCAGCGCGAAATCAATTGATATGTTAAAAACCTTTTCTTTAAAAATTTTGATGTCCTTATTTCCTTTTAAACAAGTCGGCATAATACTCAATAATGTATTTCAGAACATTATCATTTATAGTAAATTGAGTCATGGTTACCGTTTATCGCTTCATATTAAATTTATTACAATTGTCTATTCATTTTATTAATTCGCACGTATTATTAATTATAAAGGTCTTATTAATTTATATTTTAATGTTGTAACGTATATTATTTCAAACCAGTAGTATATTCATTGATTTAATCACTGATGAGTTCTCGGTTTTGATGCCTGAGTCAGGAATTTTTTTTGAGTTTATATGTTAAAAATTTTCAGTCGCACGACGTCTGGAGTCCAATGAATGTGGATGTAATATATGTACATCTGCAATCCTTCAAGAATAAATATAGACGTGAGAGTATATATGTATAACATCAACTGCTGAACATAAAACATTATTATGTATACAATTACTGTCTAACGATTCTTATTTTATTTTCTTAAAAGACACTACAATTTAAATTTTATTTGTGATGTTAATTTTATTTGCAATCCTGTTGGCAATAAACTACCCGCTAACTCGCCACGAACGGCACATTTATTTCTCTTACGACTGTAGTGATAAACATAAAAGCCACAGCTGACGTCACATTATCACCGCAATGCTCTACATCATAATGTTGTTCCCTTCAGGTACATAAATTGTTTTCAAGATGTCATAGAATACTGGCCAGCAGTCGAGTTCGAGCGAGTTGAATTTTCTCCCGTTAGAAGTAACTTAGTTTAAGAGTTTATCGAATATCCCAGTACATTTAGGAGATGTGAAGTAAAATCAAAATGGACGTCTATTATTTTCTTTAAAAATACATTCTTAAGAAACTATTATATTAAAAACAATTTAAGTTAATAAAAGTTTGTTTAACATTAGAGAGGAAAGTAATTATAGCAAAGATAATAATGGATATTTGTTTAATATTTGCCTTGGTAGCATAATCATAGTAAATGCGACTGCTATGAATGAGGTTTCGGGTTCGAATACCAGATCGAGCAGTGTTATTGGGTTTCTTTGTAAATTGAAATTATTAACAGCAACATAGACCTTGAGACTGTGCCCAATAAACAACTGAATTCTTGTCCCATATTAAGAGGCACCTAGAAACATATCTGGCAAATATACATACATAGGTATGGTATACTTATAATATCCCCTTCCTACATCTTCGGGAAAAAAGGCGTTAGGTACCACTTATTCGATTCAACTACAGGCTCTTGAATCGATAAAGGAACATGCCAAGAGGCTTATTGGCCACGATGCATTTTTAGACGCATATTGGTAGAGCCTTGAATATCGCCACAATGTCTCTAGCTAATTTTAAATGTACTATATCGTCAGCGGACGACCAGACTTATAAGAAAAAGCATGTATGATATCAATCTTATTTATCCGCACATAGAGTATTGGTAATACTTACTTAGAAATATTATGCAACAAATGGCTCCAAGGCTTGTTGAGCTCACGCGTTTCATAATTGACCGTAATATTGTCTAACATCGGGTAATATGACAATATGTTAGAATACCTCTTTATAAATAAATTTAAAAGATAATATTACAATCCCACTCATGTAATAAATAGTAAACATCACTGTAGGGTGCTTAGACATGATCACGCGTACACTGTTAAATAAATTTGGATGCGAATTGGCACCCATACATATCATATTTTAAGTAAAGCCACAAGCTGGCTTCAAAATAAAATGATTATATTTTAAGGAAGCATTAAAAATCTTTTATTCTTGTGATTTATGATAACAGACACGTTTTAATGAAAAGTTACTAAACGTCATGCTATATTCTCCAGTAACTATATCACAAAACAAAAGCGTCAAAAGTATAATGTCGTTAATTTTACGAATATCATTAAAAAGTATTTTGTACATTTGCATTTTTACGTTAAGCTCAACAACTTTGTTTAGTATAACATACGTAGAAAATACAGTCTGTTGGACCTAAAGCTACGAAGGGATACACATATGAGTACCCCTTACATATGTCTGTGACATATTATGTCTATAACACCCACGCCACGATTCGGTAGCTTTGGTTTTTGGTCTCATGTATTGTAATAAATGAGGAATTGAATTTCATCACATTTATACAGATTTCGAACGCAGGTGTGACGTCTACGTGAGTCATGCTAGGACGTGGCCGCTGGAGCCTGCTGCATTCTACAATTGGAGCTCGCACCGAACGGACGTTTCTATTTGATTACACCGTTTACCAAATATCCTTGTCGCGATCATAAAGATCGATTTAAAATTTATTCGTTCGTTCGTTACAGTTTGTCCACTATGTCAGAATCCGATAAAGAGATATGGCCATAAGGTCCCGTGGACTATCCTGCGACATGTAATATCATTGTCATAGACAGAGATAAATATATAAAGCAGGACAAAAACATAATTATCTCGGTAAGTGCAATTTTCCACGCTCCTCTGTCACTCTTATCCTATTCTGGTTTTTAATTATGCATAATTTTAAGTTATAGCGTAATGGTATACAGTGATCTATGATAATAAGGTCAAACATTGCTTCGGTATCGCAACAGTAGTGAATTCTACGACTGTGTATGAAGTTTCAGTTTTGATTGCCAGGTCGGGCTCAAAATGTTAATACTTTTTTAGTCAACAGAGCTAGTGTCCGCTAAGATGGGTCGCAATGACTCCAATTCGGCCTGAAAGAGATTTAATATATTTCTTAAACATTTAATGTTTAAGAAATAACTGCATTTAAACTAAAATTCGGGTAAAACAGTATTCAATTATATTCATGACTCAAAATCAAAGATAAAGAATTAATTAAACCAATAAATTCGTGTAACTGAAGTCTTCGTAAAATGTAATACTATTCAACATTGTATGCAAATGTTACAAATTAATCGCTAAATATCGTAGCGTATAGCACAATTCATCGCCATTGTCGTAAGTTACCCTAAAATACGGAGTTCATTCCAAAATATTAATAAGAATTGGGAATAAATCCACCGGAGCATTTTGCAAACAAAAGGGACCTATTCATTTTGATAACTCAAACCTAATAATTCTTCCTTTCAGCATACAATCGATCCACTTGCAAATGGTTGGCTCTATGCCGTGATTTACCGATGCCACACTAATGGCATCAAAGGTGGTCCGATTGAAAGCTCCCTCAATATCCAGCAATGCATACTTCCCGGTTATCATTAGTTTTATGCATTAGCATGTTCTGCCTTATTTACCACAAAATGTAGTGCCGTCTCAGTGGATTTTTCCGACTGGTAGGCACATTGTAGCCAGTGGAGGGGGAATTTCCTCAATGCTCCCTCCCTGACATGTCTATACACTAACTTCTCCAGGGCTTTCAAGAAGAACGACTCAAGACTGATGAGTCGGTATGCCTGGGCTTCTTCGTAGTCCTCTTTGCCCGGCTTTGGTATGTACATAGATGACTTTAACTCGCCTCCATATCTTTGGAATGTATCCAAAAGCTATGCAGGCTCTGTATAGTCTGCACAAATGCGGAACCAAGAGTGCAGGTCCCTGTTGTAGGATAATGGGATAAACCATGTCTGGACCAGGTGACTTGAACGGTTGCAAACCATTTAGAGCCCAGCCGACCTTCCCTTCATCCACTACTTTCCTTGCAGTGTCCCAATCTGCTTTGTTTGTACGGTAGCTCAGTTCAACCAGGCTGATCGTCTGACGTCTGATCGGCTGATAGACTGACGTCAAATGAGCGCATATCGTCCGTAAGATGACGTCATTATGAGCTGTTACACGCTCGGATAGGAGATTAAACGAGATAGGCTTTGTGAGAGAATTAGCTGTGGAGCTTTTGTGTCAATGACCTCGGTGTCCAACTATTTACATAAATAGTTAGCTTAAAGTAATCTATACAAATAAATAAAATTAAAGTAAGTGTCTGTTTGTAATGTTAAAATAACATTTGATATTTTGTTCCACCTAGTCTCTAAAACGGCAGGCCGATTTTGACGGTACTTTCACTGGAAGATAGTTGATGTTATAAGAAGTAACTTAGGCTACTTTTATTTTAGAAACATTGGGATCCTGCGATAACATAATCTTTTCTTAAATTCCACGTGGACGTCAAGGGTAACAGCTAGTTAATAATAATGCAATATATGATGTCTTGGCTAATCTAACCATATTATAAGGATATTTTAATCACATCTGCTGTCATGACTAATATGCACGACTAAGTTTTGGATTTGTTTATCTGGTCAGTAAAAATTTGTTAGCTTTTTTCTATTAAGTAATCCTCAGTTGCAGCATGCAATTTAAACTGTAATAGGCTCACCCGCTATTACGTGATACCTACAACCATAAATGGCGAAATGTAGATGACATACGTTTCTACTCTCTCGGGGATATCCGTAATAGACACATGTTTATACAGAATGTCCGGTAATTAATGGATAACCTGCAAAAGTCTTATAGTGGAACTGATGGCAGTTCAGAAAAAAATATGAACAAAAATCTATCCTAACTACTATCTGAGATATGTGTTTTTTTTAATTACCATGTATAACTTTCTTGTATACTACGACCATAAATGAATGAAATCCATCGGTTTTTTGTTGTTTTATTATTAAACACTAATTATGCTAATAGATAGACAGTCAAAAGTATGCTATACTAATATAGCTTGCACTTTTTAATATTTTTTTTTTTCAATTTTTTTTTTCAATTTTTCTAAGCGGCCTTCAATTCTACTATAAGACATTTCAAGGTTATCCATTAATTACCGGACATCCTATATAGTTTCTATTATGATAAACGGTTGCCCATGGACGGTTGCGGGTTACGGGTTACTCATCCTTGATACAGTCTTAGATAACGGGTCTTACTACTACGATAACGTATTAATAGGTAACAAATACCTATCGATTGCCCCACGATTCGACTGAAATGCATCGATCGTAGTCAAGGGATAACATTTATTACCTTTTAAATACTTCAATGCAAATAAGACCCGTTACCTTGTATTATATTAAGTATGTGTAAAAATCGCGGAAGTCTAAAAAAGGTTTACTCTTCCTTAGCCATATTTTCAATAAAGAGTCATTGTTGATGTTGCCAAAGATCATATATATGGGAACAAAATCCAAGGTGTTGAGGTTACTAACGCAGTTGATTTACCACGTTTTAGTAGCAATCCCAGATTGTGTTAGGATTCACCTTCTTTAAATAATCACTGTTCTAGTAGCACAGTATCCAGTGTAATATTCCGTTAATACACGAACATAGAGGCGTCCTGTGAGTAAGCTGAAAGATTGTATCTCAGGGTTTTTCTCAATATGACGAAAGATAGCTTATGTCCTTACATTGGCTACCTTTTATCCTAATATGTGGTCCTGTGGGATACACGCGAGCGAAGCTGCAGGCAAAAACTAGTATGGTATATTTAAAGCTTAGTGTTTATAGCATATAGATATACGTTAGTAGTTTAAACAAATATGACGACACATTTTTAAATAACTGTTTTATTTTACTTGAGTCCTCCTTCTATCCTTTATCTTTAAGCACCAATTGTGTCACTATAACATGGATTCGACCAATAGGAAAACAATAGCCAAACACATTTATTACACAAATGGTATAAGCTCATTTTATGGGACGCAAGTATATCGCAGGCTCTAGTATTGTTTGTTTTACTACGTGAGCCTTATCTAGATAATGCGCCACAATCAGAGATAGTGTGTCAACTTAAGATGTTTGACTGGTATCTCTTTAGGTAATTAACGTATGAGTAGTTTTATGAAACTTTCTATTATCTGCTAAAAACGACAAAAGTTCTTGAAAAATTTGTTCCTTTAGAATATATTAGAATAGTAATTATATTGCACTTGTTATTGTATTAAGAATTATGTCTAAATGTATCCTTAAAATAGATTAACATCTAATGACAAATTTTACATTCTAGTGACGTTATAATTATCATTAAACGTCATATAATTACAACAATAATCTTTAAGTTAATAAATAAATAAAAAATTACTAACACGGCAGTGCAGCGATGCAACATGGTGGCATGGTGCGATTGCTGTGCATGAGGTATAGGGTTCGATGCCTGGTAGGCTAAGATGCACCACACCTACAATTCGCTAACTATATTATTAGGTGCCACGTAATAGAGGACTAAGTCTGTTATACATAATATTGTCTTCTGTTTACGCGAATGTTATTCATTGAAATTAAACTACTATATACGGATTTTATCGCGTTGTTTATTTAACACTCTATTACATAATTTAGAAACTGTTACACTACTATACTGTACTATTAAACTTTACTAATTTTAAGCTAATTAAATTATTAAAACTATCAAATCTATTTGTTTTTAAGTTTACACTTTCCCCGACGTTTCGGTTGCTTTTCAGCAGCCATGGTCACGGGGAGACTAAGATGGTAGTTGTCTCAATGTTCCAGTGTAGTTATTTCAAAGTACCCGAACATAATTTAGTTATTGGTGTTTCTATTTACGCAGAATGAGCTCAAAGTATCATGAAGTCTAGCTGTGGTTTGTTTCTTCTTGGGTTTGACTATTTGAAGTACTGGATCCCAAGCTGGTGGTACATTCCAACCATCTTCTCTATTGGAATTTGGATGTTTTTTGATCTCAATAGCCTCGCGAAGCATCCTTGGTAGGAATCGGTGTTCTTTAGCGAGAATCGGTGGTTTGTCAAATCTTAGGTAGTGGTTGGTCCCCTGTTGTACATGTTCACACACAGCAGACTTCAACGAGCGTTTGTGTTTAACGTCAGCTATGTGTTCTTTTATGCGGGTGCCTATGCTTCTCTTGGTTTGACCAATGTATGAGAGTCCGCAGTCACAATCTATTTTATAGACCCCTGCATCTTGTAAAGGTAATTGGCACTTGACGGATGGTAAAAATTGACTTATCTTCGTTGGCGGCTTGAAGTATGTGTTGATTGAAGCTCGCTTCAAGATGTAGCCGCCTATTGAGATCAAAAAACATCCAAATTTCAATAGAGAAGATGGTTGGAATGTACCACCAGCTTGGGATCCAGTACTTCAAATAGTCAAACCCAAGAAGAATCAAACCACAGCTAGACTTCATGATACTTTGAGCTTATTCTGCGTAAATAGAAACACCAATAACTAAATTATGTTCGGGTACTTTGAAATAACTACACTGGAACATTGAGACAACTACCATCTTAGTCTCCCCGTGACCATGGCTGCTGAAAAGCAACCGAAACGTCGGGGAAAGTGTAAACTTAAAAACAAATAGATTTGATAGTTTTAATAATTTAATTAGATTAAAATTAGTAAAGTTTAATAGTACAGTATAGTAGTGTAACAGTTTCTAAATTATGTAATAGAGTGTTAAATAAACAACGCGATAAAATCCGTATATAGTAGTTTAATTTCAATGAATAACATTCGCGTAAACAGAAGACAATATTATGTAAATCAGTACGGACTGGAAACAGCAACAAAAATACGCCGGTTAGAAGATCTACAAACTAAGCGCGCAAGATATGTAACATCTTTAAATTTCTTGAAGAGATGTCGTGATCATAGTCTCATTCCTACGTGTGTCAAGATATCAGCCAAGAAAGACATACGAGGAAGCGCTAAGATCTTAAAACAGGCAAGTCAAAAGTTATTAATACAAGTTATCAGAGAACATCGCGCTGACTTACGCAGCATAAATAGGAACGTTGAGATTTTGTCTAATGAAATACAGAGATTAATAACTCCATTTGATTTTAAACAATGCATCAATGCTATAAATCACAGAGAAAGATCAAAATATAATGCGTGTAAAACAAACAAAATTCAAAAATATGAAAAATTATTATCGAAATCAAATGCCAACAGCAAGAAACGAAATTTCAATGCACGGACCAATGACACGCCGCCGTCATCTCAAAGATAAGCAGTTATTAATCTGTCAAAACAAACTTTAGACAAAACAACCGAAAAAGTATTGAGTAGAGGTTTAAATTATGCAATAACACCGGCTAGGATACCGTATGAGGCCATTATTTGCAACGTCGAGGACTGCCTAGTCAAGAATAACATAAGAAAGGAAGATTTGGAGGCTATACGTCAGGACATTTCATCAGTCTTGCGTCGAAATAAAGTGCCCAGACCGAATCTTCCCAAAGATGAATTCGTCGCATTGAAGAACTTGCGGGCTAGACCAGATATTACAGTACTCCGTGCAGATAAAGGAAACGCTACGGTCATAATGGATACGTCAGATTATAAAAATAAAATTGAAAATTTACTTTCGGATGAAACAACATATAAACAGGTTAAAACAGACCCTACAAACAAAATATTGAACAAAACCAAAGACATCATACATAAATACTCCGAAAGACTAGATCTAGACGTTAAACAATTAATACCAGCTTGCGTAAAACCTCCAAAGCTGTATGGGTTACCAAAAATACACAAAGAAAACGCTCCCCTACGTCCTATTGTGAGTCAGATCGACACACCAAATTACAGACTGGCTCAGCACGTAGCGAAGATACTCTCACCACTCAGAGGCAACTCGAGAGCATATGTAAAGGATTCATACCATTTTGTGAGTGAGATTAAACACCTATGTCTCACTAACAATGAAACAATGGTTAGTTTTGATGTACAGTCATTATTTACATGCATACCTGTACATGACTGTATTGAAATAACTAAAAGGAAGCTAATAGAGTACAACATGCCTGAGGAATATGCAGAACTACTTAAGCATTGCTTAACAACTGGCTATCTGTTGTGGGACAATAAATTCTACATACAAGTAGATGGTGTGGCAATGGGCTCCCCTGTATCGCCTGTTGTTGCCGACATATATATGGAGGACTTCGAGGCTCGAGCTTTACAGACTGCCCCCATCACACCCAGGATTTATAAGAGGTTTGTAGATGATACTTTTACAATATTACCAACAGATAGTGTTAGTGTATTCCTAGAACATCTTAATTCCATTAATAACAACATCCAATTTACTATGGAATTAGAGGCAAATAATTCATTAGCATTCTTAGATGTACTTGTCATCAGGAATCCTGATCATACTTTGAGCCACACTGTGTATAGGAAAAAGACCCATACAAATAGGTACTTAAACGGTGAATCTCACCACCATCCTAAACCCAGTTAGCTACCGTGGGGATGTCTTTGTTTCAGAGAGCCCACGGGATCTGTGACAAGAAACACCTGGACGCCGAGCTTCAACATGTCAAGCAAGTACTGCAAGACAACAAGCTCCAACAGCCGCGCCGCTGTCACAGATCCCGAGAAACGCCAGCCACAGTCGAGCGCCAGCCTGCTATACTGCCTTATGTAAGGGGTGTCACTGACAAGATTGACTACATCTTGAAGCGAGCTTCAATCAACACATACTTCAAGCCGCCAACGAAGATAAGTCAATTTTTACCATCCGTCAAGTGCCAATTACCTTTACAAGATGCAGGGGTCTATAAAATAGATTGTGACTGCGGACTCTCATACATTGGTCAAACCAAGAGAAGCATAGGCACCCGCATAAAAGAACACATAGCTGACGTTAAACACAAACGCTCGTTGAAGTCTGCTGTGTGTGAACATGTACAAAAGGGGACCAACCACTACCTGAGATTTGACAAACCACAGATTCTCGCTAAAGAACACCGATTCCTACCAAGGATGCTTCGCGAGGCTATTGAGATCAAAAAACATCCAAATTTCAATAGAGAAGATGGTTGGAATGTACCACCAGCTTGGGATCCAGTACTTCAAATAGTCAAACCCAAGAAGAAACAAACCACAGCTAGACTTCATGATACTTTGAGCTCATTCTGCGTAAATAGAAACACCAATAACTAAATTATGTTCGGGTACTTTGAAATAACTACACTGGAACATTGAGACAACTACCATCTTAGTCTCCCCGTGACCATGGCTGCTGAAAAGCAACCGAAACGTCGGGGAAAGTGTAAACTTAAAAACAAATAGATTTGATAGTTTTAATAATTTAATTAGCTTAAAATTAGTAAAGTTTAATAGTACAGTATAGTAGTGTAACAGTTTCTAAATTATGTAATAGAGTGTTAAATAAACAACGCGATAAAATCCGTATATAGTAGTTTAATTTCAAACTAAGTCTGTTGCCACCTTACACAGTTCCATACTCTGAATTGATGCTGAAAACTTCTTAAGAGAAAATCCAATAACACCATGACCTCACGTACAGTAGTCGCATACACTATTGTATCAGTTAATATATTCGTGAAATAATAATATTTATTAGTATGTGAATGTTTGCAAGCAACATAAATTAGATTTTATTAGATTAGATCTCCAACATAAATTAGATTTTACGAAATAAAGAATAACGTTTATTAATTATAACATTTTCATATGAAGTACAGAACTCACTTACGTTAAAGCGTACCGTTTCACAGCAATATTTTATTTTCCCTGAGGATACAAGAGCTTAAACATGTCAGGGTTATATACATTACAGATTTAATTAAAACGAAAAATACACATAAAGCCGTTGTTAAGGAGACATGGGTTAGCGTGTACTTCATAACCTTAACGATAATTTATAATTTTGTTACGAAACGAGGTGGTTAAAGTGAACAAATTTTTCATAATATTAATTTCAAAGTAATAAAGATATTAGTTTTGTTTGTTGATGGTTTATTGATGGCAGTTTATAATTTAGTGCGATTTTAGTTTAAAGTTTAGGTTTGACCTGGGGGTGGTGTGCTGCGTGGGCCTTCTCGTCATCCAATCAGCACCAGGTCCGAGAGGCAGCGTGTGTATTCCCATGTGCGCCTCTGTGTCATGTCTTTGTCCCCCCCCTCCCCTAGGGGGACGGTGGAGAAAGTATTTTTGTGTAATGGCTTGCCGTTTCACACGGCGGCGGGCCAAAACCACGGCGGGGTCGCGATTGCATGTGAAAGCGACTCGCGTGGCTTCGCTACTTCATAATCTGAACGAGAATTTATAATTTGGTTACAAAATAAGGCGGTGAGAACAAACTCGTTTTTCATAATATTAATTTCAAAGTAATTAAGATATCAACAGTTTCGTTTATGGTAGCTTATAACTTAGTGTGTTTTTGTCGATAAATGCGCGTATTTAAAGTTGTAGATATATAACTATGTAAGTAGTAGTAGATAACTATGTAAACTAGTGTAACCTCTATGTCTGCCACGTTTTTAGAACGTGGTCGTCCAGGAAAGTTAAGGTAGCGCAGATAAAGTAAACACTATAATTCGCAATTACACGATCTTTAATATGAAATTTACACAACTGGCAAAAGTACGCGAATTCAATTTCTACACAATATAAGTAACAGGGTGTGGTTCTAATTACAAAGGCTGCGGTGTGTGGTCCGTCTGGAGCACAGTTAAGACACTTAACTTAAGAACATTGGCTGGCGAAAGAAGGACAATCCAGGCGTCGCTGAGTTTTTATTTGCGGCTGCTGGGGGCAGAAAGAGGCGCTCCCACTCCGCCGCGAGCGCAGCCGCTGAGGCACGACCAGTCCGTGTGACACTAGGTACGGGCTTTTTCTAAGTATGAAAAGCATTATGTCTATTAAGATGGCCCAGTGCGGGTTAGCTGGCTCCATGCATCTTAGAAACATTTTTTAATACTATCAGACATGCAGCTTTTCTGAAAGTCGAAAGTGCGCGTATGTTTTACTATGCGCATTATTAATAGTAAGAATTTTGCACTGCAAGCTCAAAATTCTTGCTTTTAGTAATACGCATTACATTCGAGTATTTTTCGAATACAATTATTTATAACGTGATACATATATATGGACAATACACGGGACTTACGTATTATTCTAACGTGTAGTATTGAGTCTATATTGATCTAGATTTTGCCCACGGCCTCGCTTATCTGAATGTAGGTTAGTTTAGGTTAGTAACAGTACCAGCGACCCACCCACTATACAAAAAGCAGCGAGCTGGCACACCGTGGTGGTTTTAGTCGATAAGCCTGAAGTCTCGGGAGAACACGATATAACCTTCTCGCCTCCCCTTGTGGCAAGGGGTATGCATATTTCCCCAAGTAAAAGGGTTAGTGACAGTACTTTTTCCTGAATAAAAGGTACCTTATGTCCTTTTCTATACCCCTGATAACGCGTATGCGAAATATCATTATGATCGGTTGAGTCGTTAAGGCGTGACAGCGTAACAAACAAACAAGCTCACATTCGCATTTATAATATTAATTAGGATCACGTATGTCTGCTCCATCTGCTGCAAATTCAAATTAGATACATACCTATATTTGAATGTTTTGACATTCAAATATAATTCAAATGCAATAAGCCCTACTTCCCACTACGCTATCGCTACTTTAAGCTATGGCATGACTATCACTTTTCAACGCCTCTTAGAAGCGCCCCACAAAGCAAAGCTTACAGTGTCACAACGTCGCGTCGCGTCGTACAACATCGCCGTTGCTCGCACTCTTTCGCTTCATCGCCTCGAGTACTGGACAATGTGGCCTTTGTCATGCTAATGTTCTTTGATATACCATTTTAAAAGGTTTGTTGTACTTGCAGATTTGGATTGTTTACTGGTAGTGTTTTATTTGACTGTGTTAGATCTGGTTAAAACTGTGAGATAGCAAACGACAGAATCCCTGGACCAAATACAAAGTTTGATGTTTGGAAAATACCAAAATTGTATGCTTTTTTACTACTAAATATATGTACCTATAAATATAATACTAATATAATAAATGTGAAAATGTATTACAATTTTTGAAGGTTTTAATGATGAAACAAGTATGGAAGAAAATGACTCTATGTACCGGTATGCGTTTTCTTAGAATACACGCAGAAACGCACGAAACTTATATAATGGATAATCGCAAAAAAAACGAAAACAAAAAAATTATAATGATTATCGATTACATAAGCTTTTGAACTAGGTAAATAGTTAAAGAAGAAATATTGAGTTTATCAGATAAACTCAACATTTCTCCTTTAATTATTTACCTAGTTCAAAAACTTCAACTATTAAGGCGCGGTCAAACAGCCGGCGTGAGCGGGGCGTGCGCTTGTCCCGCCTGTGTTGTAATGTACCGAATTGTATGAGACCGTTCACACAGCCGGCGGCAGGCGGGGCGGGCACGCGCTGCCGCCGGCGGGTGTCAAGCTTCGCTTTGCTGACGCATGCGTGATACGAACGACATTATATATAACACCGCGGTCACAGGCATAGAAATGTGTACGCGTCTTGATGGCCGTTACGACAACCAGCGACGACTTTCTACTAGACTATCGGCACATAGATATTTCTAGAGCAATTGAAATAAAGATGAGATTTATTTTCCATATAATAGGCACGAGCAATGTGTTATCACTATTGCACAAGGCTATTGCAAGTGATCGTAAGTTTCCATGACCGGTTACCATAAGGCGCGCCATATGCTTGCTAGCCATCATAGTAGCTAGCCAAATAATAGTGAGTTTGAAGAGAAGTTGAGTTTTGTGTAGAGTAAAGAGATTGCCGTGTTCTAATAGAATTGAGTGAAGTATTAATAAACTCTATTTTAGTATTAATTTCATTCTTTAATTCAATATTATTATTCGGTGATTATAAATACTTTGTTAATATAAGTTTAGCTTCTTATATTATTTATGTTTTATGAGATCTATTATATGCCATAAAATTTATTTCCAACGTTAATTGGATATGCCTACTAATATTTTAAAGCCATAACAACTACTCTGTAGTATACTAACCATAGAATACATATTTACATAAATAAGCATATATTTCTTTATTGAAATTGACATTCAGAATACGTCACATTGATGTCAAAAAAAATTAATATAAAAATATGTCAAATATAATATAATATATACCTATATATTTAAATATGTCGCTCTATAGATGGAGCGTTTCGGTTACGCGTCTGGAATTCAAAGGTGCAAACAGTTAACAAGTTAACAACAATATCACAGTGTCAGAAAAATATATAAAGAACTATTTTCTTATTTATTGCTAAACAGTCTTGAGGATGCTTTATGTGGAGGTGAACACAGTTCAATGCATATTGTTTGTTTAAAGCCTATGTCGAGTTGGAGTACTATTTTGTAATTATTTTATTATTCTACTATAATATAATATAAAATTCTACACATACACACAACACCATCTAGCCCAAACTAAGCAGAGCTCGTACTATGGGTACTAGACAATGGATAAACATATTTACATATATACTATATTTTTTTGTAAATACATACATATTATACATAGAAACAACCAGACCAAGTCAAACATCCATGTTCATACACACAAATGTTTGACTTGTGCGAGAATCGAAACCGCGACCTCAGGCAGTCGGTTACACTAACCACTACATCGTTCTACCAACCCACAGTGACCGCGATTACTGAAATAATATCTTTAATGAAAATATTATGTAATGAAGGCCGAAATAGAAATATAGATAAAATAGAGTTTATTGATCAAATTTTAACTTAAATATATATGTTTGTTAAATTATGCTCATCATCTCATTTTGTCTGGGCCGGGAATATGTTCGGTTTATTAACCTCATAAGTTACCGCGTCAGCAACATACTGCGCCCGCGTCAGCGCATTACAATACATGTACATTTATTTGTTTGAATTATTCTCTTTTTAATAAGTCATTATCAAGATAAACCCGTGAAACAAGAAAGTCATATTCAAAATCATCAAGGATTTTTCACTTAACAAGATATCAGGTTTGCCGTTCGGCAACAACAAGGCAACCGCACGACACTCTTATTCTATGAGTGTAAATATCTAATACATATATATAAATGTATGGCTGTACGCCATATTGGTTCAAATGGGTTATCTGGACACTCACATACCTAACTTTTGCATCCCTGTTCCTTTGTTCCATAAATACATTGTAGTCCAATAATTCCAAAGTACAAAATAAGTAAATTTACTGATATTTACACAGTTGTGAATGATGATCATGGGCAAAAAACAGGAAGCATTAAAAATAATACTTCTTTTTAATTCATGATACTGCTATATAACCGACAGTATAATACAACCCTCACACCATTAATGTTACATGCTATGTTTCATACAGAATAAAAGTATACATTTCATATTAATATATATTTTATGGAGGTAATATTTCTTTATTTGTGTATAAATCTCATAGTAGTAACTAATGAAAAATGTCAAATAAAATGTTATTATTTTCAATTGACACGGTATGTTATTTTCATTTCATACTATTTTCAATTAGCTTATAGCGATACAGTGTTTTGAAAGCTTTATACCACGCATGCGTAATACGCGCGCCGAACGCGCGCCCGCACCGCGCCGCGCTGCGCCGGTCCCGCGCCCGCCCCGCGCTCGCTCTAGCGCTGGCTGTGTGAACGCTTTCATATAGTTCAATACATTACAACACGGCGGGACACGCGCACGCCCCGCGCACGCCGGCTGTTTGACCGCACCTTAAGAATTAAAAAAATATTTACCGTCCATTCTTTATACGCACAGCGTATACTTATCTGAGTATCTACTTTGCATAAGGAGCGATCAAATTATAAATGTGATTATCAGTGGCGAAGTGGAATAAATTTCATATGCTATGATAAATTGAATTGTTCTCTCTCCTTGAATATACAGCATGTATGTTAACGTGGTTTGCATTTCATATTCGAGCGGTGTTTAACTGTCATATATTTGATTTGGCTCATCATCTTTTATGAAAAATGGGTTTGGATAAATTTAAATAATTTCATCTTAATTTTTGTAGCCTCTTTATATGGGGCGTGGGGTTAATATCGGCTATTATTATTATTATTTACTATTTGTGATTAATTAAATATAATTTGGTCTATCTACACATATACAATTTCAAAATAGTTTCATTGTTAGTAACAATTTCTTACTCTTTAAACTAATTACTGCATAACATTAGGATTTGAATCTGTAGATTAGATAGCTATCGCGATGTCTCGCTAGTACTTATTTACTAAGTATTTGTTATACCTTTTTTACAAGTCGATATTGATTTTAAAATGATTAACGCGATGTGCTCTACATAGAAACATTCTGTGTGTAATGTTATACAAGTTCTTGTGTTAAGGGACCTTAACATAAGAGTAGTTTTAAAAAGGCAAGGTAAATATAATATACCTTATTAAAGGAGTATTGGCCATTAATAGATATGAGAGTAGATAACCGAGCTATCAAGCAGTGATAGCCTAGTAGAAATTCGTTGGACTGCCATGCAGAGGTCTTGAGTTCAATTCCAAGGCACCTCTAAATTTCCAAAGTAATGTGTGTATTAAATATTTAATTATCGCTCGCTTTAACGGTGACAGAAAATGGTGATTGAAACAATGTCAAAGAAATATAACCTAGCCACTGCCATGTGAAAATCACATCAATGGCAAATAAACTCAAAGTCTGCCCGGTCAAAAGTAACCACTACGCAAATAATTTGTCTAAGAAATATATAATAATATAATATTCTACCACATACACACAACACCATCTAGCCCAAACTAAGCAGAGCTTGTACTATGGGTACTAGACAATGGATAAACATACATATATACTTTTTTTTTGTAAATACCTACATATTATACATACTAACACCCAGACCAAGACAAACATCCATATTCATGCACACAAATGTTTGACTTGTGCGGGAAACCGCGACCTCGGGCGTGGCAGTCGGTCACACTAACCACTACGCCATCGAGGCCGCCAAATGTCAAGACATATAGAGTCATGCTTGTCTAGGAAGGAGAGGCAAAAGCTGCGGTTACCCGACTGCTTGGCATACCGCATTTACTACATTTACTCAAAACATTATTTATAAATATTAAATGTGGGTCAGACGGATCTTGAAACTATAAAGTTTACGAGTATTGGAGAGGGTCCAAGCACATATCGCTTGCCAGAGGCCTATTATATATGCTTCGCACTTCATGAAATTTTAGCACGGTGAAAAAATGTTTGGAACTGTTTACCATTTAGCATTAAACTCGACGCCGGTATTAAATAACATTGTCGAGGTAAGTGGCTTTTATAGAAACAATTGCAGCAACGTGTTGTTTAGTTACTTTGCGCGCGTGTTTGTTGCTTTTAGTTTATTCGAATCGCAGATACTTTGTACATTAAGACACTCCTGTACACGACACAGATGAAGTCGGGGCACTTTGACAGCCGTTTACAACATGTACAACCGGCGTAATGCCTCAGCTTAGGCATGTTGTCCTTGCTGTGTACAAGAACCTATAATCTAGTACTGTTATACAAAAAACTTAACTATATGTTGCGAAAACGCAGCAACAATTAATACCACATTCGTTTATCATCGAAAAATAGGTATATCATACAAACGAAATACCAGACTAAAATTTTAAATCGGTGTATTATAACTGGTCATTTTTATTTCATATAAGGTAATAAAATAAAATATTTGAAAGGTATTTTTAGGAGCTATAAATACAAAAACAATTACTGTAGAATTATTGTATGTGCCCGTATGCGTCTAAAGACTCAACTTGTGTCACCTGGAACCTACACCACAAGTCAACATTAATTTATTCATTCAGATTACAAAGTAATACTTATTAAAGGCTTATTTTTCGTGGTTAGTTAACTTACAATAGTTTCTGACATTCGCTATATTATTGCTAGATTCAGTGCAACGAGTTTTGATACTATGAGAAGATATCAAGGTAAATCATAAGGTAATAAAGTCACGATCTTTCTCTTAAGCGAGCAGAGGTGTATTACACCCATTATTCACCAAATATAATTATTGTTCTGGGTCCCATTGGGGGCCTGTTTTATTTATCAGGCTCAGTTCCAGACACTGATACTTCAGAACAGTTGCATTCAGTACAACTGCGCCTCTGAAGCATAAAAAATTAATGACCAGAGATTTTTTATTCATAAATAAGGTAAAATATAATTTGGGAGAAACTGTATAAACAGCAAACTGTCTTATCATTATCTCGCTCATGTTTATCATTTTCCTTAATTAGTATCCTGTGTGAACCGCTCGCCAAGTACGCGTGTCAGTCACAGTAGCCGTGCTAATCAAGATGTTACGGTGGTACGATGTGATCAGTGAGGCTTTGAAGATAACTTGGAGTGCGACGCAAACATTACGCGGTATTAAATGCGGTCATTACGCCGTCATGACGAACACACACAATGTATATTACTTACTTAATTAGTTACGTACACGCTCGCGATTATTCGTCTTGATTTTCACGATACGAAAGTATTTATTGTGTTTTTTATGGAATGCTTTTTGTAACTTTGTAACGGTCATATGTAAATTAACTCGGCTCCTAGACGATATTCTTCTTAAATTTTCTTGTTATATAAAATTTTGCAATACAGTTGTTAGATTAATTGCATGTAAGGTTACTAATAATAAATTACAATTATATTTAATAAATAAAAATTAAAATGCTTATAACAATGCCAACTATTACCAACGTAGGTAAAACATTCTTATAAATCAGTCTGTAATACATTTTTCACCACAAACAACTTTTCTCCGATTCGATATTCAATTGTTTTAGTTTGACATTTAAAGTGAGCAGTTGTGATTTAAGTGAACGTTTTGATTTGTATTCAAACGTAGAAGGCGTCAAACATTAATTGAAAGAAATTATTGATATAGTTCGGAGTAGAAAGTTTATAATGTTCTTAATATAATATGTATATATTTGACATGCGTGGGTGCTAATTTGAACTAGGATTTAGGCAATACAGTTTAATATTCTTTATGGCAACGGTATTGTGCTACTTCACATTCTTAAAGAGAACAATATAAAAAGTAAAAGGACATATTAGAAATATTACAATGATATATTATATATTGTAATTTTTTTTTGTTAACATTATCTCATACTGCTTGAAATTGTGTTTACAAGACAGCAATAAGGACTCTTTCTTTTATTCTTGTCTGAAAACAAAACTACCAAAATGATTGTGTACTAATCTATCCTTTCGGGAAACATCTGCATGAGACTATGCACGTATTAAGTATCTGACTATAGTAAACTGTTTTATAAATTATAAATACATAGAAAAATGTGCCTCGTGGGACAACTGTTATATCAGAGAGATATCCATAAAGTATCTGTACCCCTTCATGAATAATCTGCGTATTTCTTTGCAGTATTAAAGTAAAAATTATACAGGCGTCCCTAAATCTTCAGCTGCTTTGCAAAGGAGAGCAAATCTTTATTGGTAAGGCGATGATCGTTAGCGGGGTCACAAACTGAGACACTCAATGAATAAACAATGCATCACTATTCACTTCCCTTCATTGAGCAAAAAATATGACGGAATTTGTCACTTAAATTGTTCCGTATTTTTATGATGCAGAAAGGCGTATCACACCCAAATAAATCTTAATAATAATTAAACTTTTGCTTTTAAATATTTAAGACGAGTAACTAAGTGATCACGTAAGGAATTTGCTACGCAATCATTATAGTTATTAGCGATTATATCGGTAAATTTATTTTTATAGATATAGATTAAAATATACCTATTGTAAAACAAATTTTAAGTACAATTACACACTGTACCATGATATTGATTCATATTTTTGTCAAATTTTGTAAACATCATTCGGTAATAATACAAATTATTCTTAACGCCTTTTATCATTGTTATAATCCAATAACATTGTTAGAATACGTTTTCACTCGTCTTACGAAATGTGATATCAAATGATAAATCTTATTGCAGATAAGCTAATAAATACTATAAATGCGAATGTGAGTTTGTTTGCTTGGTACACTTTCACGCCTTAGCTACTCGACCGATCATCATAAAATTTATCTTACATAGATGTTATCAGAGGTACAGAAAAGAACATTTGGTATCTCGCACCGAGAACAAAGTACTGTTCCCCAGGGATAGCTGGTAAATAATAAAATTGCCTACGAAGAATTTGAAAAATAAAGTTATTTTATATTACGTTTTTAATATACATTTACTCAATAGTAGTTACTCAAATTTTGGCTAAACTTTACCACTAAAATATATTCCAAGAATTTCGACCTCACAAGAATTTCGGATTCACTCAAGCACAAAACATTCCGAAAACCAATAAAGAAAGATAAGAAAAATTAGCATGACAGACGCATTGACTAATGCGCTTGGCAAAATTATAAAAAGGGTGTAAAACATTAAGGTTTCTCAATAGTACATTGCAGTCAACGTAATGTCACAGACACTAAAGTTTTGCAACTATGCCTTTGAAGAGAACTTTGATGTAAAATGAGACAAATAAGACTTCGTGAATAAAATCAGCCACATATAGTATTTATGTAATCAGAACTTATTATATTTATATATTCAAATCATATATTGTTGTTTAGAATATGTAAAATGATTTTACCCTGGATTTTGCCCGCGGCTCCGCTCACCTGAATGTAGGTTAAGTTAGGTTGTTAGTAATAATAGTTACTTTTCTCTGAATGAAGGTACCCTATATCCTTTTCTGTTCCCCTGTCACGTTATTAGGGAAACAGAAAAGAATATAGGATACCTATATGCTAAATTTCATGATGATCGGTCGAGTAGTTAAGGCGTAAAAACGTAACAAACAAACACACTCACATTCGCGTTATAATATTAGTTAGGATGTGTAAAATGCTTAAACATTCAAATTTAAAGTATAGTTTACTGCCTTCTACTGCATTTTGATTAATTATTGCTAAATACTTAATGACGTGAGCGCCATCTCATATCATCATACATTTTGTAATTAACATCTTGTTTATTTAAATTATGACACAGACTGCGCTGAATCAGAGATTTAACACTTATAAATTTTGTATTTGTTACGCCATTATGTAGGTGTAATTACAGTGTACTAGTTAACTTGCCACTAATAATACATTAAAAATATATCGTATTATCAACGATATACAATACAGAAATCGATTGCATCACAAAACTTTTAGTGTTACTCGACATTACATCAAGTAATATATATAGTTGGGATGTTATCATATTTTAGTTCATATGGTGCCTATCTATGTATGTATGTCTAATATCTAACGTGTAACTAATTGTTTAAATTACTATTATTTTGATAAAATCATATTTCTAATTGCAGGTTAAATATGTATTTTAAAATGTAAAGTCAAGACAGTGATTTCGCATCAGATAAATGAAATAATTTAAATTAACTGTGGGTAAACTCACAAGGCTGCTGATAACATAAACATGTTCAGGTTTGTCAGAGTAATAAAAATATTATAAATGATGTGATTGATATTTTTGTTCTTAATGTTTACATTCAAAACCGAGTGGACCAGCTTTAAAATTCTTTCACTGGCTTTTTTATTTAGATATAGCATAGGCTATATAATATGCTACGAGCCATCGGAGCGGAGTAGTATTCATAAGCCCGCGTGAAACCACAGTGGATAGTTAGACTTGTATAATAATTCATAAAGTCAGAAATGGGATTTTGGCACATAATTATATTATAATGACTTTTGTGCGCCCCGCGGGCAACTTACGCATTTGAAGCTGAAGATGCATCGGGTAAACGATCGACTAGAGCCAATCGCAAAAGACATCCATAATTATGGTTAACTAGCGTATATAGCCGGTGCGAGCCAGACATGGTTCAAGACCTGTCTGTCTTACCTATTGTCGTCTACCAGGCATAGTTTCTGGTGCTTTACTGCTACTAAAAATTTCTAGGCAAAAATCCCAATAACACTTTGCTTGACCCGGATATCAAACACAACAGTTTATCTCTACCACTGCATTACGGTTAAAGATAAAGTAAATAAATAAAAATCATTAGCTTCGTTTTAAATTTAGTAGTTATACGAATCATCTTGTATGACAATAATCTTGTAATCAATCTCAAAAAAACCAAAGTTATGCACTTCCACCAGCGACTTGTAAATGCTCCTATTAAAATTACTTATAAGGATACCCAAATAGACGAAGTTAGTGATACAAAATTTTTAGGTATAATTATATATGATAAATTGACTTGGAAACCACATATGGAAGAAATCTGTAAGAGACTAAGCAAATCAGCGTATCTACTCTTGCAACTATCAAAAAAAGTAAATATTGATACACTTCTAGCAGCATATCACGGATTAGTTGCCTCCGTTTTGCGATATGGTGTCATTTTTTGGGGACAATCGACAAATAGGGCATTAGTGTTTAGAGTCCAAAAGAGATGTATACGATCAATGTGTGGATTAAAAACAACCGACAGTTGCATTCCTTACTTTAAAAAGTTAAGAATACTACCTCTAACTTCATTGTACATTTTTGAAACTGCACTATTTGTTAAAAACAATCCACATCTTTTCCAAAAAGTAGCCACAATAAAGCGAAACCCAACACGTTCACAATACATCAATACTTTGTGTCATGTGAATTGTAAAACAGCATTATTAAAAAAAAGTTTGTTTGGTACTGCTCCACAAGTATATAATAGAATACCGAATGCAATAAAATGTATGCCACTACAAAAATTCAGAAAATTCTTATTTGACCTGTTAATTGAAAAGTGTTATTATAAATTAGATGAGTTCTTAAATGATAAATTTGATTGACTGCATTGAAATTATAATTTAAATTGACATTCTGAGTATTACTGTTAAATTATTGTCTATTATTTTTATTATGATTTCTTTTTGTAATTTTTGGTTATGACAATTGAATAATTTTTTTTATATTACGAATTTGTATGTCAATATTGGCAAAGCATAGCGCACAATATTTTATATCCAAGATCTTTATATGTACCTATGTTTGACAAATAAATGATTATGATTATGATTATGAATCATAAATAATTATAAATTACATATATACCTAGTTCCACGCTTTATCATGAAAATATTTGGCAAATCCGTATCACATATTTCGTCAGCTATTATTATATAGTTAGGTGTAATTATTTATAATTATTATCGTAACAAAATAAAATACCAGTGAATCAAATGTTAGTGTTTGTCTTAAACACAAAGTAACCTCACATTTTATTTTATTAAATAAAGACATGAAACATTTTACGAGAGTTCTTGAAAAGTTGAATCTATAAAAATAAATGAGGCAAACATTTACGTAAACCACACAATAGAGAAATAACGAGTAGAGACAAAAAGGACACAGTGGAATGCTTGCTTAAAATCACGGATTTCACTCAAACTAAAGAATCTTGGCAGGAGAACATCTACTTCCATTCTAAAGTAGAAAGCAGTCACACAACCTTATGTACCAGACTGCTCAAGAGTCTCCTCAAGAGTCTCGAGGAGACTCTTGAGCAAATTACTAGATTCGCTGTACTATCACGTTGACCAGCAGTTTGCTATCTATTTAGTAATTTTAAAGTTCTAAGCTATTATAATTATTGGATTGGTAAAGCGTTGCTCGTTGTAGCATGGCTTGACCGTGGAAGTACTGCTGACAGAATATCGACGTAAAGTAGAAGCATACGCAGTTGTGCTTCGTTGGGTGAGGGATAGCGGCGAAATTCTAGTCACCTCTTCGATCTATTCTCCCCTGCGCTCTACCACCCGTTGCCACGGTAGTTGCTTACTAGGTAGATCGTTTGCCACTTATGTATGTCGTTAACGGTAGGCAGCGGCTTAGTTGTTTTCCCTTAGAGTTGGTTCTGTGGTGTCATTAAAACACAGTCAAGTCCGTGAGTAGATGGTACCGATTATATTCAAGCATATTTATATACATTTGCTAATCGTATTGTTCCATAACTGTATAATAGATAACGAATAGCATCGGCTTAAATGCAAAACACAGAAGAACATTTCAATTCCTGAAGTTAGGACCATAAATATTTTAGTTGGCAAAGAGACAATACGGTTTTCCGTGGTGGCAAGTACAAGTCTTTCTTTTTGGATTGTCTTTTTTTTCTGTAACAAGATATATAAATTAGATATACATATTAATATGTAAAAATGTTCGCTAATATAACAGACTAAAAGGTTTTTAGCTTTCGTTCAGACTTTAACTGAACCATAATATCCCTCAAATGATTATTTACTAAAATAAAACAAACATTTCAGAGTTGAAATAGAAGTTGCCCATATTTAAACATAAAGCGAAAATAAAAAGGGAACTGTGAAAATCACCTCGTATACCCAAACAAGGCAAGCTTTGCAAAACGCAAAACAGTATTCATTTTATACCCGTGTCATGTTTAAAGTTTCATAATATGTCAGTTGTTTTAAATTCAACGCTTGCTCTCCAGGGAGAGAACATGACCAGAGAGGATATAAAAAGTAACACCGATATAAGCCAAAGCTTTTGAGCTCGGTATAGTCAGCAGCATAAATCGATACACAATAGGGTAGGTAACTCACATTTATTTTTTATATAAGTAAAATAATTACGTAACCTAACTTATAAAATACAAAAAGAAATTTAAATCTAGTTAGGAATAAATAAGATACAACCGTTTCAAACCTGGTAGGGGTTAATTGTCAAATGACAGAAAAAAGATGTACTGTACAAACTGTGACGTAACTGCTATTTAAATGCATCTGTCAGAGGATGATGCTGAGGTGTCGCCTCTATACTTCCACTATTAAATCCATAACCATACTTTCTATGTTAAATCCAAATTTACGATATTACTTACTCTTTTATTTTGCAACCAGTTTTTTCAACCAGCAACGCTTTTCACAAAAATATTTCTTGTGATTGATGTTTGCTCTTATATGTAAAACAATGTACAAAATCAAACATAGGCAATTACCCTATAGCACGATCTCGATTGCCTCATCTTTCAAAATTATAACAAAACTAGTGTTAGACCGTGGCTTCGTTCGAGAACAGTATTTTTTTAGATGATAGTAAATAGGGTACCTATTTCATTTTCTGTAACCCTGATAATGTTTATGCGAAATTACACGATGATCGGTGAAATAGTTAGGTGTGAAAGCGACAAAATAAACAAACTTACATTTATCTCGCATTTATAATATTAGTTAGAATTTCGGTATTTTACAGAAGCAATAGTTAAAAGATAGTTACTTTAATCATAGTTAAGAAATACATAATGAAGTTCGATATTTTTTAATTCATAAAATACTTTTACAAAATTAATTGTTCAGCTTCTTATATTGCTGACTTTACGTAGTTTGTTTTCAAACCAGAAAGTTTACAGCTCATTGACTCAAATGAAGTATATATTAGCACATTTACTATCCCAAAATCCTAAGACTTATTATTTTGGTAGCTGGATCATCTTTTATTAAAAGCTGCAGCCATAGCCTAGTAGGAGACCGATAGATTGCAGTTTTCGAGTTCAATCCCTGGAGCAAATTATAAGCATCTGCAAAAGGGATCGTGAGGAAATCTGCGTGCTTAGGAGATTTCCTTATTTTTTCTAAGTTATGTGGAGTCTGCAAACCCGCCGTAGAGCTAGGATGGTGACTACAGTCTACCTTTTTTCATACTACTAAAAGGGTTATGGCCAGCAACAGTTCACATATACTATAGGGCATATAATTATTATTTTTACTAGCAGATCTCACTCTTTTAGTAAATCTTTATCAAAAACTGCAATAATCCTATCACAGTAGGGCAACGAGCTAAATGTTAAAACTATTTTTATTGCTTTAATGCAATAGCAAACTTCCTAATAGAGATGCTTAGCATGTCATTGTTTTTAGACTCAAAGTGAAAACTATACAGCCGATCAAATTATTATAACACTTATAGTGTAAAACTGACAGTCCAGCTTTTTTACTACTCCGGTCTTCAGTTTAACTTAAACGTTTTAATTCAAATCGACACATCTGAGCAACAAGATGTTTGTTTCTGTTTTATATTCAATAGTATTATGGTCGCATGCTTAGCTTCTATGGGTCTGTGTAAATGGTGAAAATAAAATACACCTCAAAATTACTACTTATCGATTCAATATATTTGGGAGAAGACTATAAACCTAAGCCAAAATAGCTATTATTTCACTAACACTCTACTACTTACTAGTACTACTTATACCCAGAAACTAATCTCAATATTTAAGAGGTAGGTAAGTATAGATTAGCGACTTATCAGTAAAAATCTTCTATAAACATTACTAAATGTTGAGTGTTGATTGGCTTAAAGTTATTGTAACAGCCGCATGCCGTTGATTAATAGTTAATCATTGAAAAATAACAATTGAAAATTAGGTGCCTCTCAACTGTCTGATATATTTTAATTTAATAAGTCTACTACTATCAAGTGGGATGGATGATATAATGTAATTACACCGGCGACACTTCGACCCATTGGGATCTTTTGTGTCTGTATGACACGAATTCTTAAATGATTGATATAACTAAATACTTAAACGAGAATGATTCTCATTCGTGCGTCGCAGCGGTAGCAAAGGTCAAGAAAACCGCTATTTCCATGAGTAGTGGTTAACACTTACCATCAGATGCGCCGCTGGCTCATCTATTATCAAGAGTGATAAATAATAACAATATCGTAGAGCTTATTGGCATGCATTTTGACATCACAGTCTTCGTAAAAATGATAATATGCGAGGGCTTGCAGAACAATATTTGTTCCTTATTTCTTGTAAGACCAATGTATTGTTAGAATAGTTTAATAGATATTTCAGTGACTTGGGGTGTAATAGGTGAATGTCACTAGATTTATTATAATGGAATAAATTTGGCTATATAACTATTAAGCTCAAATTTATTCCGGAATGCTCTGGGCCTAATTTTCATGTATCAAAGTTTCCTCGTTTAATGTTCTATTGTTTTAATAATACAAGTCGTTCTGTAAAGCTAGAATTGCGTAAATAAGAGATAAATAACAGTTCTGAATCATGACTTGAACTAATCTCGGTATATTAAATACTATGTAAATATAACATAATATTTTCTAGGGTCAGTGGTTGCATAAATATTTAGGTTCACAGCTATATCCATCCCAAAGAGGTGAGCATAGCTTTATTACATCCATTATTTCGCTAGCTATAGTATCAGGCTCCACATAATAGGGGATGTGCTGCTACTGAGAATTTCTGAACGGAAAATCACCATTACACTTTGTCCGACTCGAGAATTTATCTTACACGAGACATCAACCAGCAGCATTGATTCATATTATACTTTAGTAATAAGGCTTTTATTACTATAGATACTATTACTCTTATATAGCTGTAATGAAACTATAAGAAAACCTGGACGAAACATATACATACATAAGTTTACGGAACAATAGATTTTAGACGATACATCTCATCATGTCACACCATTAATCGGTTGCGTATGTCTGTCATCGATTTATACATAACAATAAATTTGATGACTATCTAATAGTATGTGCAGGTGAATTCACAATAGAAACTCAAATGTATATGTAATCGTATAGACGAGAATGTGACGAAAAATGGACTGAGATATTATTGATATTCTGGATTGTATGAAGATAATGCTATCTTTAATTTATTTTCTATATTATGTGGTCGACGATGTGACGCTTATTACAAGCGATTGTAGTCACGGTTAACGTTTACAATTAGATGAACCATATTATTTAGACTAAGTTGAAAATAATTTAAAAAAATTGTAATAAGAAAATTATTTTTAGGTATTTAGTGAATTATATATTTAGCTTCGAGCTGTCAAACTAATGTAAACATAAGCTCCGTAATAAAATTTTATTTAATTAGAAATATTGAGTAAAAAGTGTTAAAAGTAAACTCAGTGCGCTTGAAATTGCTAAAATTGCCTGTGATATCGTTGGCCAATGCTAAAACAAGACTCAACTTTAATAATATAGCATTATAAACTGAGTGCCCAGGACCGTGAAAATAGTGTTTTTAAATACGAGTGAAACAGATTTATTACCGAAGCCACTCCCTGGACAGCAAAATTATATTGACTTCATCACCAAAAGTGCAAAAGTGCTAATGAAACAATAATTTATGTAAATTGTCACCAAATAACTACTGTAAGAATTCGTTGTAGTTAGTGGTGGTTAATATAGCACATAGCGTCATAACGTAGCACGCTTTATTTACTTAACGCATAGCACGCGCTAAATCGTTTCAATCTTGGCGCTAAAAATAGCGTCGCGCTATAAATGCCTAGTCTGTTATGCATAGCGTGGTAAAACGACAAGCGCGCTGCGCGATGACTCGCCAGCGCGAGCGGCGAGCGACGTCTAGCGTCTAGCGCGCTAGATAGTTAATTACGCTACGCTATTTAGTCGCCGCGTGCTACCGCTCGCTGTATGACGTATTATCATTGTGCTATTCCGGCCGGCTCATGCGAGTTACGTATTTATGAACTAGTTTTACTACTTTGTTTTGATTGCGTGTATAAGTGTTTAAATAGAGAAAGAAACTCTTTAAATTCAATTATTGTATATAAATGATATACTGTACAGATAGGTATTAAATAAATGTAAATATTTCGGGACTATTTATTAGATACGCAGATAGGTATGTGATGTGATTAATAATAAACATTTTTCATAAAGTTAAAACTATTAATTAAGACAGTGTGACCAGTGTTTTGTAAATAAATATAATTTCATTAGGTTAGTTTGTTGATTACAAATTTGATAGGGACCTATTTACGTAAACAAAAATGGCTAATCGTAGAGGTGATGTACCAATATGGAAACATGAAAACACCAGAGGTCAAAGCTACCGAAGAGTTGGAAAAATATTTAGCGGACATATTAATAAAAAGAACTGAGTGTCCATTAAAGTATTGGCAAAAACATAAATATATATATCCCAAGCTATTTAAATTATTCATAAAATACTGTAATGTGATGGTAACTTCAGTACCCTGTGAACGAATTTTTCAAAATCGGGTTATATAATAAGTGACAGGAGAACACGCTTAACAACTACAAAAGTAGCCCAAATAATGTTTTTAAACGTAAACAAAATGTAAATTGATATATATAAATATAAATGTAAATAGTTAAGTGCTGTACATAAAATTAATGAACTTTTAAATACGCCTATAATTGCTTTATTATTATAGCCTATCATTATTATTATTATTCAGTAGTCACAGTCAATTAATTATAGACAGCCTGAAAAGTATGAAGAAGAGTTCATTGAATTTATTTTGCCTATTACTTATTAGATTATATATTTTTACAAAACACGCTCCACAGTTAAAGTAACGCATTTCAAGGTTATATTCTCGACGGCTCCACGCTACCATATTCTGTGACGCTGCTAGCGTTCCCGCGCAGCGCGCTATAACATAGCGTATAAAATAGCGCGCTAAAAAAATATAGCTTATAGTCCGTAGCGTGCTATCTTAATATAGCGGATTTGAACACTACTAGTTGTAGTGATTCATCAGTCAAAAGTTCAAAACTAACTTTCCGTGTTTACATGCAGTGCTACCAACCTAATACATCAGTCGCGTTCCATATCGCCACTGTGTTTAGTCTATGTATTGAACTGTCAAACTATAAAGAAGGACATTCACTATTAAAGCACCGATTATAAGGCTTGACATTCACACTCCTGCAAATTATAAAGCTGACATTCCTTAAGAATATATAAACATGAAATAAACAACAACAAACCTCAAAACTTAATAAAATAGTAATCTTTCAAGACAAAATAGTGAAATAGTGATATAAAGTATCGAGAAAACTTTGAGTGCAAAATAAATAACAGCTTATAATTTGAAAATGGCTCCACTATGTGCAGGATGTAGACAACAAATTCTAAATAAGAACTTTCTTACCTGTTCACTGTGCCAACAACAGTATGACCTCGAATGTTCTAATATCCCTACTGAAACATTTCTTACATCAATGACAAAAGAACACAAAAAATTCTGGAAATGCCAAACATGTCGCTGCAATATGTCGAAATCCGATAACACCAATACCCCTATACGAACTCAACAGTCAGAAAATCTATTTAACACCTCACCCGAGTCTTCACCAAAAAATAATGTTACATTAAGGAGAAAAATAACAACAAAAAATAACAGTTTAAACTTTAACGATGACATAAGTATTGTAGATGATACATTAAACTCGGATAGTCTCCCGAAAACATACCGGACATGTGGAAACCTTTCACAAATGCCACCCAACTATGTAAACTTAAAACACCTGGAACAATTATTGAATGATAAATTCGAAACTAGCAAAAAAGACATATTATTAGAAATAAAAATCCTAATAAACGAAGAAGTAACAAAAACCATTCAGGACCTGAAAACTGAACTGTCACAAAACATAAAAAGCATAACACTGGAACAGGAAAACATAGCAAAAAATATTAAAAATATTAATGAGCAAATAAAAAGCCTAGAAACTGAAAATACTAACTTAAAATCCGAAATAGAACACATAAAAAATGTGACCATGTTCGAATCAAATAATACGAAGACGGTGTTAGAAACCCCTCAAAGAAACCCAGAGCCACACAATAAAAAGTTTGTTATTTTCGGCTTACACGAATATCACCATGAGTCAGAAACTGACCTGCATGACCAGATTATAGCAATATTCTATGATTTGTTTAATATTGATCTTACTGGCTATATCGAAGATATCTCAAGAATAGGGAGGAATAGAAATACAAGACCTGTGGTTGTCGAATTGTTAAGCAAAAGAATGACTCGCTACCTACTGCAAAATGGTCGAATACTACATAACACTGGACTAGCAATAGCGGAATTTCTTGACAAAGCTTCTATCCGTGAGAGGAAAAAACTTAAGAAAAACCTTTCTGAAGCAAGACAAAAAGGCTACCACGCAGTGATACAAAACAATAGGCTAATAATAAATGGAAGAGTATACAACGAAATCAATGACGAAAACAATATCAATATCATCAACTCCCACACGCAGGATGCTAGACTCTCTCCTTGTAATGCAACTCAGCACAATATAAGTCCACCACCTACACCCCTTGGAAATAACATAATGAATCGAACATTTCGTAGCCAAACGCAACACGCATATAAAGCACAAACACAAACCCAAAACAAAACATTTCGCAAATAACTTTGTAGTCCTGTATCAGAATGTATGTAGCATAAAAAATAAAACACACCTACTCCAATCAATCATAGAAGACAGAAAAAATATTCAAGCACTATGCCTCACTGAAACTTGGATCACGCAAGCTAAAATAGATTTACTACTCTTGGATGGATTTACCCTGGCATCATCGTATTGCAGGCAAAACTACGAAGGAGGAGGCGTATGTATATTATTAGAAGAAAATATTCAATACACAGAACGTAAAGATATAGTAGATATGACGGTTGAGTTCATATTTGAATTATGTGCAATAGAAATAGTCAAACAAAATCTTATCATTGTAGTTTTGTATTGGCCAAAAAAAAAATAGGAATCCAGATATTTTTTACGGTTCACTCGAAAAACTCTTAAATATATTATTGTTGAAAGATAGTAAAAAAGATATTATAATAGGAGGAGACTTCAATGTTAATATCTTAGAAAATTCTCAAACAACTTTATCCCTTCTAAACCTAATGAAAAGCTTTAACTTCCATCAACAAATAAAAGAACCTACCAGAATAACAAACACAAGTGCCACCTGTATTGATTTAATCTTCACAAATTTCGACACGAAGGATACCAAAATAACTATAAATGAATATGGGATTTCAGACCATAAGGGTATATTACTCAGTAAACCTAATTTGTTGCCAAATGAAAGAAGCACATGGTACATAAATAAAAGAATATATAATGAAAATAACACTCTAAATTTTAAATCAGAACTAGGGAAAATAGATTGGGAAAATATTATCACTAAGAATAACAATGTAAACACTAACTACGAAGCATTCCAAAATACAATATTTAATATACTAAATAAGTGTATCCCGAAAACGCGAATAAAAATAAAAAATATACATAAAACTACATGGTTAACAGCCGGACTAAAATCATCTTGTAAACAAAAACGTCTTCTTAAAACATTTATAACACACAATGACAACCCTATTCTAAAAACCTATTACAAAAGATATGAAAACATATTAAAAAAATGCGTAAACAAATCAAAAAAACTTCATTATATACAAAAAATTAAAAAAAGCAGTAATATATCGAAAACGATGTGGCAAATCATAAAAGAACGTACAAATAAAGCAACGAAAAAGTTTAGAAATAATTTGAAATTAAAAGTTCAAAATAAAGCCACAGATGAGCCTAACATAATAGCCAATACATTTAATGACTTTTTTGTTAAGATCGGTGGTACACCTGGCACCCAACCTGGTCGCCCAGTCCTAACACGCTCAGAGAATTCCATATACATAGAGCCAGTAGACCCCTTAGAAGTTATATCCATAATATCTAATCTTAAAAACAAACAAAGTTTCGGTCATGACGAACTCCCCCCCACACTAATAAAAAAATGCTCTGAGCAAATCGTTATGCCACTGGTACATCTTATAAATCAATCATTCTCGGAAGGCATTGTCCCGGATTTACTAAAAGTCTCTATTATAAAACCAATATATAAAAAAGGCGACCAAACTGAGTGCACAAATTACCGTCCAATAGCCCTTTTACCGACCTTTTCAAAAATAATAGAAACCGCAATGTCAAAACGCCTCTATGCTTTCTGTGAGAAATTTAACATCTTTGATGAAAATCAAAATGGTTTTAGGAAGAATAGATCTACCACCTATGCAGTATACCGATACATCCAACAAGCTCTAAATTACATAAATGACAGGCAATACGCTATAGGCATTCTGCTCGATATGAGTAAAGCATATGACAGGGTCTCATATAGCATCTTGCTAAACAAACTAGAAGGTATTGGAGTTCGAGGTGTTGCACATGATTGGTTTTCCTCTTATCTCAACTCTCGCACACAGTATGTAGAAATTGAACATCTTAATTCACAAACCGGGGAAATATCACATGTCCGTTCTAAAAGAACTGATGTAAAAAACTCCATCCCACAGGGCAGCGTACTTGGTTGTTTACTGTTCCTGTTATACATTAACGACCTCCCAAAAATCATTGACTCAGTAAGCATCCTATTCGCTGACGATATCTCAGTAATTTTCCCGTGCGAAAATAACTTAGATTTAAGCAATAAAATTAACAAATCCCTATCTGAAATTGTAGCATGGCTGGACGACCATAACCTTGAAGTTAATTTTACCAAAACCAAAATTATGCAATTCAAACCATATCAAAAACGTCCACTAGTAATCAACTATTCCCACCATAACACAACATTAGAATGCGTTGAGTCTTTTAAATTATTAGGCCTACATATAGATACCAACTTAAACTGGAAATCCCACATCCATAACATAAGCGGAAAATTATCTAGGTTCACATATGCACTACTACAATTAAAAAAAACAACAGACCTAAAATCAGCAACTGCTGCCTACTATGCATATGCACACTCTTGGCTTATGTATGGAATTATACTATGGGGTAATAGTACAGACGCAGGTGTTTTGTTCAAATTACAAAAGAAATGTATAAGAATTCTGGCAAACATCGACGGAATAGATAGCTGCAGGCCACACTTCATTGAACTTAACATACTAACTTTAACATCTATGTACATCTTTGAAATCTGTATCTTTGTCAAAAAACAAATCCACCTATTTTCCCTGAAGAAGGATCATTACACACAACCTCGTAATCTAAGAAATAAAAACACACTTGCTCTACCGAAATCAAACCTATCCATATTTCATTCTGGACCATATGTAATGTGCGTCAAAATATATAACAAAATACCAAAACAATTAAAAGACACAGCAAGTTTCAATATATTTAAAAATAAATTAAAAAAATACTTGTCTCAAAAATGCTTTTATAGTCTAAAAGAGTTTTTCGAGGACAGAACTGTAACCTAATATAAAATATGAATACAATATTAACAATGATATTTATAACAATTAACTAAATAATATAAGTAATTTTTATTTTATAATTAATAAAATAATAATATTATGTTGCTGCGCCCTAACAGGGTATCATGTATGAGCCTATAATTAATGTAACATCCTATATACTCATGATTGCAATAAAGATTTGATTTGATTTGATTTGATTTGATTTGAATATTTAGTACGGTGAAATAATCTTTACGAATACAACATTTTTTATTATGTTTACGAAGTACCAAGTTTGATACAAAAGCAAAAGTCTAACAGACATTTCTGTCTATAAGGTCGTGTCTATAAGTAAAGCTGATTGCAAATACATGCAATAGACGTTATTGTTCACATAATGCCTCACGTGCCAATAAATTATGTTCATATGCATCTCTGTTTGCGTAATGGAACTCTCGCCACCGATACTGCCAGCTGCCATTGTGTCTCGTCATTAAAATATAACACATATTGTTCGCCCTATCATTTACATCGACATGTTAATTTCGCCCATGTAATGGAAGTCATTGTTAGCTTGCGATACAAAATGAATTAATATGTCAAATGGATCTTGTTAGCTGAATAAGGTTTTAAGCTAATTTTAAGAGTTATGTCAATACATAACTCTTAAAATTAGCTTAAAACAAAATCTCGCAGAATCTGAGGCACCGTTTATACAGGAACCAATGTTCCTGTATAAACGGTGCCTCAGATTTTGCGAGATAATGGATGTATACTTAATTATTTATGTTATGAATATATTTTATTGAACTAGTATAAGACGCAATAATAATTTAAAAACATCTAGAATATTATGTATGGAAATTTTAATGTAACATAATATTATAAATGTTAACTGTATAGCAATTCGAAGTATACTGCAATTTTGTGCATTTATTTCAATAAATAAATTGACAATAAAAGCTCTTTTTGTCGATCAGTAAAGATAAAAATATTCCTTCCTTCCTTGACATTTTTATCGTTCCTATTGGCCACTCATAGGATTCAACAGTAGCCAAAAGGAAAGACAACTAATTGCAAACCAACGACAGCTCCATGCTCTTATTTTTAGTAAGGCATCTCGAGTTATTCACCGAAAAATACGAAAATTACTTTATATGACTATTTTTGTAACAAACTGCACCCTCTCTAACTTGCTTGCTTTACGCGTATGTACTATGTATGTAAAGCTAATTAGATAAAGCTGTTCTTGCATATATTTCGCTAGTTATATTTGTGCAAAGCGATACAATGTATCGAAAGGAAAACTTCATCTTATTTATATTTACTTCAGAGTTACCTAAGACTTTTTATGAAACATCGCAGAGAAAAAGATATACAGGGAAACATTTGCACAGACTAAAAAAATTAATGCTGGCAATCTCTATTCTATTCCATTTCGTGCAGTTCACGCCTAAAATATTCCTTTATCAGTACATAGAATAATAAAAAAGATAAGCCAATTTTTTTTTTAAATTAAGGCCTGGATTTGAGTTCGGTAGGAGCAAAATAGCTTCGTACATTTTAAATTGAAATCATTTTTGAACTTGACTTTCAAGACGTTGCACTGTGGGCTGAAAATCGACCTCCATAGACATAGAAATGAAAGTTGCTAGATGTTCGTTTTGTTGACAGATATGGCTTCTATTAGCTATTATACACATAACAATGTCGTCTGAGCTAACTCCGCACAGAAATGAATTTATTATAAGGTTTTTTCGAAAAAAATGTATGGAGCTAGCATGAAAAATCTGAATATCTCTGAACTTGCAAGGAAAACCGTAATATCCTCAGAGATGGTTATAGGACTAATTATTTGTGATTTTTTGACATACTTCATATAACGGTACCTGCTGCAGAATTTTTTTAAAAAATCATCTAATTTTTAATTATTTTTTTTAACATTAAACGATTTGTTTTATTGTAAAAGTAAAGAAACAACACGTTATATGCATATAATACTAAATCTTCGCCAGTTATTTGTTAAAATATCAAGAAAATTATTTTTGCCTTACATAGTATATATGTTTTAAAACAGGTAATTGGATACCATTACTAAACTTTGCATACAGGTAAACCACTGAATATTAAATTAGCCTTCTAATGAGTTCTGAATAAGAGATTAAGTGATTTGCAATATCGCACAATGGTAACTACGGAGTACACTAATTAAATTCTTACAGGTAAGTACATAAGTAAACTAATTAGTTAATTAGACATGTTACGAGTTCTAAGAAATATTTTCGACAACTGTCTAATTATTTTATTATTATGTCTAAATGAAGGTATTTTTTTAAATCATTAAATTCTACTAGTGTCAAAGTAAATAATAATAGGCATTAAATAAAAAGAAAAATAAATTAAAAAGGTATTTTTTAATAGTTGATAAAATTTATATAAAACAAAACATAGGTACAAAAGTATGCAAAAATATAAATAGGTACAAGAATAGTAATATAAAATATTTAAAAATAAATCAATTGCAAAACATAGTTACGTACCAAAGCTAAATAACGAAAGATCATGAAAAAATTACATTGAATAGAATTATAATTAAAAGCACAAAAAGTTTCTAGTTTTCCTTATCACTCTCGTCGATTTCTGAATCAGAATCTAGATTGCCTAGAAACTCAAAGTCAGTTTCTTGAAACTGAATTAAATTGAGGGTTTCAGGAAATAAATCCTCCTTTTTCTTGGCATCTAACTTGGGCCTTTGTACATTTATAAAAGGATCCGAAGAAACAACTAACATATTAAGGATATCATGATTCGAATCTTGCCTGCTCTTTTTCTGCGAATGATGTTCCCGAAACCTCCTAAAATCTTTATTGCGAGACTCGGATGCTTCTTCCGAGAGACTTCCTATGGGTACAACATCATTCTTCTCGATTATGTCTGCCCCGTGTATAAGTAATTTGTGGACGGTTGATGACATATAGTACCAGTCATATAATTCCACGTACCTCTCTGCTGTTTTGAAGGCATAATCTTTAAATTTAATTATATCTACTTTTTCCCCGGAAGTTATTGCCTGTAAAATCACAGCAAATCTTCTTATTAGTTCTTCGTCCAACCCAGTAATGGCTGCAGTTTTATGGGGAAATTTGAAAAACTTTCTTGCAGTGTTGCCGTCATTAGTAGTTCCGGAACCTTGTTTAACAATATCAATCAATAGATTTAATTCGTCTTTAAATTTGTCTTGAATAATCTTTTTTCTCTTACTTAGCATTTCTTTGTGCTCGTTACCTGTCGCAGCCCACTCTTTAAAATCTAGTCTATACGAAATATGTAGTAAACATTCCATACAATTTATACGGGCGTGTAGAGATGACAATCCAAACTCGTATATATCAGAAGATACGGTCTTTGCTGTTACTACACTCAAACGGTTCATTTCTGTCGGTTTTGCCAGCCACAAATAGCATGATGAACTTGATCTGGCTTAAGACAAATACGTGCAGACTTTACCATCGATCATTGTCATCATTAGGTGATGATTCACCCTGTTTCTATTATTGCACTCTGTAGGAATGAGAGCCTTAATTTCTTCATCCATTCGTCGTTTGTGTTCGATGACTACTGCTTCGCTTTCCTTCACAAAAGTAAATTGAACTGGACGACAATACATTGCTGAGCATGGTTTTGGGTTCATCCACAAAGTATTGTCTCCATCAGTCAGTTTTAGTGGCACCAAGGAAGTCATGAAAATACTTGAATCGTCTTGATCGCTATCCATTTTCTGCTTGTGTCGGCTTTGGTTTGACGCACCATCAAAACCCCATTTAGATATCAATTTTAAATCCTTATTTTGCACATCATCGTTAGGAAAACTTTGGAGGATTCTTTTGACCGTAATGTCGAGTAAAGCTTGAAGGGTTATTCTTGCCGATGAATCGGTCACTAACACTGATTGCTTCGGAGGATAGCATGCCAGCTTGGTTTGTTGCACTTTATAGTAGGATGGATAAATATCCTTTCTACCTTCCCGAATAGCTGACTCTCGTAAAGTGATGTATTGCCACTTTGATAATTTTAATGAAAGGAGTAATCCAAGTGCTTTTTCTGGTGTAAATAAGATAGGTTTCACCGGTTGCTTAAGCGTTTCCTTAATTTTAGAGGCTGCTTCAGGATGTTTCAGCATATATTCGATTACAGATGCGATATCCTCACAACCTTCTTTCTTAAAACGCGCTGCTGCTGTATATGCCAATTCACTGGGATTGTCAGTTTTATGCTCATCAGATCTTCTCTTCTTCTGTTTGCTTTCCAGATCTTCGAATGGTTTTCGTGACCACTTTGTCATTGTACCAACAGAGTATGATGTTGAGGGTTCTGGAGAGATTGATCTTGATCCCTCAGCAACAGTTGGTTCTTGAGCGACTAAATTTATACAACTTGGCCAATCGATAGTTGCTTGCAGCCAAATTTCGTATTGTTTTCTAAAAGTATCAAGAATTCGGTGAGATTTTTGCCACCTTTGTGATGCAGCTCGTACAAATCTCCGACAAAATTCTTTTAGAGTCACTTGATCTTCAACGGAAAGACAAACGTCTAGGCGGGATATAACTTCACTAAACAATACCTCATGATCAAATGAAGTACTCTTACATTTTAGAAGAACGAATAGGTCTAAATTGGTATTTAAACTTTCCATTATAAAATTTCACAGTGATATGTTAGGGGTAACAAAGCTTAGAATAAACTAAATTATGATGCAAAATGTTAACCATTTTATATTTCAGTCCAACATTAGTTAACGACCTCATTAGACAGTTGTCGAAAATATTTCTTAGAACTCGTAACATATCTAATTAACTATTTAAGTTACTTATGTACTTACCTGTAAGATTTTAATTAGTGTAATCCGTAGTTACCATTGTGCGACATTGCAAATCACTTAATCTCTTATTCAGAACTCATTAGAAGGCTAATTTATTATTCAGTAGTTTACCTGTATGCAAAGTTCAGTAATGGTATCCAATTAACTGTTTTAAAACATATATACTATGTTAGGCAAAAATAATTTTCTTGATATTTTAACAAATAACTGGCGAAGATTTAGTATTATATGCATATAACGTGTTGTTTCTTTACTTATACACCAAAACAAATCGTTTAATGTTAAAAAAAATTAATTAAAAATAAGATGATTTTTAAAAAAAATTCTGCAGCAGGTACCGTTATATGAAGTATGTCAAAAAATCACAAATAATTAGTCCTATAACCATCTCTGAGGATATTACGGTTTTCCTTGCAAGTTCAGAGATATTCAGATTTTTCATGCTAGCTCCATACATTTTTTTCGAAAAAACCTTATAATAAATTCATTTTTGTGCGGAGTTAGCTCAGATGACATTGTTATGTGTATAATAGCTAATAGAAGCCATATCCGTCAACAAAACGAACATCTAGCAACTTTCATTTCTATGTCTATGGAGGTTGATTTTCAGCCCACAGTGCGTTGGTTACGTAAAATGTTATACGGTGCCTGAATGTTTGTGAGAAATGCATTTTATAATACGGAGCTAGTATAAAATTTTTATTCGTATAATTATAATAATCGTATATAAACTGTAATAATAATGTGTACAAACTGAATTTCGGTCAAGCGGCCAATTTAAATGGTATTTATCAATCTGCGCAGGAGAGATTATAGTGTAAAAGTTTCTGTTGCCTCTTTTTTATAGTTCATTAAGGCGCTGGACCAGCGGATTTTTCAATAGACACTGGAATTAAAACTGCTACGCGCCAACTTCTTAACTCTGGGGTGACAATTAGATTACTAAACTCAGAAAAGCCCAATAAGCTCTTTTGAATCGAAAAATAGAAATCGAATCGAAATTAAAAATAAAATTTTTATATTTCATTTTTTGTTGAACGTTCATTGGGACTGCTAAAAATATCAAATATTTTGCTTACGTGGCGCAGGTTGTGCTGTGATTTTGCGGGAGTATAATTTGCATGTACGTGCGTTTGAATTTTATTGATACAGTTTAATGGTGGCGTTCGTCAAATATATGTAGCTGTACCTTTACGGTAAAAATGTTGCCACAGCTGAACATTAAGTATTTTTTACTCTTGTATAAATGGTTATGCCAAAGTACAAGCAACGCGTAAATACGAAAATACTTTTATGAACAATCTGAAAGTTCACTATCGTAATAAAAAAATGTTCATGATAGAGTTTTGATCTAGTCTCAATGCTATAAATATCACAAATTTATTTTCCTAAATTAGAATAAGCGTCAAATGTGAACTTTAATTGTTGAGTTTCCATTTTAAGTTTATTTGACTATATCGACACTTCATTTTAACTTTGTCTCTGGTTGCTGACGTTCTATTAGAAAATCATGTAAGAGAACAAATACATTGAAGAAAAATAGAAGGCTACTGTCGGGAAAATTCAGGTTTAAGTGACAATTGGTGGACTTGCGATCGAAAGATCGAGTGTTCGAATCCTACCTATTGCACTATCGACGTGAACCCACTTCTAACAACCATTATAGTTCAGCTGAAAGATTAGCTTAACAAGAATATTATTAACTTTAACCCAAAGATATGTTATATTTTGTGACTTATGTCAACAATCAACATTACAATTAAACCTACTGTAAATCTCGCGTAAGGTAAATAAAAAATCAATAGAAAGTTTGGATTACAAGCAACGCTAATACAGCCCCTGCATGGGTCGGTAAACGTCGCCTAATTGGGTGTGCAACACAAACAAGTTTTAGTAACAACGTTTACCTACCGTTGTTGTTTCTCAACACTTTCATAACGAAGGACGGTGCTTTGGTCAAATTCAACTTAACGAGGTTAATACTGGTTCAACTTTAACGCTTATTAAGATTTTGTTCGGCGATATTAATATTAGTAACTGTACCATCAATTTATGTAACGCTACGTTACATAATTTGATGATACAGTTACTAATATTAGGTCTTTACCTATGAAATTGCCGTTTTTCATGAAATAAATAAAGCGTATTTTTTATCTTATTTTTTACCTCTATTAATCAAAGTAATCACCCATGCAATCAATGCATCTTTGCCAATGCATTGGTAGCTTATTTTGCTTATTCTTGAAGAAATCAGTTGGACGGGAGGCAACAAATTTTTCAATGGCATTCTGTACTGCCTCTCGGGTATTGAATTTTTTCCCGCCAAGAAGTTATCCAAATTCTGGAAAAAGTAGAAGTCTTTAGGCAAGGTCTGGTGAGTGCGGCGGATGACGGAGTACTTCTAACCCCAGCTCTTGTAGCTTGGAGACCATCTGCTGTGCAGTATGATGTCACGCGTTGTCGTGCAGGAACAGTGGAGCCGAATGATTGATCAAAGCTGGTAAGAGACGTGCGAGCTTCTCCATCATTGTGTTCAGTTTTTCACAGTTCACATCTGCAGTAATGATCGTCCCGTTTGGTAAGAAGCTGTGATGAATTACACCGGCGTTAGACCACCAAACAGTGACCATCACTTTTCTAGGGGTAAGTTTTCGTTTAAGGCATTGTTTGGGTGCTGAATCAGGGTCCAACTAACTTGCTGAGTGCTTACGATTGTCGAACAGGATCCATTTCTCGTCACAAGTAACAATGCGTTCAAAATTCCTTCATTTGTATGCCTTTTGAGCAGTGCAAGGCACGTCTCGACGCGTTCTTCGCGCTGGCGATCATTGAGTTCGTGGGGTATTATTTTGTCATTTGTCAAGCTTTTTTACCTTGCCAATTTGACGCAAATGGACCAATATTGTTTAGATGCTAACGTCGAAAGCTGCTGCTAATTCAGCCAAAGATTGAGTATCATCAGCTTCCACAATCGCTTTTAATTCGTCATTGTCAACCAAAGTTTTCATACGACCACAGGGTTCATTTTTCAGGTCAAAATTTCCAGAACGGAAGCAGGCAAACCAATAACGGGCGGTGCGTTCGTTTGTAGTGTTCGCTCCGTAAACGTCGTTGATGTCGCATGCCGCTTGTGCCGCTTTGCTGCCACGACGGTACTCATACTCCATAATTACTCGAATTTTTAACGTATCCATAATGACGAAAAATGTTCGAATGCGATGAAAACAAAACACTAACTATTAAACAAATGACGATTTTAAAAAAAGGATTCCATGTTTTCAAAATAAAATCAATTTGAAATTAGAAACATCAGCCAAAAAAACAAATATTTTGATTTGAAATGGCCAGTACGGCAGATCGGCAATTTCATAGGTAAAGACCTATTATTTTTAAAACGAAGAAGATAAAAATTTAAGCTCGTGTTGATTTTAATAATCTATTACACCAATTTCTTTAAATTTCTAATTGTGATGTACTATGCCCACTACAGTAAAAAGTACCGTATATATTTATCAAAATAAATTATATATTAATCTGCTAATACAGAGTCAATCTTGATCATGTGCCAACGAGCAAACTTGAATATCATTTGGTAGCTCGTATACGGTTATGAGGCAGAGGTACGATGCATCGAGTCAATTTTGAGTACAGTTTGACTGCGCGGACAGCGTAGTGGTTAGTGGTCTCGTCACTGCTACAACGCCGAGTGTTGTGCTCGAATCCCACAAAAATTATGTGATTCACAAATGGTTTTTCCGAGCCTGGATGTTCTTTGTGTCCGTTGTTTGAATGTTTGTAAAGCTCTCCACAACACAGTATTTAGATAGAGTGAAAAGATATCTTAAAAAAATTCCAATCCGTCCAATTAGGATGATTACTTATTACAATACATCATCTCGTGTTTACGAGCGAAACAATTATGGAAATAAATGAATGTATTACTCAAAATCGTACTCCACCGTACTGAAATATTATATTTGATTAAATTGGCATCCTGTAAATTGAGTATTTGTTATTAAATTAATGTTTGACAACATAACATCGTTTCGAAGTGATAAGATCTATATATTAATACGTGAAGCAAAAAGTTTGTACCCCTTTTTACGAAAATTGCGCGGACGGAGAAGTATGAAATTTGGCACGGTTAAAGTTTATATGGAGAAGGAAGCTAATATTTTTATAAAATATGCGTTAGTTAATTAATTCATTAAATTAATGAAAAATCACTACACGCACACAACCATGCATTTGACATACACAGTGGAATCGCGTTCGTAATATTTTGACATTGTTCATATGACGTCGTACAATTCTTCGTAACTATGGTTACAAATAACTTATTTATATATATAAAGAAAAAAGTAAACAAAGTAGCCAGCTTAAGAATATCGTCAATGAAAGAGTATAGTTAAATATTAATAATTTGTTTGATAAAGGTAGTTAAATTAACCTGTATAGCCTTGGCGAAATCTAAATGAAATAAAACTTTAATAACGAACAAACTTAAAATTTAAATCAATTATGCTCGAATTTTGACCACTAGGCGACCGCCAGTACACAAAACTGTACAAAAAAAAAATTGGCGAAACAAAAATGCGTTTAGTTGAGTTTAGCGATTTTATTATTCAGACGGAAAAAAATATATAGTACTTTAGTCACCACAGACAGTTATAGAATTAAAGTATTCAGTTTTATTTGGTTTATGCGTTCATCTAATTTTTGCCGACTGAAATAATTGTAGCGTGTATTGTTACCTGAGATCTTCTTAACCAATTTAAAATATCAGCACTGTTACTGTCCCTCTGGTTGGCACGGGCGTCTTTCAGCGTAAAAAGCGTTAGGCCATAGTCCTCCACGTCCAGTGCGTGTTGGCAGACTTTGCTTATCTTCAAGAACATTATGCAGAACTCTCTGACATACAGGTTTCTACACAGTGTTTTCTTTCGCCGTTAAAGCAAGTGATAATAAATAAATAACTTTGAAAAGTCATTGGTTCGTTCCAAGGTTTGAACTCAAGACCTCTCTATGGTAGTCGAACGGTCTTTCTCTAGGTTCTCGATAACCAACTTATGTATGTATCTATCAAAACATCATTATAACATATCTAGTAATATGAACAGCAGGAAAACCACAATGCTATGTCGAACAGTAGAGGTTAATAAAAGCCGTAATACTCAACTGCTGCAACTTTAATTAATTGATCACAAACATTGATGACATTAGCTCTAATGTAGAACACAACAACCGCAATCGCTAATGCGAGACCGCGACAGAACAAATGGCTGCAATAGAGATAAGCGGATATTGCGGTTTAAATCGGTAATAATATGTGCACTATATAAGAGGTTTGTTCTCAAAACGTTAATAAAAAAGCAATGTCCAATCGTGTTTTAAATACTGGTTTTGTTTTTGTACAGTTACCAATATAAGTACATAAACGAATTCACAATTTTGAATGATTCTTAAATTTGTAGTAATAAGTGTACTCAAGTTTACAGCAAAAAGAGATAGGATATATTATATATTAATTTAATGGCGATTTATATATGTGAAATGGTAATCAGAGTATTTTTATTTATAAAACAGCAATGGAAGTTTATTAATTGCTCAGCTACTAGAAATCAGAGTCATAGAAATATTCCACGAACTCGTTATAATAGGACATTTGATGAGAGTATTATGAGATGAGCTTTTTGATTATGGGTATTGTTTTGAATTAATTTACCTACCGATATTTTCTTTCTTCAACAGTCTAAATCTGCAGTACTGTCTTGGATATGATAAAGTATAGTCTCATATACTTATACAAACCACGCATACATAGAACCAAGCCTATATTTCCGAAAGGGTGGGCAGAGGCACTACACCTATATTTCGCCGGCTTTGTTTTTAGATCCCAGTAAACGAGAACAAACTACGGAATCCCGTCTATCGGGCACAGTTTCAGGTTCTATGCTGCCACTGAGAATTTTTTGACAGAATAATCCGAGACTACATGCACAGCAGTCGCGTCACATACACAACCACTAGGCCACTGAGGAAACCTTATTGATTGCTTGAGGCTTTAACTTTTATTAAAATTAATCGGATTATCTGGCAAACAAAAACTGTATATATACCTTCTTCGTTACTAAAGTTGAAAGACTGCTTTACGACAATATTCATTCAATAAAACAAGTTGTTCAGTAATATCACAGAATTTTATTCTTTTCCTTAAGACAAACGTCCTTATGGCATTAAATTACGTCGTAAAAACATCCTAATACAATAGATACAATCTCTATTACTAGTTATGTACATTAATTACCTAAGTTTGGCATATTGCACCCCTGTTTCCTTGTTATTTGTTTACTTACAACTATGTAAAATTAAAGAGAAGTGGTCGTTTTATCTGTTTATTCTATGTGATGTGGTGAATTATTACTTGGCGTCCTATTTAACAAAAAGTCTAAGTCATGAGATATCTTATTTAAAACTTTTTCTGTTTGTGGATTGTCGTAAACTTTACTCCATTCTCTGTTGACGTGTTCTATACGAGACTTGTCACAGTCGTCTTTAATGGTGTCAATGGACGGTAGCGAGGTGCTTAATGTAATCCCACGGGAGTTATTCTTCAGACAACTCTTTACGGGATAAGAGTCCAATTTGGACATATCGGGGCTTGACTTTGCGCAGATTTTACACGTTTCCTGTGAAAATAATCATAAGTGGATTAGCTTAATCATATCGAGACATTACGATAGTAGCATTGGCTCGGTTGCATTTGTTCACCGATAGATGAAATTCGTACAAATAGACGAGCTTGTAAACTTCGTACACTCAGTGACATAAGTAGCTGAACATTTTATTTGTTAATAAAAGTATTTAATGAATTAAAAAGCCAAATCATTATTCTATATTTTTTAACCATGAAAAACAAATCTTTGTTTTAATTATGAAAGATACAGGCAATCAATATTTTTGAAGTGTGTATCGTCTTATGTCTCTGACTGTACCACCTAAAATTGTTTTGATTGTAACTCAAAATGTAATAAATAAGAATAAGAATAATTTATTTCTGCATACAAAATTTACAATAAATCTGGTTATCAATGGTATCGACACTAGGCTGAAAGCTTGTATCGCCGAGACCTGAAAACTTAACTTAAGGCTTAAGCTATGAGTAATTTCACATTTATTATACCTATCGTGCACCGGCTCGATAAGCAAAATTAACAAAAAATAAATAATAATTCTAAATATAACAATGTAATAAGTAAGAATAAATAACAAATATGTAACCATAAATTGTAAGTAATCTGAAGTCGCAATTCCCATACAAAATTACAAGATACAACTTCAGATTATCTAGCTGATCCTTAAGGCTTTTCCTATTTAACTTTTTTCGTAAGCCAATCCAGTATATAGTTAATGCATTGCATATTCAATTTAATTCAATTCTTAAACCGGTTGAGCCATTTCCGAGATTTGCCGAGACTAACTCACGGCAACTGATGTTCATACATATAAATAAAAAAGAACAGGCGGGGCAGTCTTTGAGGACTGCCGATAGTCACAATGACACGAGTTTCACACTTTTTGTTCACTCCAAAAAGTACACATATATACAGTATACATATAGCTCATGGAAAGCGTTCGATGACGATAACTCGAGTTTCATGATTTTTATTCACCCAAAAAGTGCTCAACGCGCCTAAAGAAGTTTTCATTTCAATAACTTAGCAAGAGTTTGTAAATTAAAAAGATAGTAAGTTAGTTAATTACCCACCTTTGCTGTGTCAGCTCTCTTGTCAACATAAAGCTGCAAGTTCTCCTTCCCCATTATTCGAAGAGGCGGATTTGGAGACGAAGATGGAGGCGTGTTGCAAGAGCGCATCTCTACGCAAACGGGAACATTGGTTCGGTAATCTTGCGCAATGCGCAAAGGGATTAGGTCGCAAACCGGCGCTTGCACACATCTGCGTCCAAATAGTATGGAGTCTTTGTATTCCACACTTTGGACTAAATCAGCGCGACTATCTGGGTTAGATTGTCGTCTGAAAAATTATTGACATTTTAATTCATAATCTTTCATGAAAGTACTAGAAGTACATAACATCGCAGTAGTAATATTCCACCTGTCTATCCTAGAGGGTTTGTCAATTGTGTGCGCACGCCAGTACTGAACTGCAGGTGACACGGGCGATGAGCATGACTCAACTGTATCTACTGCACCGCCGCGACTTTCCACCTCACCAGCTTGCTTTATGTATACTGCGTAAGTGTTAAACCATTAAATCACTGTCAGAATTAACAATGTACAGCCAGCAACCAGCAAGTAGCTGAGCTTTTAACAAATTCGTACAAAGTAAGTAAGAATTATAAATCCTAATTATTAACCTATGTTTTGGGACTATTAAATAAACTTTCTTTTATATGTTACTGCTATAAAAGTGAATTTTATTTTTCTTATATTTTAAAATATAATATCCGCATTAGGAATAATTTCTGCGTCGCGGGATACTTTACGAACATTGAAAGAATGGACACAAAGAACGTCCAGACTTGGAACAACTATTTGTAGATCACAAAAATCTGTTTATGGTGCAAGCCGTATATTATACTCACAACTAAGAGAAGTATCTCCAACGCGGGAGTCCTCCCAGTCTCTGTTATCAGACGGCGATAAAAGGCGGCGTGCCGCTCGTAAACACTCCTCGTCGCGTATCACGTAACAGACTAACATCCCCAAACCCTGTACAATACAAAATCCAACTTTAAAATATTTAGTAAGATTAATTAGTAATTAATTAAAGCCATTAGACAAGTCTCCAAATAATGCGATTTTATTTATATGCTCATAATAATATATTGTATGATGTAATATGTCGAATGTACACGACGCTATGCGCAAGCTATCTATCTGTGCGAGCTACATGCATAAGTAACTTTCGAAAATCTCTTGCGTGAGTTGCTTCCATAATGCATATTATCCATCTATAAATGAAAATCTTTGTACATAATTTTTTACGAACATTGGCGAGCGCTGTGATGACAAGAGCCGAGACGTGCGCGTGTTGTTGTCCGCCCGGTTGCACGTACGCGACTGCCGCTATCTGCACTGCTGATGTCGACAGCAGTAGCACCAGTGTATTACACACTACGTTATTTCTGTCAAAACAGTCAAGTATCACAGTTTCATTTTTATCGATTAAATAGCTTAGCTGACTCCATTTATTTGATTATATTATTTAAATACATGGCTACATATTATTCAAATAAATAATAAGTTAAACAATAACGCATTGATTTCTTTATACCCGATTAGAAGAATTAATTGCTCTCATTTTGCAAACAATTTAAATGCTACTTTCCCAAAACGAATTTTTTTCGATTGCTTCAAGTGTAAATTAAAATGCTTAAACGTAAAATAACATAATTAAATATAATAATGATAAGCAAGGTCATGGCAACAAAAACAGTCAATAAAAATATTTTCTCTTAAGGTATTAGGGAGTTTTACCTGTCTTTTATATAAGGCCTTCTATCAGGCGGTAGTTTACGAGTGACGTGACGTATAGTCTTATGCGCACACATCGCAAGAGCAAGCGTGAGCACTGTGAGTAATGCCGTGCCACCGAAGTAAATCAGACTCGCTGCAGAGTAAGCTTGCAACGGTGCGCCTCCCCACAAGCGAGCACAAAGGCATATTATTATACATACGCCTGTAAAGTGCACAGTTCTTTAATATGTTAGAAGAAAACTATACCCAATAATTTCAAAAATGGTACTCACCAGCTAATAGTCCAACAGAATGTGTGCGCTGTCCTCTCCCAGCCAGTTCAGCATGCAGCAGTAGTGGCTGCGCACACAGTGCCGCGCACGACGCACACCAACACGCCACTAACACCCAACTTAGAGTTCCCGAACACCCAGCCTTCTGCGTGTTACAGTGCAATAACGTGAACATAGTTGCGGCATGCCCAGCTGCAGTGGCAGCTCTGAGCAACTTAGCCAATATATCCGGATTGCGTGTGGCAGCAGGTCCTAGACTCAGCAGTTGAAGCGCGCACGCACACATGCACATCGCCCCACCCACGCTCACACTGATTCCGATAATACCTCGTAGCTCCCTCTCTGCATCTGTCTGGATAAATGTGTCACATAATTATTTCTTCTTTACTATTGATTAAGAACTATGTAAGTTTTGTTAGAAAGATGCAATAGAATAGTTGCCTATGTTTGATTTTTACATTATTTCCGCACAATCACACACAACAGCAAATAGCAATCAAGAAATCTTTTAATGAACAAAGTATCAATATTGTTTGCAAAATTAGGGAGTTATTAATATTTTTAATTTGGCTCTAACACAAAGTGGGAGTGTTGTGGGGATATCCCGCTATTTCCGTCGCACAGCTGCATTTAAATAGCAATTGCTATTATCTATGTATATCCTTTTCATTATATGACAGTTACCCCTACTTGTTTCGACAAACGCTTGAATCTTACAGTAACTTATGTTTGAGTACAGCAAAAAAAAGTTTTGGGTCATGTAATGACGTCGCGTAAATAATATTAAAAAAATGTGAATCAACTACTCTATTGCTGATACTTTAGAAGTAACGGTTATCAATGTACTCACGCTGATCTGAGCGGTCCGTGTAAATAGGACTATGGTACCGATCCCGTGACAGCGACATGTTGCTCTCGACATACCAGACATTTGCACGTCACATGCCGAAACACTCCACGCGTTTGGCGCTTCTACTGAGCGGAACCCACAGGCTAGCATTGAAGCTGAAATTAGTACGTATTATATATTGGGTTCGTTGTAGTTCTAGTTCACTGATCTTCTCTACAATAATAACAGGACAGTACTTTCATAAACATACCATCAGCGCTATAATTTCTTGAATGCTCAAACACTAGGATGAAATCATATTGTAGTACGTCATCAAGATCGGTACTGCCAATTGAAACTTGCACTTGCTTCGAGCACACAGCATACCGGATCTCACGACCTGCCCTGTGATCCATTCCATAGAAGCATCAATACACATACGAAACGAGTTCACACATTATATATTGTTTAATTAAAAACAAGATTAGAAGATCACTCTTAAAAGCAACATAGACTAACTTTAATGGTTCTTGTACTCAAGGATAGCTAACAGTGATACAGTTTTAACAGAATAACTAACTTACTTGAATTCCACTACTCCATTCAGCGATGGCAGCCTAGCTCCCAGATTGTGATATAGAATAGTAACGACGGTGGTATTCAGTCGGTCATTCGCACCATCAAGCATTTCCACTCCTGCTGATATTAGTAGCCACTCGTTATTACCGGCAGCGGCATGGTGCAGCTCAAAATGTACTGTATTATCACGCACTACTGTCTCAGTTTTTAGTGTAAATGAGTGCCACCGAGCCTGAAGTGCTTTCCTCATTCCCGCTGTGAGAACAACGCTGTTCTGAAGCTCGTAGATTTTCTAAAGCATAACAGTTTATATACTTAACTTTTAGAATCGTATTCACAGAATCAACCATTGAATCCAAGTAGATACCTGTTCATCTAGAAAGGCATCGGGCTGTGCAAGTAGATGATCGTATATGTTAAGTAGATGTGTAGCGCTGTGTAATCTGTCGGCACGTCGTGCTGCTTTAGACAGTAAATACTGCAGCATGTGTGTGGCGTGGCGTAATGGTGCAACTCCTGCACCCGGGTACATGGGGAGAGAGCGCAGTACTGACAAGTACTGACGGGCAACATCTGACACACTGTCCCACGAATACCCGTACGTGATAAGAATAAACTGAAATTGGAAGATCAATATTATTGTCCAATGCGATATTTAATCTATTATAATCATAATTGACACTCATACCTGTTCGTAGATATTTTTCAGAGCATCTGCTTCACAGCCAGAAAAATGTGGTAACATCCATTTAACACCATGTTGTCCAGTCTTAGGCTCACAAAACCTAAAATTTTTGTTCAGTCATTAAGATTTTCTTATGTGATCAATTTGAAACAATCATAATTACAGCCTCATTAATATTGCACAAAATTTCACTAATTTCTTAACAACTATTATCGATTACCTGGTAGTTTCACCACTGTACCCTGACGGGCAGGCGGCTGACGCATGCGCTCCAGGAGCAGTCCTGGGCCAGTGTCTACCTCGCGTCACTTCTCTCTGACATGCTTCATCGTCAGGGCCGAGTGCCCACACTCTCACACCTGCAGAATTAGTGCCCGCCACTGACGATACTTGGCATCGGTATTCACTTGATTTCTACCAACGTTCCCGAAAATTATTATTAAGTAACTGGCCAGTAAAATGTGTTCCAAATAGAAATGTATACCGACCTGTACATTATAAAGTTTGAGCACGCTACCACCTGGGTACAGATCTTCCCACACATGTCTGTCTAGTTGCATCGGTAGCAAGCTCCTTTCTCGTGCCCAACTGAAACCCAATAATCCGTGTGCGCGTCCTGCGCCCGCCAGACATGTCATGCTTACATTATCCCCCTGAACAAGAAGATTTATGTTTATCGACTGCCTCGTCAGACTAAACAAAATAATAAAAAATGTTGGCTAGAGTTAGGAAATTGGCAAAGATTCTCCCTCTAAAAGAACGTAAAGCCTTTGGTCGTCGTCAGAACTTTTGAACTTTTCACCGGTCGTATGGGATTGTTGTCCCACCGAATTGTGAGTGAATACAGATAGCACTTGTGTAAACGCACTATAATAACTCCTGCACTGATAAACCTTTACTAAAAACGGTTGATGTGACCATAATCCAGTAATCATCCAAAGTCTTATGATTAAGGCACAACAATAAACGTGTTTTACAATAATTACCTTACTAAGAGTCAAAGCCGAAGGCACAAGTCGCACTGTGGGAGCAATAAGGACGGTGAGAGTAAGCGCACGACATCGTCTCCTCCCAGCGTCATCAGCTGCGCACGACCATGCGCCGCCATCTATCTGTTGTGCCGCTGACACCCCAAGTAGTGACATGCGACGACCTAATGCGTCTTCAGGCGCTAAACGCGACCACATGTCTCTAGATTGCCATAAACATATATATTTAGCGCTTTGATAAGCAATTCAGGCAGATACCTGAATCGTTAAACATTCACTCTAACTGCAACTGTCGACGAAGAAGAATATTCAAAAAATAAATTTCCTTTGTATTGTATGTATGTATGAGTTAGGTTGTAGTCGTCACGCTTTTAATATCGCGATATCATTATTATATTATTATTATTATAAAATAATATCCATTAGTATTGCTAAAACTTCTTAAATAGTGTGCTTAAAGTCGTCTACTGAGCCGAACAACAACTCGTGTAAGAAAAAGACATTTGCTCATGTTTTTGTCTGGAATCTAATTATAGTTAATTTTAAACAACTCGACTAATGAGTAAGGAAGCTAGATGGCTAATATATTTTTTTGTTTACCTGGTAGTGCCATTAAAGTTAATATTAACGCCGTCCTTGTACCAAGTGAAGGTGACGTCTGGCGATCCATATGCCATGCACGTTAGTATGAACTCTGAACCTTCCCATATTTCTGGACGCTGGTTCACTGTCAGAGCCTGTCGGAGGATGATATTCCTTAAGCGCATGTCTATAGGCGTGTGACGTTAAAACTGAGAAGGATCAAAGTATAAAAGGCACCAAAATACCGCGGATGCTTGCATGTCATTCATCATTACATAAAGTATTACTTACAATGAATACATTATTTTCACCATCTCGAAACACTATAATATTATACATATATTAATGTTTGATAGTTATTTTAATCAAATTGTAACTTACGATATGCCCACATAGGTTTAAATAATATGAATCTATCACCTGCTACAGTTGTTGTAGAGAATAAAAGTACACATTTTAGAAAGTCTAAGCCCTTCCAAGGCTTTACTTCAATTTTGTTAAGAAGAGGCACTTTTCTACTAAGTGTACTTGCCTAATAAAATCTTAAGAGAGCTTGTGCAGAAATTTATTCTACTTTAAAAGTGAAACATCCGTAAGTCAGCAGAAGTGAAGTTGTTGATCATAACTTACATCCGATACTTAAGAGATAATATGCCTTCTAAATTACAGTATACTGTAGGATCTTGACCTCAATTACCAACAATATAAGCTTGGTATGCTCTTAGTTCGCATGTGAAATATTAATCAAGTCCAGTCGTACTTTATACTTTAAATTATACAGCATGTAACAGAAAGGCGTGGTCATATTTTAGGACCGTGGTATGTACCTGAACTCCTATAGTATCTATATGGCCGCACATATACAGGTTCAAAATAAATTATTTTAATTTTTAAGCCACCATTAAACATTTTATTTATTTAATACTTAAACATCAAAACAAACGCATTAAATCACTATACTAAGGCATTTGAATTGCTTTTGGTCATTTTTGGGTTCACGGAGGTCACCGAATCAGCTATTAATATTATTTAGGTAAGTATCGATTTGAATTTGCTGATATTGATACGTTGATAAAAAGAATAAGCTGTATCCTGAAAATAATGTATACGGTTTTATTAGTCGCGGTTTTCCATTGTACAGGGGATATATTTATAATGTGTACCTAAATATGACCACATTTTTCTGTTACACGCATTAGGTAAAAACAAACTTCAAAATTGGACTTGCGTTTTATCCTATCATGTCTTGAAATGCCAGATAATTAAAAACCTATTGCGTCTGGCCGTTGGAATGCCGCTGCGACTCATTGGGTTAATGTGCGTAACTTAAATTCTATTAAGTGGTCTTACATGTAAGTTAAGTGCAGGCTGCATTTCAAAGTGCAAGGCATCAGGCAGTAATCGTAGATTAGACCAAGTGATGCGCGTAGCAACAAGTCGCGCAAGCACAGCTCGCAGTGCACCCGCCAACCGACGCGCACTCCAAACGCGCACACGCACCGATCGAGCGCCACTAACTTCTATGGTACTGCAAGGGAAATCAAGAGAAATAGAGTTATGTAATAATCCTAATTAATATTATAAATGCGAATGCGATTTATTTATTTGTTTGTTACACTTTCACGACTTAACTACTCGACCGACCATTATGAAATTTGGCATACATAAAGGACATTTTATTCAGGAGTACCTTTTATTCAGAAAAAAGTAGTGTTGCTAATCTAACCTAATCTACATTTAAATATAGTGGATAGTCAATAGCGCCATGACACTTACCTTATATTCAAAATTTCCACCTCATCTTTTAATGTTATATTTGCAGATAATAAATAACTTGTTAACTGAAAACGTAATAAAGTGTTTCTTAGCAAGATTACTCGAAATAATTTAGAATTTAATTTTATCTGCGTTTTAAGATTAAATACTTGCTTGCTTTATTATTTCATGTGATATGTTGACGTTTGGTTGGTCCATTACTTGCAGTTTTGTGTCAAACCGCGCTGATGCTGCATACACATTGAAGTTTTAGTTAGTATCACTGCTGTTATAAATACTATGTGATTAAAATATACGTCGTGCGTACAATTACACAATATACTTACTAAAGTCGTCATCCTTGGGACTGCAGTCACAAGGTTTTTCTTTCTTACAGCCCGCAGAACATTCTTCTATGCCACACTCTGAAACAATACTGTGCTTAATAATACCAACAAAATCGAACCCAATACAAAAGTCTTCTAACAAGCTTAGGTTTTTCTTGCCTTTCATTTTCAATAATATTGTCTTACGCGAATGTTATATATTGAAATTTAACTGCTCTTTACTAATTTTATCGCGTTGTTTATTAACACTTTCATTACATAATTTTCAAAATAATACGCGACTACTGATAATATGACAATTTAAGCTATTTAAATTATGCAACTATTTAGATTTAATTTTACACTTTCCTTGACGTTTCGGTTGTTTTTCAGCAGCCATGGTCACATCTAAAATCTGGTTAAATCTAAATAGTTGTATAATTTAAATACTTAGCTTAAATTGAAGTAAACAGTAACTAGTAAAAGTGTTTAATAATAGTAGTTTAGAGTTTTAAAATTATGTAATAATAGTGTTTTATAAATACACTTTCTTCGACATTCAGTTGCTTTTCAGCAGCCATGTTCATGGTAAGTTCTCTTTCAATTTTAGAATTAACTGGGTCTAATTTATCTTTCCTCTTGATTTTACTTTTTTCTGTGTGCTTTAAGTTATTGTTGAAATTATTACACACTTACCGGGTTGTTCAAGTTGCGCCTCGCACAGGTCACCGGTATAGCCAGGTGCGCAGATGCAGCTGACGGCGGCAGAACCCATCTGTCTGTCCATACAACAGTCACATGAAACTGTCGATATTGATTAATTTCTCTTTATTAACTCGTCCTACTAAAATGTGTCACAACTAAAAATACAAAGTAAAAGAATGAGTAGATATACCAAGAAAATCATTATTGAACTTCTTTTAAATACCTACCTTTCTGCAATTCCTTTTAATGTGTTTTTTTAACAAAATCAATTTTATGGCAGTTATTTCATTGGGAACATGTATATTGTAATATATTGCATGTTCACAATGTCGTGAACATTTTACTAAAGCGTAGTCTTCTCATTAGTCACCATCTTCGAATGAAGACAATATATGAATATGTGCAATACGATGGAAATAACGCTGTATCATAAGCTTGTATACCTGCAGGTGCCGCCGTTTTTACACGTGTTGGAAGTCCTCGGACACAGCGGACCCACACCGCAGTCTACTCCAGAATAACCCTCGAAGCACGAACAGTAAAACTGTCTGTCATTAGAAAAAGAGGTGTTAGCTAAATATCAGTGGGCGGTCATCTTAATTACACATATAATTATTATAATGGAAAAAGTTTCTAATTTATTCAAAAAAGGACGACTCCTGCGCTATGCATAATTCCTGTGATGCGTTGGACTTTACAAACATACAAACAACAGACACAAGAACACTCAGACTCGAAGTAATTATTTGCGGATGACACAAATTTTAGTCACGTTTGGGGATCGAACCCACAACACTCGGCCAGTGTCCAAAATATCTTTATGTACGTCGAAAAATGTCTAACGTTTCAGTTAAAAATATCTTTATGGCATATACAACAGAACTAAAAACGCTCATTTCTTTCGTACAGCGAGTCATGCTCGTATCGTTGTCACGTAGCAAAGACCGTGGGTTGCTCAAGTTTTATACTCTGTGAGTCGTCGTGCAGCTAAGTACTATTATTTAATGAAACAAGAAAATAAACGCACGGATGGCGTAGCAGCAAGTCGGTCGGCATGAGGTCAGTGTGTCTTCGAATTCCACACAGGATAATTAATTTTTGAGATCCGAAAAGGAATTTTTCAGTCTGAGTGTAATTTATTATTTCCGTTTATTCTTTTATTGTATCCGTCACACAAGGCTTGATATGGATGATAAATGCATTTATATTGATTTGTCATTTAGTAATTTAGCCTCTTGTTGAATGCTTTAATAATGTTTCTGAAGACATAAAATTAATATATACCTATTTATAAAAGTCATAAGCGCCGCCAAAGAACGATTGTGGCATATACATTTTTAAATTTAATACAATACTGAACATAATTGGTATTATAGTTTAATCGTCGTATTATTTAAACATTTGTAAATTGGCAGTAATCTTGTAAACATATATTTATAAATATTTGATAGTCCTGATAAATAATTGTAATAATATATCTTTGAATAATGGCTTACTGATAATCCTGTTTAGCATAACAGTGTCCTAGCAATCTGCATTCGATGGCGCTACACGAGGACGGTCCCGGTGGGTCAGTGGGACCTCTCACTGCATACGTCATGTTAAACCCAAACATTGAGAGAAGACCCAGGGCCCTCAGCTGGGTTCCTTCTAATCTGTTCAGGTTTAGCTCCACAACTAACACAGGACTCTGGACCTAGGAAAATAAACAAATCTTCCTTCACTAAACGTAGATAATTTGGTAATTTGTTTGGGATCTAGTTCTGAAACAGGGATGTACACTGGACCGCAAAGAAAAAGGGTCGGTTAGAAAATCTTCAATATCTTCAAAAGTACCTGACCTAGCTTTATAAAATAAAGACTAAATTAAAGAATATTTTAATGTGCTTAAATGTAAATAAAAAAATGGTTTCAAGCTTTTTATTTTTAATAAATGTAAAATAAATAAAATTGCGTATCTTTTCCAGTATTTTCGTAAATGTAGATTGGTTACAGATGTGTCGTTTTCACGCATTTTAGTACTTTGTGTGGCCTCCACGAGCTCGCAATACTGCTGTTATGTGATTTGGCATACTTTCTACTGGGTTTTTGAGGCGATGCTGCGGAATATTCTGCCATTCCTCAATTAGGGCTTCTTTCATTTCACGTAGCGTGATTGGCGGTGGATTCCACTGACGTACACGTCGTCCCAGTTAGTCCCATGCATGCTCAATGGGGTTTAAGTCGGAGCTGCGTGCTGGCCACTCCATGTGTGTGATACCGACTTCTTGAAAATAGGCAACCACTATCTTCAGCTTCAACTCTTTTCCTGCCGTCGTGCTTGTATAAACAGAATCTAGACTCGTTTGAAAACATAACTCTTGACCAGTCATTCAGAGTCCAATTCTAGTGTTCTACTAACAATAACTCAACCTTGAGGTTCTGTGGTGTCTTTCTAGTTTTGGGGCAATTGCAGGTCTTAATGGCTTTAAATTTGCTTCAGCCAGACACCGCCTTACTGTATCCGTACTCAGATTGTTTCCGCCAGCTCATTTTTTTACTTCAGCCGTAAGAAAGCGATTTCTCAAAATTGTTGACACCATATAGCGACCCTCCCACGCCGTCGTGCAGCTTGTTCGGCCTGTTCCTGTTCTTCGAAGATTGGATCTAGTTTCATGGAAACGCTGGAGTACTCGCTGAACTGTAGAAAGAGTCACACCAACAGTTCTCGCTGTATTTCGCTGACTGTGCCCATCTTCAAGCATTGTCAGGATCCTGGTACATTCTTCAGGGGTTAACGACATGATGACTTCAGAATAATAAAATTTATAAAGCAGAGACACCATATTTATAACTTTTTTATTGCAAAACTAAAACAAACGCGAAACAATTGATTTGAATTTGTTGGTACTAAATTCAAAAACAACCATTATCTTACATTTTCAGTTTTTAATACAATTATCAAAAATAAATAAAAAGGTTTCATATATTATTTTATATGACATTAAATATTCTTTAATTTAGTCTTTATATCATAAAGCTAGTTCAGGTACTATTGAAGATTTTCTTACCGACCCTTTTTCTTTGCGGTCCAGTTGCCTAATTTACACGCACGATGACTACGATGCATAACAATCAATCATAAAAAAAACATTAATAATAATTAATAATAATTAATAATAATTTTTTATTTTGTTTCTCTCTCACACAGAATGATTACAAAATCAGGTCTTAAATTAGGTTGTACATGATCGAGTAAGTGTAACTACGATGATTGATATTAATAACATTTAAAAGGTGAGATCTGTGTGAGAGACTGGTATCCGTACTAGGTGGGAAACCTGTATGACAGATGACCAGCCTCTCCTACCTCTAAACATGTAGTTGTTAATGTAGTTTGTATTCAATAATTATGTTGTGATATTATTTTAATTTGTGAGATGAGGAAGTATATCATTATTTGTGGTGTATGTGTGTGTGTGTGTGTGTGTGTGTGTGTGTGTGCGTGTGTGTGTGTGTGTGTGTGTGTGTGTGTGTTGTTTGTGTGTGTGTGTGTGTGTGTGTGTGTGTTATGTGTGTGTGTGTGTGTGTGTGTGTGTGTGTGTGTGTGTGTGAGTATGTGAAGTTAGTGTGTGTGCAAGTATGAGTTTGAGGGTATATGTAAAGGCGTCTATATATGTGTATGTAGAAATAGAAAATGAATAAAGCTAACAGATTTGTCTATTTAATTGGTAGTGCTAAATTAATTGTGACCTTGAATATGAAATAACTATGATGGGATAAATAGTAGGTTTTCGGTTTCGTCATAATTAAGAGATTTTAGCCAATTTGAAATATTCTGTTTGCATTGATACTTAGTTAGGGAGTAAATATGTAATTTTTGATTTAGTTTATTATATAAGTACCGTCCGCGAAAACTGAAGAATTTGCGTGCAAATTCTGTGTGCCAACGATTGTCAGTTGAAGGACAAACCCTATACTTGAGACGTTTTTTAGTGGTGGAAGAGTCGTATGGAAGAAGAGAATGTTGTTTTAAAACAATATTTAAAATATATAGCTGGCGCACTGTAAGAACATCCGAGAGTTTATAAAGGTCAGTAGTAAGGTGTAAGAAAGGCAAAGAGTGGCTAACCTTCAATACTGCTCTTTGAGCTCTTTCAACTTTTATTAAATTAGTCTTACAGGCGCCACCCCATACTGAAATACAGTAGGGTATGATGGGTTGGCATAACGAGGTATAGACCATTTTAATGATCTTCTTATCAGCTATGTGGCGCAAATTTTTAAAGATAAATATGAGTTTGCGAATTCTGGCTGAAAGAAGATCTATATGGTAGTTGAAACTTAAGGAACTATCCAATACGACACCGAGATATTTAATGTGGGTTGTACTTTTTAGGTGGTTACAAGCACAGGAGTGATACTCTAGGCAGGTATGGTACATTCTCACAAAAATTTAAGAAAACATATGAATTTACATATTTCTAACATGCTACTTCTCTTTTACATTATTGCATCGTATATCTGAGAATATACACTTTTCTATTTTATTGTATTTTTATTTTTTAAAATATCTCGTCGATAGAATGTCATAAATAATGTCTTAGACTTTAGTTCTTTTGTGTTTCTTTGATAGGACCACATCGGTTTTACGAGTATAAGTAGACTTTTTATTAACAAAAAGCTTCAAGATTTGTGTCTTTACTGAAATCGTGTGGCATCAACATTGATCGCGTCACAAATAACATGAACCTAAATTAAATTGAAAAAGCAGCTTAAAGACTATACAAACGTTTTACCTAAACTGGAATCCACGTGCCTCGATATATTAAGAAAATATTATTTTACACACCACCATTTTTAAAAGTCAGAACTTCAGCCTTTAATTCCGTTAACCGTAACCAAAACAAAGAAAACGCGCCATTTAAGTTCTCAATTTCCGTCTGCGCCTGTAATTTCCTATTTAGCTAAAAAATAAAAGATCGCTATTCGAAGAAGCACCAAGGAATTACGTTCCGTTTCACCAAAGTTTATGCATTTAGTTTAGATTTTTAAACACAGGACAAGTTTTACGTACAGAGTGAATTAATTAGCTTTGGTCTACTGCATTTTGTTTGCGGTAGCTTCCGGTAGAGTACATGGAGTTGAGATAGAACAAGCGAGTTAGTGGTGTAGTGAGCAATATCCGCTACCGTAACCGCTTGCGCTTTCATAAACTGAGGCCCAACCAAGAAATCACGCCACTCTACGTCATATGGCGTGATGTTGTTGTGATCCGACCGTAGACGCCACCCCTTTCAACATGGCTACTGCTTTCCGAGCCGGCCGCGCGGGTGCAACAAGATGTCCGCCCGATATTCTATTGTATTACGGTCGGCGACCATATTGTGGGCGTCGAACTCTTTGGTAAAAGTGTCAAGCGCGAACCATAATTATTATTAATAATGTTTAGCTATAAATACCGTGCCTCGTATTTTTAATACACATTCTGTATTTGCTTTCGCTTGCTCATAATAGCTACACTTGTATATATAATCTTGAAATAAATTAATTAGTGCCTTCTGCCTTAGTTTGCTTTTTCCGCCTATACTAAAGTACCTAACCTATCGCGCATATCAAGGTTCGATTCCTGCATCGTGAACAATTATATAAATTATTTAGAAGCGGCCTCGGATATCAATAAGGTCGCTTCAGTGGTATAAGATTCTTTTTTTAATATTATTAGTGTTTTCAATTAGAGATGCTTCTTTCTTATTTATTTTTGAAGTTTTACGATAGCTAAATTATATAAGCAAACCATATCTGGTTTGCTTTATAATTTAGCTAGTATTTAGATGTTAAGTCCGAATAAAGCGCTTATTCTGGTGATTGACATATTTAAACAAATCTTATACATAAATTACTAGGCATTTATGTAAACTTTTTAATGTGCTAAATGATAGGCTACATAAAGATTAACAATGATTGAATTATTAACAATACTGTATCATATCAATGATACAGTATTGTTAATCATCATCAGCTTAGTATGTTTACGTTATATATTGACATTAACAATGCTGTATGTGTGTTTAGTCGTGTCAATGTTGGCCCTTAGTAGTTTCGTTAATAATAATAATAAGTTGGAAGGGTATAATAAGGGGATAATAAGGTTGCAGTGCGCACCATCATATTACACTTATATCATATCATATCATACTTAACAAATATATATTACTAGACTTTGCCCGAATATTTGAATACTTTTAAAAATTGTGGAATACAAATAAACGCAAATAGCTTTTGTGAAACTGGAATAAGAAATGTAACGCTTTTGTACGCTATAAACGAAGATAAGACGGATTTTGCTGAAGTGAAGAGGTTCGTACAAATGAATACAGTGAGTGAATAATGCATAGTGCATTGTGTGCTCCAACTGCGGATAAACTTGAGAATATCGCCTCGCAAATAGACTGTGTTGACTCTTTTGAGGTTTATGTAGATCTTTGCGAAGTCTTATGACTTCTAACCTCAATTAAGTCTTCAGTACACAGACTTCAGACGTGATTTTGTAACAGATCTTTTAGAACAATAATTCTGACCTTATAACGACACATCAATCGTATTTTCAGCTCAGCAATTTTTCTTTGTGTTAATGTTTTTTTATTTTTTTTATTTACAGAAATTAGTTTGTAGGTTAAAATTGATTTAGGCTATTATGTGTTACAGGTATTTATTTATACTCGTAGTTGACAGTATACGTCATCTACAATATGTGATGGGTAGAGTACTGTTCTCCTGGATAGGCTACCGAGTAGCCTGTGTTTAGGAGTACAATGCCGGTCCCCTATAGGCAAATTTTTATATATGATGCACGTGTCATGTTTAATTAATAAAATTAATAACAGCAGTAGTTTATCAGTAAGTGAAACAAATAGACAATTACATTTCTTATTAAGTGGTGTGTGTGTGTGTGTGTATGTGAGAGAGTATAATGATTATTAATATTCTGTCAATTGCGTGTTTATAAATACATACTAATTCCCTGGAGTAATTTAGGCGCATTTCTGGTCAGATTTTGTACACGATGTGGGATACTTGCCTATATTAGATTTTTTCATTGCTTGATTTTACCGGCCGCTTCGCTTACGTTAAACTAGATTTTGTCAATACATTTCTATCCCTCGGGAACAGTACTTTTTTGTGCATGAAAAATACATGATATTCATTGCTGTGCTCTTGAAAACGTGTTTGCGAAATTTCATAATGATCGGTCGAGTAGTTAAGGCGTGAAAGCGTAACAAACGAACAACGTTACGACACAGTTTGTATTGTGCATTCTTTTACCGCTACTACCAGATTTGAGACCCTTGTATCCTATACATTTTATAAATGATAGTAAATTATTGTAATTAATTTAAAAAAATCTATGTACTTTAGAATTTAGATAATACATATAACCATTTGCCCTAAATAATAAAAAATGTGAATCAAACATCCTATTGAGCGCACCGCGATGGTTACTTTCAATGTATACCTACGTAGCTATATTTTTGTTGATACATTCGAATTTTATTCGTATTCAATTGTACACATTGCTAGATGAGGTACTTGGGTGGATTTTATGTATTACAACTGTCACTGCCACATGAGCTAGTAACTCGTAATATTAACTCCCAAAGTATGAGTAGCTTGCCAGCTATTGGCATGGTGTACTACCAATACTAATATTAATTTATATATATATATTTTTATTTTACTCGTCAAAATGACCACACTCCACTCGATGGTAAGCAGTCGTGTGGTCTAAGAGCAGTGGCCTCCACATCGTCCTCATAGCAGCCGAGGCGATGTTGAGGTATCTACTTTGACAGCCTGAGAAAGTGCTTTTCACGCCCCGCTTAAAGGACCCAGGATTGAAGAAAGAAGGAAACACGTGCCTTGGCAGAGAATTCCATGCCTTGGTCGTTCGGGAGAGGTATGAGCACCCAAACTTGTTGGTAGGCACTTTAGTCGACTGCACCATGTAAGGATGGCATCTGAGCCCAGCACGCGTTGTTCTGGATAGGAGAGGGAGATCTAGCTATTAGACAAGCATATGTGTACTGAATAACGAACTAAACAGCTTCAAAACATTTATTACTAATTTCTATATTATATTGAGTTGTGTACTTGGTTGACTGCAAAATGTTTCGATTATGAGCCGGGAATTATGCGAAACGATTGGTGCTTGCAACGTTTTAAAATTAACGTTAATCGCTGATCCGTGATAGAATAATATTAAAACAACTACCTAAATTCATGATTAATGGCATGAATAAAATTCTTGTCTAGCATGTCATACAGAGAAATATGACTGCAATAAATAGTTGAACTATTTATAAATTACTAGATTATGCCCGCGGCTTTGCTTGCGTAAATGTAGGTTTGGTTAGTTACAGTACTTTTTTCTGCATAAAAGGTCATGTCCTATTTTGTTTCCCTGTCAACGTGTATACGTTATTATATTAATTAGGATATTTGCCATGCTCAGCACATTGATACTGCTATGTATATTACCGTGACATATATATATATATATATATATATATATATATATATATACAATCCTTTGCACGACTACGTGCGTACGTAATCATCGTGAAGCCTAATCGCGACAAGGGAAGACATAACTAGCGTTAACTTTCCTAAGATAAGATACCACAGTTCTCTACACTAAACAGTAGTCAGCGTTCCTAAGCGTTAAAAGGAAAACATTACACTATTGAATTTCTCAAGATTAGATACAGTGGCTTAAGCTAAACACTAGTACCGCCTAATATTTCGCCTAACATCCAGATAACATATGCCTATGTTTATATACCTTATATGTTTATATATTACCGATTTAGCAGTCATTCATCCTCAACAACCATTTTGGCTTTACGTATAAATCTGTTAATTGCTTGAATTCTCTGGCATTGTTGCTCTGCCGTAATTGAATAACAATTGTGTTGAACCACCCCGGCTAGCTTGAATGTCTTAGTGGCGTAGCAGTAGTTAGGACGACTGTGTGCGTGAGGTCTTCGGTTCTTATTAGGTTTTCTTATAAAGAATTGTTCATTCCTAGCGTAGTTCGTTCATTCCGATAGACGGCAGTTTATCCGTTCACCCTCTATTACGTGGGACCTGAAACCATAGGTACTGAAATATAGGTTTGATCGACCTCTGCCTTTTCTGCAGCAATTGTGGCCTAGTAGACAGCCATATAGAAGTCTGGATTTCGATTCCAAGGCAACAACAACTGTGACTTTTCGAAGTTATATAAGTATTAAATAGTTAAGTATCGCTAGCGTTAACGGTAAAGAAACATTGTGAGGAAACCCACAAATCTGAGATTTCTCCACAATGTTTTATAAAATGTGTAGTTTGCTAACCAGCACTGGGCTAGCGTGATTAACTATAGAATTATAACCCTATCCTTCTCAAACAGAGAAGCGGCAACAGCAGTGGGACAGTTTATACAGAGAGCTGATATATTATTATTATACGTTTTCAGGGCGCTGAAGTAGCAGCAAGAAACTAATATGCTATAATACCATTTACCCATTGTTTACTGTTACTCGTAGCTTTGAATTAAGTAAGGTTTTCTGAAGGCATTATGTTACGTAATCTAGTAGTTGGAAAGCTCTTCGTTAAGGTGGTTAAGGAATAAATGGTCTATCTAAGTACACAGCTTTACATTTGATGGATGTATCTTTTGTCTAATTACTACGATGTGCTTATTATCTTACTAGCGACCCGCCCCAGCTTTGCACGGGTATTACAAAACCTTAACAAATCATACACCTAAACCATCCTCATGAATCACACTGTCTGTTGGTGGAAACCGCATGAAAAACCGATAAGTAGTTTTTGAGCTTATCGCGAATAGATAGACAGACAGGTAGACGCGGTGAAGGACTTTATTTTATAATATGTAGTGATGACTTAACTAGACGCAAAAGATTTATAAAACTAAATAAAGTTGCCTCAATGACTTCGTATGGTTAAATTTAAAAATAAGATGTTTTTATTGGCTAACTTGTTCCTTGCTTGCCGCGGCTTCACTCGCTCGGAAACAGTATTTCCTTCGGGACAAAAGGTACCCTATGTCTCGTTTGTAACCCTGACAATACATATGCATTTCATGATGATTGATCGAGTAATTAAGGCATGAAAGCGTAACAAACAAACTCACATTCGCATATATAATATTAGTTAGGATATGTAAAGAATTAAGAGAGCCTTTAATTTGTAGTATTTAATTATTTTTTATATCGCAGGTATATATTGTGTAAGCAACCAACAAACTTACACAATGTCTGTTAGATGTTCGCGCGAGAAAATAATCATTTTCATTGAGGATTACGTCTTCCACCCATGATGGCCTACTCAATTGTTGAACATCTCCACTTGTAAGCAAGTGAAACCTGCATGCAATTTGCACACTCCCAAAAACATGTTTCCAATGCAAACAACTTGTACGCAAATGTGACGTCATACTTGCGTGCAAGAGTTTCTGGTATTCTATGACTTGATGGATTAAAAAGACAATTCTACGTTATGCCACAATATGTACGGTGAAAATCTTTTGAAATTGTTTGTGGATGAACAGCGGTACAGAGATTCTCGCGGGTTTAATTAAACAATAAAAGCTATACTTAGCAATTTATAATGAAGAAATGACCTTTGAAAAGCTTTTGAAAAGTATGTAAATACCTTCGGTTGTAATTAAGTAATTCCACAAGTTTGTTTTAACAAAATATGTGCGTAAATCAATATTATATAAGTGATATGTATTTGCATTTTGAAGTTCTTTTATTAAAAATATGTTACTAGAAAAATTCGGTTCCTATTTATTTTTAACAGGACGTGTCTCGCCTAAGTTATAATTTCTGTGTCGCTAGGAACTTTACAAACATTCAAGTAACTGACACAAATAACACCCAACAATATTATATGCGATATCGAAACATTTACTCAATAAAACCTTTTTGTTACTAATTATTACGAGTAATTAAGGAATATATGTTGTTGACTAAACACTAATAAAAGGAAGATCTTTAACCATAGAAAACTTGATCTTACTTGCGATATCGTTTGCGCTCATTAAGACATGTCTAATGTCCCAATTCTTAAACATTGCTGAGACTTCTTTCTAAACCGTTTATGTATATGTTAAGTCAAAGTTAAGCTGAATCGATCGAGTGGTATTCGAGTCTATAAGTTACACACTATCATTGATTATTATATGAATAAAAAAGATGGCCTTTTAGCATTGATTACTAATGATTACGAAATGGATATTATATTAAAATATTGTCATAATGCTGTTTAACTGCATGGTTCGTGCTTTGCCGTAAATGTTTACCTCTTTTTTGCTGGCATGCTACGGCATTTACCAGTTAGTTGGTTAGGTTTGATCCCCACATAAAAAAATGTGTGACCCATAAACAGTTGTCCAAAGTCTGGGTGTTGTTTGTGTATGTATACTGTATTTTTTTTTTATAGAACTCCTTACTGCACCGATATTATTATATCATGCGGTATAACTAGTGGTCTATTAATTAAAAATAAAAACTATATGTTGTTTAATTTAATTTGGTGCGGTTAAGAGTTTATCAAGACTGCTCCAATGGCGCAGGGAAAGCGAATAAGGCTTCTTTGCACGTGATCTCAGGATTCATATCCAGGTCGAGCAAAATGTTACTGAGTATGTATAGAAAAAATTGTCGGTTCAATATGGGTGTGTTATACCTCTGCTTACTGCTTCGAGAATATAGAGATAAGGCTATAATTCATATATGTTATTTCTATCAAATGTATTATTTAGTCATCTAAAGCATTCAGGGATTAAGTGGAAACTAAGAAACTGCGATATTTAAACCGAGCCAACATTTAACCGAAAATTTATTCAATAAGTCTCCTGAAATACTAATCGCACAGAACCTCATTTAATTCTCATTTAAAAGAGTACAATACATAACTTGACAGTTAATTCAGTGAGGTAACTGTTCAATTACGTAATGCACTTGACTTTGCATTTCTATTTGAGCATTTACAAATGAATTGAATCCAGAATCTATGTCATTTTCAAGAGACCGCTGCCGGCTGCTGTCTGCGGGTTGATCGTTGTCAAGTGCACTTGTTTGCACAGATTTTGAAATGAATTGTTACGATGCAACCCATGCCATGTCTGTTAACTCGAAATTTGATCCAGCTATTGCTTAGTTTATGTCATTAAAATGGGGGTGTAAAATTGGGGTATTGTTGTAGTTAGATATAGATAATATTTGTAGTTAAATATAAATTTTAATTTGATTTGGAGTTATCAAGACCGTCAGTATTAATTAACATTTATTGTGTAGAGTGTAACCAAATAACATTTTGCCCGACCCAAGAATTGTAGCCTCATTTACTAAAGCTGCGCTACTGGGTTAGCTTTTTTCACATTGTGATGTAATATTTATATTTTTTATCATGATAATTATAGTTAAAAAAATAGAATAATAATACTTAATGTTATACAAATACAACGCCCTAGTTGAATATTGTCAATTAATTAACTAGGATTTAAGTGTTGAATATGAATGCATAGATGTTTGTAGCTAAAGCGGAGCTTTGTAGCACTTCGTAGCACATCACCTCGTAGCAAACTGTTATTGTGATTTTGTTATTATAAAACATTGAGCACACAAAATTATAATAAATTAGTCATTTCTAGTCATGATAAAATTGGAAACACCGTATCAGTTAAAACATTATTCAATTTACATCATAGTTTCACGTCAGATTAGATTCTAAACTTAGAAGCAACTTATATATTTGAACTGATGCCAAACTTAGTTCTGCATAAGTAGATTAAGTAATACCTACCAGGCGACGTCCGTATTGCACTGCACTTCAAATGCTAAAGTTAACATCATGGTGACAGGCTAAGCTATGGTCAATAAATAGAATAATAATATTATAGCCCCGCATTAAACTATGCCACTGCTCTTTGGGCCATACGCCATCACGCTGTCCCAGTGCAGGTTTGTAGAATTCACATATCTTTGTGAACATTATGTAGAACTTTTCACCATTTAGGTATCTTCACGATGTTGTATTTAATTTTTTATAAAATTTAAAGCTTGCAATAATTAACTATTGAATACCCACAAAACTTTGAAATGTCAGAAATCGATATGAATCAAATGTCAGCTTAATGCTTTTCTGATTACTGATGAACAAGTATTTTTAGGAATTGACCGCACAGATAGCGTTCTGGTTTAAGTGGTACTGTCCTATTCTCGGTACTGTCGCTACCTCAAGTGTTAGGAAACCCGAATTTCATAAGGGACAATAAGTTGTGTGATCGAAAAACGCTTTGCTGATTCAAGCCGTTCTTCGAGTTTGTTTTTTAAAAAGTAAAATGTGTGGTATGTTTATCGATCTATAGATAAAGTTTGCAAACTCACATTGAGATAGCGTGGTGTGCTATCGCATAACCCTTCTCATACCGAGAAGAGGTTCGTGCACAGCATGGGAGATGGTTTATAAAAAGGGCTGATATATTAGATACATAATTAGCTTATTATAAAATCTTATTCTGGCTATAAACTACAGCTTATCGCTAACATGACACAACACATTGCACTTTGTACTAACTATACTACCAACAGTAAGTTTCTTTACTTTTTCAAGTCACAAAAATTTATTTATTTATTTGTTACCCTCGTCACGGCTGTCCATCGGCGGTGACCTGACTAATGTGCGAGAGCGCTTTGGAACACGTTATTGTACACTATTTGTATAAATAAAGACATAAAAAGGAGAATAGAAACAGACTTCTGATTGTGAGACCACTTACAATGAATACCTGAAAACATATTGTTGCATAAATGATTACAACGTAATAATCCTACCAATATTTTACGTGTGAAAGTTTGTGACGATGGTTGAATGTTTATTATTAAGTAAGTTGCATGTAGATTGTTGTATAATAATAATATAATATTATCAGCCTTGCTTTAAACTACTCCACTGCTAACCATGGGCCTCTGCTCAGTGTGAGTAAGGTTAGGCCATGGTCCTCCAAGCTGGCCCAGTGCGGGTTGGCAGACTACACATAACTTCGAGACCATTATTAAGAACATGCAGGTTTATTAGGAATTGAATAAAACTGGCATACAGATAGACGATCTTCTAATTGGATACATAGGAAACTTGACCCAAATGGAATATGAATAAGACACTAGGTCCTAATAACCTATAAATATTTTGGACATTAATGTTTGTGAATATAACCTCTCACATCCACAAATTGCACGGAGCGCCATTGTACATTTAACAAGTCACCTTGCCACTACGAGACAGTTACCGTGGTATTCAATCTACGAAACAAAACTTAGTGCGTTACTCTATTATTGATCCAGACCTGCTATTTGTACGCATTGCTACATTATTTGTAAGGTCCGCCGTGATACAGAATTTATTCCAATTGCGAGAGTTGCATTTTCATATACAAATATGATAGTAGCCAGCAATGAAGTTTTGAAACTCTTTGCTTCGAAACCATGAAAATGTGTACGTCAGAACAAGGTTAGAGCGTAGCATGACTAACTTACATAGATAGCGTAGTGATTTAAGTGGTAGTCCCGCCACTTCTATTACGCCGAGTCTTATGTGATCGAATCCAACACGGAACAAAACTTTGTTTTATCCAGAAATGGTTGTCCTGTATCTATGTAGGTGTTATTTGTGTCCGTTGTTTGAATGTTAGTAAAGTCCCCCGCGACACAGGAATAGTATCTATTGCGGGGGCTATCTTCTTAAAAGAAAAAAAAATAAGTCGTTTTTCTACGAAATAAAGAGAATGCGTACATCAGGACAAGGTATGAGCAAAGCACGTCAGTTACTAATGTTTGCGCGTTTTTACTTGGAGTGTATATTTTGTGGCCCACGAGTTACTGGCCTTGCTATTTTATAATAAACCTCTCTTTGGCTACAGCATCCCAAAAGCTTATTCACGATGGACATACGACTGCAGAGTATTACCAGCGCTTATCTTTGATCACCGGCTTTATTATGGACTGGTCTGGATAAGTGATGAGGACGTTTAAATATTTTGCAATGATATAAATGATAACTGACCCCTTTCTGGAAAAAATATGGAGCTCTGGACAGTATATGATTTGAAACATTTTTCACACACAGGTTGTTGGAGTATGAGATGATATATTGTAAATATGTGTATGGTTAACAACTTGTATTCATAAGACTGTCGCGTTGGTCCTGTCGCATTAGTTGACGGTTATGTTTGAGGTCGGGTTTGATAACCAAGTTGTGTAAAATGTTAAGTGTAATGTATGTTATTGCACGGAGTCTTTCACGTTTATTCAAAGGATCTAAATCGTTCTTGCTAAATGGGAGTGTATGAAATACAGTGAATACTTCTCTGCCTACAACCTCGGTGATATATAAGCATAAGTATAGTATGAATACTTATAATGTACTAGATTTTGCCTACGGCTTCGCTCTCGTGAATAAAGGTTAGGTTAGGTTACTAACAGTACTTTTTTCTGGATGAAAGGTACCCTATATATTTTTCTGTACCCCTGACAATGTGTATGCGACATTTCACGATGATAGGTTGAGTAGTTAAGGCGTAAAAGTTTAACAAACAAACAAACTCACATTCGTACCTACTTATAATATTAGTTGATAAGTTTGGATTCAATCTTGCTGATTCTTCGAGGTGTTTCGGCACCTCGGTTTATTGTTAGCAGGGGGCAGAGTAGTATTATTATTTTTTTTTTATCTAAAGCTTATATACTATTAAAGCGCACCATAACAAAATAACGAGATAATGAAAAGACATAGTAATCGCAATATTTATAATAAGAAATTCCACTGTTAGTCTACTAAGTTGACATGAAAGCTTTATTGGTCTCCGTTGCGAGATAATATAATTGAGTCGCTGTTTCTATTCAGCGAGAATTCTTGTATTGAGTTCACGCTACGTGGCCTGTTATGAGAGAAAACATCACAGTGAAGTATCATATATACACTTTCGCCGACGTTTCGGTTACTCTCCGTGACCATGGCTGCTGAAAAGCAACCGGAACGTCGGGGAAAGTGTAAAATTAGATCAAAATAGTTATAATAGTTTTAATAATTTAATTAGCTTCAAAATTAGTAAAGTTTAATAGTAGTAGTAGTATGTAGTGTAACAGTTTCTTAATTATGTAATAGAGTGTCAAATAAACAACGCGATAAAATCCGTATATAGTAGTTTAATTTCTACGAATAGATAAATATGTTACATTTATTTGGCAGCCACCTTGCAAAAATTGTCGCTCTCCTCTCACCTAGACTAAGGACTCTCACTTAATACTTTTTGATACACTTATGAATTTGCTGTCTCATAGCGGCTATGGCGGATTACGATATATCATCGCTTAAACTAACATGATTAAAACTTTCAAAGGAGGCGAGAGGTTTGAACGGTTTATCTTTCAAGTTAAGCTCAGAATGTTTGTAAAGAACTGTTTGAGGGCGGTTACACACCGCGACTGTTTGAAGCGACGCAAATGCGCAAATTGTTTGTATTCATTGAGTCCTGCTATTAATGCTGTAATTATTTTTTTATTTTAGTTGAAGGGCTTTTTCTTTAATGTGATTATGAATCTCTGTCGGGGTAAAAACGATAAAAATTTTATTTCGGGTCTATTATTGCTGTCATTGTTAGAAATAAATAAAAACGTGACGTCGTCCATTTAGTAGTTTTTAAGTTTATCGCGAACAGACAGACTCGGCGGGGTTCTTTGTTTTATAATATGTAGTGAGATTGTATCGTGAACATATCGTTGCTTGAAATCGGGCCTGATAGTAAAGGTATACGATTAAAAACGTATAGCTACTGCATCGCAACTAAGCGCTACAAAAGTTGCTGTTTGTATCTACTCTAAGTCAAAGTCAAAAATGATTTTTTACTTTTTATGGTGGAGATGTCCATATGAAGTGCTAAGATTTTTACATCCTATGAGAAGAACAAAATCATAACGTACTTGTAACCATTTCATCCTCGTGATATTTTCCTCCGTCACAGTGAGAGCTCTTTTCTCCTCCAGCTTGTATGTCTCATCGTAGTACGTGTACTCAGTAAACGTCAACCCACTGGTGGTATACTGCTGCGTAAAGTATACCGATATAGTTCCATTTACTATGTCGTGTTCTATTATCCATTTGCACTTGATGGGAACTGGGAAAGGGTTAGGAAAGTTTGGAGTCTGTATAATTCCCACGGGGCCTTTGACGCGGCCTCCGCAGGCTTGTGCTCGCTGGTACTCTCTGTCGTCATCCTGCGCAATTACTTCTGCTGCGATACTTATAAGTGTAATGCTGAACAAACGGTGCATTATCCTGTAACAAGAAGAATTTAATATTTAAACAATAGTTAATCTTTTTGAAATTATTGTGTAGGTTCTACAAATGTCATTAATGTAAACATATGTAAAGACGTTTGGAAGATTGTAACTTGATTACGTGTAAATCTTGGACGGATTTTAATGAAACATTGCACACAGATAAAATATGCGTTCCTGTGGAATTTACACGGGCGGCTCGGCGGGCAGAAACTTTTACTTTATAATTTGTATTGAACACTTTTTAAGACATTGTAGCGCCTCAAGTAGTTTTAATTTGCTTCAAGGTGAGATAGACCGGATGATATTCTTTCATAAGGATAGTGCATATTAATTCATGCAATATTAATTCATTATTTAAAGCAATAAAGGCCTCTTAGTTATATACAATGTGTTTCTTCAGGTTGAATTATAATATGACGGTTGAATAAGGAATGAATAGCTTTTACAAATTCATTATGTTGTCAGTCAGTAAATGTTGTTGGCTTTTCCTGTCTGGAATTCTCAGTAGCGACATGGAATCTAAACGATGTGGCATATGATAGATGGTAATAGGCTTGCTCCATATTACGTAGGACCTAAAAATATAGCTGTCGAAATGTGGAACCTCTATGTCTTCCTTGTTGATGAGACCTTAGGTAATATAATTAAATTTAGATATCTATACTATAGAAGATAACGCCCTTTATACAAAGCAATCACAGTTTTGTAGGTAAGTACACACATGATAATGTATTGATTACTTATACAGGCAACACCTTGAGTAGAATAGGTTGCGTCAACATGACGATCCATCTGTCTGCAGGTAAGCGATGTAGCGATGAGGTCTATTGACTGTGTATGATTTTCAGTAGATGACTATCTAGGGTACAGCTTGCTAGGCGGTAAACGAACATTCAGGTTAATGGCCGACCGTGATCTTGAACTGAATAAGTTATATTTTATAACATTGTATCACAAAATGTTGTGTATGGTATATGGCTTCTATTATTACAATCACAGAGTCAAAGTCTGGTTCCTGGAGAGGTAAGCAGAGATTACGGATTTCCGCTTGCTATGTTCCTGGTGCGCCTTATTCCTTCTTTTCTTTTATTTAATTTCATTATATTCATCATATACGTTCAACAGCTTAACTAGTCTGATACTAGCCTGTCTTCCAAATGTATTCTTGTCATAAAACTTAAGCTTAAAGGTACAGTAACATTAAGAAGCGGCTCAACCACGTCTTTATATTTGAATATTTTCATAAATACTTATAGGTACTTAATAGATAAAAAAAAAACATCTAGCTTTATTTTCTAACAGCATCTTAAAAGTTGATATTTTTAAATTGAAGCGACATTTGCTTTAAACCAATTCAGACAATGTATAAACAATGAATCGTTCTCACAATTCGTGAATCAAAATAAAGCATTAATTCTTGTCTTGAAAATTGTCGTATTTATCAAGATGTGCGGATTTGAGCATAATAATCTTAATAAATATTTATTTAAGAATTTTTCTTATGGAAAATTATTGCTGATATTTTATATTGGTTAAATATGATCTGTGATGATTGGATGATACCGAACCGAATTAACAAAAAGCTTGCTAAATATATTATTTAACAAGACTGTAGCTACATTCCTGTATATCCAACGCCTACGATAGGAACGCCAGGCACCACAGGACAGGCTTGCCTAGTGTGGGGCCGCCGGATATCTACTAAATGTAAAAAGTGTAATCTTTCTTGTTAATAAAAATATTCTATTCTATGCTGTGGGAATATAGGACATGGTCTATCTATGAGCTGAGTGTCATCCAAATCCGGTTACCTAATGCTATTTCGCGTGCTTAAGTAACAAACATGTTAAGACAATTTTAATTCGACTTATGTAGAGGCTCATAAGTCAAGATGCAGTCCTTACTAAAATGAGAGGCTTTATTTAGGAGCACATGTAGTAACCTGATTGGGCACGTACCGCTACTTTACAGAATATTGCACATAAATAAACTTACGTCATATTTTGCCACTAAACAAAGTTTAAAAATGCTCTTTTTAAAGTGGTGTTCTGCTGCTAGATTTAATAGTGCAACAATTTCATTTGACATTAATGAACAATTTAAGACTGCACGGATGTTTTAAGTAGTTGCCTCATCACTACCGATGCATCAAATGTTATTAGTTCGATCCCTACACGGAACAAAAATAAGTGTGATTCTTATATTGTTTTTTTTGTTGTCTGATCGTGTCTGTGGTGTAAATCTCCTGCGATACACGATTTAACCCTAGAGAGAAATATGTCCTTAAAAAGAAAATAACAGAATAAATTATTGCTTTATATTTTAGAAATCCTACAAAATATAATTTTGACAGAAATTGACACAAGTTCTGACACAACAGAACTGAGAATTGTACTGAACTTGCCTTTGATAAGTTAGCAAACAATAAGTCTAAAAGCAGTACCTTGAAACCGAGTAGTACCTAAAAATTTTACGATATCTAAATTTAGTGAGCAACAAAATTGCGTGCTCTACATAATATATTGATTGTTAATTATGTCTATATGTGTTAATAAAGCCTATTTATTTAAATCATCAGTAATCTCAATCTTTATTAATAGCGATCAGATAATAGCGGGAGACACATGAGATTTAGTTTAAAATGAAATCTGTTTGGAACGTAAAATATATTAATTATATAACATGACGTACTAATCAATAACATTGTTATCGTGTGTGAATTTTATAATACAAACGACAAACTGAATCAAGAGACTAAATGCGGTAACAAAGGGAATGTGATACATGAAACATCACATATTGCCTGCCGGCTTACGAAATATTCATTTGTGATTGGAGTTATCAAATAGCGTATACTGTATCCAGCGAACCTATATTTAACAGTGTCTGCTTTTGAGTTATTCCATGTGTTTTAAGAGAAGAGGGAAGGAGGGGGGCTATTGAAATATGCAATTAACAGACCTAACGCAAAAATTCCGAGACTGGGAAACATAATATGTGAATTACTCTTTTTGTAGCTTGTGTGTGGATCATCAATCTAGAAGCATGATCTCAATACAAACAACAGATAATTATGTCAGTTAAATCTAGTGTGACTCTAATACTATTCCATATAGTGAGGCGCAGAAAAATGAATTGTATATAAGTGCTTTGAATGTTCTATCTTATTCACAAGTTGTGCAGTAAATTATATTGTCATTAACGATGTTCCTAGACCTATCTCTTAATATTTATAAATCTGTTACCTTTATGACTTGAACCATTAAGTTGCAATCCAGAGACATCATGTCTTTGGCGTATTGCACCTGAGTATTTATAACAAACAGTCACCAATTGTAAATCACTAAGCATCCCTGAAATAGAACTCTTTCATGAAAGCATTCCAGTGAAGATTTGTTGAGAAAAGTCACATTATCCAGTACATGGGAGGACAAAGCACAAGGGTGCAGGTAAGCGGTAATAACTTACTATAACATCACGACGCTCAGTATACTCGTAGCCTCATGTTGCGGGCTCTTTGAGAAGTGCCGCAGTATTAATAGGAACCACTTAATGGAGACAATTTGGTTTGTGTTATTTGCACGTGAATGCGATACTGCTTTGATATAAATATGTATGGCACTAATGAAGAGTATAAGGCGTTACATTATTTAACTAGTAATATACATTATTGAAAGAAATATAAGTAAATCACTAATGTACCTATTATTTGGCTATATTCGATCAAGAAATAGAGTATTACTAACTGTGAAGTTTATAAATAATAGTACAAATATCCCTTATAAATCTAAGCTAAATCGTTTAAGGTATAAATGAATTGTAGGCTTTGATATTACAAGTTTATGTGGTGGGAATACATACAATCATGATTGGTATTTACGTACTTCGAAAGTTTACTTATAACTACTTTTTTTTTTTTTTTTTTTTTTTTTTTTTTTACGTGGGGGAATGCAATGACGCATATCCCTCCGCGGGGGCGGGCGGAGGGATTATGTCGGACTCGCCGGGGTAAAGAAAGATGTTGAAAATATAATGTACCTCCCGGGATACCGACTAAACCTACCACGGTGTTCCTCGACACAACCACTATCAGCGGGGCCGCGCGAATCGCTTTCGCATGCGGTCGCGACCCCGCCGAGGTTTCGGCCCGCCGTATGAAACGGCAGGCCACTACACAAAATACCTACCCAAACTAGGCACTTCCGACATTATAAAAACCCTACTGTCTCCCCCCTAGACGGACTCGACACAGAGGCGCACGTGGGAACACGCACGCCGCCTCTCGGACCTGGTGCTGAACGGATAGCGGGCAGGCCCACAAAGCCTGCTACCCCCAGATCAAACCTCAGGGTGGCTGGAGGTCATCGCGCGCCCTCCGGCGCCCGGCTCTGCGGTTGGGGAGAGGGTTTAAACGCTCCCTCTCCCGCTCCGCCGCCTCCTTGATGGAAATTACTTCCTCACAGAAGGAGGCGACGGCGTTCCACGACCTCTCACTCCGGACCATAGACTGAACTACGGCCGGGAGCGAGAGGACAACCGATCCGACTGCCGCGATCAACTCACGGCGCTGCGATGCCCAGGCGGGGCAAATCGCCAAAGTGTGCAGCGCCGTGTCCTCTATAACGTCGTGGCAGTCGCCGCAGTGGTGACAACCGGGCGTCTCTTGCCGGCGTGTACGACACAGGAACTGGCCAAAACAACCGTGGCCAGTCAGTACCTGTGTCAGCCGGAAGGTGAGGGCGCCATGCCGCCTCTCCAGCCACTCCTCAAAAACGGGACTTACCGCCACGATCGTGGCGTGCCCAGCACTGGGGTGACTTATAACTACTGCCAAGGCAAGCTAACCCAAATGTCAATCGTTCCTAAAAAGGAACTCTTGAAAATTAAATCCAACATGATCGTGTTAATTCATCTAACATACACCTAAAAGATCAATAAGGCGGGACTAAAACTGTTGAAATCATATTTTATGCATTGACCTCTTGAAATACTTGCCTCGCCGCAATGAAAAAAACAAAATCCATTAAACTGCTGTTGTATAGTTTTTATGAAATATTTATTTTCATAGACCGTATCTATATTTAAAGTAATACAAAATATCATTCAAGGAAATCATTTTTATGAAAGCAAACAAATAATAAAGAAAATCTTTATTATATAAATAGGCAAAGACAAAACAGTTCGGTGCCATTTACGCCTCTGCATGTCAAATAATTTTTTATCTAGTTACTATTGACGAATTTTAATTATATCAACAAATATATATACAAATATATACATATAGTTTGTTATTTCATGTTGGAATAACGTACATTCAAATGTAATCTTAAAATTTTCAATAATTGCATCAGCCTCCAATCCAGCACAGCAGCCGATTCAAGATGGTTGAAATGTCAAGAAATAAATCGGAATATAAATCGCACATATTAAAAACATATATGTTCAAGACAGCTACTAAATATGCACTACACTACGTTCAATCCATTTGTGAGCATAAATAGTTAAAATCAGGATGTTTGCGTATATAAGGATTTTATTCGTTTTTCTCTTGAATACAGTGTAAGTCAGTACTATAATCTAAAAAGTAAAAGAATGCCCTTCGACTGTAAGTATATAACTTTCTTATTCAGTTCTTAGTTTTAAAAGTTCCGATTTACGTTGACATACGTTTACTCCTAGTTCAAACTACTCAGCAAAACTCTTACAAAGTAAGAAAATTTGTTTTGCAGAAGTCGAAATCTTATTTGATTTAAGTTCAGGTCATTCAGATTGTTCATGCTGCGTTTGATTTTATTTGTTAATTATATTTCGTTTTGGTCACATTACAAACAACTGCATATTACTTTATTTACTTTGTTTCTTTGATCAATATAATTAGTTTATAATCTAATCGCTCAACGAAAAAAACAGGGATTTTTTATTATTTACGTTGACAATATTTTTATTCGAATAGTTGGCGATAATATTCATCGGGGCTGTATAAAAAATCTAGTTCTAACGAAACCCTTTGTTATCGATAGACATTTCGATAATTAATTCAGTGTATCACATTATTTTTGTCTTATAAAATCCACAAAGCGATTTTTTTGTGTTTTGACTGCTATAATGTATTGCTATAAATTGAGCAGGTCTGTTATTCGAAAAGAAAGACAATTTAGGAATAAAATAAAAATTATCAAAATAGACTATCAATCTAGTCTTAGTGTTAAATACAATAGTACTCTGTAAGTAAAAATAAACATCAAATGTTAACTTAAAATGCGTTTTGGTTTACATATGCCTTTATTAGGCGTAGCGCAGCATTTATTACCAGAATTGGCCTTTACATCTGAGACAATATAGGTATATACGGTATACCCATAATTTATAACACATACATTGAATTTTCCTTAAACGATAATACGAGAAACTTCTACTGATTCTTGTACGTATTACAAAAAACAACTGTACAATAAACCTACGTTAGCAGGATTATAAAGAAAACCAGCAAAATGTTGACGTAGTATTTTGCGGTAATCGCTAAAACTACCCAATTTCTGTTGATTAAACAAAAGTGCATTAAATAAAGATATGTTTTTGTATATGAAATATTTAGTACTTTATACAAATAAGAAAATAAATATTGGGATATTTATAACTGCTAGAACACTTTATTTTTCAACTTTTTACTTGTTCATTTGTCTACGGAAGAAGCGCCTTTGCTTTTGTTCAAAATAATTAAATTGAGAGAGTAATTGAGTCTGTGCAGTAAAGGTAAAAACCTTACTCGGATCAAGTAATTAAGGGTTTCTAAGACCGAGATAGTGCTATTTGCTTCAATCAAAATCCATTCAGAGATTTGTGTAAAGTTAAATGTCTGAATAGGTTTTGATACAGTTTTTACCGACCGGTAGTGTAAGGTTCAATTTAAAATGTAATATACGTCTCAACAATTTTTTTTAATAGAACCTGTGATATTTATGACATTTGTCAGCGGTATAAATTGGATTTTAATTTAGAAATGAGATTGAGGTCTAAAGTTTTTTGAGATTGCTCAAACAAGTTTTATTTAATTGTCTATAACATTCAAGAATGTATACCTAATACCAACTAATGATCTCAAGCCACTGTTGTTTCGTGTGGGGATCGATCACACAACACACGGTACACTAACAATCAAATGTAACAATAAATGTAAACCATTTTCAATATAAGTAGCTAGTATTTATAGGTTCTACTTGATCTGTTATGTCGAAGCCAGACTGGCTTAATTTGGTACTCACCAAAACTCTACCGTCTGAAACATTTTGGAAGTTTTTTCATTTACTTTTGTATGCATTGCTAGTGTGGATTTATATCAGTAGTGTAAATGTTATTAATAACAGCTGTAGTCTTATATCGAGATGAAAATGAATTTATACAAAATATTTTATTTTGTATAATTAAGACTTGAAATTAGACGTAGAAAAATACATCAATTACATATATAATTACCTAATTTTTATTCATAATCATATTTAAATAGCTGCTCCACAAAACTATACCGGTTTTATCGAGAAGTTTACAAAAACGTAATTATATTGAATACTAACATTTTAATGTCCATTGTATCCTTTCATCTTAATACGACACTTATTACATACACCTCACTTCACTCGTATCACGCAAAGCACTCGAGCTCGGTTCGTACACTCGAGTTTACGGGAGCGACTGACACAGTACAGAGGTCTGCTTGCTACGACAGATGCCGCGCTACTGAACGGAATTTCGTTGATAAGTGTTGGCGCTAAAGCTACAGCCAAGGTTGTCCTCCTCTTTGCGTAACTTCACTCAGTGTCCGCAATACCACGGTCTCATTTCAGTAAATTATAATTCAGTACATTCTAGTAGCCGAAATATCTATTTTGGCTTCTACAGACAAAATAAACAGAGCTCAATGTTACTTTTTGGCTCTTAGTTCTTTCAGTCGATATAACTAAAAAAACTAACGTGGCAGTGAATACCGTTTGAGTTAGCGCTGCGCTCTCAGTAGTCTTCGTAAGGCTGTAACAAAGATTATCTCGTTAGTGCTTACAGTGACAAAATTGTATTTAGAAGAATAGTGCTTAGTTAATTTCTTCTCTGCGGGGCAAGCGGTAAGGTTATATGGCTTATCTGAGTAAAAGCACCAGATCCTACCGAGTAAACCTACCACGATGTTCGTCGACGCTATGTCGGCAGATCCGTGCGAATCATTTTCACTTACAATTCGTGACCTAAAAGTATTAATCTTATATTTGTCGTATTTCATGCATAGAAACCGAACCATCATTACTCGTTATGACTCGTTGACCGCTGAGCCAGATTGAAACTTAGGAAAACAGTAAATTTGAACTTTTGATATGCACCACGATGTAATAAATGAGCTATACTTATACAAGTGCTAAAGAAAATGCAATACTAATATAATTACTAAAATTTTTGTATAAAGACTTTGGGTTCCATATACAAATCATTACATGGATGAAAAAATACCGTTGTGGTATAACTATTTATAATCCTTAGAGCATATATCGGTTGTACATTAAACTAGTCATAATACTTTATCTACAAAAGTGAAAATCTTTATAATGAAGATGTTATTACATTTTCTCGATGATATCGCTGCAATATGATCCAATCTCTATAAATATCTTGTTGGAAGGGATGGATCAAAACTTAATTAAGTTTAATTTTGTGAACGGATCTTCGTTCTCAAGTTATGAGATCTTCCGCTACGTTTTCGAGAAGTAAATGAACGACATGATTGTTATAATTTAAAACCACTTTAAAGTTTTCATATTTAAACATATTGGTTTGAGGCAGTTTCAAATATTGCACCGGGAAACAGTTCTGAAAGGAACGGTCCGTTCAGAGTTGTTTTCCTAGAAATATTAGGAGGATGGCCATGCCCTACGCCCGGGTGAATAATCGAATATCGCTTTCGTTTTGGCGTAGAAATTAGTTCTACTTCACATAATCCAATAAACAATTAATATCAAAAATTAATTTTCCATTATTTACGTGAACAAAAGCTATCTATACTATAAATATTAAAAAATAATTCAAATATTCATCAGAGAACCAAAAAATTTCATTGCCTTTAAAAAATCGAAGTATTGGATTTTTTATCTATCTTTAATATCACGTAGCTTTTGCAATATCTCCATCAAGATTTTTGCTTATTTATATTATACACTGACGGACTCATAAACCGCATCAAAGTTCAGGATTACTTTCGAATTCATATTTTTGATAAGTATGCAAACATTTTAGATTAAACTAAATAAAAATGTTGAGACTGTCCATTAATCATAAAAAGAACAAAATTGAAAAATAGAATTGCAGTAAAAGATAAAATTATAGCCGGAAAAATAAAATGAATGCATAGTATCAAATTCGTTTGTTATTAGAGTAAAGTTTGAAATCAATTATATTTGTTTTTTTTTTCATTTGCGGTTTAAATTATTGTTACCAATAGTATTGATTATTAGTCTTTTAAACTCAAGAAAAGTTTCGTAACCATAAATATGGATACTTCGTCCGAGCAAACGGCTCAAATTGTGGCATTGGTGCGGGAAGGCTTAGATCAACGAATGATTGCTAGAAATCTAAATTTAAACCAGTCTACGGTTTCTAGAGTATACCGAAGGTTTGTAGAGACATGTTCTTACAAAAAGAGACCCGATACTAGCAGAACTCGAGCAACCACCCATCGTGACGACCGATTTATTGTCCTACGAAATCGTTTCCTCACGTTAGTAAACATCAAAACAAATCTGAATGAAGTGCCTTGAGTAAACGTAAGTGCACGAACAATAAGAAGAAGGCTTAAGGAAGCGGCAATCACCCCTTTTAGACCAGCAAATGGTCCAAAGCTGTCTGCAGCTCACAGACAAGCTCGTTTAAGATTTGCACGTGAACATCTTAATTGGACTGAAGAGCAATGGGCCTCCATATTGTTCACCGATGAGTGTAGGACATGCTTAAATAGTGCAGACGGTCGCAGAAGAGTCTGTCGTCGACGTGAGGAGAGATATGCTCAAAGTTTCATTGAGGAGCGTGTTCCTTTTGGAGGCGGTTCGTGTATAGTGTGGGGTGGCATTTCGATGATCAGGCGAACAGAACTTGTGTTCATCGACATGGTTCGTCAAAACGGTAGAAGAGGTGATTTGACGTTACAACGCTATATAACAGAGGTTTTAGAAACTCACGTGGTACCTTACCCCATGTAAGGTACCGAAGGTAACCGGTTAATAGGCGAAAATTTTAATCTAATGCAAGATAATGCCCGACCCCACGCCGCTACACAAGTTCGACAATATTGCGAAGAGGTTGGGATACGTACTATGAATTGGCCGGCACGTAGCCCGGATCTTAATCCGATTGAGCATGTTTGGGACAGTTTAAAAAAGCTGTATATGCGAGAAATCCTGTGCCCGCAACAGTGGCAGCACTAAGAACAGCGATTTTAAAAGAATGGAACAATATGCCGCAAGACTGTTTAATAACCCTAATCAGACCTATGCGGAACCGATTAGAATCTGTAATAAGGGTACGTGGAGGTAATATACCTTGTTAAAAGAAAAAAAACCTGTGCCTCAAAGTTTTTTTTATTGTAACATCCAATTTTCAAAAAATCAACCATAACCAAATTTTGTTGCATTTATCGTTATTGTTCAAAAAAATTGAATGGTTCTTTCCAGTATACAAACATATACTTAAAGATATGATACTACGCTGTTATGAAGTTAGCGAACCAAACTATAGGATTCAATTTAAATTTGTATAAAAAGTTTAAATACTTGGTTAAAATGTTTATTTCAAAGGCGTCTTGAAAATTGATGCATTTTATGTGTCCGTCAGTGTATTTAATCAATGTATACTCACGTGGGCCGTGGGTCCCGAATGCCGATGTAGCCGTTAAAGAGAATAATACATTTCAATTCTATTGTATTCTAATGAATAATGTGAATACAAGTGAAGGCTGAGATGCATGCATGAAGTAGGATCCATTTCTCTATTTACAGCTCTGGCAAAACGAGCGTTGAAGAAAAGTCTCATAAAGCAATGTTTTTATTTCACCATTGCATCATCTATGCTATCATAATGCAAAAAATACCAAGAAACTGGAAAATAATAAATTAAATATTAGCTGTAATTTATTTTAGTAAATAAAGTGAAAATATTATATCATTACAAACACAGAAACGTCAATAGAGTTATAATAAATTTCGCTTTTGACGAATCATAGTAAAATCGCATCCTACAAAGTTTGTATAAAATGCAGCATTCATGTTCAATTTTCCTTCTTGATTAATCGTGGTTTAATTACCTCTTAAAGCAGTCACTAGCATTTCTTAGCTCTAGTGTTCTTTTTATATCCATAGTGTCGACTTTTAATTTTCTTTGAAGCGCAATATGCTGAATGTACAAATAAAATCTTTGATTTATTCATGGAACTGCTGTTTTTCTTCGCGTATTTTTTCACCATTTGCGTAAAGTGTTCTGAAAATCTTAATACCGATGCTATATTTTTTAAACTTTTGCAATAATGGCAGATTTAGAATTTGACTGTATATTTTTACGTTTTTTTGTAACCATAAATATGGCGATTGATATTAAATGCTGGTAAATTTATTTGAAATATTATAACATAATATTGCTTTTTGATGTACTAAAATAAATATTTGATTCATGTAATTTTTAATACATACTTGTGTAATAACGTTTGAATTGAATACGAAAATTAAGATAAGGTAAAAATACTATAATTGTATAAAGATGTTAGGATATTAGGATGTTTGTTACTCAATCACGCGTAAACCGTTGAACGAGTTTGGATAAAACTTAACACACAGAGTATGTCCATATTATCGCGGAGATACTTTTTATTCCAGTATAGTTTCGGTGTATAATACATGCAGAAACACTAAATTAGGAGGCGTTCGGCAAGATTATCAGCACAGTAAATTGAACAACGACAATTCTCTTCTGAACGGTTTTGAAGTATACTATTAAGTAAAATGTTTTAAGCTAGTTCTCTTAAGTTAAATATCTCATATACTTATACTACCCTTCGAAGTCAAGAGATAGACGTCGAAAAGTTCGTGACTATCGCTCGAGGCGTCGTCGCTTCGTCGAGTCGACGTCGCAGGACAGATCAAAGTGACTGCATCCTGCAATTAATAGCTTTTATAAATGAGATGCTTTTACTTTGACGTTTTTAAATATATGTGTGTAGTTTTTTGGTATGCTTAATATATTGTTGCGTGTGTGTGTTTAGTGCCTAGAGTTTGAATATATTTGAGTTCGAGTAGTAGTTTGTAGTGGTTAGTGTAACCGACTGCTACGCCTGAGGTCGCGGGTTCGATTCCCGCACAAGTCAAACATTTGTGTGAGTGAACATGGATGTTTGTCTTGGTCTGGGTGTTTCTATGTATAATATGTACGTATTTACAAAAAAAAATGTATACATGTATGTCTATCGATTGTCTAGTACCCATAATATAAGCTCTGCTTAGTTTGGGCTAGATGGTGTTGTGTGTTTGTGGTAGAATATTTATTTATTTTATTAAATCCATACCAAAATTACAAATACATATATAACGTTTTCATGACTGAAAAAGCTAAAAGCTAAATAAGATCATGTTGCTTACTATTTTACACATTATTTTACACCGACACTTTACAATAATTATCATGAAATACTATATTTAGGATGCCGAGGCCAACCAAGACCAATCAAATTTAAATCACGTAATTTGATTGGCTGATGTTAATTCAGTCTGCCAAATATCCGTTTGAACATTTGTTTTTAAATTTTTGTGTTGATCTGTTAGCTAAGCTTTTGTAGTCCTTTCAGTAACTGGGTATAAGTCTCGTTATAGCTTTATAAATTTACACGAAGATAGTTAAAACTGAAGTTGTGTTATTTTTTACATGAATACTACTTATTATCATGACTATAATATATTGTTAATAAATGCTTAGCAACAGCTTAAAATCAAATCAGAGAGTACGCATTCACAAAAATAAAGAACATTAAGCAACACACAGGTGATCTTGATTTGTCCCTAAAATACGTGAACTATTTTTGATGATAATTGTTGTATCGAATGACAGTCGGTGCTTAGCATAGACACAGTATACATTTCACAGACTAGTAAACTTGACAATACATGTGACACCATTATATCACCTGTTTACTTGTGTAGTGTATAAGCGTGTTAGTAACAACTAACACGCTTGGATCATAGACAGACAAGCGGGGCCCTAGTAGAAAGCTAGAGTGTTCTGTGTGTTAAAATCATATTTGATAACTTTTTTTAACTTATTTGAGTTTTCGTTAGGTAATAATAATAATGCTTTATTGTTCCAATAAAGCAATAGAATTCTAGTTCTTATTAGAATTAAACTTAATTCTGACTACTTAGCACTATTACTAGATATCCTTTACAAAATATACTTCAGAACTAACCTAACGGTAATCTCATCTGTGAGTAGGTCAACTGGTCACAACGACAAAGTTGATAGCTTACTCTCGGGACGCTGCCTGTTTTTTAATCCGGATAACACTGAAAGCGTCTCAAAGCATGTATTATGCAATAGTATCTGTTTTATTTCAAAAACAATTCTGTATTATAAAGCAGTGACGAGTCTTGGAGAATAGCGTTTAAGATATTGTATCGTAGCTAACAACAACTAAAGTAATAAAATAACTGAGCAGACAGCTGTTGAGCGCATTCGTTACCGAACTGTCCTTAGAATGCCTCGTACTGAGGGTAAACACATATCGACGCATATTTTGTGGTAGCAGCGGAATATTGCAAGTTGGAGTTCGCCTAGATGCCACGACGCGACGTGGTTGTCCCTTACCAGAGGAGGAGTTCAGTATTGTTAACCTTTTTCTATAGCAATAGTTGGGGTGAGCAATTCAAAGGTGCGTGGCGGGTTAATCTTTTCTTAACGACTTTATTACAATCGATTGCCGCCAAGTCATGCCTAATTCGATTCAATATAGCTCCTAAAGAACTTCAAGTATTTTTCTTTTCTAAAGTAAGAACTATGATCTTTATTTCGTTGATTTTGCAACTGTCAAAAGGCTTAGAAAACATTCTGAAACATTTTAAAGGCCATGTGTATGGCGTGCTTTTCTTAGTATAATAAAACAATTATTTCTATTACTCTTTATTATTTTATAAACTGTTAATGAGCTTGAATTTAAATGTAAAATGACAATTCAGTGGGAATATAACTATTTGTTTATATAGCTATGTAACCAACAAATTATTTTTATATTTACACATTAGATATGAGAATTGATAGTATTTTGATTTCTGATGTTGGTTGATTTAATGTTACTATTGTGCTCCTTGACAGCACGAGACGTTATAAGCATAACATTACAAGTATTGGCGACTTATTTTAGAAAAGGTTTTACTTTTTGTGGTACAAATTACTAGTATCATTGTTAACTTGTCCAGCCAAACAAGTCTGCTTATTCTAGTGCTTACGTTAAATGAGATCACGTTGCTAGTAGAACAAGAAATAAAAATAATCTGCACAATGTGGCATGTGTTAGGCAGATGGTTAAGTTCTTTAAATTGTGATTAATCAAATGCTGCGGTATACTGATGAGGGTCATGTAACTATCAGCAATACTTTACGTCCTTGAAATATGACTGCACTTTTATGTAATAGGTACGCTGTATAAGTGAGAATTGGCAGAAAAATAGCGGTGGTGCGCCAGCCGAATTTTATGTATCCTTTCATCACTAATTCAATCGTTATTATTTGTCTGCCTGTTTAAATATTAATCCCATAGTGGCCAAAGAGACGATTGGATGGTGGCTCTAGGTAATTGTAATTGTATACAATCAGTCAACATTGTTGCAAGTAAATCTTGGACTGTGTAACAATAGTGTTAGTTGCACAGCGTTATCATCTTAATGTAATATATGAAAACGTAAATATTTACGTTATAAGACATGTGGTAATATTTCAGCTTGATTAAGCGACTGCTTTAATGGCACAGTGGTAATAAAAGCGAGTGCTGTGCATTACGACAACGACGATAAAGACGTTTTCAGTATAGTTTCAGCGACCACGACAATTCCGTGGTCGCTGAAACTAAACTTGGTCGATTGTATTACAGCACCGCCTACTTCCTACTTCTTTAAGGATAAATAATACGCATCATTTTGCGTTTTATGGTATAAGCATAATTGTATCATACATTTTCGAGATCCCTATAACTAATTAGAAATAAAAGAGTATAATTTAGAAAGTACTTTATCAATTTTATAATCCACTTCAATTCAGTAAATATTTGGGAAAAATCTCATTTACCGAGCTGCAAAAGGTACTAAGTTTTGTAGCCGCTATTGAAACTTTAAACAAATATCTATATACTACAGTTTATTTTTTTATTTTATATATATATATATATATATATGTCTTCTTTTAGCAAACGTGGTGTGCTTTGCTTACTAGATTATTTAAACTGCGATATTATAACTGAGATACCAATACTCTAACATGACAATGTAGTTATTTTATTTAAAACTAGTAAGTTTTTCTGTCCAATAGATATCCAAAATAGGTCACCACATTGATGTAGGTCCCAATCCACTGCGAAAAACGATTCACACGCTTCACAAACTATGATTCTCTTAAATTTTGGCAATAACTAATACTACCCACAGTAATAAACAAATTGTTATAATTTTATTCTAAAATTCTTGTTGTTTTGTTAATAATTTTGTATCAGTTATTATGTAAAATCTTTATTAGACTTAAGTATATTTAATTATTATGTTGTCTTTAAGTAAATGTTGTTCATATTTGTAATTGGCACAAGCACACGACCTTGTCTTAGTTAGTGATTATGCAAATGTCAGTTAGCTTCCCAATTAGTTCGTTATATAATAAAATTGTAATTATTGGATACAAATTAGGCAGGAACGAAATTATGGAAATTGAATTTGCTGCCAAAAACTTATCGTAAAACGCGTAATGGAATTATACTGTTTTATTATAAGCCTAGTTGAGGGACAGCCTCTGCAGGTCAAAGGCCTGCATTTCCAGCAACTGTTTGTGGATCACACACACACATAGTCCTATGGGACTTAAACCGACAATACTCGGCGCAATGACAGCGGCGAGATGACCACTATGCCATCCGTGCAGTATGAGTAGACGCGCTTGTGTATTTGCCACTAATAATGTATAAAAACTATACTTGTTTTTGACTTCTTGTTAAGAGTTACAGCAGTTAACAGCTACTGCGATAATATTTCAAACGCTTTATACAAACAGGCCAAAAAATAAACTCACGCTAATTTATAAGCTGTCTGACCCTTTCCCCCACAGTGCACATCATGATTTACGTAAAACATTCTGGTTTAAGGCGATGAGGGTCTCATATAACAACATGAGGAAATATTTACATATCAGTTAAGGTAACAAGGTAGTCACCTAGTAGGGCCCTTGGTATAAGTTTTGATAATGTTTGCGATCCTGAGAAATCAGTAGATCTACTATGAAAATATCCATCAAAAACTTCGGGCCATATAAAAAAGGCTACGATGGAGTTTGTTCAGATTTCTTTCTTGAAAATGATATTACTCCGTTGATCCTACTTGAGGGTTAAATACAATCAAGATGTTACGTACCGAAGTTTAGGAAGAATTCTGAAGTTTCAGGCCAACTCGAACAGTTGGCCTGAAGCTTCAGCATTTCAATTCATGGTAGGTTACATTGCTGCACAAGGCATTTTTTTCTGTTAGTAAATTCGCAGCAACAGCACATAGTCTGTAAAGGTGGCAAGTGCACATTTCCTGACTCCGGAACTGATTACATAATAGGTGCTTTGCCTCTATTCTGTGAGATTAAAATCTCGAACTATACGACTTGTCTATTGTTTCTATATATTTATTTTAGCCTAATAGTGCTTATCGGAACAATAAAATGAACTAAAGTCATCCATAGCTCTGTTACTTTGTTAGTTTCTAATGAAGTTCATTATTATTATAAAACTGAAGAGACACTGCCTTGGCAGCGCAGCGATGCATGAGGTTTCTAGTTTGATATGCGGGTCAGACAAAGGTTATTGTCTTTTTCTGTCTAGAAATTCTCAGTAGCAGCATGGAGTTTACCATTACGTGAAACCTAAAGTCATAGTAGGCGAAATGTGGGTGTAATACCCCTCTGCCTCTCCCAACGAAAATAGAGGCGTCAGACTATGTATGCAATAGAACGGTGATAATACTATACTCGAGAAACATATTCAGCTATGGTTTATTAAACAAATTTAAACCCTTGTCAAATCATGTCTGTGTATTGTTCGACCAGATTGCGAACCATAAAGTGAACCTTCAATCCGACTATGAATGATGAATAAGGATGTAGAGCAGTTTGAATATGTATGAATGATTAGATACTCATTTAAAATATAATTATGGCGGCCTCGATAGCGTAGTAGTTAGTGTAACCGACTGCCACGCCGAAGGTCGCGGGTTCGATTCTCGCACAAGTCAAATATTTTTGTGCATGAACATGGATGTTTGTCTTGGTCCGGGTGTTTATGTGTATAATATGTATGTATTTACAAACTAAAATAAGTATATATTATGTATGTTTATCCATTGTCTAATACCCATAGTACAAGCTCTGCTTAGTTTGGGCTAGATGGTTTTGTGTGTATGTGGTAGAATATTATTATTATTATAATTATATACATATTAAAATACGCAGTAAAAGACTTGATATCAGTTGTAAAAAAAATACGTAGGTAGCAAGAGTTAAAACCTAAAAGTTTAATGCAGTAATTGCCTTCCACCATGTTAAAAAATGTATAAAAGATGTAAGGTTAGTAACAGTACCCTTATCCTCTGACCTTTTCTGTTTCCCTGACAACGTGTATGCGAAAATTATGATAATTGGTCGAGTAGTTAAGGCGTGAAAGAAAACAAACTCACATTTGCATTTATAATATTAGTTAGGATAATAAGATGGAAAATCAAAAATTACAAACAACTTATTTGTTAATATCAGCATGACGGCATCTTTAATAAACGTGATTGAACGTTTGCAACAATATTCAAATTAAATATCGCTAAACAATATTTAGAAGCGAAATGTAACTTGTTTAATGTATTGGCGCAGTTTGCAGTAAATTGTATTTCATTTTGAATCAAAGTTTTCCTAGCGCTCATGTTAACTACACACCAACTCGAAGGCAATCTGTTTGAGTTGCAAACAGTATTTTTTATGCTCTGTAAAGTAAAACACTTGTGGATATTTCGTATTAGATCTAAATTTAAAACAAGCCACTAGAACTTTTGCCGATAATGTGGTAAAAAATTACTTACCGAGGGTTTTTCTTCCTTTTTATTTATAATAATGTCCACACCGAATTTTGTTAACGATAGCCTATATCAAAGGAGATGGGCCATCTACGCAAGATATATAACAGTACAAAAGTATGTGCTCAGCCACAAGTGCACTCTCTGATCCCTAACTTTCAAAACCCGAAGGGAAGCAATCCGACACGACCGGGAAACGATCAGGTACAGGAGTAAAGCCATTGCGTGCTTTCCGAGGCACGGGGCTTTAACTACGAGCGGGCGAGGCGACTATATTTCTATTCATTTTAACATTCTCTTTACTGTCTATTAAAATTAATTTGTTAATTAATCGTAACATGCAGAATATTGCTCGATGACAATTTTCATTTATTACTTTGTCATAATAAAAGTTTTAATAACTGTTTTAATTAATTTCGTTATTCAGTTGCAAACTAATGAATATTTCTAAATAATTTACTAATGTAATAAGTTATTCAAAACTGAATTAAATTAGTGTAACTGTCTATATTCATTTATTTTAAAGTAACTTAAAGTAATATCCAAGTTAAACAAAAAAACTGAGAGAAAAGTTTTAATGGAACTTATGTTCAATTTAAATATACATCATTTCGATGACGGCAATCTTAACAGTATATGCGCAAAAACAAGTGTAAACAGTATTCTCTCAACCTCATAATCCGATAAAATGGCTATCTGACACTGTCGATCAGGATCAGGCAGCACAAATTACGTGTTATCCAAGGTATCGCCAAATTCTTTACTTGCTGCTATTGTCAATTTTTTTACCTTGTGATCAAAAAAACCAGTTTGTTAGTTAGCCTTCTTTATGTTTCAGCGTAACTCTATCAATTTGTCAATCGTATTCAAAATTCATTATATTTCTATAGTCGGTTTTAATAAAAGCACGGTTCTGCAACTACACTCGAAATTACAATTGACACACGTCTTAGATTCTAAGAACTAAACATAAAAGGCGTGATGTGAAATGTAACTATGCCAGACTAACTAAGGAGAATCTACGGCCACAAAGATTTCTAAATAAATTGTCTTTTAAAAAAATAGCCCGCATAAGGGAACAAGCCCTGGCGACCTTACAAACATACAATTAAATTAATAGACGCAAAGTATAATATATGTCCTGTGTGAGTTTAGAACCCATAACAATCAGCAAGGTGAGGCGAGGCGATCGCTGACAGCTACGCCATCAGTGCACTTTATGTACATACAATGCGTCTCAATCTGTCGTTTAATATCAACAAGGCCACAAATCGTCCAAACTAAGGAAACTACATTAATCCCACTGATCCTGCTGTGTACTTGCAGGATTACAGCGGCTTACCTCGGCTTCCGCAACACTATGAACAGATTCACTATTTGGAGTTCATCGACTCTATTACGCAATATTATTGAGAAGTTTAACAGTATCTTCGGGGATATAAACATGAGACTATACATTGTCTTACGCATATATTGTTTTGAATTTTAAACATACATTTTTAAAAGCAAATAAAAATTAAAACTGTTTAGCATTTTTATAAGTACACACGTAATTATTCTAAGCTATTTAAATACTGACATATGGCTTTACTGTTATTATGTAATTTTTGTGTACTAAAATTAATATAAAGTACATATTGCTAACATATTAAATAATGTAATATAATAGTTCTTTTACAAAATTGTACCAATTACAAAATTTTAAATTGCCACATAGTTTTATTTAATTTATTTCATAATTTTATAACAATTTTTACATTGTATTGAAATTAAATATTCGTTACTTTCCAGTAGCAAAATAGCAATCGAGTAAAACTTGTTTTAAATTTCTACTGTTTACTATGATAAAGAATATATTAGTGTAATTGTGTGCGATAAAATACATACATACATACATAGATTCACGCCTATTTCCCAGAGGAGTAGGCAGATACACCACAGATAAAATAATTAATAATCATTCAATACAAACATACTTATAACAACAACCAACTTCAAAACTATACCTATATTTACAAACTTAAACTATAAAGTAAGAAATAATATTATAATTACTTCAAAGCAAGAATATTAAAATTGCTGTGCATGAGGTCTCGGGTTCGAATCCCGGGTCGGGCCAACATAAAGGTATTGGGTTTTTCTGTTAAGAAATCTCAATACGAGCCCGGAGTTAGGAAGTTGGCGGCTAGACACCCCCGTGCCTCGGAAAGCACGTAAAGCCGTTGGTCCTGCGCATGATGTCTCTCCGGTCGTGTCGGATTATCCGTCCCATCGGATCATGAGGGTAAGGGAACAGAGAGTGCACTTGTGTTTGCGCACATACTTGTGCACTATAATATCTCCTGCGCAGATGGCCAGTCTCCGTTAAGATTGGCCGCCGTGACCGAAAATCGGTCTGGAGGACATTATATACCTACATATTTACAATAATAATTAATAATCGAATCAGTTATTTATGTAGTCGGTCGACTCAAAAATAACTGGTAACGTTTACGCGAACATTGAAATTAAACTAACGGTAAATTTAACGGTTTTTATCGCGTTGTTTATACACTGACAGACTCATAATCTGAAAAAAGTTCAGGATTACTTTCGAATTAATATTTTTAATAAGTATGCAAACTTTTTAGATTAAACTAAATGAAAATGTCGAGACTGACCATTAATCATAAAAGAAAATAAAATTTAAAAATAGAACTGCAGTAAAAGATAAAATTATAGCCGGGAAAATAAAATATATACATAGTTTCAAATTCGTGTGTTATTAGAGTAAAGTTTGCAATTAATTCTAATTGCTTTTTTTGACTTGCGATTTAAATTATTGTTACTAATAGTATTGATTGTTAGTCTTTTAAACTCAACGAATGTTTCGTAACCATAAATATGGATACTTCGTCCGAATAAGCCGCTCAAATTGAGGCATTGGTGCGGGAAGGTTTGGAACAACGAACGATTACTAGAAATTTAAATTTAAACCAGTCTACGGTTTCTAGAGTATAGCGAAGGTTTGTCGAGACAGGTTTTTACAAAAGGAGACCCGGTACCGGCAGAACTCGAGCAACCATCTGTCGTGACCACCGATTTATTGTTTAAACTTCCCTACGAAATCGTTTCTTCACGTCAGGAAACATCAAAACCGAGCTAAATGAAGTGCGTGGAGTAAACGTGAGTGCACGAACAATATTAAAGAGGCTTAAGGACGCAATCACCCTTTTAGACCAGCAAATGGTCCAAAGTTGTCTGCAGCTCACAGACAAGCTCGTTTAAGATTTGCGCGTGAACATCTTAATTTGACCGAAGAGCATTGGGCCTCCATATTGTTCACCGATGAGTGTAGGACATGTTTAAATGGTACAGACGGTCGCAGAAAAGCCTATCGTCGACGTGGGGAAAGATATGCTCAAAGTTGCATTGAGAAGCGTGTTCCTTTTGCAGGCGGTTCGTGTATGGTATGGGGTGGCATTTCGAAGATCGGGCGAACGGAACTTATGTTCATCGACATGGTTCGTCAAAACGGTAGAAGGGGTTTTTTGAAGGCACAACGCTATATAACAGAGGTTTTAGAAGCGTGGTATCTTACATGGGATTAATATGCAAAAAAATTACTGTAATGTAAGATAATGCCCAACTCCATGCCCCTGCATAAGTTCGACAATATTGCGAAGAGGTTGGGATACGTACAATGGATTGGCCAGCATACAGCCCGGATCTTCATCCCATTGAGCATGTTTGGGACAGTTTAAAAAAGCTGTAGGTATATGCGATAAATTCTGTGCCCACAACCGTGGGCAACAAGTCAACAGTAGCACTAAGAACAGCGATTTCACAAGAATGGAACAATATTCCGCAAGACCGTCTAATAATCCTAATTAGATCTATGCGGAAGCGATTAGAATCTATAATAAGGGCACGTGGAGGCAAAATACCTTAATAAAAGAAAAAAAAACGTGTGCTTTAACTTTATTTATTGTAAAAACCAATTATTCAATAAACCAACCAAAACCAATTTTTGTTAAATTTATTAAATTTATTGTTTATGTTCAAAATAATTGAATGGTCCTTTCCAGTATACAAACCTACACAAAACGATATGATACTGCGCTGTTATGAAGTTAACGAACCAAACTATAGGTTTCAATTTAAATTTGTATAAAATGTTTGAATATTTCGTTAAATGTTTATTTCAAAGACGCCTTGAACATTGATGCAGATTATGAGCCGTCCGTGTATTATTATTTAAAAAAATATAATTACATAATTTTGAAACTCTTAAATAGAAGTACACAGTAACTAGTAACGATGTTTAAAAGTAATACTATTTGGTGTGGTATATCTGATAAATATCTAATATCATAGTAGTTTAATTTCAATACAACAAATAACTTAAGATTTACATGAAGTAAAAACATAAATTTATGCATCTGTATAACAGGAAGTATATACAAGCAAGACTATAAACATAGATGACGAATATAATTATTCTCAGTATTATTTGGGTTACAACGAAAATTTGCTATCATCCATTCAAGCCAACTTATACCGAGATTGACAAAGAAAATTGATTAACAAAATATTTTTCCTCAAGTAATAAAAATATCCGATGACCTGCTTCAGATTCCATATTGAACATAAATTACAAAGACGAGCAAACAAGATACAATAATTTATTGTCTATTGACAGTTACAGCAATGTGATACTTGGCTTGTTCTTATAAATTTAGCCTTTTTTCTTGAAAACCTTGATAATACCATTTTATTGCTGAAATATGTAATAAGTCAATATAGCAAACAAAAAAGTTAGTATCTCAATTTTGGTAAATAAGAAAATGTAAACTTTTTAGACATACAAAATTAAATGAAAGTATCGCATATTTTGTGATTGGTTTATAAGTAGGGCTGGCTAATTTTATACAAAAACTGTGTTCTTTGATTGAAGATCAATCAAAGAACACAGTATTTGTATAAAGTCATTCAAAGTCAAAGGTATAAATAATAAGTTCTCAGAGTAATACTTATGAACGTCAAAGTTTATGGGTTAATGAGTGTAGTGAGCTATTGAATTTACATTTAGATTTGTCGCTAGGTCCTTGAGCCTGTGAGAAGACGCCTGTATGAAATATTCACTGCCAATTTTTTTAAATCGCCGTATTTATTTATTTATTTATTTATTGATAGGAAACTCAACAGCTTATTTACAAAGTACATGATATGGTAACAATGTGACATGAGGTTCTACAGCCTATTACAGAGTTTCACAGCATGCATTATACAAACTAGAAAGTGGCTACAAAACTAAATATAAAGAATTTACTGAAAGATAAAGAAACACCTAATAATCTGGTAAACTGCTATTATTTATTTACTTACTTACTTATTTATTTATTTATTGGTGAGTATCTTCACAAGTAATTTGCGATAGGATACCTTAGACAAATGGAATATATCCAGGCGAATCATAACAGCATTTTGCCCATAATTGGAACGGTGTGAAGGTACACTAAGTAAGTGAGTGTGTCTTGTGCGTGACTTTTGTGTGCAAAATTCTATGCATGACATAAGATCAACGCTGTCAATCTCACCACGTAGAATATCAAATAGGAGAAGCATATCCAACATCTTTCTTCTATCTTCGAGTGGAAGCAAGTGATAGTGTCTACAATCTGCGAGATACGAAGAATGACGTTTCTAGCTTTTAAAGGTTAAAAATTGAACAAATCGTTTCTGAATATTTTCTAATCTAAAAATATAAATCTTATATTGAGGTGACCAGATTGGACTACAGTACTCTAGAATACTGCGGACATAAGCAAAGTATACAATCCTAAGACAGTGGAGGTTTCTGAATAGTTTACAGGTGCGCATTACAAATCCAAGGTTACGAGAAGCTTTATTAACTATGCCATCAATATACTGAGAAAACAATAATTAGGAGTCTAACAATAAATTTAGTAATAGTCTAAATATAATTATAATTTAAGTATTTTACAACTCATATGTACAAGGTGTAGCAGCCGTTATATAACTTATTACTTGCTGTTAAAATCCTAATCCTAACTAATATCACAAATGTGAATCTGAATTTTTTGTATGTTGCGCCGTAAGTACTCGACTGACCATCATTAAATTTTGCATACGCATATTAGGGAAACAGAAAACAACATAGGATACCTTTTATCCAGAAAAAAAGTACTGTTACTAACATATACTTTTTTTTTTTTTTTTTTTTTTTTACGTGGGGGAATGCAGTGACGCATATCCCTCCGCGGGGGCGGGCGGAGGGATTATGTCGGGCTCGCCGGGATAAAATAAAGATGTTAAAAAAAAAGATAATGTACCTCCCGGAATACCGACTAAACCTACCACGGTGTTCCTCGACACAACCACTACCGACGGGGCCGCGCGAATCGCTTTCGCATGCGGTCGCGACCCCGCCGAGGTTACGGCCCGCCGTATGAAACGGCAGGCCACTACACGAAAGACCTACCCAAAATAGGCACTACTTCAAATAAAACCCTACTGTCTCCCCCATAGAGGGAAGACGGACTCAACACAGAGGCGCGCGTGGGAACACGCACGCCGCCTCTCGGACCTGGTGCTGAATGGATGGCGGGCAGGCCCACAAAGCCCGCCAGCCCCAGGTCAAACCTCAGGGTGGCTGGAGGTCATCTCGCGCCCTCCGGCGCCCGGTTCTGCGGTTGGGGAGAGGGTTTAAACGCTCCCTCTCCCGCTCCGCCACCTCCTTGATGGAAATCACTTCCTCACAAAAGGAGGCGACGGCGTTCCACGACCTCTCACTCCGGACCATAGACTCAACTACGGCCGGGAGCGAGAGGTTAACCGATCCGACTGCCGCGATCAATTCACGGCGCTGCGATGCCCAGGCGGGGCAAATCGCTAAAGTGTGCAGCGCCGTGTCCTCAACAACGTCGCGGCAGTCGCCGCAGTGATGACAACCGGGCGTCTCTTGCCGGCGTATACGACACAGGAACCGGCCAAAACAACCGTGGCCAGTCAGAACCTGTGTCAGCCGGAAGGTGAGGGCGCCATGCCGCCTCTCCAGCCACTCCTCAAACACGGGACTTACCGCCACGATCGTGGCGTGCCCGAACATATACTAATCTAACCTAATCTACCATAATGTAGTCTACAATAAAGCAAAGTAAATGCATTTTTTTAAATAAGTCAACTACCGAACTAGGAATTATTTTTGTATCATCTAAACAATAGATACAAAAATCTTTGTTATCGATCGTTACTTTTCCTATTTCAGATAAACTAAAATGCTAGACTAGAGAGTACTGACGAACAGCTTCACGTTACTACAAAAGTTAGCCCTAATGCGATCATAAGATTTGGCTGTTAAACATTGACAATAAATACCAATCTTTACCCTAAACGTGAAGGTTGGTGAAGATGTTTGGATGATTGATACTCAATCACTGCATGGGCAGAATAGTAGTTTAAATCGTTGCTTCGCTGTCACTGCGCCTAGTAATGTAGGTTTGATTTTAAGTTCGAAATTCGACAAAAAATTGTGTGCTTCAAAAATAGTTGTTCCGTGTCTGGATGTACTTTGTGTTGTTTAAATGTTTGTAAACTCTGCCGCGACACAGGAATTATTACAAGAGTGGTAGGAAAACCTCACGTAAACCATTGAAAGTACCTATTTGGAGCATATCTTAAATACCGGATAAAAAATATTTATGTCTATTTCCGTGGGATTTACGCGGACAGACGCTAGTAAAATATAACTTTTAGTTAAAATCAGATAATTATTTTAATTTCTATACACATAGGCCAAATTTTGTCATCTAGTCGTACTCATGGCTGAGTTACTAAGACCCAGAGGTGAGCTATAAACGTCACTATATATCGAAGTTATGCCTGCATCTAAAATGTTTACGAACCGTAAAGATTGGATTTATATCTTCCAATTGAAATTTATACCTTCAACCTGCAAGTCACGGCAATCTGAGATGTGATAAAACATAACACGTCTTTGCTATGTCGCATAATATTATGGTGATTGTAAAAATAGGAAGTTTACCTCTGACATAAACTTACATAGTCAAATACATGAGAGGTTTCGGCTTAGACTTATGAGATCATACAAGATAGAAGAGACTTTTGCTAATATTAGAATTTTGTAATTTTCGTTTATCATATTTTGAATAAATAATTGAAGCGTAGTTCATGGTGGACTGACTGTCTAGGTGGCGCAGGAATAGTGTATACGGACTTGAGTTCGATGCTAGGAATAAGTGGTTTTGAATTTAATTTATTTGTCATTAAATTCTTAGTAGCAGCACGGTGTCTGGATTTGAGCCCACTGGAAGGAAATAGGCTCAACCCGTATCACATGGACCTAAAGCTATATCTGGCAAAATATGTGTGTAATACCCTTTTGCCTAGCCATAACAATATATATAGACATCAAGTCTGATCTCTATATTGCCTTGGCTTAATATAAGTTAACATACAAATATACGTAGTCAGGTATACAGGCTGTTCCGAAAGTCAACGATAACCTGGTACCAGGCGAGAGGCCAAGGTATAACAGTTATGAAAAAAATTAGAAATAAATCCATGGCAATCCTTTGTAAGTTATTTCAAAAGATGGCCCATTTAGTCTAGATTTCAAAATGGTACACTTGCCACTTTTCTTGCCAATGAAAGTGCTACTTTGTATTTTTTGCAAAGGGACCCTTCATTAAAAAAATAATTACCTGTTACTCTTTTGTTTAAAAAGGTCGGTGTCTGCATTGTTTGTAATGAACAAAAGTGATAAAATGAGATAGATAGTCGTTATGCTATCTGTCAGAGCGAGAGAGATTGTCATTCAACTTTTAGCATGAGTAAGACGGATAGTGATGCTGATGTTTGATGAGTCGTTCATAATAAATAAAAATAATATCATTTAGTACGCATCGTTTCTTCGATTACTGCGCATCTCTCGTAATCGTGTAACTTTCGTACTATCGACTTTGGCTTGTGTTACCCTGGACTTGATACTCCATCCGTACTTGACGACTTTTGCTTTGCTTTCTGGACTTTGTGCTGTGCAAACTGTGTGTAAACAACATACCGTAATTGTACACACTGCACTGGAAGAATATGCAAATATGCATCTTATGTACGGTGAGAGCCGTTGTAATGCCTCTGCCACAGCTAGATTGTACCGTGAGAGGTACCCGAATGTGAAGCGGTACCCAGATTATTGTGTCTTCCAAAATGTGCACGCATCATACTCGGAAGGACGATTGCCCAGTGCTCGTACGTCTGGTGGGAGACCTCGAGGAGACTACAATGACGTAATTTTGAATGATGTTGAAAATGACCCCAGTACTTCAGTACGTGTGATTGAAATTGCAACGGGAGTACCGAAGAGTACGGGAGTACCGAAGAGTATGGGAGTACCGCTCATCGAATTTTGAAACGATATGAATTACATCCGTATCATGTGCAACGTGTGCAGAGTTTGTTACAACGTGATCATGCACTCAGAATTGCTTTCTGCAGAACCACGTGGCAAAAATTCGTAAAGATCCGGAATGTCTAAATAAAATTTTATGGACTGACGAATCGACGTTCAAAAGAGATGGTTACTTAAACTTACACAACCTACATGGTTGGCACATGGAAAATCCGCATTTGATGCGTGAGGACCGATCGCAGTACCAATTTAAAGTCTGAATGTGGACAGGAATTTTAAATGGTCAATTAATTGGACCATTTGAACTGACTGAAAATTTAAATGGCACCACCTACTTGCATTTTTCAAAATGATTTGCCGACATTGTTTGAAGATATACCACTCAACATCTACAGAGAAATGTGGTAGCAACAAGATGGTTGCCTAGCTCATTATGCCCGGCCTGTACGAGAATATTTAAACGAAGAATATCCCGACAGATGGATCGGACGCTTTGGATCAATTTTATGGCCCACTCGTTTCCCAGACCTGAATCCAAAAGATTTTTTTTACTGGGGATGCATAAAAGAAAAATCTACTTAAAACCAATACAAAATCTATTAGAATTGCGCCAAAAAATTGATGCAGCATCAGAAAAAATAAATGCGAGTAGATGTGCACGACTGGTGAAGAGGTCATTTTTGAGGCGATGCAGAGCTTGTATTCGTGCCGGAAGGAAACAATTTGAGCATCTACTTTAGTTTTAGGAGAAAATTAAAGTGTTACGATTATAATTGATTATTTTATTTTGATTAAGTTTTCCATGAGGTCCCTTCGCAAAAATACGAAATAGCACTTTCATTGGCAAGAAAAGTGGCAAGTGTTGTACTATTTTGAAATCTAGACTAAATGGGTCATCTTTTGAAATAACTTGCCAATGTAGTGTGCTACTTTTTTTCCAACATGGTTTGTCAAAGTTAACTGACAATAATTTTGTAAACCATAGCTCGTCAAATTTAATTTATTTTACTTAGTCAACAATGTTTATTACTTTGATTTATGGTTGCGATTAATAAGCACTAATATTTGAGACTACATTTTTTTTTAAATAACTGTGAAATTGTGAAAATTGTGATAATAGTACTTAAAAATGCAATGCAATACAAGTTATTATATTATAAAAGTTATTAATACAAGTTATCAGAGAACATCGCACTGACTTACGCAGCATAAATAGGAACGTTGAGATTTTGTCTAATGAAATACAGAGATTCATAACTCCATTTGATTTTAAACAATGCATCAATGCTATAAATCACAGAGAAAGATCAAAATATAATGTGTGTAAAACAAACAAAATTCAAAAATATGGAAATTACTATCGAAATCAAATGCCAACAGCAAGAAACGAAACGTCAATGCACGGACCAATGACACGCCGCCGTCATCTCAAAGACAAGCAGTTATTAATTTGTCAAAACTAACTTTAGACAAAACAACCGAAAAAGTATTGAGTAGAGGTTTAAATTATGCAATAACACCGGCTAGGATACCGTATGAGGCCATAATTTGCAACGTTGAGGACTGCCTAGTCAAGAATAATATAAGAAAGGAAGATTTGGAGGCTATACGTCAGGACATGTCATCGGTCTTGCGTCGAAGTAAAGTGCTCAGACCGAATCTAACCAAAGATGAATTCGTCGCATTGAAGAACTTGCGGGCTAGGCCAGATATTACAGTACTCCGTGCAGATAAAGGAAACGCTACGGTCATAATGGATACGTCAGATTATAAACATAAAATTGAAAATTTACTTTCGGATGAAACAACATATAAACAGGTTAAAACAGACCCTACAACCAAAATATTGAACAAAACCAAAGAAATCATACATAAATACTCCGAAAGACTAGATCTAAACGTTAAACAATTAATATTAGCTTGCGTAAAACCTCCAAAGTTGTATGGGTTACCAAAAATACACAAGGAAAACGCTCCTCTACGTCCTATTGTGAGTCAGATTGACACACCAACTTACAGACTGGCTCAGCACGTAGCGAAGATACTCTCACCACTCAGAGGCAACTCGAGAGCACATGTAAAACATTTATACCATTTTGTAAATGAGATTAAACACCTATGTCTCACTAACAATGAAACAATGGTTAGTTTTTATGTACAGTCATTATTTACATGCATACCTGTACATGACTGTATTGAAATAACTAAAAGGAAGCTAATAGAGTACAATATGCCTGAGGAATATGCAGAGCTACTTAAGCATTGTTTAACAACTGGCTATCTGTTGTGGGACAATAAATTCTACATACAAGTCGATGGTGTGGCAATGGGCTCCCCAGTATAGCCTGTTATTGCCAACATATATATGGAGGACTTCGAGGCTCGAGCTTTACAGACTGCCCCCATCACACCCAGGATTTATAAGAGGTTAGTAGATGATACTTTTACAATATTACCAACAGATAGTGTTAGTATATTCTTAGAACATCTTAATTCCATTAATAACAACATCCAATTTACTATGGTATTAGAGGCAAATAATTCGTTAGCATTCTTAGATGTACTTGTCATCAGGAATCCTGATCATACTTTGAGCCACACTGTGTCTAGGAAAAAAGACCCATACAAATAGGTACTTAAATGGTGAATCTCACCACCATCCTGAACAGTTAGCTACCGTGGAAATGTCTTTGTTTCAGAGAGCCCACATGTACGTACATATACATAGTCTTATCTCCAAGGAGTAGGCAAAGGTGTATGTCGCACACATTCTGTCTACCGCGTATTTTGTTGATATGCCTGTTTCACTTCACTTTCAGATTATACATATTAAAATTATATCCTCGAAGGGTTAAAAAGATTTATTACTCGCATATTTCACCAGTTATACTTTAGGTTGGGTTAGAGACAAAATTTAGGACCCCGTGCTGCAACTGGGATTTTTTGTCACAGTTAAACCTTATAACATTTTATTGTATCCGGCAATCGAATCCGACACCTTGTGCACAGCAGTCGTATTCACTGCTGAAGCGCGTTATTATCTTTAAACAGTGTGGCGACAATGTTTAAAGATAATAACGCGTTTTAAAACATTGACGTATACGCGTAGACAGTAGTACTTTGTGACCTAAGTGAATAAATTATTTTTGACACGTAGACGCTGAAATCATATTATTGCCCCTACAAGTTTGAAAGTTTGCCAAATGGAAGCCAATTACTAAGTGCACTATTTCACTTTTGCAACGATTCTTACTTGACTAGTCAGGTTTAACTGTATTAGAACTTTAATTAAAATGGAGCGGTAACTTTTTTCTTGATTGCTTGGTTAATAGCTAATCTTGAGTCAAAGTTTTCCATGCTGCCTGCTAGACTCTGGTTGGGATTGGCCTGGTTAGTACTAATAAAATGTTGAACTTCTGCATACATGTGATTTTTTAGTTTTTACGCCTTTTGTATTATTCTTCCTTTCAAACATGTATATAGGACTCCTGTAGACGGTGGTGTAGACGGGTGTCTATAATAGGTACACCAACATTTGGCGGCCTCGATGGCATAGTGGTTAGTGTAATTGACTGCCACGCCTGAGCTCGCAGGTTCGATTCCCACTCAAGTCAAACATTTGTGTGCATGAACATGGATGTTTGTCTTGGTCTGGGTGTTTCTATGTATAATACGTAAGTATTTACAAAAAAAAGTATATATGTATGTTTATCCATTGTCTAGTACCGATAGTACAAGCTCTGCTTAGTTTGGGCTAGATGGTGTTGTGTGTATGTGATAGAATGTTATTATTATTATTTATTTTAACTAAGGCAAGCCTATTGCTAGATAGCACGGTGTCAATAAATGGTGCCCACTATGATACTGGGCACCATTTATTGATACCATGCTGCTTGTTAGAATTGCCTACAAGACGAATCCTTAATTGTTACTAGGAACCGGGTACCTCATATTAGCACGCAATTATCAACGCTCATTTATGCTACGAGATCCTCACACAAACATTCAATACAACATTGGCGACCGCTTTTTTTACCAATTAAAAAGTCTATAAGCACCATTTTTGTTTGCATTCGTTTGCGTATCAAAGTAAAGCAGAATATTAAGCGTATCTATTTGGTAACTGACAAACAGCACAGTATTTATGGTAAAATTCGTATTTAATATTTAGCCTAGTTGGTATCGCAAACATATATTATGATTGAAGAAGTACAAATATATAATTATTTAGTAATACATGCAGATTCCAGTTAAATATTTCTTTACTTTAGTAAAGAAATATTTAACTGGAATCTGCATGCTATCTTGAAGCAGGCCTTTTAAGATATAAAATCTCACACACATGAATCCTTAAGGAATGCATAAAAGGATAAAAAGTTAAATCCTACGTTGTATTCTAGGTAGAATATACTTACTACATTAAGTGATTGACGTGCAGGGTATCATGTTACATATCATATAGTATTTGAGTTTATTCGTTACAAACAAAAATAAAATATTTCCTATTATTATATTATAGATAGATAAGTAGTACTAGTAGAAATGTATCGATAATTTTGTATAATTTCTGGAGCTTAGGTAATATAATAGCCTTAATAATGTTGCTTTATACCAATGATAATTACTACAATATCATAATGCCGTTTAGCATGATGGACGGCCATGTAAATACCGTTTGTAATTACCCCTTTGCCCATTAAGCTTAAGTATTTATAATTTAACTCATCGCCTTAAGGCAGGCGGTTTTATCTTGGACACATAACTGGCATATAGATATTAAATAGAAAGGTAAAATGGGAACAGGCTCTGCTTCGGTGGTGCAGTGAATGTGACTGCTGGAAAAAGGCTTCGGGTTCGATACCGAGGCAAATTGTTGTTGGATTTTTCTGTAGCAGTGGAGCCGTCACCCTTGTTTACCTTCAATGTACAGCAGATATTTTTTTGAAGATTACTAATAATCTTCTAAATTATAAGAAGCAGACATAATCAGACACAGGCAAATATACAGCACTACATGAAACTATTATTATAGCTATTTATCTGATTTTATGCGTATATTTTTTGTGTCTGTGTTGTGATCTGACGGAATGGAGGTATAACACATCTCTAATAACATCTATCATCATACATATGTGTAAAACAGATACCTTCTTAGATCTTTAAGTTATAAAAGAAAAAATATCGTGTCTCACTGCTGGACTTAGGCCCCTTTTCAGTGAGCAAAGAGTTAGGCCATAATCCACCACGCTGGTCCAGTGTGAGTTGGTAGGCTTTACGTATCTTTGAGAACATTATAGAGAACTTTCACACATGCAGGTTTCCTCGGTATATTTTTCTTCGTCCTTAAAGCTATAGTTTACTATTTAATGCGCACATAGTCGAACTCGAGACCTCTGCGTGGCAGTCCTACGGTCTCCATCTAGGCTATCGATGCCTAAGTTATACCAAATAGGTTAATACCTATTTGGTATAACTTAGGAGTAAGTTAAAATTGCTCGACTCCAGTTTACAGCTAATTAAAAAGTTAATGTGACTAATATATGTGTAATAATATTTCTGCTAGCTTTAGTACCTCGAAGTGGCAATACTAAATTCTTTACACACGTAATTGAGTTAATTATACATCATAATAATAATTGTCGTTTGATACGGTAACCTTAATTGCTGTAGACGATGTTGTGCAACGGTTGATTAATCATTGAAGCAAGTTGTTAATTATTATACGAGCAGTTATACTGTAATTAATAACCAACGAAAATATATCCTACTAATATGTAATGATTAAAATGTAATGATGTTCGTGGATTGTTCGGGATTCAAATCCCATTCGAAACTTACAGGTCTTACTTAGTGTCCGTTAATGTTATGTGTGTTGTAAACTCCACAACATTTAATCATAATGCGACAGTTGCCTACTAAAAATATGATATTTTGTTGTGTGCAACGTGTTAGAATCAAACCTATAAACTATAGATCGCAAGTCAGTCTCTTGAGTATAGGCTTGATTTAGTTTATATATTACGTCTAAGTACCTCACTGCGCCGATAAATCACGTTACAACAACTCGCAAAAGTATGTATTATATGATGAACATGAGCCTACAGCTAATTTAAAAAGGGGAATTTATATTTCTAGTGGTGGCTAAAATAGAACATTACGAGTCAAAACTTAAATTAAACGTCAATGTTTTTTCCGGTGAATGAGAAGAAATTTATATGATAACACGTCGGAAATAGGGTTGAGCATAATCGCAAAATCCTTTTCAACTGTTACAAATATTTGGCTATTAACTCAGAAGTCAAGTAATATCTATAACTAGATAGATAGTGATTAGAAGATATTCATTGCAGTAAGTATTAATAATAATCCTATAAGTGGTTTACTTTCTTCATTAATGAAATATAATAGATGCTTGCTAAGAATACATCTCAAATTGTTAACTTAATTGGAAGGCTATAGAATTCAATGTTCAGTTAATAGAAATATTCAAAAGACGTATTTGGTTAGTACGCATGCATATTTTTGAAAAGGACACGTATCGCATTTACTATGGTATTATTATCAAAAGTTACTATTTATTGAAATGGGACCGCTATGTCACACATTGCCTCGTTAATTTATTTTTACATATATTTAGACAACCTGACTCACGGCATAATGAAAATATGACCGACTGTACGTAGCGTTGGAACCGCGTAGACCACATATCTACGTCGTAGCTGCTCAGCTACAGCAGTTGTAGCAAAACTTAACTTGATTCAAGCTATGCGCTGAATGTGTATAATTCAAATGATATTCGAAAAGAGTTGTGCTCAACACGATACCTGCTAGATTTTAATCATACCTAGCTGTGTATACGTACTACCTACCTATTTATGTAATGACAACACATCATACAAGTGTGCACTCTGATTTTTTGTTTAAGTAGGTCAAGAACATAGTGCGCGCACTTGTAAAGAGTCGGCAGTAATCTCTAATACGCTCTACCTGGCTAGGCATTCCGCATGGTGCTGGAATCAGCCTCCTTTATTTAAGGTCTTCAGTTCACTCTATCCTTGACATCCACGTGGAATAGCTTGCACTATCTCATGTCTCTCAACACTACATCTGTTTATCTAGTTTTGGGTCGGCCTCTGGGTCTTTGACCGAAGAAAGCAAGTAAGCTGAGTTGCCAGCGTAGTCTGCTGGTCATCGCAGCCTACTCTCTTGCAGACGCATGAGGGTAGGCTGGGAGTATGCGATATCGCTGACAATATTGTCGGCGAGATCGCGTATTCCCAGTCTGCCTCACATGTACTCGTTGCGGATTCTATCAAGCCTAGTTACACCATACAACCACTTCAGTATCTTCATGATAGCCACATCGATAGTATGATGTTTATTTTGGCGATGGCCCACGTTTCGCTGCCGTACGCAGAGTTTTTAATACATTTATATATTATTCGAATGCAATCGTGCACTTCGCAGAAGTTGAATTAATAGTACTGGTATTACTAAAATAAATATTAATACACCTCATGTACAACGTACAACGTATACACGTATACGTTGTACGTATAAGAACCTCTGTTAGTATTTGTAGGCTCACGTTGGTTTGTAATAAATAAGCGTAATATTGCGTAAAGCTAAAACAAATTACATTTTTATGCTTAATGTGTCGTATGCGACCATTTATTAAAATTACGGCTCTATTTTATAGCTACTCAGTGGTTAGATGGAAACGAATAATATTGTATCACACATATATAATTATTTACGTACTACTGGATGTATGCTGTACGTGCTACAGTTCGGTAACATTATATGAATTCTAAAATGTTGTATATAAATGATTTGCTATACACAGGTGACGCAGTGATTTAAGTTTTTATGGGTCACGATATATTAAGGCATTGTCATAGGTTCCGCGAGAACGAGAAAACATAGAGAGTGGATTCACTGTTTATGTCATGTTCCATAAAGAATTATTTTTTATTAGGGTATGGTTGTCTGCACACCGGTCTTCTGATCGTGGCTCATTTTAATGCCAATAAAATCTATTAATAAATAGAAATTAAGTTTCTTTATACAATTTAAATTACTTTTTTTAAATATAGCTGCACTGTCATTATTCGGAATAGTTCACAAACATTCAAATAAGGGACACAAAGAACACCCAGACTTAAAATGACTAATTGGGTATCAGCATTATTATATCTTGTGTGGATATCGAAACATTCAGCGCGCTTCTACTAGCGCGCTGAATGTAGTAGTAGTAGAAGAAGTAGCGCTAGTAGAAGCGATGTAACTATTTAATTTATATTTATGTAATTATGAACTACTAACTAAACAAAACAATTTCAATGTAGTATCACAGGAAAATAAATGAAGGATATTATAAACCATGAGAAAAGTCAGTACTTTGGGCTATATTTCATTGTCACATTCGATTTGACACTCACAAAGTAAATAGAATGAAAATACGACAGTGAGTGAGCTAGCTATACTAAATGGTCCCCTTGACTTGTAAGTATTAATAAATCAATAATAACTTGGCAAAAATCAGAATCTTTATATAATAAACTCAGAAATGCTGATTGTCTGAAAATTTCTTCCTACGTCATTGGAGCTAGCTAAGTCTAACAGTTTATTTACTACTAGGCTTAGTTTACCACTTTATACCGAAGTAACACATCACAGTAGATCTTTGTGCCTCATATCAAGTGAAGAAGTGCGCCTTGTGTGTAGACGAAGTAGTAAAAGCAGCTTTTCTTAGTTTTCTTAAGTTGAAATAACTTTAATTTGATATTAATGTAAGAGAATATAATATTCAAATAATGAAAGAGAAGAGTTTGTTTTTTGTTTAAATAAGCAAATCTCTGTAAGCATCGGTCAAATTCGAACAATACTTTCTGCATTTTGTAGCCTAATACCCGAGGAAAGTAATAGGTAATATAACATCACGCTACAAGCCTAGTGACATGGGTGTTGTAATGGCTACTGCAAGTTAAAAACATACCTAGTTAAATATGCAGTGCAGCATACGTTTGTGCCTACCTATACAGCAATTGTAAAAGCATGGGTTCAATTGCGTGATTGGGCAGTGTTATAAATAAATCTCAGTAGCAACTTATAGTCTAAAAAATTATGTCCATTAAGAGCGAATGTATTCCGAATAGTCTAAGCCTTTCATTTAAGCTTTAGGCTTTAGCTTTAAGGCTTCAAAGAAAGGCTTTAGTCAATTATTTACTAGAACACATTCTACTATTTCTTATTATATGTGTTATAGCACTGTTTTGCCATTGCAGACGTAAGTTTTTGTATAGGCAATAAGTTTTCTCATAGATCTGTTTTCTCGACCCCAAGGCTCGCATATCTGACGTTTCGAAATTATATAGGTTTAAATATATAATTATCACTTGTTTTAACGGTTTATATATATGACTGATATTATATTATAATTATTACTGTACAAATATAATTACTGGAAACTTAAATTTATTTTTGCTCAAAGTAATTAAATTATTTGAATTGACGCTGTAATAAATCAACAAATTAGTTATTTACGTTATATATAGACCTACTGTTTACTTTCATTAATGTAGGTGTTAAACTCCTCAAATTGGTTTAGCAAAGATTATAAAAGCGTGTTTATAAGTTGTGTTACATTACTGTTTATTGTGAGAGATGATGGTTTAATTGTTGGTGAAAATTGTTAGTTTTCGGTAATAATCATTCGAATACCATTCGAAGACAAGAAAGACAAAAATAAATTATTGTTTCTCAATTATTGATTGATCCTCTACTAAGGTAGAGGACCTTAGTAGAAGATCAATCAATAATTAAGACTCAATAATTTATTTTTGTCTTTCTGTATGCTCGCGCAACACGCAGAATATATTACATGAATATGAATGCGGTTTTTCAGTTATAAAGTTGTATTGCTAGAAGTTTAATTTAAAATGTGACCCATGTTTTAACTTGATACTTCGTTTTTAAGTCAAGTATTAATAATTTGTTGAATTCTAAATTTTATTTCGCCGTCTAGAAGCCGAATAACAAGAAATAATTGGCAATTTGGAGTGGGAAACCTTAGCTATTTTACCTTCTTATGGGTGTAAATCAGTTTTCTCTTAAATGCAAAAAAAGATTAATTTCGATGGGTATTTCCAAATTCAATCGCGGTAAAAAGCTAGTCCACAATAAAATAACTTTGGTGAATTTTGTAATAAAAAGTAAATTAATAATTAAGGAAAATTATCTACGATAAACGACTTCGGATTATATTTCACGTAGCGGAGGATAATTGAGACGTGAGCGGTTCGCGGATTTCAATTAAGCTCCCTTTGGGATTGATTGATGCTTCCATTTGCGCTCTAATTAGTAGCTTATGATATTTCCAGATTTATCTTCTTCGAGTTTTGTTCCTCATCTTTATTATAAAATCAAACGTACTAATATATTAGGTAGTTTATATTTGTTAAAACAATTATCATTTTTGCCTTAACACGCATTTACTTATTTATTTATTATGCACCAAAAACATAACATTAACATTTAATAGAGCAGTCAAAATGATAAATGTCGTGTTGTACCGCTTATAATATCGTGTTGGAATCGTGAGCGTTCCAAAGAGCTTTTCTAACTGTTTCCACCGGATTCTTTCTTATTTCTTATAAAACAACACGTGTTCTAGCATCACAAACTAAATGGTTCGGTGCATCTTACAACACATAATATGTGCTGTACTGTAAAATCGTGGAACATATTTCCAACGTATGTGTTTTCCTTCGTATCCTAGACATTTTAAGCTGGGCGTGAACGAGTATGTCTTAAGGTCTTGGAAGTCTCTTACGTAAGACAGTAATTTGGATGGCGGTCTCTCATACTACACTTTACTTCGCACTACCATAGGACAGAGTGAAATAATTTTGACACCCGTGTACTTATAAAAATTGTGTTTTATTAATACACAATTACCAAAGTACACAACACGTACGATAATACTTAAATTCGAGTCTGAGTACACTTACAATATACATACGATGGTTGACGTTTATTTTTTCTAAACGATACCTTAGCAGTAAGATTAGTCTTATTGCTAAGTCTGACTATGACTAAAACTATCGCTAATAATAACATTTTACACTTAACGAGCTATCAAAACTCCTAACTTAGAATCTGTCCTGTGTGAATATCCTTTTCTGAAAATAGATACTTCATTTGTTTCAAAAGGAAGCAGGTATTATGAACAAACAAGATGGCTTTGAGAAACGTGTTAACGTAGATAATCATCACGGGCCATTGCTTTTTATGAGATTATTATCCCAGGACAATAAGGGTTAGGGACATTTGTAATAACTGTTGTTGGGCTGCAACCACGCTATGTGGACGGAATTAAGGTTCCAAGGAATATCTGTCATTGATAATCTCGGTCTAATAATGAATAATTCACATAATTGGGTTTATCATAACCTTTATTCTTAATCAGAGATAAACATTGCACATACGTTGTATTGTTATGTTATGTGTTTTGCTTGGTATTAGCTCTAATACTTCCTTTCATAGTTTTAGTATTAAACTTCTATACATGCCGTGTTAATTTTGGCGCTACCTAAAAGTTCGGTGCCAAAAATGTCTTAGAATGGTATGCAGGGTACTACTTCCTTTGCTTGGAAAGGTTCCATTAGAAATAAGACACGTTTGCGACGAAATATTCCTGTAGCTAGTCAGTTTATTAAGTTTGATACCCTTACGAGTTATTATAAGAATAATATATAGTTATAAATTCGAATGTGAGTTTGTTTGTTTGCTACACTTTCACGCCATAATTACTCGACCGATCATCATATAATTTGGCATACACGTTGTCATGGGAAAAAGAATTCAGACAAAAAGTACTGTTCCCGAGAGATAGAAATTTATTGACAAAATCTACATTAATCCTATCCGTAATTTTATCTAATATTAGTTACCATTTAGTAAAGTTTTTACTACACAGATTGTTAGTCTTCGTCAAGACTGACTGTCATTACAAAAATTTGGTCTGGAGGATCTTACTTTATTCATCCGTAAGGCAATCAGGAATATACTGGCTTAACACGTTAAATACATTGAAGCATGCATACACATCGTCGCTGAATTAACTTTTAGTGAATAAATAGCAAATAAGACTGCCGCGACGGTCTGGTAAGAATTGTGAAAGTGATTAGATGCAGGCGGTTCCAGACCGGTCCGTGTGAAACCCCTAGGCCTATGTCTAGCAGTGGTTGTCTTTTGGCTGAGATGACGATGATAATAAGTAAGTATGTGTGCAGCAGAGGGTTTTTATGCCTACATTCACTAGCTATGTTTTTTAGCTCTCACATAAGAGAGCGAGACCAATGTCATTTACCAATAATGAAAAAAAACCTCCTGCTATTACGATTTTTTTTGGTATATATATCGTAATTGGTAACTCTTTGTCTCACTCGGAAAACAATTGACGATTCACCTAATAAACAGTAGTGGTACTTCTGTGCAATCAAAAACTTATCTTAATTAAAAGAATCTTATATTATTTAATTATCAAGCTTTATTATCATTAAATTAGTGCGAAAATAAACGTGAATTGTACCCAAACAAGTTCGGTTTTTATTAAGCCATGAGCGGCCACAAAATGGACCGCAACCGTTAATCAGCCTCGTGGGATAGAATAAAATTTTAATCAGAACTTTTAAAACAAAGGGACTGGGACAATTTGATGTAAAAATACTATACAATACAATCTTAGATAATTTAGAAATTCGTTCGTCTGGGCTTTGTATACACGGCTTTGAGGTTGTAATCGTTTGAGCTACGATGTTAAATCTTTGCCTAAAACAAATGTCAAATGCCCAGTACTAAACCTATTGGTCTAATTAGTTTCTAATAACTAATTATTTACTTATTTAGTTTTATAGTGGAGACCAGGCTATAATCATTAGATGGCCTATTTAGCAGTTCTACAACAAATATTGTTCTAGTTCTACGTAAACACAATATTGTTTTTTTATACTACCAAGATGGTAAGATTTTAAATGTTGTAAAAGTACTAACTTTTAGTAATGTAAGCGATTATCGCGACCTATAATTGCTTGCAAAGCTATGGTAGTTTCTCGCGTGTTATCAACCTTAGGTAAGTGGAATGAAAGAAAAGGAAAGATGCTGTAGGTATGTGTAACTACCTGATCTCTTATACGCAAGCCACACCGCAAAAACAATCTTGCTAAACTTACGCTAATTTCCTGCAAGGGGCTGGTGCTATCTGCCGGCTAGCTGGCTCATTTATATAGTCACAAAATAATTGATAAGGGAAAGGTCTTCCCCTCTTCAATAATTTAGATATATTAAGCATAATAAGCGGCACTTACACTAGCAATAAAAATAACTTTTTATCTAGGAGTAAGTAGCGTATTATAATCTTACTTGAATTGAATTCAATAGTTATGATGATGATGATATATGACAAACAACTTTCGAGTATTGGCATGGTGATGAAGGCTTAATAAATAGCATGCGATGATTTGTCATAAACAAATAGTGAATATATGGAACTCTAGTCCGCTTAACACTAAACGTCACCTCCTCTATTAAATAGCGATGTGTTATTGCTACAGAATTAACCTATATTTTTGTCACCTTCAGAGGCTTAAACCCTATATTTGGATATAATTGATATTATGGTCCTAAGGCGAGTAATTACTGAGCTTGCACAGCACTTTACAGTACCAAAGGACGTTGCGTTACAATTGCACTCACGTACACAACTAGAATTATTTAAAGCTGCCCTGGGAACATTGAAATTAAACTACTATACATGGATTTTATCGCGTTGTTTATTTAACACTGTATTACATCATTTTGAAACTATTACACTACTACTACTATTGAATTTTACTAATTTATAAGCTAATTAAATTATTTAAACTATTATTATTTAATTAGGTTTACACTTTCCCCGACTTTCCACATTGCCCTGGGAATCTCAAACAATTTACTGGCAATCTATAAAATAGGGGACAAATTGAGGAATAGTGGTAACGCAGAACGGTCAAAGGCAAAATATGATTCAGTTTCGTATCACGTCTCGCTCGTGACGGTGAACCAACGTAATTTAGTGTAGGTGTCCGCTAAATTAAATAAAACACTTCACTGCATATAACTGAAATAAACGACCATTATGAATATTTAATTTCAGTCATGAATTACAATTTGTTACATATTAAACTGTTCTTCAAATTAGTAGTATAAGGGCTTGTCCCACCACCTCCAAATAGCATTTATCTATAAGATAAAAGTCTCACCATTTCTCTTAATTAACCTAATAAGAGGGAGACAGCATACGATTTATCTTTCGGGTAACTTTTACTTGTTAGCTGTGGGACATGCCATAATAGTTTTAAAATTGTGGAATGTAAGTGTTTTTAAAATACACAACGCGGTAAAATCCGTATAAAATAGTTAATTTCAATGTTCTTTAAAATCTTCTTCATTGAAATTACAATCTACCAAAACTGAGATAAGCTATTTCAAGAGTTACGGTGCAAGCTGTCGGTCTTTCTGAATACACGCTTCGTAGTTAAAGGTTAAAGCCGAATAACCACATATAAATTCGTAACATACTGCAAATAGGAATAACAGAAAACCTTACCCAAAGATGCCAAAGAAACCCAATTACTAAGGCTTCGCTGTAGTCCGTCTGCCTGCCCTTCCGTCCTTCTATCCTTCCGTCTGTCTGTATCTCATGAATCGTAATAGATAGACGGTTAAAATTTTCACAGAATGGGTATTTATATTACTGCTATAACAACAAATAATAAAAAAATAATGTTATGTCTTGTACATTTGACTGGTTTCTTAAGAACATAATTATGAGCGTCGTGTAAATTAGCTGATAAACAGTACTACTATTGAACACTTGTATTTGCTGTTTAGCTAATATCAAATCTAAATCCGTGTAGCCAAACACACAATATGTATTTCATTTTTACTATTAAATCAGGCGTGTGTAGTGATAGGCATTTGGCTAGCATCCGGACCAATTATTATACCGCCATAAATAAAGTACTGCGGTACGAAGGTTCGTACCAAGTAACTAACATAGACACTCGTGATGTTATAATAATTTTAAGTAATATAGGTATATTACTTTAAATTTTAATTTTATCTCTTTTAATAATTAATTAAAAGAGTGAGAGTAAATACAGTCATCCTGTAAATTTTACTCAGGAAACTTTTGGTTCGTCCCGAGTAAACATGATGAATTTATATCTGATAATACGTAACTTGCAACAGAGCCTAACAACTAAAACTCCAGCAACAGAAGGTATTCTGTTGGTGGAGTTTTAGTTCGTTCACCACCTCCTCTTTGATTGGATATGGGTGAATCTACTGAACCAAAACTAGTTTGGCGATCCATTTATCAAAGCTCACTTAGCAGAGATGTGGCTATAGACCTGGAACCGGAACATCATATCTGGGGTAACTAATATATGTATATATTATTGTCTTCTGTTTACGCGAATGTTATTCATTGAAATGAAACTCATTTATACGGATTTTATCGCGTTGTTTATTTATTAATTTATAATAGGTATATAAACGGATTACAGCAGCATTACATTCTTAGCATAGCAGGTAGTAATAATGAACATAATATATAAACCGGACAGTAATCCTAAGGTAGTGTACAGAACATGAATTTATTAGAGCAGATTAGTGGAAAATAAAAACATTACTAAAATCTTAAATTCGTTAGCGTAGAATACAAGTAGGTAATTGTAAGTAGGTTTTTACTTAATAACTTTAATTTTACATTATAACTAGACTTTGAACTTTTCGGAACTAAGTACACCTGATACTATTTTTTTTATATCTATTGAATTTTATGTCAAAATTTGAATTCTTTATTTACACGTGCTACTTTATTATATACTCTGCACATTCTTACTATTGGATTATAAAATGATGTATTATTTTTATATGCCTGAAATGCAAATATATTAGGATAACGAGATCTATGTGAAATATTAAAGCTGAGAGAAGAGAGTAAAGCCGGTGTATCGATAGATAAATGAACCAATTTATGCAAATAGAATAAATCGTATCTCTGAAGTCGGGTTTGCAATGAGACAATATTAAATTTATTTAACCTCTCATCATAATTGAATTTACGAAGGAATTTTAAGAACCTTTTCTGTACTCTCTCTATGTTATATATATGCGTTTCATAATAAGGAGAACAAACTAGACAACAGTATTCTAAGATACTCCTCACCAGACTGAAATAGCGACACAGGATACTTTGTGTATTCTTAAACTCTTTAGTGGACTTTATAACAAATCCCAGAAGTTTGCTACTTCTCTTCACCACATGTTCGTAATGTGAACGGAATGTTAACTCCCTATCAAATAAGACTCCCAAATCTTTTACCATCTCTTTTCTATTTAACACGCTATTTTCTAAAGTAAAGGTGAAACATTTTGTGCTTTTTCCTAGTAACAGAGATAACATAACACTTGTTGACATTAAGGCACATACTGTTTGACAAGCACCAGTCTGTAACGATATTGGGATCTCGCTGAAGGGCCAGACTATCTGTGGTCTCATTTATTTTATTATAAATCTTTAGGTCATCAGCGTATAGCAATGCAAGGCAAGATAATCGATCAATAAGATCGTTAATAAAGACTATAAAAAAGAGCGGGCCAAGATGTGATCCCTGCGGAATCCCAGAAGAGACGGGTACGGGAGAAGAAGAATAAACTTTGACAGTTATAAGTTGGCTCCCGTTACTCAGGTATGAAGTGATCCACCTTAACAAGCACCCCTGTGTTCCGTAGTGTGCGAGCTTAAGATATAACAGGGAATAGTCTACTTTGTCGAAAGCTTGGCGTCCACTTGCCCGCCAGAAGCAAAGGCACTGCAAAGATAATTTTTATATTCAAGAAGATTACTGAGTGTGGTCCTTTTTTTGACAAAATTGTTTTGTTTGTTTGAAATATAATTACATAAATGATTATAAAGTGGAATATATACCAAAGATTCAAAGAGCTTCGCTGTACACCCGAGAATGCTAATGGGTCGATAGTTAGAGCAGGATGTCTTATCACCAGATTTATGAATCGGGATAACATGCGCAATTTTCTAACGTATGGGAAAACGCCTGAGTTGATTGATTTCCTAAATAATATGGCTAATGGGACAGATAATTCATCTGAGCAATTTTTAATAAAAATTGGAGGAATCCCATCTGGGCCAACACCTTTACGTTCATCCAAATTCTTAATTTTAAGAAGGATATCCCGTTAGCTCGACTGGGTAAAGCGTAGTGCTATAAGTGTTGGCAAATTTTCCCACAGAGTTGGCTGAGAGGAAGTAATTCGAAGACCGAACCAAAATACTCCGAGAAAAAATTAACAGATTCCTCTGCCATCTGAAGATGTTTTGTTTCCATGGGGCATAGACTGAGGTATGGTATTTACCCCCTTTCTATCATTAACATTATGCCAGAATAGTGTAGCATCGTGAGATAGTGATTTCTCTACAGAAGATAGAAAAGTCTTATAAAATTCATTGATCAGAGACTTGCATCTGGTACGGAGTAAAGTAAAAGTAACATAGTCTCGCGGGTTGGAAAATTTTTAAAAAGCTTTTGTAAATTTGCTTTTTCCTTAAGGCAACGAATTAGGGAGTTGTTATACCATAACGGGTATTTGAAACAGTTGTTTTTTGCCAACGGTGTATGGTTTACTATTATATATAACGGTAGGATTCGGTGTTCTTAAGCGATAATCTGTGGTTTGTCAAATCTCAGGTAGTGGTTGGTCCCCTGTTGTACATGTTCACACACAGCAAACTCCAACGAGCTTTGGTGTTTTACATCAGCTATGTGTTCTGTTATGCGGGTGCCTATGCTTCTCTTGGTTTAACCAATGTATGAAAGTTCGCAGTCACAATCTATTTTATAGACTCCTACATCTTGTAAAGGTTATTGCCACTTAACGGATGGTAAAAATTTACTTATCTTCGTTGGCAGCTTCAAGTATGAGTTGATTGAAGTTCGCTTCAAGATGTAGCCAATCTTGTCAGTGACACCCCTTACATAAGGCAGTATAGCAGGCTGGCGCTCTACTGTGACTGGCTTTTCTCGAGATCTGTGACAGCGGCGCGGCTGTTGGAGCTTGTTGTCTTGCAGTACTTGCTTGACATGTTGAAGCTCGGCGTCCAGGTGTTTCTTGTCACAGGTCCCATGGGCTCTCTGAAACAAAGACATTCCCACGGTAGGTAACTGTTTAGGATGGTGGTGAGATTCACCGTTTAAGTACCTATTTGTATGGGTCTTTTTCCTATACACAGTGTGGCTTAATGTATGATTGGGATTTCTGATGACAAGTACATCTAAGAACGCTAACAAATTATTTGCCTCTAATTCCATAGTAAATTGGATGGTATTATTAATAGAATTAAGATGTTCTAGGAATACACTAACACTATCTGTTGGTAATATTGTAAAAGTATCATCTACAAACCTTAGTACCTTAGCCTTTTGTCCGTGAGAGCAAAAATCTTCCGTGGCGAAACTTTGACAGGCATCGAAATTATATTGGTAAGTAAATTGTATTGAATATTTTTATAACTGATTGTAGTTTGAGTCAACTTTTTGTTTCTTTGCATACATTAGCGTTTAAATTACACTACTACTAGTTTTTATTTATTTCGAAAATAGAAAGGGCAAGTATACTTCCCCTTTCTATTTTCGAAAAAGGATAGTCACCTATTTATTTTTGCAGATAGTTTCCCCTAGGGCGACTATAAATTCTTTAATGAGCAAAGACAGATTTTTGCTTTTGGTGTTTTCAAACTTATAGTGACTATAAATTGTTTTAAATAAAATTAATACATACTTAATTGTTTTATGCGCTAATTGTAGGTGAATAAAATACCTCGCTAGTGTAAGTGAAAGCTGGGGTGGTGCCGCGCCACATCAGCTGGACAGAAGACAGTAACGAACAAAGTAATGGAAGGAGAACACACAGCTAAAAAGCAATTTGAAATGAAGAGGAGAAACACAAAAAAAGAAAAATATCAAGAAATATATCGATACTAATAGGAGTCAAATAAAATTCGATAAACCATTTTTCGATTATAATGAACTGATGAAAGAAAGGACTTTAAGAAAGAGAATAATACAAATTTTGCTGTCAAGACAGTGAAAATAAAGAAAATGTAAGAAGTTCTAAAATAAATAATGGTAAAGCCACTGAATGACTACCCATCAAAGCCCATAAGGGGTACTGAAAAAATGAAGAATAGAAAATACGAATAAATATATATATATACATTGGATCCAATGTGAGATGTGTTGAATGTGGTTGCATGAAACTTGTACAACATTCAACAACAATTGTAAGAGATGTTGATGCTAATGCCAAAGATTTTTGCCATATTCTTCTATCTTGTGTGCATGTAGTAGAATATTATTATTATTATTCTCTTTATTTACATATTTTCAATATATTTTTCATTTTTAAATATACATATATCTATAAAAATACATTTAAAAATATAAAATATATGGTACCCCACCGGCATCGGGAACAGGGTCCAAGCTGCCGGTGGTTAGGGTTCCAGAGATAGGAACCTCCTCACAATGCGTGCTGTATCTAAAAGCACTGCCTTCTGCATCAAACCCTTGATCCAAGCACCCAACGCGAGCCTCTTTAGATGGTGATCGAGGCTCTTGGCTATTAGACCATTGACAGATATGACTATCGGCACAATGATTGCCGAATCAACATCCCACATGTCGACAACCTCGCGAGCCAAATCAAGATATTTAATTTGCTTATCTTTTTCAGCTTTCGCGAGATTGCCATCATGCGGAATGGTGACATCGATAATCAATGCGCGGCGCTCTGATCGATCTATCACCACAATGTCAGGTTTGTTGGCCACAACAGTCCTGTCTGTGATGATAGTTCGATCCCAGTACAACGTGACATGACCATTTTCGAGAACTGATTCAGCTACATACCTGTAGTACGGCACTTCAACATCTACAAGTTTGTATTTCAGAGCAAGTTGCTGGTGAATAATCCTGGCTACTTGGTTATGTCTGTGCAAGTACTCGCCGTTAGCAAGACGAGAACAACCGGAAACTATATGCCTGAGGGACTCACCAGGTAGGTGGCACGCCCGACAAATGTCAACCGTACCATCCCTCAAGATATATCTCCGGTAGTTATTCGTCTTGATAACTTCGTCCGCAATAGCACAGACAAACCCTTCGGTTTCCCCAAAAAGGTCACCGAAACGTAGCCAGTTCACGGAGGCTAACAGGTCTACATCAGCTCCATATAGAGCCTTGTAGAACCTACCGTGAAGCTCCTTGCTCTGCCATACATCCCTGCGATCGTTAGTGCTAAGTACTACAGGCTTGCGCCAGTTCTCTTTAGCCAAACTGAGCGGGGTGAGTCCGATGTCTACAGCAACTACATCCCGATGCATACCCACGTCTGCCTGAAGAAAGTATTCTCTGAGATTGCATACCTCGCGGTTATGAAGGGCCTTGGCATTCAGAAAGCCTCGGCCTCCACATTTCCGCGGGATATACAGTCTCATCACAGACGAACGTGGGTGATGCATACGGTATGCCGTCAAGAGTGTACGGACCCGCCGGTCCAGGGCATCCAGTTCAGTCTGAGTCCACTTAAGTATGCCAAAGGAGTACATGAGCACCGGCATGACCCAACCGTTACAAGCGCGCACCTTGTTGCCACCTGATAAAAGACTATTTAAAACTTTTTTCAGGCGACCAAAGAAACGCTCCTGCAACGATTGCTTCATGTCAGCCTCATTGATACTTAACGCCTGTGACATACCCAAGTACTTGTAAGTATCGGTTACAAGAAGTGATCGTAAGTTAATGGAATCCGAAAGTTGTGTTCCTTCGGATTCCACTATCCTGCCTTGCTTTACATGGATGACAGCACATTTGTCCACACCAAAATCCATACTGATAGACTTACTAAAAGTTTCAGTTACTTTAAGTAAATCCATCAACTGTAATTTAGTGTGGGCAAATAACTTTAAGTCATCCATATACAACAAGTGGGATATCACTCCACCACCTCTATGTAACCTGTAACCTAGCCCTGAACCCTCTAGTAATGTACTAAGAGGATTCAATGCTAGGCAGAACCAAAGAGGACTCAGGCTGTCGCCCTGAAATATACCCCGCTCAATTTTTATAAATTCGCCATTCCCAGGGATCTGTCGACATCCTGGATAGCTAAGAACCGTTTTCCATTGCCCCATGCATGACTTCAAAAAGGTGCGCAGAGTTGCATTTACTTTATACAACTCTAACACCCTCAAAAGCCACGCATGAGGCACCGAATCATACGCTTTCTTATAATCTATCCAACATGCCGCCATATCCCTTTGTTTACGGCGAACCTGTTGGCTAATGGCCATATCAATGAGGAGGAGCTCCTTAGTACCACGAGCCCCCCTCTTACATCCATTCTGAGAAGCTGACATTATTGAATTTGTATCAATATGTTTACATACCTTGGCTCTCAAAATAGATGTAAGAAGCTTATAGATCGATGGCAAACATGTTATCGGTCTATAATTGCCGGGCTCGTTGGTACTACCTGTTTTATGGAGTAAGTGGGTTATTCCCGTGGTCATAAAATCTGGTAACGATCCAGATTCTAGGGCAGATTGAAATTGAGCAGCCAAACAAGCATGCGAGCTACGCAGCCATTTCAGCCAGAAATTGTGCAGTCCGTCCGGTCCTGGCGATTTCCAATTTGATATGGATCGGACCGCACTAATTACATCCTGGCTATCAATGACCACGTTTTCCATTTCTGGAATTAGCTCACTTGCTCGCTTGACCTCCCGCATCCATTCCCCCTCAGTGTGGCCGACGGGTACCGACCAGATGTTCCTCCAAAAAGTAATTGTAGCATCAGCATCTGGTAGCCCCACATCGGCCACACATTGATCTGGTCGTTCCCAGGTTCTATAAACCCATCTTTGGTCACTTTGAAACGTGCGGTTGATGACATACCGGTGCACGCGTTTTTTGTATCTGCGCAGTCGATTTGCCCATGCATTGCAGACTTTCTGCTTCAGGAAGTCAATGCGCTCTGTGGCCCGAGATACGTATTCATGAGGACTGACACCAGTCCCCAGAAAAGCCCGGCCCACATAGCGCATTACCCTGGGCCGTGTGTTCCCTGCCCTGAAGCAGATCAGCTTACCGATGAGTGTCCTTGCCTCAGCAATACTATTATTATCATTATTATTATCTTGAAATAAATAATAATACTTAATTAATAACTTACCTAATTTAAAGTTAGGAGTATATTTTCATTGTAATTTTATAGTTTAAAACGTTAAAACATATCACTATTTTACAATGTTAATTAATATTTGGATTAGTACTGAATGAAGGATTTCAGTCAATAATAAAGATTGATTTATTTGAATTAATATTAATTTGTTTCTATTTGATAAAATCATAGAAAGGCGTATATCTCTACGTCAGGCAAGTATTCTCCGAAGTATTTTTAACTTTAGGCTACTATCCGCCACAATAGGCTACTAACCCGTTTTTGAGAGGTCAAGTAAAACAGGATTTACTCAAAACCAATATTAATTTTGTTCATAAAAATAGGCTTCTATGAAAGATCAAAGACCTATTTTTTTATATACATGTTTATTTTTCTTAATGAGTACATATTTTTTAATAACAAAGCCTTTTTAAAAGTGGTGACTATCCGGTTTTCCCCTAATATTTTAAGCAAACACTTAATTTTCTGGAGTTTATTTTGTGACAAGTTTAGTCAATACAAGAAAGATATAGCTTACTAAAATATACCTATCTTGTATTGGAGTTTAAACATACGAATAGTTTATTTATATGTATAAAGCATCAATAAACAAAACTAAAATCTTATTCCAATATTTCACCGCCATATTGGATAAAAATCTTATTTCGTCGTGTATCGAACCAAGCTCAGGAACAGATTGGATTTTCATTTTGTTCCGATTCTGACTCCCAGTTTCAGGTCAACCGAAATGTGAAAGAGAACTTAATTTATGGCTGCAGACATCGTAAAATTTTGTTTCATTTAGTTATGGTTCGTACGTTTACAGGAACAATAAATATTAATTTTGTTTTACGTTACGTTGTTAATCAAAAAACAGTTACCTACATAAATGTTAACTTATTTTATTTCACAGATAGGTGGACCCACATTTCACCTACACATTATGTCCCACGTAATAGCAGGCCTATTGGCGTTATTGGACAGATATCCAGACTTGGTGGTATTATTAAGATTTTGTTTACAGAAAATGTCGTCAACACCGTAAGACACGACACAATACACGTTTACAGTAAAATGCTTTAATATAAATACTTATTTAATGTCATATACATCACTACCACTATATATTATACAACAAAGTCCCCCGCCGCGTCTGTCTGTCTGTTCGCAATAAACTCAAAAACTACTAAACGGATTTTCATGTCTTTCACTAATAGACAGAGTGATTCATAAGGAAGGTTTAGGTGTATAATATGTTAAGGTTCTGTACTACCCATGCGAAATCGGGGAGGGTCGCTAGTACAATAAATGAAAATGCTTTGATAATTTGTTAGTCTAAGTAATCAATCACATAATAATTACTTTTTAGTAAATAAAATAAATTATCCGGCACGATATCACTTAAGTCTTATATTATTTTAATCTTTTATTTCTTATCCATTTCTTACCCTAAACATAGGGTACTTAACAATAACAATCTGATTTATTAAAGCTTTTGCCCGCGGTTTCACTCGTTCGGGAAAAGTACTTTTTCTGCACTAAATGTTCTCTATGTACTTTTATACCCTTGACAACGTGTATGCGAAATTTCATTATAATTGGTGTAGTACATAAGGCGTGAAAGCATAACAAACAAACAAACTCACGCTTGCATTTAGAATTTTAATTAGGCTTTTAACGAAATAAAATATCGATGTAGTTCATCCATGGAGCACGTTCTTATTAATTCCATGTTAGCATCTTACACCCAGAAAATTTTAAAGAGTAACATAGTGTAATTTTTGACATCGAGAGCAACGTAATAAAATTACATTCATTATTCATGGCCACGTGTCGATGTTTTTGTTGAAAATGAAATAAAATAATAAGACATACTGATAATTAATTTTCAATACGAATGGAGAAATGACGGGCTTTTGTAACTTAATCATAATTGAAATGGAACAGAAATACTTATATTAATTGTTGTTGTTATCTAAGGGGTATGCTTTAATGGAACTGAACTGGACATGTCTGCCACATGACAAACGATAAGGGCCAAACTGCCCAGACTAAGATGGCGACATTATTTTATTGTTTTTTTGTTTTCCTCAGATAGCCATGACAACTTTACGCGGTCTATGGATGAGCGCAAAAGGCTCCCAACACATTTAGATAGCGAAATGAGTTCGACTCCTTTATATAACGATTAATCCTAAGCGGCTTTGAATAGAAAGAGATGAAAGAAGAGTGTTGAGACCTTTCTTTACTTTAGACCTTTGCCCTGGAGTGGCAAGCGAGAGTGAGCTTATAACAAATTTGTATTAGTAGTTACGTGAAAACAACTGCTTTTCTTGAGTTTACATGTTCAGTACTTGGGTTGAACAATTTGTTATGAAGTCTCTTGCTACAATATCTCACAGAAACCAATGGTCTAGACCTGTGTCAGGTATGGTCATAATCTCACCAGATAAACGTTACAGTCTCTGGTCTCCCACTAGGCTAGCAGTGATTTTTATTTCAGCACACATAATAAAAATCTGTTTGTTCGTTCCCTCTTTTTTATACAACAATAGACCAACATGATATTTTAACCCGGTGATTAACAGAAGTCGAACATAGGCTCCCTTTTTATTCTGATAAATTTTAAGACCGACTTTGCAAAAGATCCGCCTTTTGTAGTAAATGCTTACAACCAAGAATTAAATGTTTACAATAAAACTTATTTTACTCATAATATCGATTTGTCAAGTTAGGTGCAAGTATCTATATTGAAAGCTTTTGCCTCGGTCACATTTTCCAACAGCAGACTAGCGCAGTCCTAAATATTTAATTTAGCTTCATACCGAGTGTTTTACGTGCCGATGTTTTGCAATAACTTTACAGCTCGACGGCTGTCGCACTATGTTTGCTCACCAAGATGGCTTCTAGCTTTAATACATTTATATTTTCAATGGTTACCCCTTTGGAAATTTACTATACTAAAAAGCTATACTTACACCCACATTATTATAGATGCCACGTTATAGCGGTTGAGCCTGTATCCGTCTGCTGGACACATATACAGACTGCTTGCTACTAATAGAAATCTTAGTAAACCTTCAATAAACTTTAAACCAAAAACTCCCGAGGCAGTACTAAAGAATGAAATTCCTATAATCTAAAAAACAAAAAAATTATTAAAATTTTCAACAATATTATCAAATATGTCTGTATGTTGTCTGCTGACATATTAAATTTCATATCGACTCAATTCTTGCTCTGAGCATGAAATATTTTCAACCAGACTGGATTATCCCGTTCGAATTGAAGCATTGCTATACACAAGCCAACAAAAGAATGTCTGTAGAAATCAGGGGGCTTACTATCCTATAAATAAGAAGGTTAATACATAAATATGATATAAATAGTTGATTAATTGATTAATTGTAACGTATTAAAATCATTTGGGCGTAAGATCTTGATTAAAATCTTAAAATTAAACACAACTTTGGCTGTATGCGGTAGGGTCGTTGCCTATACAACAAAAAAGATGGCGTAAAAGTTCTCCAATTTAGAAAATAAAGTCAAGTGGTTTTAGGAATTAGAAGTAAATTCGAAATGCAAGTTTGTTTAGAACATTAACTTAAAGATATTGTTCGCGTGTGGTTCCTTTTCAGTAACAACAGTTGATTGTCTGTTAAGTTAATTAATATTAAAGTTTTATACAAGTGGTAAATAAATTTAAAATCATACTTAAATATCCAATTAATAATAATATAATTAATATAAATATTTTTGTTTTGTCAATGTAGTTATTTTTTTGGTCTATATTTTATATAATTACCTATATTGCACGACTCATTATGCGAAGCATTAGAGTTCTCTGCGATCGAAAACTTTGTTTTGCCTCCTTTCTGCAACTGTTTTTATTGTTAAAACTCCTGCTAGTACACAAAACCTACTTAATTTACATACCATTGTATAGATAATTTAATGGAGATTAATTTTGTATTGTCAAAAATTGATTTAGTTTTCAGCAGAAACGAAAAATACATCAAAATAGTTTTATCTTCTACATAATAAAAGTTTCCAATTTCAGTAACAATGACAAATCGTCTTAATTACACCCAATTCGAAGGTTTGATGGAATTATTGGCGCAAAAGCCAGGCGTAGCTAAAGGTTTGCTTAAGACCACTCAAGGCAAAGCAGAAAGGGCAAATGAGTTCGCATAAAGGGCTTAATGTTTTCGTAAATTTCCTCAAACAAATCCTTATTCACTCTATAATTTGTTTTAAATTCGTCTTCATTTATAGACAACGCTTTGTCCGTATAACGTATCATCCGAAGCTCATCACGTCTTTGTTTTAATTTTTTTTATGGGAATTATGAGAAATGCTGTATATTACTGCTAATTGTGCCATATTATAAACTTAAGTAATAAGTTATATAAACTTAACTAAAAGCCACTAAAAACGCAAATGAATTTAAAAAAAGATACACTTTTATAAAAAAGTTATGCTAAGAGAGGAGTTCTGGTTGGAATGTACCACCAGCTTGGGATCCAGTAATTGAAATAGTCAAACCCTAGAAGAAGCAAAACACAGCTAGACTTCATGATACTTTGAGCTCATTCTGCGTGAATAGAAACACCAAAGATTGAATTATGTTCAGGTACTTTGAAATAACTAGGTACACTTCAGAACGTTGGAATAACTACCATCTTAGTCTCCCCATGAACATAGCTGCTGTAAAGCAACCGAAACGTCGGGGCAAAGTGTAAACCTAAATATAAACAGTTTTAATTAAAATATATAGCTTAAATAGTAGTAAATTTCAATAATAGTAGTGTTACAGTTTTCAAAATTATGTAATAACAGTTGTTTAAAGTAAAATAAACAACGCGACGAAATCCGTATAAAGTGTTTGTAAGTGTAACATTCGCGTAAACATAAGACAATATTATCTGTAGAAATTGTAATATAGTCGTTGAATTAAGTACAATGTAAAGCTTTGTATGACGTAAATACTTCGATAAGTTCACATGTTACTTTCTTTTGGGGCTACAATTAGGAAATATCTATTCATTCCACAACGCTGGCCTAACGCGGTTTTGGTGGGTTGGCAGTTGCTTCATGTTTTAATTAGCCGGATGCGCCGCGACCGGTGACGTCGGATCGACTCTCGTAAATATGATATACGGGCCCCACATTTCATTTTAACACATACTAAACTCCTAATTTATTTTATCATGGTAGTGAAATATAACTGCCACATACTTTACAGAAATACAATATAAGCGAAATAATGTTATATAACAAGTTGTTAAAAGGGAGCGCATCCGCGGCGCACAGCAAGTGACAATGTGACTGCTGTGTATGAGATTTCAGGTTCAATTGCCGGGCCGAGTAAAATTCTTGAAACTTTCTGTTAGGCAATTATCAGTATGGATTGAGTCTGGAACTGTGTACGGTAGACGGTAACACTGCTCGCCCACTGTTATATGGGACTTTAAAATGTTCTTAAAGGATATAAACTGAGAAGGAGAGGAGAGAAGACAAGAGAATTTCAAGGGAACAGACTACCTAGTTGCGAATGTGCTTACCTTTGAAATTAAACTACTATATACGGATTTTATCGCGTTGTTTATTTATCACTGTATTACAAAATTTTGAAAATATTACTCTACTACTACTATTGATTTTATTTGACTAATTTATAAGCTAATAAAATTATTTAAACTATTAAATCTATTTATTTTTGGTATACACTTTCCCCGACGTTTCGGGTGCTTTTCAGCAGCCATGGTCACGGGGAGACTAAGATGGTAGTTGTCTCAATGTTCCAGTGTAGTTATTTCAAAGTACCTGAACATAATTTAATTATTGGTGTTTCTATTTACGCAGAATGAGCTCAAAGTATCATGAAGTCTAGCTGTGGTTTGTTTCTTCTTGGGTTTGACTATTTGAAGTACTGGATCCCAAGCTGGTGGTACATTCCAACCATCTTCTCTATTGAAATTGGGATGTTTTTTAATTTCAATAGCCTCGCGAAGCATCCTTGGCAGGAATCGGTGTTCTTTAGCGAGAATCTGTGGTTTGTCAAATCTCAGGTAGTGATTGGTCCCCTGTTGTACGTGTTCACACACAGCAGACTTCAACGAGCGTTTGTGTTTCACGTCAGCTATGTGTTCTTTTATGCGGGTGCCTATGCTTCTCTTGGTTTGACCAATGTATGAGAGTCCGCAGTCACAATCTATTTTATAGACCCCTGCATCTTGTAAAGGTAATTGGCACTTGACGGATGGTAAAAATTGACTTATCTTCGTTGGCGGCTTGAAGTATGTGTTGATTGAAGCTCGCTTCAAGATGTAGCCAATCTTGTCAGTGACACCCTTTACATAAGGCAGTATAGCAGGCTGGCGCTCGACTGTGGCTGGCTTTCTTTGTCCAGGTGTTTCTTGTCACAGATCCCGTGGGCTCTCTGAAACAAAGACATTCCCACGGTAGCTAACTGTTTAGGATGGTGGTGAGATTCACCGTTCAAGTACCTATTTGTATGGGTCTTTTTCCTATACACGGTGTGGCTCAAAGTATGATCAGGATTCCTGATGACAAGTACGTCTAAGAATGCTAATGAATTATTTGCCTCTAATTCCATAGTAAATTGGATGTTGTTATTAATGGAATTAAGATGTTCTAGGAATACACTAACACTATCTGTTGGTAATATTGTAAAAGTATCATCTACAAACCTCTTATAAATCCTGGGTGTGATGGGGGCAGTCTGTAAAGCTCGAGCCTCGAAGTCCTCCATATATATATCGGCAACAACAGGCGATACTGGGGAGTCTACTAACGTCAGGACATTTCATCGGTCTTGCGTCGAAGTAAAGTGCCCAGACCGAATCTTCCCAAAGATGAATTCGTCACATTGAAGAACTTGCGGGCTAGGCCAGATATTACAGTACTCCGTGCAGATAAAGGAAACGCTACGGTAATAATGGATACGTCAGATTATAAACATAAAATTGAAAATTTACTTTCGGATGAAACAACATATAAACAGGTTAAAACAGACCCTACAAACAAAATATTGAACAAAACCAAAGACATCATATATAAATACTCCGAAAGACTAGATCTAGACGTTAAACAATTAATACCAGCTTGCGTAAAACCTCCAAAGCTGTATGGGTTACCAAAAATACACAAGGAAAACGCTCCTCTACGTCCTATTGTGAGTCAGATCGACACACCAACTTACAGATTGGCTCAGCACGTAGCGAAGATACTCTCACCACTCAGAGGCAACTCGAGAGCACATGTAAAGGATTCATACCATTTTGTGAGTGAGATTAAACACCTATGTCTCACTAAAAATGAAACAATGGTTAGTTTTGATGTACAGTCATTATTTACATGCATACCTGTACATGACTGTATTGAAATAACTAAAAGGAAGCTAATAGAGTACAATATGCCTGAGGAATATGCAGAACTACTTAAGCATTGCTTAACAACTGGCTATCTGTTGTGGGACAATAAATTCTACATACAAGTCGATGGTGTGGCAATGGGCTCCCCAGTATCGCCTGTTGTTGCCGATATATATATGGAGGACTTCGAGGCTCGAGCTTTACAGACTGCCCCCATCACACCCAGGATTTATAAGAGGTTTGTAGATGATACTTTTACAATATTACCAACAGATAGTGTTAGTGTATTCCTAGAACATCTTAATTCCATTAATAACAACATCCAATTTACTATGGAATTAGAGGCAAATAATTCATTAGCATTCTTAGACGTACTTGTCATCAGGAATCCTGATCATACTTTGAGCCACACCGTGTATAGGAAAAAGACCCATACAAATAGGTACTTGAACGGTGAATCTCGCCACCATCCTAAACAGTTAGCTACCGTGGGAATGTCTTTGTTTCAGAGAGCCCACGGGATCTATGACAAGAAACACCTGGACGCCGAGCTTCAACATGTCAAGCAAGTACTGCAAGACAACAAGCTCCAACAGCCGCGCCGCTGTCACAGATCCCGAGAAAAGCCAGCCACAGTCGAGCGCCAGCCTGCTATACTGCCTTATGTAAAGGGTGTCACTGACAAGATTGGCTACATCTTGAAGCGAGCTTCAATCAACACATACTTCAAGCCGCCAACGAAGATAAGTCAATTTTTACCATCCGTCAAGTGCCAATTACCTTTACAAGATGCAGGGGTCTATAAAATAGATTGTGACTGCGGACTCTCATACATTGGTCAAACCAAGAGAAGCATAGGCACCCGCATAAAAGAACACATAGCTGACGTGAAACACAAACGCTCGTTGAAGTCTGCTGTGTGTGAACACGTACAACAGGGGACCAACCACTACCTGAGATTTGACAAACCACAGATTCTCGCTAAAGAACACCGATTCCTACCAAGGATGCTTCGCGAGGCTATTGAAATCAAAAAACATCCCAATTTCAATAGAGAAGATGGTTGGAATGTACCACCAGCTTGGGATCCAGTACTTCAAATAGTAAAACCCAAGAAGAAACAAACCACAGCTAGACTTCATGATACTTTGAGCTCATTCTGCGTAAATAGAAACACCAATAATTAAATTATGTTCAGGTACTTTGAAATAACTACACTGGAACATTGAGACAACTACCATCTTAGTCTCCCCGTGACCATGGCTGCTGAAAAGCACCCGAAACGTCGGGGAAAGTGTAAACCAAAAATAAATAGATTTAATAGTTTAAATAATTTTATTAGCTTATAAATTAGTCAAATAAAATCAATAGTAGTAGTAGAGTAATATTTTCAAAATTTTGTAATACAGTGATAAATAAACAACGCGATAAAATCCGTATATAGTAGTTTAATTTCAATGAATAACATTCGCGTAAACAGAAGACAATATAATGTGCTTACCTACTTTTGTCTAAACACAGGTATACTGTTGTACCGTATAGTCTATTATATATTTTCAATGTGTTAAAAGATTGGATTCATGTACATATTTAGCCTCTAATAAATAATTAATTAGTAATAAGATGCTAAAAATTAATTTAAATTTATATTGAACTAGTTGTTTAAAGTTATTACGGCTTTACCTTGTAAAGTTATTTTAAATCTATGCAAATATTTCCAAATTAATACTTGAACATACGTACGTAGCTATTTTATAGTATTTTTACATCAAATTGTCCCAGTCCCTTTGTTTTAAAAGTTCTGATTAAAATTTTATTCTATCCCACGAGGCTGATTAACGGTTGCGGTCCATTTTGTGGCCGCTCATGGCTTAATAAAAACCGAACTTGTTTGGGTACAATTCACGTTTATTTTCGCACTAATTTAATGATAATAAAGCTTGATAATTAAATAATATAAGATTCTTTTAATTAAGATAAGTTTTTGATTGCACAGAAGTACCACTACTGTTTATTAGGTGAATCGTCAATTGTTTTCCGAGTGAGACAAAGAGTTACCAATTACGATATATATACCAAAAAAAATCGTAATAGCAGGAGGTTTTTTTTCATTATTGGTAAATGACATTGGTCTCGCTCTCTTATGTGAGAGCTAAAAAACATAGCTAGTGAATGTAGGCATAAAAACCCTCTGCTGCACACATACTTACTTATTATCATCGTCATCTCAGCCAAAAGACAACCACTGCTAGACATAGGCCTAGGGGTTTCACACGGACCGGTCTGGAACCGCCTGCATCTAATCACTTTCACAATTCTTACCAGACCGTCGCGGCAGTCTTATTTGCTATTTATTCACTAAAAGTTAATTCAGCGACGATGTGTATGCATGCTTCAATGTATTTAACGTGTTAAGCCAGTATATTCCTGATTGCCTTACGGATGAATAAAGTAAGATCCTCCAGACCAAATTTTTGTAATGACAGTCAGTCTTGACGAAGACTAACAATCTGTGTAGTAAAAACTTTACTAAATGGTAACTAATATTATAAATATTAGATAAAATTACGGATAGGATTAATGTAGATTTTGTCAATAAATTTCTATCTCTCGGGAACAGTACTTTTTGTCTGAATTCTTTTTCCCATGACAACGTGTATGCCAAATTATATGATGATCGGTCGAGTAATTATGGCGTGAAAGTGTAGCAAACAAACAAACTCACATTCGAATTTATAACTATATATTATTCTTATAATAACTCGTAAGGGTATCAAACTTAATAAACTGACTAGCTACAGGAATATTCCGTCGCAAACGTGTCTTATTTCTAATGGAACCTTTCCAAGCAAAGGAAGTAGTACCCTGCATACCATTCTAAGACATTTTTGGCACCGAACTTTTAGGTAGCGCCAAAATTAACACGGCATGTATAGAAGTTTAATACTAAAACTATGAAAGGAAATATTAGAGCTAATACCAAGCAAAACACATAACATAACAATACAACGTATGTGCAATGTTTATCTCTGATTAAGAATAAAGGTTATGATAAACCCAATTATGTGAATTATTCATTATTAGACCGAGATTATCAATGACAGATATTCCTTGGAACCTTAATTCCGTCCACATAGCGTGGTTGCAGCCCAACAACAGTTATTACAAATGTCCCTAACCCTTATTGTCCTGGGATAATAATCTCATAAAAAGCAATGGCCCGTGATGATTATCTACGTTAACACGTTTCTCAAAGCCATCTTGTTTGTTCATAATACCTGCTTCCTTTTGAAACAAATGAAGTATCTATTTTCAGAAAAGGATATTCACACAGGACAGATTCTAAGTTAGGAGTTTTGATAGCTCGTTAAGTGTAAAATGTTATTATTAGCGATAGTTTTAGTCATAGTCAGACTTAGCAATAAGACTAATCTTACTGCTAAGGTATCGTTTAGAAAAAATAAACGTCAACCATCGTATGTATATTGTAAGTGTACTCAGACTCGAATTTAAGTATTATCGTACGTGTTGTGTACTTTGGTAATTGTGTATTAATAAAACACAATTTTTATAAGTACACGGGTGTCAAAATTATTTCACTCTGTCCTATGGTAGTGCGAAGTAAAGTGTAGTATGAGAGACCGCCATCCAAATTACTGTCTTACGTAAGAGACTTCCAAGACCTTAAGACATACTCGTTCACGCCCAGCTTAAAATGTCTAGGATACGAAGGAAAACACATACGTTGGAAATATGTTCCACGATTTTACAGTACAGCACATATTATGTTTCGTTTTATTACACTCCAAAATACTTTAGTCATTTTGCGCATAGTACAATGATGATGCAGATTCCTTCATTTAACATGAAAATGTTTTATGGGATAAATCATGGCTACCTCATAAAAGTATATCGCAACGTAAATATTTAGTGGCAAATTTACATTTTTAGTGTATAGTTTTGGGAATTACGATCTTGTTTCGGTATGAGTGTTGAGTAGATATTTTAAATACGCCCTCGAATATTATATTCCACTTGACATAGTAATAAAGCTAGTTACAATAATATAGCAGCGATAGCTTAGTGGGGAGACCAACAGACTGCAATGCAGAGGGTCTCGGGTTCGAACCCACGTCGTGCACCTCTGACTTTCGGAACTTATATGACTTTTCGAAATTATGTGCGTATTGATTGACAATTATCGCCTGCTCCGTGCCTCGGAGAGCACGTTAAGCCGTCGGTCCCGACTGCCATGAACATCCATGGCAGTCGTTATTGGGGAAGTCGACACAAAAGATCCCACTGGGTCGAAGTGTCGCCGGTCTGTACTGACTGGCTCCCACACAAGATAAGATAAGATAAGATACAATAATATACCTTAATTGTTAACAATCGATAAAAATAACTTTTTAAAAAATGGGTTTACTTCTTTCATTTAAGTATATTCATTTTAGATAGATAGGTGATACAACGTACAAAAGTTTTTTTATAAACTGTTTAGAGTTGTACACAGTTTGATTTTGAATAATAAACACATCCATAGACCCACGCCTATTTCACCGAAGGAATATTCATAAATGTATTTCAGATTAACATTTCGTCAGGTATGGTTTTAGTTAATAAGGGACGAGCCTATTGTGATAGTAAATAATGACGAAGTAGAATAATAATTTAAAATAGAAACACTCTACCTGCACACATGGACTACGCCTTCAAGACTAACTCAAGATTATTATATACATTTCTTAATATAAAATATTCTTGATATTTTTATTATAAATATTTAAATGCATAAGGTTTCGAGTTTTATACCTGGGTCAGGCAAAGTGTTATTATGCTGCCAAAAGATATTTGGTAGCAGCACAAAGTCTTGAAATATATCCGGAAAACGGATATGAGCTCGCCCCTTACTACGTACGGCTTAAAACTATGGCTAGCTAAATGTGGGTGAGTAATGCAGCACTGCCTACCTCTTCGGTCATAGACGGAAGGATATGTATGTATTTAGTACCATTCCATAAAAGTTAAAATCCCTTTGTTGAGATAAATAGATGTGACCGACACACAGTTCCGATTTTACCATTTTCCTGCAGGCCCCTAATAAAAGCGACAACGGTGGAATGTAATTCAACTGTATCTAAGGAGTTTATTAATTAGTTTGTTACTAAATCATAATTCTCGTTAACTTCGCAGCTAACGAGATAATCTTGTCTGAAATATTAAATAACATCCGACCACGTGGATCCGGATTATAACGTGGTAGGTCCAATGCTTTCTAAACTAATTATCTTAGCGTTCAACTTTATAAAGTGGTTGTAATGAAGTACAGTTTGTATGAAGGAAGTAGCTTTTAATCAAATAGTGCGTGATTTATAAATACTAGTCTTGACGACCGTTGGTCGACCAGTAGTTGAGAACGACCGCCATTCTAACTAATATTTTAATGCGAATCTGAGTTTGTTTGTTTGTTACGCCTTTACGCGTTAACCGTTCGACCGATCATCATGAATTATTCGCATACACGTTGTCAGAGGAAAAGAAATAAATCCCAAAAATTCTTTATGCACTGTCCGCCGGCTAGGGGACAACCTAACCTATATTTACGTGAGCGAAGCCGCGGGCAAAATCTTGTATAAGGTTATTTATTGGTTCTAGATGTATTTGTTTATACTTTAAGTACAAGGACTACTTGTAAGCAAGTCAATCGCTTATTCCCAGATAAAAATGGATTTAGAAGCCGATTAAATTAGATTTCCACTTGAGATAAAATTCATATTGCAAGGCTAGTATTTTGTCGGAGGGTTGTTGTTATGCACTGTTTATTTTTTGTTTTCAGCGAGACTTGTGTTGCAATAGTAATTTACTCTAATTTACAAAAAAGATAAATACTCTTATATTTGATAATAATTAGGATTACTGACGTACTTATACCTATATAAAATAATACAATCTCATTTCTTACAAAAGTATCAAAAATAATAAATGGTTCTAAAGTTTTACTAGCATACCTTGATCTAAGTCATGTAAGCGTCAATACGTACAAAACAAAAATAGATTGCTTTGTATCCTAAGAAGTCATAGGAAGCAATTTCAACAGACCAGTATCAAAGGTAACGCTTCTATTTGTAACAAATGTGTTCCAGAACGTAAGTAATGTGTATGTATGAGCATGCCTGTTGATTGATTGCTTATCGCGTCACGAGACCGCCTCGATCTATGTATAAAATATGGGAAATCTCATTTGAAGTATGTTCCACTTTTAACTATGTGCTGTAAGCTTTTTCTTTACAGTGCTTAGTATTACCATCGTTTATATAAGCCAATGCCGATTAGCGATTGGAAAAAATGAAATGTTTTCTACTAGAAGTAGTAAGAAAGCAGATTACTTGCTGCGGAGTTGAGCGATGACATAACATTGCATAAGATATTCGGTTCCATTTTCAGGACGGATAAAGTATTGTTGCAGCATGAAATTTTTAGTAAGAACCCTGTGGTTTGACACTGTACCCAGTAGATGGCAATAGACTTGCTCCCTACAAAGTGGATTCCAAAACCTAATCTAGCGAAATGTGAGTATTATACACTCCTACCCCTTTGGGGATACAAGCATGATATTACAAGTATATGTACTTTCATTAAATATAATTAGACGTTAAACCGTTCACGTTTATTCAATTTCTGGATATGCATAGTTAAGTTAAAGTGTAAAGTGTAAACTTAATTGTCTGGTTAATTGAAGCTTAATTTAATTTTAAGTCTGTGCGGTACAACGTTCCCGTTGATTAATGGTTTGTTGAAATATTTTAATTGGAACTTCAAACAGTATTTTGCCTTTAAACAGTATAGCTGACGGCCTACTACCAATTTTTGGTACTGGATGAGCTAAAAGAATTCAATGAGCTGCTTCTGTGTGACAGCGGTAGTGAATGCGATTGCTGTGCATTGGGTCTCGGTTTAGAAAAAGTGTTATTGATTATTCTGTCGCATAAAAATAAAACTCTGGAAAGACACTAAAATGTTCACAAACCCATTTAGTGTTTTTTATAAGTGCTTACCTTTTTAACAAACAGTTCATATCGCGAGTAATAATTTGCGTATGTCAAGTTCTTAACTCCGTTTGGCCGGGTGCTACTTAATATTTCAAGTACTTTGTTGCGTACCGAATATATTTATTCACCGAGGGTCTTCTACTGTTATTACTCACACATCAACCGTTTTGAGGCTGCGTTGGACAATTAATTATGAAGAGCATTTAACCGCCATTAGGTGAAACATAATTGAATAAAGACTTTGTAGTATAATTTTCATGGCGGCCTCTTTGGTTGAGAGCCTAAACGTACACACACAGCTGTTGATCTTGAACATTAATTTATCTTTTAATTCGGATTTCCTGTATTTTCTTTCTAAAGTCGATTTATTTTGTTATTGTTTTTAGCTTTTGAGCTTGACCTTTCATTGATATTTAAGTCGGATTTCCTATTATTTACAAAGTCAATTTGCCCTACAGTCCAATTACGAGACTCAAACAATTATTTGTTATAGTTTATATCAGTGTTCAAAACAATATAAAATATAACAATGAATGTAGTGTCAGGTAACAAAATAGTTGTAGACATAATATTAAGTCACAAGGCACAAATATGTAAACTCGACGAGTCGTCAAATGACACATTGAAACGCGCAAGCCTGAGGCGCCGCAGTTTCACGGCTGTCTTACGAAGAGCTCAGAGGGATTTCGCTTCAATTTAAAACTACCTTCAACTAGCCGGCTTTCTTATGTGACTATATAGAGCAAAAAAAGAAACTCAGTTCGAAATTCAAGTTTATTGTTAACTAGATAAGTACCTATGTGATAAAACCAGCACAGTGCAGAGTGTGAATAAAATTAAAATGTATTTACTACATTATAGTCTTACATACAATGATTCCCAAGACGTACGTTACAAAATTCAAAATATATAAATAATTTTTAGTTAGGATTTTTAGCACACTCCTAGTAGGAGACACGTATTTATAAGTAAGTTATGACATTCATCGATATTACGCAAGAATATAATTGTATTAATGTGTCCTGCTACCCTACATATATTACAACTGGTACATAAAGGTATCATTACATCATAAACCGTTTTACTTATGCTATTTGCAGATTTTGAAAACCTCACAGGGATTCTAACGCGCAATCCACGTACTATTTCAAATACATACAGAATTAATCAAAATTCAAAATTTAGAGCAATTAAACTTAGTGAAATGAGTTTTAAGTATTTTAACAAGTAGATATTGTTATTATTTTATATTTTAAAGATTTCTGCCAATAAAACATGTAAAATTCATTGTAAGACTTTTACTTTAATGGTTTCCAAGGAAACCGCTGTATGCTTAAACAGGCAATCTATTTTTATAAATTCATTCTGACTAATGCATATTATTATAGCATAAACAAATATAGATATTATACATAAGCCATAAAAATAAAGGGTATATTTCTCATCATATTATGCAAAGAGAAAATGTACTTACAGTATATTCTGTTTCTAAGACGTCTGCCTTGAAGGAAGGAAATAAATTATGAACACAGTACTCAAATTCTGTAGTCGCGAATATTTTATGTACGAGTGAATTTTGAGTGTCCACAGTCCAAAGGCCGTCCATCTAAATATAATTACAAACAGATTTTGATAACAATCGCTTAGATAACATAGCTGATTCTTTGAAATTTCAACCACACTTATTCGAAATGGGTAGGCAGGGGTATATTATACCCACATATGCATTACACCGAGTTTATTATCGTCTACCGGGTACAGTCCCAAATTCTATGATGCCACTGAGAATTGTTTGAAAAAAATCCGATAGCAAATACTAGCATAAACATATTCTTTGAAACCGGAGATCAAAATCTATATTTGGAATCGAAGGCGAGAGCTCGCACGCAGTAGTCGTATGTGCCTCCAAGGTAGTAGACAATAATAAAGACTTAATTTTAAATGCTTCCGATCTATGAATTAAAGGCTCTCAGGCACTATTCCCGTCCATTGAAACTTTCCCAAAGCACCGTTACTATGACGATCCAGAAGAAGAAAGTGACTCTTTTTTTAGTATTCGCCTTTTGTTCCAGACGGTAGTAGGAGCCTACAAGTTTATTAAAAAGATTTTCACAGATGTCAGGATGGGTATGGCATTTATTTATTTAAGTTAAGGCTAACTAAAATACATACAGAACATTACCTTAAAATAATATAAAATACATGGTAAGCACAACATTGTAATCGAAAGTGAGTTTTACAATGTTCACTTCATACAAAATCTAATACCTACACTTCAATGAGTAGATAAAACAAAATAAAATTTAAATGAAACTAATTAAAAGCAGTTAAAAAGAAACAGTAGCAACTTTATAATTATTTTACTTACAATATTTGTTTATAGTGGTTTAAGTGGTCGCCTCGCCACTGCTACAGCGCCGAATGTTGTGGGTTCAAATCCAACACGGGACAAAATTTGTGTGATCCACAAATGGTTGTTCCGAGTCTGGAGTTTCTTTGCGTCTGTTGTTTGAATGTTTGTAAAGTCCTCCGCGGTACAGAGATTGTTCCTAGTGCGGCAGATGTTTTTTTAAAGAAAACATGTAAAAAAGTATATCGCAAGATATCTGTTAAGTAAAGACCGTCAAAGATTTTCTGCAAATACGCAAGCAAAAGAGTATAATAATACTGTTTTTATTCACAAGTCAAGTACTTAAGGCGGCGCATAATTGGCCGGACAGCCTCTTTTGTTTCGTAAATTCTTGGCTTTGGATAGCGGCTCCGTTATCTTCCACTTGAATCTTTTTCGTTTCATTTACGCTGTTATGGTTAAATATTTATATCTTGCCTACTTTTTAGGGCAATCTTTCGTTCCTTGTTAAAATTCTGGGGCAATGGAATTAATGTGCATTACGTTACGACGCAAGATTAAAATGGTTTCCTACTCACTAGTAGCGACCTTTTTGTGTTTGATAATAATCTGGTTAGGATGTCAAAAAGTGACATTCATTACTGTGATGGTTACTGTGTGCCATCTCTTCGTATTGTTGTAATGTGATTAGACTACTGCTATGACTTTGTTGAAAGTGACAAGACTTACAAAAAAAATACTATGTTGCACCCTGTTCGATCTATTTTGCAAATTATATTTTAATTCCTACTCACATTTAAATAAGGACCTTTATCTTTAATAAGGTTTAGCACTCATGTAGTATGAAACAAATTTTGTATTTAAATACATGTTTGCCTAACTTGAATTACCCATTAATTATCGAAGTTATTGCGCAATAATTTTAGTATTCCGTAATAATAATAATGGCAACCGCGTATAATTGAATATTAGATTGATCAAAGCCCCTCTAACTAATTGAGTTACCAATTTGTGGTTTTTGTTTACTGACATATTATTTGGAGCTTTGTATAGCAAGTTGTTGTCGATAACCGTTTGACATTATTTACAACGGTATTTTCATTAGTACCTACATTTCTGATAAATATTTACAAGTGTTAAATCTACCTACTCAATACATTGTAGACATATAGAAAAAGGTTTGAAAATCTGTTACCCGACTCAATGACAATTTAATGCAATAAAAGAGTAAGAATAGATACAATAACATACGTATTGCTATCATCATTTTATTAAGTAAGACAAGTTTTATGATGTTTAACATACTTATTTTGTTAGTTCTGTTGAAGTCTTCTGACATTTTCATGTTAAAAAGGTTATAATTTAATTTAAATGTATATTAATCCTTAGTTTTATAAATGTGGATATTAAAACAAATTTGACAATAAGTGAAAATAGCTTAACTTTACATAACAATAACATAATACTGAATTTTTTTTTACCTATACATGAGTGTGTCAAAAATAAATCTAAAGGCGTGGTGATAGCATTTATATAACGAGCACACACTTCTTGAACAAACGACTTGCGAAGTAAAAGGGGGATGACGCATATAAATCTTATTTGTTACACAAAATGTGAGAGCTTTCGTATTGATATGAAGAAAAATTTCCACACAAAAATTCGCACACACTTTCTGATAATCTACGCCTCAAATCACTAAGATTAGATTTCAACACTATTTGAAGAATTTGGAAAGGTATCAAACATTTTTCATTCTCGTAGAGCTATTTAAATGGATATCAAAGTTCCACCTTGAAACTTCTGGACACTTTGACCCTGCACAGATAACTTACTTATAGTTAAAACTGTGATTAAGGTGTATACTTTAAAAGAGCATTCTTTTGATGTGCAAGGGGCAACATGTTTATTAAATTTTTGCTTGTATATACTTCATTAATTTGAAATATGATTCACTATCGTTATTAGGTAAAGCTGATCTTATTTACAATGTAGCATTAAGACATGCGACGAGAATATTTTTACGTTTTTAAGAATATTGCGCGCATGGGTTTGTGTAAAATTTTTCATAGTTTTAGTTTACATACGTAATGTTAAAAGTTGCAAAAAGATTCCATTTTAATTAATGAATTACGAACAAAGATAGACCACTGGTCAACAGTAGTAAATATTAAGTAAACGAAAATACTTCATATATTAATACTAGTCCCTCCTTGAATGTTACGTAATCTAGAGAACTCGGCGGTTCCAATAACAAATGCTGCGGAATAATTTACATAGTGGTTGGAACAGACCTGGAGAGATTGCTTAACAGCGTCTCAGTGACGGCACTTATCTTGAAGAGTATTCTCGACCGAACAGATAAAGCGAAGTAGTTTGCAATGGAGGAAATGTGCATGTCAAGCTTGAATGTACCATGATGAATAAGTTGTAATATATAGATTCAAAACTTTGGTTGATCTGCATGTAATATATATTTAGTTTGTCAGTATAAAAGATTTAAGAAAAACAGGAATATAGAAATACTAGCTTTTGCCAGTAGCTCTGCTCGCATAAATGTAGGTTGTGTTAATTTTCTATCTCTCGGTAACAGTACTTTTATTCTATCAAAGGTACTCTATGTCTTTTTCTGTGCCCTTGACAACGTACATGCACAATTTTTACCTAAACATAAGTAATACTAGATTTTGCCCGCGGCTTCCGTCTCTAGGGAACAGTACTTTTTTTAGCTAAGGCACGATAGCTTAACAAATAAACTCACGATCGTATCTGGAATATTAGTTAGGCTTAGGATGTGCCTATTTATAAATATGAAGCTGATATATATTCAAATCCCATAGGAATCTAAATATGAGAGTAATTATAATAACATTCTTCTGTATACGTATTAAATTAAAGTTTTAATTTTCAGCTTCCACCAATAAGTTAATTCTGCAATTGTCGTCCCATACAAAAATATTTAATACTTACGCCGCAACGGAACCAGCGCGAGGAGAGGTACAATATATCTTTAGAATTTATCACCACGAAACGCATATTACAACGCTGCTAGACTACATAATATTATATAAAAATATTGTAGCTTCTTAATCCTCAGTCTTTTAATGTGTTCTTTAACCAGTATTATACGACGTGTTGTAGTTCTAATCCATTAGAATATGAGCTTACCGCGTACAGTAAAACCAATTTTGTACCTTACTTATGAGTTCTAATGTGCCAGTAACTTATTTTGTTCGCTGCTACAAATTTTATAAGAATGTAGTTTGTCTACCTGCTGTAATTTAGCTACTTATAGTCACAGACAACTTATGCATCGTTGGACTTTATATAAGTTTTTATGTATTAAATACACTCTTCCAGCTTTAGTTTTCACTGCCCTTGAAAGTAATATGGGAAAGTCACAATATACACCTAGACTCAAAACAATTATTTTTGGATCATACAATTAATTGTCCCGTGTGAAGTACAAGCTCTCAGCGGCAGCGATGCGGCTGCTTGCGCGCTACGCCATCCGTGCAATCAATTATCATTGCTAGCAGCTAACTTTGCTTAGAATGTCAAGAATCAGTAAAAGATGGATACTTAATATGACATAACATCAAAAATGATGACCACATATGTAGATATAGTGTACAGTACTGCAGTAACCTCGTGAAGAACAAATGGATAATAGAACTCAACAGTCAAGTAATAAGGTTATTGTACACCAATTATTTTACAACCATTAAATAAAACTCAACGTTGCAAAAGCTTCACATTTATTTTAGTAAAAATGCCACGAAAACCGAGAATGTGTGCACTGATGTGAAAGACCTACATTTTTATTGAAACAAGAAATAATATGAACGTTCGCGGCTGAAGCGACTCACTATCTAGGGAGGTTTGATAAAGTGCCACATTAACGTAAAAATTCTACGTAACGAGACTGCCGTGGTTGTCATATTTTCCCATTGTTATAGGTTTTTAAATGGGTAAAATAACGCGTATGTGGCTTTTTAATTAGATCCAGTTATAAAATTATAATTTTCTTTGGATATGTCACTTCAATAGTTAAAATAATTACCAATAATTTATATCGGTTAAAATCGGCTAGAATAACAAACCACATTCTTTTGAATATAGGTTTTATGGATGGCGTGTTTAGTTGGTCGCTTCGCCATTGTCACTGCGGTGAGTGTTGTAGGTTCGATCCCCACACGGGATACAAATTTGTGCGATCCACAGATACTTGTGCAGAGTCTGTGTCTGTGTTTGTTGTTTGAATGTTTGTAAAGTCCTCCGCGACATAGGGTTTATTCCCAGTACGGCAGGTGTAATCTTTTATATTTCCTTAGTCAGTAACATACCTTATATACCTATAATCACGATTGTAAAGTACCATATCAACACCTTATTTGTTCGAGAAACGCGTATATTATCCAAGTGGTACCTATGCAAATGTATTTACATTTACTTATCCATTATTTAACTTCGTAAAGTACCCCGCGACGTAATAGCATTTACTCCTAGTGCGGGAGTTGTCTTATACATATAGATAGGTACATAGAAGAGAAAAATCGAGAAACTGGATAACCTATATGTACATTGCTCAAATAATAACATTAAACAACTACAACATCGTATTAATTTGTGAAGTCTTGGAATACCAGACCTAAATAATAATATATTATGTCTGGCCGCCGGTGTGCCGCTGCGACTCAGTAAGTTAATAGGTAATCATATTAACTGTTGTACCGCTTCGCAGCCATTTCGAATACACAAACATCTTTGTCAAGATTTTGCATGCATAAAATTAAAATATGAATGACCTACATCACAATGTTTATGACAAGTTGAAGGAAAACACATAAGTCTCCTTTTAGAGTTTACGTTAACATGAGACTGAAATTACATTAAGCTGAAAAGCAAATTTCAGATAGCTGTTTAACTCAAAAGTTAAACTTTTATTTTCTACACGAATGCTTGATGGCGAAAGAAAGGATTTTAAGTTCATTTTTAGTCCACTTAGTATAATTTATTATAAAACTAGCTTTTGCCTGCAGTCTCGCTCGCTTAGGAACAATACTTTTTTTGCTGAGTGAAAGGTACTTTAAGTCCTTTTTTGTAGTCCTGACAACGTGTATTTATTAATTTCCTGTTAATTAGTCGAATAATTAAGGCGTGGAAGCGCAACAAACAAGTAAACAAACATATTTACAATTGTATTTATAAGTTAGGATTCTGTCGGCAGAAAGCACTTTATCCTGTAGGTAATATTTACAAAGCACATATAATAAATGCCTTGGTGCCGCAGTGGTAGTGGTTGCGACTGCTGTGTACGAGATTTTGGGTTTGGTTTCTGAGTCGATCAAAGTATTATTGGGTTTCCCTATCAAGAAATTCTCAGTAGAACCACGGTGACTGTATACGGCACTAGACTCGTTCGTATACGGCACTAGAATCTAAAACCATAGCTGGCAAAATATTTTTTATGGCTTAGGTTTCCAATGTCACTTGGAAGTTAATTGTAGAAGCTTGACAGGCGATTACATGTGATGGCGTGTATTTTCTGATTGATGGAATTCATTCTTCTGCAACACTCGCGATTGCAATATATTAGTACTGTAAGCTAATGAAAAAAAAATTATGACACGAACGATATTAATACAAATTAACGCATGTTGTATAAGTTGTTACTTGCGCTGCTTGAAATAAAATTGAAACCTAATTATTACCATCTAGACGAGTAACAGGTGTCATGAGCATGTACATTGTACAGGTGCATAGTCTAGTGTCTATCTCAAAGTTCAGTTACTATTTGTTAAATATTTATTCTAAACTAGATGTTGCCATTTTCACATTCGCATTTATAATATTAAGTTAGGATTAGGACACTCTTTAGCAGAGTTTGTCGCTTTCACCACTGCTTCAGGTGTGGCTGAAGTTGCTTTAAAGTCTTTTTAGAAATACCAATGAAGGTTCGTTATCTATATATTAATACGTGAAGTGAAAGCTTTGTATCCCTTTTTACAAAAATTTGGCGTACGGAGGATTTTGAAATTTGACACAGTTAAAGTTTATATATATGGAGTAGAAGGGGTGAATATTAATATTTTTTTAAATATGCGTTAGAAATACATTAAAATAATGAAAAAAAACTACACGCTCACAAGCATGCATTTGACATAAGCAGTCGCATCGCGTTCGTAGTATTTCGGCATTGTTCGGATGATGTCGTAGAATTCTTCGTAACTTTGGTACATATGTATGTGGAGTAGGTTACTAAATGAAATGTTATTATAAGGGTATAGTTATTGACAATAAAACCTTAACAACGATCAAACTGAAAATTGTACTCGAATTTTGACCATTTGGCGACCGCTACTTAAAATAAAATCAACCCAGAATATATTCAAACATTTTATTCTAGATTAAAATCTTTTGCCATTGTTATAAAAAATGATCTTGCTGGTCTTGTCGTATCCAATGATGTGATATTCGACTATGATTGAACCGTACCTAAAACAAAAACAATTACATAATTATATATCCAATTTTAAACTCATTGTACAACATAAGGCAGGTAAGAAGCTACACCGGCATCGCTAATTATTGCGTATGAGTGAACGGGCACATTAAAAAGTGTATAGGTCTGTCTCACTCTCACGCATGTAATAACAATGCTATAAGAGATACTTACTACTTACTTAAACATTGGCGTACGTTTATATAAATGTTACACATTGTAATATAAACTAATTTATACGGATTTATTTCGGATTATACAAATTACAAATTTTAACAAATATCTGAAATCTATTCCCATGACCGTGGCTTCAAAAAATCAGAAGAAACTTTGACGAATACACATTTTTTACCAGCGATAGCCTAGCGGTAAACCGTTGGACTGCCATGCAGAGATCTTGAGTTCAAGTATTAAATATTAAATTATCGCTTGTTTTACCGGTAAAGGAAACATCATGTGGAAACCTGTATGTCTAAGAGTTTTTGATAATGTTCTCGATGATATATGAAGACTGCCAAACTGCACTGGGCCAGCGTGGTAGACTATGGTCTATACTTTCTCACACTGAGAAGAGCCCCGTTCCCAGCAGTGGGACGTTTTAATACAGGGCTGATATTATTATACTTATAGTTTCAGAACCCACGTTAAAGCGAGCGAGCCAACTGTCATTTATCGGACACAGTTCCAAACTACATACTGCTACTGAAATTTCTCAAGAGAAAACATATTCGCCCGACCCAGGAATTAAATCGGAGACCTCATGCACCGCAGTCGCATACACTACCGCTGTACAATCGATGTAGTATAAAGCTAAAAGTTGTAGTAATAATAAAATCCGTATAATGTAGTTTAATTTCAGTTACTTTTACCTTGTTTATTATTACATGAATTTTGGTTAAAGTTGCCATTATCATCACACACAATAGCGCTGCGCAATACAGCGTATATTTGATCTATACTCGTAACGTCTGTTCGCCGAGGTTCTTTAGTTGTTGATGTTTTCTGAAAGTAATGAGCATAAGATAGAATACATTTAAAATCTACATAAATTCATTGAATAAGGCTATACTACATTACAAACATTAAAACAATCCATTGTAAAATTAACTCAAAGAATATCCAGACTCGGCACTACTGTTTGTGGATTACACTTGAACCTATAACACTCTGCGCTGTGGCAATGGTTGGACGAACCTGACCCTTTTGTAAATAGTACGAGATCTGGTATAGCAAATATAATATACTCTTATTTGTTATTTAATGATTATAAAGAATATATGCTGGATAAAGTACATCATCATCATCATACATCATCAGCGCGTGATTTAGCTAGGCAACCTATTTGCTATGTATCAATGTATGTGTACATATATATCTAGCATATATTCTTTATTATCATTAAATAACAGATGCGGGTATATATTTCTTATACCAGATGTCGTACTATATAAGCCTTGTCTTGCTCTGTCCCATGCAATGCAAAGCTTTGTTAACTTTAATAGTTGTCGGTACAGATCCTGGCCTAATTATACTGTAATTTATTTACATAACTATAGTTATGTAAATAAATTACAGTATAATTATTTACAGTCTATTTATTTCATTTGAAAATAATGAAACTATTATAATAATTTCTTATCCTTGTTTTAGGACACAATATAGTATGATGCCTGTTCATTTTTAAATGGGTGTAAATATATTTACAATTAATTTCTTATGTTTGGACATACGGACGTGTTTTTGACAGCAGTAATTTTTAGAAGCTTAGTCAGATTTAAAGAAATCCTTTTGCTATCTAGCGTCATGGTGAAACCGTAGGAATGCTACAGCATGAAACTATGAGGCACAGCTTGTTAACGATATAACCCTCAGCGAGTAATTAATTCGATTGTATATGTAGCTCACTATGTCGTGTCGATTAAATATAATTATAACTACTAAATACTTTCACCACCAATAATCAGAGTTACTAAATCAATGTAAGCAAAGTAAAAGTTTTTAAAATATCAGAAAAGTACGCAATATTTAGGTACTCAATTATTACTGTCATAAATTTGTCGATAAATGTATTAACATAAATCTACTTACGGCTACATCACTGAATATATATTGAAAAAGTAATATGATGAATAAAATTATCCAAATGTTTGACCGAACTTGACATAACATCTTTCATTAGCTCTTTGTCTAAATTGCTATTAAGATAAGGTAACGTAGAAGGTCTTTTACGGTTTACTTATAATAATTAGATGATATTACTTTTGTAATATCTACGTAAAACGACGCATTCCTGTGCCTATCGCCTTCATAATTACTGATGAAATTATTTTTGATTAGGCTAGAACCGTAATGAAAATTTCAGTCTTATAGTTCAGTCAAATATGTTGCCTAAAGTTGTAAAGTAAAACGTAAAGTTAAAACGGTAGACTAGTAGATGGGGCTAACAGAAGCCTGTATATGTACGTAACTCAATACTGACCTATCTACTAATGGGTCAATGTTCCATTAAGCATGCACAGTATCTACTATAAAATAAAAAAGATGACTTGTTTAGATGAAGTTGACTTAATAACTCAATATTGTTAAATATAGATTAAATAATTTTTAAATCTCTATTCACTAAAGATTGTTTAAAAAAGAACACATTTCTTAAATTAATGAAAATCGCAGGGTAAAACTAACATAGCCTTAATTTAATAAACAACGGCACCTAGTTCTTTCAATTTCATTCTAATTCACAGGATTTCAGACCTTAATGTATACATGGAATATTACATGTGACTGTACAGTATTTATAATTATGTTTAAAAAAACAGTATCCATATCCGAGTTTTGCAGATGCAGACTGTCCGCAACTCAAAGTTCGTCGAAAGATGAGTAAATTGTTTAAAAAAATTTGGATTACTCTTGAATCAGAGATAAACCATCAATGAGTTAATACACAATGTCTGTGCTGTGATACCACAGAGTATGCTACTTACGGGTCGCATATTTCAGTGCGGGGAGCGACCGTGATTTAGTTCCTTGCTTTACATCGGATTTTTAAAGGAAAGTTTTGACAGCACAGATGACATAGTGGTTTAAGTGCCCACCTCGCTACTTCCACGGTACTGAGTGTTGTTACTTCGATCTCCACACAGGACCAAAAAATTGTGTAATCTACATAAAGTTGTTCCGAGTCTAGGTATTCTTTGTGTTCGTTGTTTGAATGTAATAAATGCCTATTGATTGCCCGACGTTTCGACCAACTTGCATCATCATCATCGAGCAATCAAAAATATATTTATATATTTACCTTTAAAATTACTTCATCGCGAGTGAGACCCGTAGCCCGAATCAGATACCTCGTATTATATTACGTACGTTGCTTGAATGATAGTAGATGCTAAAGTGTCCTCTGACACTGGATTTATTCTGGTGCGAGAAATGTCTTAAAAATGTTTGATGTTTGTTAAAACTATGATTAATCAATTTAATTTAATTTAAAGTTAATCACTTGAATTTAGTCATTAGCAAACTTTTGATTTCAGAACCTAATCAGTACCGATCCCTTCATCTACTTTACGAAAGTTTTTGCACAATATGTAACAACAGGCTAGAGAAGGACTCTCTCTGGAACGTTAGTGATATTTTAATTCTGTTATAATTATTGTTATCAAAGTTTGTGAAGATGTTTGAATGTTTGTTAGACAAACATGCATAAAGCAAAGTCCGCTGAATAAATTTGGCACTAAGATAGATCATGTTCAGGATTAACACAGAATAACGTTGTTGTTTTTCATTTTTATCTACCTTTCTATGGGATTTAAGCATGACGAATTCTTATATTCTGGATGTTGCAGTGTCTGTGTATGCGTGTGTGTGTGCGTGTTTAAGTGCATCCGAGCGTGCGCAAGTGCGTTTGTGTGTGTATGTGTGTGTGTATGCACATAAACGCATAATTGCTGAGCAGATATAATGAGACATAATGGGATACCTGCGAACGAATGTCTTTCCTTAGCTTAATGTGCAACATATTCACAGATACGCACAGTGGTCGCAATCAATACTGTTGCACATCTTAGGCAAAAGAAAGCTTTATCGTTAGGTTAAATAATGAAATAGCTTACCACAATAACAAGATCGATGTCAATAAGAAAAGTGTATGCTTTATTACGAAAAGTGTGAATATATGGACGGCGAAGTGATTTATATGGTTGCCTCACCACTACCACTACACCGAGTGTTGTGGTTTCAAATTGCACATACCTATACTTGTTCCGAGTCTGGGTGTATTGTGGCCATTGTTTAAATGTTTGATAAAGTCTCCACGATACTGAATTTAATCCTGGTACGGGAGTAGTCATTTTAAAAACAAAAATTATCCAGTATTTGTCGTATTAAGAACATAACGCGATTTTTATGGTACCTAATGACTTTTTATGAATTAAGTCTTAATAAGGAAATAGAACCCCATCAAATTAAAGCAATTTAATTTAATTTAGCTTTGAATGCACTATAAAAATCACTGAATTTAGTAAGATTTTGCAGTTAATACGAACAAATTTCCTGTCCAATGAATACCAAATAGGTAATACATAACAACAGATGTGTCTATCACGGGACAGCGAAAAGATTAAATACTGGTTTTTGCTCGAGCTGTCATGACACTTTTTACTAATATTATAAATGTTATGCCATATATAATATTTGTAAGTGTCATTACATTACAAGTGCATTAGAACGGTTGTTTTGTAGATTATGGTGAATTAATTATTAAAATGTTAATGCTTGGCAATATATTTAAATAATAAGAATTTTACAAAAGTGTCATGTGTCATCCTTTAAGTAAACTTATCTTAAGAACTCAACTTGCGCAACAAATTGTTGTCAATTTTTCAAACAAACACCATTTATTTTGCACAAACACTACGTTGACTTCCTTTATCCAGATCAAGTTACTTTATTATGAAGTTTTTCAGCGATTTAGGCTGTGCCAATATTTTCTAAGAGATATATTGAATGTTAAAGTTGAATAAAGCTCATTTATCTTTACTGAGGCAATTGGTTATATTTATTTTGATAAAATGTTCGTCATTCTATATTTCTCTTTGGAGGTACTGGTAATCCTTATAACGTCTTTGTGTAGGTACGCTAGGAAAACACCGGCCTTTTAGGAGGCGGGTACAAGGGTCAAACTTCACTTCACTTTCAAGATTTTTTATGTAGAGTGAGATGATACATCTACCAAGACTTTAGGAATATGGAACCTAATGATTCTGATTGTATTTTTGATATTGTCCATATATCACGCTGCAAGGCATACGTACATTTTAGATATATTATCTACTATGTATTTTAAGCAGAGTTATGTTTAAATTGCTTGAAATCTAAGACAATTTTTACTAGATATATAATATCCAATTCAAGAACTAGAAGAAATAGAACATGTCTTACATAAAAAATTATTGACAATAGAGTAACTTCAACCCTTAAATCTTGAGTTGTATTACATCAAGCACTTTGCTAGTTGGTGCAGTCAAAGCGGCTCTTGTCATGCTAATCTGTTTTACGATGGTTTAAGTACGTTTTAGTTTGAGTGTAACATAACTCTTAATAAAACGTTAATAATGTAGTGTTTCTTAAATTCCAGGGACCATTTGTAAACATTTTATTGCTTGAACTTCCCTTTTCCTCGTATTTTCCATAAAATCGGGTAAGAAGTGACAAAGGAATTTACAACCCTAAAATCAATAAAAATTACGATCAAATCAATCCGTCGAAAAAACCTAAAATCAGTAATATCGCAATAGTAAATTGTATTCAAATGTTATTCAAATATAAAGAAGTGATTATTGTCAGATGTCACCTCCTTACGAATGCTTACGTAAAAGATTTTAGCACAGTACTTTTGTTAATATTATACAAGCCGGCTATTATAAATCATGGACTAAATTGTCATCACTTAGAGTAAATAATGATTTTTACATTTGAAGGTACAACGCCTCCACCGCTTGATAAAGTGCTTATTCACTTTCTACGACACTCACGGGAAGTACTTTGTTATTGTCTGTCTCCGAGCAAAATCTAAATAGAAGTTATTGCCAAAGAGAGGAAAACTGTCACATGCTAAGCGTATTTGTCAAAGCAATGAACTGAATACTGAGAATCAGAATTGCCTGCAAGTTCCACAAAGTGCCGTAGGATTTGGCGGGCATTTTGAGCAAGTACGAAGATTTATAGACAAAATCATTCTTGTTCATACACACTTTAATATTTTGTATGTCAAACTGTGTATACAATTTTTGTTAGACAAAAATGTATCTTTAGTTGTACTAACGGTCGCCAATTAGTCGAAATTCGACCTTAATTGATTTAAATTTTAAGTTTGATCGTTATGAAACAAATATTAGCCTTTTTAATCTGAATCCTAACTAGTAATAGGTATTAAAGTATGAAGTTGCCGTTGTATAGTAATAGATACTTTGAATTGACATAAAACCTTTATGGTGTGTGATTTTCGAGTGAAACTTTTTCAAATGATACCTATATGATTATTCTTTTTTTTTTTAATTGTGCATCGTTTGATTTTCAACTTTCAATTGCTTTTTTTTATTCAGCTTAGACCGAGTTTTATGCTCTTCCAGTCATCTCTTATAAACTAAATATAAACTGTTTCACTAGAACAGCCAATGATGAAGGATGTAGTACTTAAAACGGATTTAATAGATTATTCGTAAAGATTTACGATCAACGTATTGGATGTTTTAACGAACATAACATTAAATTCATAACCCATAACAAATTTCGAAGAAAGGTACGATAAACATTATTATACGAGAATTTATTGCTGCGCTATGTTGTCAGCAACATAGTAAAGACGTAATAGTATCTAGTTTAATAATATTATTGAAAATCGTAATTGTGTTTCAAATCTCATATGGCTTTTAGATTTAATGATAAAAATGCTGTGAGCAGTGCTAATTACAGTCGGAATGCAGAAGCCTATTAAGGCTAATTGTTTCAGTCATTAGCCGTTGTGTTTAGTTTACGTAGCTCGTGGGACAAACCTATAACCTGCTGGTTACGATTATTATCGCAGACGTTATACAACTGATAATTTTTATTACCAAAACATATTGCCCTACCTGCGAATCAACCTCGAGAACTCAGGTAAGTATGAACTTATGCAATGGAATTAACGAGACACTCAAATAAAGAGTGGAGCGAGAATTCCTCTTCTAACTCATTTAATTTAATTGTAATTTAAAGTACACTTGTCCCTTTCGCTCAGCATTTAGCAAATAAGAGAAGCGTGACAGTGAAGTTTTGTAGCAGATTTTGTAAATGGCTCACTGCCCGCATTTACTCTCAAACTACGCGCGACTTAACAAAGTAAATATACCTTTATTTAGATGTAATTCCAGTTTCCTTTTTAGCTGTGTATTTTTTACATATTGCGCAAGATTTTCTTGGCTATAAAGATGCCAGTTATTGTTCCGCTGACAAATGATGACAACTGTATATATGTATGGCTGCACGGATGCCGTAGTGGTTTAAGTTCTCGCCTCGCCGCTACCGCTACACCGAGTGTTGTGGGTTTGAATTGAATATCTCAAGGGACGTAAATGTGTGTGATCCACAATTGGTTGCTCCGAGTCTATGTGTTCTTTACGCATTTTGCTGGAATGGCTGTAAAGCCTTACGCAACAGGGATCTTATTCCTACAGAAGGGACTGTCATATAACAAAAATTACAACATTACTGTCCTATACGCATAAGAGTTACCATACAACTGACAACGTTTCTATATGCATTCAATGCATTATATCCATCTTGAACAGAATTAGATTAAACTTAGTGTACTCCATTAATTGACGTTGACGAAATCGCGAACAAAGCTTAGTATGTAACATTATTACTACTCGTTTATATCAGGAACCACTGTCGTACTCAGAAATACATACCATTTTAACAGCTCCATCTCTATTTGTAACTAATCGAAGAATATAAAGATAGTCGACAATTATTATTACTTGTGACATTTTTATTAAAATATACTTGTGACATTTTTATTAAAATATTATAAAATAACGTAAAATTAATTTAACATAGTCGATCATCATTTATTTATCAAGGAGAGCAGCGGTGTTTGACATAATTAAGTTAACTTGAGAGATTTGGCGACAGCAAGGACCACTGTAACTTTGTCTTTGGATACGGTAAACTTTAAGATATATTGTATTAATTCATGTGATCCGTTCTTACTAGAAAACGAATTCACACAAAATATAAAAAATATCATTTATAAGTATTTTATAAAACTAGTATTCGACAAGTATTCGATATTTGACCATAGATCAAGATATTATTTATGAGTTTTTGTCTCTTATTAAGTCACGAAATTCCATGCTAATGATACTTTAAGAGCCAACTTTGTATCCCGCTTTAAGCAGTTTGTACACAGAAGAGTGTGACATTTGGCATTATTAAAGTTAATATTATATAAAAAGTGCCTAGAGTTGATAAAATAAAAAAAAATAAAAGATAATTAGATTATAATAGATTTTTAGTTCGTTAAATATTTTATTAATGTGTTAAATATTCAGCTATTTATGTTGCTGCATTTTATGTACTATTATTTTCTACACTGTTAAAATAATAGTCTAGCCTTAATAAGTTTTATCTAGGATTTCTTCTTATTTGCGAGTCGACAAAACAAGTTTGAACCAACTAACACTTAAAACGAAGATTCAAGTTGGACAGTATCTTGGATCTGTGCGCTAACGACCAGCCTTGTTAACAAGTGCTCTTCAGTAGCACTGTGAAAATTTGCAAATTTGTTAAGAGTTTGTATAAGGATTATTATTTATAATGTCTACTGCAGTTGTTATACGTGTCTGCATGAAGTGGATATGCTATGAACTGTAATGTTCATTTTGTGTATACCTAGCTAGCAGTAGTAAGTACAGACAACAACATAAGTCAATACATACTTGTAAGATTTTGATTTGCTCTGTCTATCGCAATTATAACACACTAGCTGTCCCGGGCGTGTTCACCCACGATCAACTATTATAATAACTGCGCCGCTCCAGTGGCTTGTAGCGTGATGTTATATAGGCTATGCTACTTCTGGTTAAATAGCTTTCTAATGGTAAAGATGTTTTTTTAATTTTTACAAATCTCTCCCCTTTTTAATATTAACATAAATGTTAATTTTTACAGCAATGATAGTAAAAAGTAAGTTGATTTATTTACAGTTCAAAAGCACAGAATAAATTTTCAATTTTGATTCATAGAATACTTTTACAAAATTCTTAAATTTTCAGCTATTTATGTTGTTAATTCTATCTCGTTATATTATATTTTTGAGTACACAATGTATACATACACTTCGAACTTTACTACGTAACTCAAATCTGTTTACCTATCGTCTTAGAATTATTATCTCAAAAAAACACAATTCACCTTAGCTTACCGCAAACCACGTAAGTGACATACAAGCACAAAATCTGCTTCGTGAAATATATATAAATTAGCTGTTACGATAGCCAATGTGAGGAGGACAGTGGTGAAAGGGGAAAGAATCAGGTGCTTCCACCACTCCCACTTACCAAACGAAACGAAACAGTACGTACGCTGCTACTTTACGGCAATATACCGTGTGAGGGCTGTACTACCCCGGTAGAGTCAAGTCATTCATTCTGAAATAAGCAGGCTCTTGATACTCATATCTTTTACGTTTCATTCGTTTACTTTACAAACACAACAATACCAGAATCAGTTTTCCCGCAGCAAACAATGGAGCGACGTGCTACTGATTAAATAAAAGAGTTGTTAAAAATAAATGGACTGTGCGAATTCTTTGACCTATTTAGAGAATTCAGTATTAAGTTGCCGGATGGTTTGCTTTGAGTCGGCCTGCCGAATTGCCTTGGAAGCTGGACGCTTTTTACTAATGGATCGGATTCTAATTATAGACTTTGAGTAGATATGGTAACTTGCTCGTATAACCGTTGGTGTGTACGTAATAACAACTTCCATTTTTTTAAATAATAGAGTCTGTACTGATAACGATGGTTTTGAGATAAGTCTATCTGTTTGTTTATGTTACAGCACACCACAAAAAATCATAACCTAAATTGGCAGTGATTCAAAAATAACAACATAAAAATATGGCAAATTTTGATGACAAATTTTTGTTTTATTTTGTGCGCTATGTATGGAAGTAATTCATTGTTTATTCATCATCTGTTCCGGTTTACAAGCTCACAGGCGATCATCGCCTTACTCCAAAAAGATTTCCTTTTGCCGAATTACATCAAAAATCGGAGATGTCTTTGTTATTTATTCTTGTGATCTTCAGTCAAATGTATGTCAAATTAAATGTTATATCTATATTTTGTATATATGTATATATTTTTGCTGTATACGGCCTAAGGTCGCTGATTCGATTCCCGCACAAGTAAAACATTTGTGTGCATGGACATGGATGTTTGTCTTGGTCTGGGTGTTTCTATGTATAATATGTATGTATTTACAAAAAAAAAGTATATATGTATGTTTATCCATTGTCTAGTACCCATAGTACAAGCTCTGCTTAGTTTGGGCTAGATGGTGTTGTGTGTATGTGGTAGAATATTATTTTAATTACATAATTTGTATAGCACTAAATTATGCAAGAGCTGCTAATCTAGCTGCTATTCGCTTGGAAGGTATTGTTAATAAAATTTTCTATTAATATGATCTCATGCTTGTCTAATTCTAATCATTTCCTTAAATAGAGTCAGGACATCTCTATTACCGATTTTGCGAACGTAATTTAGATTTAAAGATATTTAAATACGTTTATTCTCATATAAGATTATATATTAGTACTTATTAGCTTTTGCCCATGGCTTTGCTATCTTGAGAACAGATATTTTTTTCCTAAATGAAAGAATTTTTTGTGTGCCTCACAAAATGTATGCGAAATTTCATGATGATCTGTCAAGTACTTAAGGCGTGAAAATGTAACAAACAAACCCACATTCGCATTTAAATATGAAAGTCCGAACGCAGGCGTCTAGATAATGTGGTTAATATAACCACATTGTCTAGAAGCCTGCGTTCGAACGTCGAGTTAGAAATTAAGAGTTCATACTATTATTTATTCAAACACTTTAACAACGTTAGATAGAAACCTACTTAACTGATTAAATTAAATCCATTGCGTATGTTTCTCATGGATAACTAATGAACGTTCTTAACACCACGTAATGATTGCTCCGCACTCCAAATTATCTTCATAGTATCTCTGGTTACCAACGATTGGATTACTGCAGCTGTAGCTAGCGCGACAGGCACATGGGAGTGCCATATGGTTTTCCTTAATAAACCATACTACGGTCTCAATACCACTACTTATTGTTGTGTATGATGTCTTGGGTAGGATTCTTGGATCGAGCAGTGTTATCGAGCTTTCCTATCAAGAATTTCTCAGTGGCTGCATGGAGTTTGACACTGTGCCCGGTAGACGGCAATTGGCTCACCCCTTATTATAAAGAGCAATCATGGTTGACTAAGTGTGGGCATAATACGCATCTGCCTACTCATGCCTGCATGCCTAGTCTTACGCCATATTATACTTACTTAATATGTACGATAAAATTACATCTAAAGATTGTATTAATTCATTGTAATCATAAATATTAAAATAGTCAGTAAGATTGCGATGCAATGAGGTGCTATTATATCAGACGGGGGTAAAAACAAGATTCGAGAAGAGCAATCTGCAACGTAGGTAATGTTAAAAATAAATCATTAAAATAACATACAAAACGCTCGCCTACAACAAACTTAGTTGCTAGCGCGGGTTCCCTCACGACAAGTGCGCGTCTCAGAGACACCGCGCGTGTTGCGTTAGTAATGGCACGTCGCGACTAACCGCCATAAACGTTTATCTTCTTGACTTGGGCTCAGGAGTGATTTGTTGTCACTTGTCACAGAACGCTTGACTTCTTTCGTCAAGGTTTTTCGTTTTGGTTCTGCCTGTTGGTACGATACCTGCTAAAATGAATTATTTGCATTTTTGTTAGGATTTGAAACAAAGAGTTAGATATTATTTATTTAGCCGAGTAAAGACTTAAAGTCTACACTTATATAAATAGCTTGGATTTTTGCGAAGAGAAAAACTCATCTTGCTCTTTAAATCCTAGATTTTACAGTTTAAGTTATTACAGTACGAAAAGATTGTTAATATCGAATTTCCCAAATGATGGACAACCACGTCGTGGGACGCAGGCTAACTCCAACTTGCAATATGCCGTTTTAAATACAGAATATGCGTCAATACGTGTTTCCTCTCAGTACAAGACAAAGACACGTTTAAGATATTTTAGTTTTTCTAAATATGATAGTTTTATATATTAATCACCACCATCTCGCATTAAAAAACTGATGTCTGGTTTTTGAAAGGCTAATTAACAAGAATCGAACATTTTACATATTTTTTTGGCTGTTATCGATTCGACTGCTAAACAATAAGTTAAAAAAAATTGATTTGGTCTGCCAAATGTGGTTATTATTTTTCTTTCCGCTTGTTCCATTTCTACATTGGACTTTTATTTTAATTGTGACACAATCAGTGCGTGCTATAATTAGAATTAAAATTGCACCGTATAATCGGATCTAGAGAAATTGAATTTCTTTTTCAAGAGTATACATTATTGAGGAAATCGCTTATCTTGTTTCTATCGAGTTTTAATTCATCCACCGGCATACGGATGACGCAAACGTGCGGACATTGTCCTATTATAGATAAGGTCCGGTTCCCATATTAAAAATTCGACAAATATATAAATTATGTTAAAATGTAAAATGTAAAAAACATTTCAACATATTTCTCGTAGTACATAATTGTGTCAAAAAATACTTGGCCGTAGTTGAGATGACTCGTTTTTTGAATCTTGGAGCCGGAATTCAGTCTTAATATGGTTAAAATGATCAATTAATTCGCTTTTAATATACAAAGCTACTTAAGCCATTAATAATAATAATAACCCCCCTGGGACAGTCGTTATCTTATCATGAGACTAACGCGATGTCGGAGAGCACAGTACACTAGCTTTTAAACTATCACTATCACCTTCACCTTGTGATATAAACAAATAATGTATCACCAGGTTAAATAAAAGCGCACAAACCGCAGGGCAGCTTGTGGCGAGCTAAATGTGAGTGGCGACACTGCGGTCCTGAATGCCTCAGTGAGTGGGTTAGTCCCCGGCTTGCCATTACTGGTTGGATGGGGTAGAACTTTAAGAGCGCCCATAGGACTCTCAACTTTGGCTTGCCTTGGTCGGCCGGTCAGAGGGAGGCAGCTAGAGCTATATGCTTGAGGGTCGATGTGTCATTTTCAAGGGCATAACTACGGAGAAACCCGCTCCGGGTCTCCGTTGTCACGAGAGCCGTGATGGTGAAACCAGCACCGCACCGCTCGACACCCCTAGCCACTCGCACCGGTGTTGTCCTTTGCTGCTGACTTGTATGCCTATAGTGGCTATTCAGGGGACCCACCTAGTGAGTTGGCGAGTCACCGTCTGCCCATTGCAATGATGCTATTAGAGTATTTAGGGCAGGCGCCGTTTTTCATCCATAGTTAGCAATATATACCGGTCCATCAAACACCCATGCCATAGCCCATATATTAGAATCCATAGTAGCAATAGTCCTACGCCTGCTGCGGCTAGTTCCGCTGTTGGTGTTCCATCCCACCTTTGATTAAAACTCTCAAAGGGCCTCTTCACGTTGGACCCATGTCTCCGTGTAAGGCTCCCAAAGGGCCAGGTATTTTATAATATAATATGTTAGAAAGTACCTGTGATAAGAGAAACATAATAATAATATTTATTTACAGACAGAAAAAATGAGATACATCTTTACACTACATCATACATATTACATAAACAGTGTTAAAACATATCTGCCTTAAATAATTTAAACATAAATTAAAATTAATGTGTGCTGTGTGTGAGACTTATCATCAGGCGAACCGCATCCTTGTTTGCCACTGTAGTAGATATTCCAAAGCTCCATTTGAAAACACATCAGTAAGGAGATGAGTAGCAGTTGTTGTACCTGACGCTAGAATATTAGCAACTATCTTTTTACAGACTCGTCAATACTTCAATTTGTCACCGTGTTTTGCAAGCTTTACTGTACGATATAATTATCTCACCGGATCGACACTCGAGTTTACATGCTATCTCAATATAATGGGCAACATTATATTGAGATAGCATGTAAACTCGACGGTAACATATTTTCTGTCTCATAATTTTACAAGTAACTTAATAAATAATAACTTTGCATCTTATGGTAATCAAAAATCCTTTTTTTATTATATCGGGTAGAATGCTATCTAATCCTAATGGATGTCGATAAATAATAATTATTGTCGACTTTTATTACACTTAGATAACTTCCTTTTACATGCATTGTATTATTATATTAAATGTAGTTGCTGTCACCCCCAACCAGCTTCGAACTCAAGAATGTGCTGGGAATGGTAATCAGCTATCAACGACGTTCTCATTTTTCATTGATACGAATTGCTCAAGTATAGTAATAGTGTGTGCGCTGATATACGAAATGATTAATTTTATCTTTTTAAGTGACAACCGCGTACAGTCACCCTTAATAAGAAGTAAATGAAACTAAATTCCATTAAACTGTCTCCATCCAATATGTCAAAATCCTAATCCTAACGATATAATATTATAATTGCAAATGTGTGACGTACGGCAATTATTTAACCCTAGATCACTAACCATTCGTATAATAGACGACGCGTACCTAGCGCTTTCGCGATTTCGCCAACTTCCCGTTGCCCCCCGCCCCGCACTCTTTTAGTACCTTCCTGGATAGTGAAATTAGTGACCCGCAAGGCCTCATTGCGGATGCACGATAATTAGGTGGACATATATCGCGTAATCGTCGTCTCACAGACGTAAGGTTAGTAATGCTGTAAGTTTTATAATTAAAGTTGTACATACTTTTATGCTTCTGTTTATGTTGTTATTTGTTAGAAAAGTTAATAACTTTTATTATCTACGAATGAATAATTATTGTTATGGTTTTATGACGTGAACTCTATTTACCTATGTTGTTTTTTTATATTTTATACTGCGTTTTATAATATTTTTGTGTATTTTTCTTGTCTTAATTTTATTTCTTTTCTATTTTAGATGGATTTGAGAAGCGTAGAAGGCAAAATTGTGCAATGGTTAGCTGAATCGGAGACCGAATCGTTACCCGACAATGAACCTCATTCATCCGATTCTGAGGAAGAGAATAATGTTGAGGCGGAAATACATGTCCCTTCTGAGGAAAGTGAGGAAGAAGCTTCAGACTCTTCGGGGGACGAATTGTTAGTTTCACGTCGCGGGCGTAATCGAAGGTTAATCTTAGATTCTGATGATGATGCACTAAACACGGATCAGGTGGAATCCAGCAGCGATACTCAAACACAAGTACCGCAATTACATCCGACAGTTATTCAGCCGAGCCAGCGTAACTTGTACGGTAAGAACCGACACAGATGGTCAACAAGTCCTCGTGACCCACGCACACGTACAAGTAGTTGTAATGTGATACATATCGTACCTGGTCCTTCACGATTGGCTAAAGAGGTCTTAGAGCCAAAGGAACTTTTCAGCTTTTTGTGACGGAAGAAATGATCGATGCCGTTGTGCAGTTTACAAACGCAGAGATTGATATAAAGAATAGTAAGTACAAACTTTCAAAATTCACTACTTCTCAGACGTCGGCAAATGAAGTCAAGGCTTTACTGGGTCCACTAATTCAATCAGCTGCCCTGAAAAGTAACCATTTGCCAACTCGAATGTTATTTGACACAAAAAGAAGCGCAAACACCTATAAGGGCTGCATGAGTGCTGAAAGGTTTGATTTTTTAGTAAGATGCTTGAGATTTGACGATAAAAACACAAGGCAACAAAGAAGGGTATCTGACAAACTGGCTCCCATTAGGGATTTCTGGGAAAAATTCATTGATAATTGTAAGCAATGGTACAAGCCAGGTTCATACGTTACGATAGATGAACAACTTCTTGGTTTTAGAGGACGCTGCCCTTTCAGGATGTACATCCCCAATAAACCGAACAAATATGGTTTGAAATTGGTTATGATGGCGGATTGTAATACAAAATATATGTGCAACGCTATACCTTACCTAGGAAAAAATACTAATACCGGTAACGAACCATTGGCTAGTTATTTTGTAAAAGAGATAGCTAAACCCATTTATGAATCAAATCGGAATATCACAGTGGACAACTGGTTTACATCAGTTAGCCTGGCCACAGAATTGCTAAAACCGCCTTATAAGCTGACAGTCGTGGGTACATTGCGAAGCAATAAACGTGAGATCCCGAAAGAAATGCAGAACAACAAAAATAGACAAGTAGGCACTTCGATGTTCGGTTTTGACAGAAATATGACTTTAGTCTCATACAAACCGAAATCAAATAAAGTCGTATACCTTTTATCTACGACTCATGACCAACCTGCAATTAGCAACAGCTCAAAAAAACCGGCAATAATTGAATTTTACAATTCAACAAAAGGAGCCGTCGATACAGTGGACCAGATGTGCTCAATTATGAGCACAAGCCGTAAAACCAACCGATGGCCGCTGTGTTTGTTTTACGGTATACTAAACATATCAATAATTAATGCCTATGTCCTGCACGTATCAAACGAGATCCGTAATAATAAAAAACCTAGAAAAAGAAGGGATTTTGCCTTAGCGATTGCAGATGAACTTATGGTACCTTGGCTTCGTGAGCGATATAACACTGTGACTTTGCAGCGTAATTTGAAGCAAATTATCGTCGAAATTCTAAAAATTGATGTTTCTGACGAACAGTCCAGTCAAGAGCAAGCAAGAAACCGAAAAATTTGCAGTTATTGCCCAGCAAAAAAACGTCGCATGACCAAATACTTTTGCAAGGGCTGCAAGAGGGCCATTTGTGGCGAACATACAGTTTCTATGTGTAATTCCTGCACTGATTAGGATATTTCTATTTTTTTATTATTATATGATTTTGTATAAGCTTGATTACTGTGAACTTTAATTTGATTTAAGAAAAATAAACAGATTTTTAAAAGTAATGTTTTTTTTTTCGTAGTCTCAGTGACGAAAGGTTAGTTACAGCGTTACTCAAAAATAAGGTTAGTGAGCTAGGGTTAATTAACATAATATCCTAACTAATATTATAAATGCGAATGTAAGTTTGTTTGCTATATCGCTTTCACTCAATAACTACTAGACCGATTATCACGAATTTTGCATACACGTTATTAGGGGTACGAAAAGGACATAGAGTATCTTTTATCCAAAGAATAGTACGGTTTCCGGTCGAAGCCGTGGGCAAAAGCTAGTATTGTATACATCTATTGTAGCAAAATGTAACATACTGTAATTTGTTAATTGTAAGTAAATATCTGTTCCACCATTTTGTAAGCGTGAATGTTTCTTAAGATTTCTGTATCCTAATAATCCAAAACGTTGTATACAACTATTTATTTACTAACAAAATAAATATAATAGGTGTACCTACCTATATATATAATAATTTGGTACATTAAAAGTAAACATTCTATTGGAACTAGGTTTTTAACATTGTCAATTGTGGAGATAAATACTTTTTGAAAATAAAACAAATTTTTATTCAATTGAATTCGCCCCCCTTGCGATGTATTGTTTGGTGACGCTGCTGCTTTCCTTTACAACTTTCCCTTTAATCACACACCTAAAATTTAAGCCTACATGCAGTCTTAAGTTTTAGGTGTGTGATTAAAGGAACCAATTTCAAAATATATATTTATAATGAAAAATTTAATAATAAATGATGAAAAATTGTAGAACAAAAGTTGTTAAGTGAGGTATAAATCAGTCATAGGTAAAAAGTTATTAGCTATTCACGTGTATAGTTGTCTCTAATTCGCTTCTATTGTACACATAAATAATATGTCTCGCTGCCTTAGTATTGTAACGAAAGTGTATGCGAATGCTGTGCATGAAAGTAAGGGTTATATGCCCGAGTCCGGCAAAGTGTTATTGTGTTAGTTTGTCAAAAAATTCCGATTAGAAACACGAAGTCAGGTACCATGCCTGGCAAGTGGCAATATCAGATCCACCCTGTGGCTGGCGAAATGTTGTTGGTATTAACCACCTCTACCTACTCCTTCTGGGGACATAGGTGTCAGACTATGTACATACTCTCACATTTAGAGACCATAGTTGAATACAACAAGTTGAACTCTACACCCGTTGAAAGCTACATACATGGGTGCCAGAAGCTTTCAACGGGTCTATTTTTAAATATGCGAATTTTAAAATTACTTTATTATATATCTACCCTTTTGTAAACTATTTTGCCAGTAACAAAGCACTTGTATCGACAGTATTTGGTTTTTAGTATCACGTGACTAAAGCTAACTCAACGTCTTAATCGAAAGTAAAGCGTAATCTTAATAAAATCACTTCAGCACATACAGCTAGTATGTGCTGGAGTCATCAGATTCAATTATCGGTTTCTCGCCAATGAGCAAAATGGATTACAAAGAGACTTAGTACGGGCTGCCGTGTACTAACTGGGATAAACATTTTTTTATTATGCAGTAGTAGATAATAATTATTATATCGGCCCTGTATACAAACATTCCCATTACTGGGTTCAGGCCACTTTCCAGTTTAGAAAACGTTTAGGCATAGTCCACTACACTCAGTACGTATTGGTAAACTTTACACATCCTCGATAACATTATAGAGAACTCAATGCAAAATGCAAGCTCTTAGCCCAATAATGTGCGGTGGTTGAGCAACGTTCTTTTAAGAATTAATTAAATATTGAAGAACTAAATACATAATTTATATATAATGCTATATATAATTAATAGGTATATTTTATTTAAATAACAACTACCGGCCCCCTTTAATTTCTAAGTCACGGGAGACTTAACAAACATTGAAACAACGGACACAAAGAACAGCCAGACTCGGAACAACTATATATACAATTTTCTCTGAAGCGAGGATAAAACCGCAACATTCGGCACAGTCGCAGTGGCAAAGAGCTCACTTAAACCACTACGCCATCCGTGCACTCGATATTACTTACACCGTTATCATCGTTACTATTAAAATTTTTAAATTCATAATGAAATTCAGCCATGATCTGAAATACTTTATTGAATGTTAAATTTAATCGATTTTCTTCGGCGCCTTAAATATTATACTTGAGTTTGTATGAGTTTCGTCGTTTACCATGTTAAAGCTACGTCACTACGAGGAAATTTAAGATTTGATTTCTGAAAGGGTTTAGCGTCTCGGTCTTCTAAATAGTAGATTTACTGTGTGTGAGACCAATACTTGTACACAAAGAAATTTAAACGAACTAAAATTGTATACTGCCGTACTCTGAATTGGTTTAATTTTAACTTTCTGAGTTTAGATATTATTCCGCATAAATATCCACGTGATATTCTAACTAATATTATAAATGTGAATTCGACTTTGTTCGTTTGATTGTTACAGTCAGACAATTTTTATAGATGTTGTCAATGAAAATGGATGAAAGGTACTCTATGTTTTTTTCTGTATCCTAGAACGGAACATAGGATACTTTTCATCTATAACAATGTACTGCTCCCGAGAGATAGCTAGTAAGAAATAATTGCCAAAAGTATGTAGGCTCATATAAAATCTTATTTACGTGTTACTGTCATATAATAATATGATTACAGCTTTTGTAATCTACATATATATGTAATTGTATTATTAAGCAAGTTTTAAATATCATCAAGTACGTTTTCAAAAATATCAACGATGTTCAAAAGTTACATTTATTTTTATTAACCCACGATTTCTTTATTTTTACTCATCTTAAACAATGTTTATTCCATCAATTAATTATTCAATATCCGTACAATTAATGTAAGGCAACTCTTGAAACGTTCTTATTGGCAAACGGTTAATATTCATTTTGTTGACGTTCCTCTATATTAATATTCTTCGTCCGTCGGATATTTAATTTTATTGTAAGTTGCGTTGAACTTTGTCGATATTGGAGCTTGCAGCTGTTTATTTATTTGTTCCGGAGTGTGTACCAGCTTTATAAAGCGGTCTTCCGATATGGGAGCGAAAGGCATGTGTCTGGCAACACATAAAAAATTGATCTATGCTTATCATCTTTTAAATGCTTTTCTTTTCTTTGTAGTAACATTAAAAGAGTACTTTATTTGGGTAGATATTGACTAAAAAATGTCGTAGATGGTAGGAATAAATGTGGCAATATGTATACCTACGTATAAAATACATTTCTGCCTACCTCTTCCCGCAGTGCTAATACCTATTTTGCAATAGCCTAACCATAGCGAAATTTTAGCAATATTTGCTATATTTTCGCTACTTCGTATTATGTATTAGCCATAGCAAAGCCATAGCTTTAACGCGACAGTACTGCCTCTATGTAACAATCTATGAATTAATAATGCATTTTTGTTGTATGGAGGCAATTGTTTTGGTATTACGTATCATTTTTGACAGCACAACGAAAGCCACCGTCGAGCAAATAAATCTGTCAAATCGCGATAACCTTTTCTTGGATTGCTTTGATCGCTTTGTGATTGTTTCTTAGAAAGTTATGAATACTTAAGTTTTGTGTGTAAAATCTACATTTTATTGGATATGGCTCGTGCTGTTCTTTTACTGGAAAGACTAGAAATTGCGAACAGAAGGATGGAGAATCGTAATTCAGCTTGGTTAAGGCGTGATTTGCGTTGCTTTGTTTGCTTTGTTATATTTTAAGATACACAGTATACAACTTACGGCTGTTTCGTAGTGATCCAAATACACACTGGCACAAGTCGCCGCACAAATACCAAACACTTAAAAACGACGCCAAACATTGTAACGTTTGTTTCAAGAAAGTGCTTTTTCGATAAAAAATTCTGTATAATACAAAAGTTCCTAACAAAGTTTTACACATCTGTTTAACAAATGTCATTTCTCAGTTTCAAGTTACTTCCACGAAATCGTTTCTGGCGCTAGCATTGCTGCAAAAAGTGCATATTAGCCGGTAGCAAACCATCAGCGAACGAACGCTCATGTAATACGATTTCTTTTTGCGATTAGCCCTCGATCGCGCCATGACTGCGCCGTAACTGCGCCATTATTGCTAATCGCTTATTTTTACGTAATTTGGCAGCCGGTCGCGACATTGCGGCTGCGTGTGAGTCGCAGTGGTGGCGCCCCTCCTTCGACTTCTTCTCCCCAGCGGCGGATTATTTAAGCCGACCGCGCCCGGGTGCCTGTTTAAACAGGTTGGAAGCCTTCTGCGCTCACCTACAGTCCGCGTAAAGTTGTCAAGGCCATCTGAGGCCAACAATTATTAACACACAAAAAAAAAGTTCCTTCTTGCTTCTGCTGCCGCCGCAACCAAGTTATGTTGTCTCTTTAGCTATCCAGCTGAACCACGTAACGAGCCCTTCGCAGAACCATGCTCTGTTGTTTTTTTATAATAAAGTAATCAATTCGTGTACTGTAATTCTGTAATCTGGAATTAAAAACCTTGTAATTGCGAAGTATATCTTTGAATTATCTCCGTAACATAACTATCCTGGGCAATCTCATCCCTAAAACGAGATTGACAAATTATAACGTTACACTGGCAATATTCTTAAACAATAATGTTTTTTATCTATTCGTAGATTTTCTTTTATATTTTGTACATTACGTAGCATGCACTATCTTGTAATAACATTGTGTATTGAGTAATAACTGAATAATTCTACTGGTAGTATAATTAGCACATTTTACTTAAAATATATATTAAATATTTAACTATAAAAAACATATTATACTACTGTTTGTTATCCTAAATATATGAATAAATAACCTTTAAACTTTCTAGCCACGGAATGCTCTGTCTCTTTGCCATGTGTATAAAAAACTTGTGCAACGTTTTGTTCGAACGCGTAGAAACATAATTTATAATTTTTACCCGTGGCAACATTTTAATCCGCTAGCAACAGAGCTCTAGCAAGATAGTTAATACAGAATTTTAAGACATCTCTCACAATGTATAAAGCCAGTGTCGCATGGTATTTAATAAACATTGTAACAATGGACACAAAGAACACCCAAACTCGGAACAACAATTTGTGGATCAAACAATTTTAATTTACTCGTGTGGAGCTCGAAGCGACAGTACTCGGCACAATAAGAAAGGTGAAGCGACCACTTACACTATTACGCCTTTCATTCAATCAGTGCACTATGTATGGGTGATATGATAACACAAATAAAGGTACCTAACCAGATTTTATACATTTAAAAAAGAACTTATTATATTGTGTACGATGTAAAAATAATACTCGCAAAGCATATTGAGTATTCTATGTAGATTAGGACAGCGGACGTCTTTCAGCTGAGATGATGCTCATGTAGATTAGGTATGAAGTATTGCCCTTGATATTGAGTATTGTAATATGGTATTCAGGCGGCTCAAGACCGGTCTGGGTGGAAAACCTTGGGGAATGCCTTTGTCCAGCAGTGGACGTCTTTTGGCTGAGATTATGATGATGTTGAATATGGATAATACCATTTCTCATATTAGCATTTTTATTATCTGAATATAGAATCTATATAATAGGGCAAACTATAGTAATACATCTAGTATTACCTAAAAATGGTAGTGATTTATGACGTCAGAGCCCATGCCCGGCCAATAATAATTAAGTGCGAGACGCTTATAAATTTTAAAAATACCAAGATGGCCAGCTGTGGGCGAAGAATGGATTTCAGTTAGGATGTTAGACCGTTGCTCAGACGGCACAACCTCTTTCCATTGAAAGTCTCTAGTGAGAGGATTAAGACATTTTTTAAAACGATATAATTTATTGTTTATGACTTGATAGTCGACAAACGAACTCGGGGAATTAGCACACCCGTTATAGATATTTAGATACCAAGAATCGTTAGTGGAAACTGGCGTATTAAGAGAACAATTAGTATGTTCATTAATATCGTTTGTAATAGCAAAAAAAGGTATTGAGCGAGAAAGACCATCAAGATCACCTGTATCAATAGTATGTGAAATAAGTTTTGTGCAACCGAGACCCCGCTTCTGAGAAGAATTATCGATGAATTTAGGGATTAAGTTGTCAGCGGTAGCTCTCTGATTGGCTTTTAGAAGACCATATGAGACAAGATGAGTACCGACATTCGTCTGTAGCCCAGCGACGTGCGCGTCAGACTTGTTTACAAGCAAGACTGATTCCAAGTGTTTAGGAAACAGACCAAAGTTTCTTCAAAAATCCATACCAAGAGTTAAAGAACTTTGCATATCAGGAACAATATGAACGACCAAGCTAATTACTTTATTTTGAAATTCAATCGGGATAGAAACCGAACCTAATGTATTTAATTTGTCTCCGCTCGCGGTAATCAATTTTAATTGTTTAGAATTATCGAGTTGATAGCTATTGTTTAGAAAGTATTTATAATAATAATAATAATAATAATAATAATCATTTTATTTCAGATAATAATCCATAATTTGTTAGTAGTACTTATAACTATGTTAGTAAACTTATTAATCAAATTATTATTTTATATTAAAAATTACGGGGCGAGATGCATGAATGAAATTCCAGTGTTTAACCACCGGACAATCCACTCTATGCAAGATAGTGCTTAGGAGGCCGCTGGTACTGTCCCGCACGCGACGCATCAGGGAAGCCACCCTTTTCCTAACTATCGTTCTAAAACAATCTGTATTGGCCTCTGCAAACATACCTGATGCGCTGCAAAATCGAGGCAGCCCCAGCAGCATCCTAAAACCATTATTGTATAGGACCCGCAGGGCACTGATAGATTTTTGCGTATACCTAACCCACAGGCTACAGGTGTAAAATGTCTGACAATAGGCCTTAAATAGATCTATTTTGACATCCCTTGTACACCTTGCAAACCTGCGAGCCAGCATATTGCACCTCACTGCCAATGCCCTACGTTCCCTCTCAATATCCAGGTCATCTGAAAGGTCCTCGGTGACCCAGTGTCCCAGGTACTTAAATTTGGTGACTCTCTGTAATGAAACTTCTCCCAGTTTGATCGGTGGAATTTCTTTAGGTGACTTATTCCCAGCCTTAAAGATAAGTAGTTCACTTTTATTACAATTATACCTGAGACCATGTGCCCCCGCATAACCCTCACAAATTTCAATGAGCCTGTTAAGGGCCTTGACAGATGGGCTCAGCAGCACCATATCGTCCGCGTAACTAATGTTGTTGACACATACACCGTCTATTGAGCAACCAACTCCGGTGCTACTGAGCTCCTCTATCAGCCCATTTATGTATAGGTTGAAAAGCCGAGGTGAAGTCAGGCCTCCCTGCCTCACTCCACATTCCAACCCATACTTTGCTGAGTAAGATCCCGCCCACTTAACTTTATTAGTTTGATTGGCGTACCAATACTTAAGCAGATTTACAATTTCTGGCGGTGTGCTAGTTTCCCCTCTAAGCTTATTCCATAGAGTACTATATGATACCAGGTCAAATGCCTTCGACAAGTCCAAGAAACAGGCATAAATAGGCGTCTTTCTAGTTATATAGTACTGGACCGTATGCTTGAGCCTCAATATTGCAGTTTCCGTCGATTGTCCGGTTCTAAAACCAAATTGGGCCTCATGAAGGTCTATGTGTTTACTGAGCTGATAATCAAGCAAACCGTCCAGCACTTTTGCAACTACCGTAGCCAACGAGATCGGTCTGTAGTTGTTCTTGTCGGAGGCATCCCCTGTCTTATTTTTCACAATAGGAACAACGGTGGTTTTCATAAGCTCCCGGGGTAAATATGCATGTCCTATACACAAATTGAACAGCAAAGCAAGTACTCTTGGCAAGTGTACTCCAGCATGCTGCAAGTGCTCGATACTCAGGCTATCGTGTCCTGGAGACTTACCCCTGGACATGCCCTTAATAATACGCGCTACATCCTTCGCTGTACAAATGAACCACTTACCCTGGACAACCTCAGCCTCGGACACCTGCCACACACAATTCTGTGGGGAGACCACTTTAAAATGTTCTCTGAATACTTTAGCAATCTGTTGTGGTTCATTCTTGCCATCAACGCTTACAGGTATGCATGTACCAGTCTCCAGCTTCTTCGTGTGCTTCCAAAAACGCTTGAAGTCCTTAGCTTTGTGGTGTGTAGCTAAGATGTAAGATTTCCAAGAATTGTCACAGAAGGACCCTTGTCTAGAAGGCCAGCGGCGCTTTTGCCATTTACGGTGAGAGAAATATAAGGGGTATCTTCGATATTAGAATCGCGGATTGAGGACGAGCGACAATGGTTAAAGAATTCAGAAATATAAGTTAACCAATCAGACCACTCAGTTTTATTGAATTTAGAGTGATTATTATTTCCCCAATCTTTGCCAATTAATTTCTTTGACGTAGTAGTAAGTTTAGACTTACAATTAGGACAATCAGAAACACGGAAACCCTTCAAACCGCACTTAAAACAAATTAAATATTTCGGCTGGTGGCAAGCGTCGAGCGAGTGTGAGGTACTCCTACAGTGAGGACAATATCGATTATTACAATTAGGTGCAAAACCGATAACATTCACGTGTGCCTTTGTATTAAAATATGTACTAGGCTGATTATTAAAGTTTTTACTTTTATAATTAGGAGACTTATTATTATCCTCCCCCCGCCGCGCTTCGAAGTGAACGGACGTAAATCGAATGTGCTCTGTGATTAAAATTGTTTTCGTACGGAAATAATTACTTTTACCCGGTGTATACGAACTTAAAGCATTAATAATCCCCTAAGCTATACAATTACAGTGCATAATATACCTTTATCAGTGAAACAAACCATCAAACAATTTATTTAGTGGTGCAAAAACAGTGACATTGTTGTGACATTCTCTTCGTGCGTGACCTTGCTCGAGTGTTAGCGGTCAATTACTTGAACACTTACTCTTTACGCATAATTATAACACTACAAACAAGAACGAATATTTGAACAATTTACTACAAGCGCGATTAGCGCAGTGAGAGTCGTACATGGTCGGACTGATCCCGATTACACGTCCTCGAGTTCAAATCCTGCACGTAGCGCGAGACTCTTTTTGAAGTTATTTTGGACATTTTTATAATTTCTGCAAATTTTTATAACATTTTTGTCATTTAAAATAGAAAATTCGCATTAAAAAATTATTTAATATAAAGCAAAATAGAAAATATAAATTCGGTGTAATTACTAGGCGAACAGAAACTTTGAGGAGCTTTTGGCACCTAACTCAGAGCAGCTTTACCTTTTGTTTAAAATGCCTCTGCGACGTACACCTCCTGCGACTCCTATAAATTTACCGAGTCAAGATATTGTACAAACTTCAAATAAATCTCAGATTGGAACACCTCCTACAACGCCTATTAGCGCCGAGCCATGCCTGTTAAGTACATCCACATTACAACCACATAATTTTACCCAAAGTGGATCCACACCTGATTTGTCTGCGTCTGTCTTTGAAAATGACAACATTACAACGCGCAAGCGTAAACATGGTGACGAACAGGAACGTTTCATGATTGAAATGCAGAAACTAATCAACTCTCACTGCATAAATTGTGAGTCACGTAGTAAGAAAACAGAGACGTCATTGGATTTACTGCATAATATGATGAGTGAACTACTGAAACAGAATTCTGAAATCAAAGATTCCATCGTTTTTGTTTCAAAACAATACGAGGATATGAAGAGTAGAGTGGACATTTTGGAGTCTGACAAGAAAGCAAACCGTCAATATATTCACCAGCTTGAAGAAAGGGTTGACATCCTGGAGCGTTTGTTGTACAGCAACAAATTTGAAATAAAAAATACACCCTTAACTTCTAACGAAAAACAAGAAGATCTTATTACGATTGTTTTGAACACAGCTAGTGCTGTTGGCGCTCCTCTACAAAGATCTGACATTAAAGATGTTAACTGTATCAACAAGAAAGACAGACCGTCAAAAATAATTGTGGATTTAGTTAGCACTGTTGCGAAGGAAAGCATGATTAAGAAAGCCAGACTGTTTAATATAAAGCACAAGCAGAATAAGCTAAATTCGCTTCACTTAAATATAAATGGCCCAGCCAAGCCCATTTACATATCTGACTGTCTGCCTCCGAGAACTCAACACCTGTTCTATCTTACTCGAAAATTTGCGAGGGAACATAATTATATATTCTGCTGGACATCATCTGGCAGAGTTTTTATACGGAAAAGTGAACCCGACAAACCGATAATGATCAAGAGTGAGACTGATCTTCTAAGCTTAAAGCCAAACTTATGACTATTCAGTTTTTATGGTAGTCTTATATATTTTTATTGTTTGCATGTTGTTTTAAAAAGCTTACGCCTGTATTCAAATGTTAACAAACCTAACTACATATTGTTCATATTCAACAACATATACTTATCACATAGCTACACACCCATATATATCATACATTCCATTACACTGACATGTAAAATTATAGAAGCAATGCGCAATAAAATAGAATTCAGTACAAGTATACTTAGATCAAACAGACCAAATAGCAGTTCCCAAACACCTTGTTTTTATGTCCAAGTTATACACAACCTTATAAAAATAAAAATTCACTGATCTTTATAATATAAATAACTTAGACAAATTTGCTATAACGGACCTTCACTGTTGTGATCCAGAGTCTTGTAAAAACATCATATCAGAACCAAAGACATACTTAAAGATATTGCAACAAAATATCAGAAGTATTAACAAAAATTTTCACAGCCTAAATATATTACTAAAAAGAATAAATTTTAATTGTGATTTTATTATTTTAACCGAATGCTGGTTGTCATCTGTAAGTAATCTGCCTTTATTACCGGCTTACTCTAGTTTTTCAACAACACAAAGTTTTAACCAGAATGACGGCGTCGTTATTTATATGAAAGAGGATATTGTTGCTAGCATTGAAGAACCGGATTTTTCAGAAGCCAATTGTCTTCTTATTAATATAAAAAATGAGACAGCAATTATTGCATTATACAGGCCGCCTAGTTATGTTACACTAGACAATTTTTTAAGCTCCTTGCATAAACTGTTAATGAAAGTGTCAAGTTTTAAAAACATTATTCTATTAGGCGATATTAACATTAACATTAAAGATACAAATTTAACTACATCTAGTTATCTTGACCTTCTTGCTTTCTTTGGGATGCTACCAGCGCATTATGAACAAACTAGAGGAAACAGCTGTTTGGATCATGTGATCATTAAAACCAATGTATATTCCTACACATTTATTTTACAAACTGCGATTACTGATCATGAGCCGGTTCTCTTTTGCATGTACTCAGGACCCAAACATAAAAAAACATTAAAACTTGTTAGTAAAATTAATTATGAGAGTTTATATAATGATTGTAATAATATTGATTTTAACTATATATATAATAGTAAATTGAATCCAAATAATTTGATGAATTACTTTATAGAAAATTTACAGAATACAATAACCAGAAATACAATAAATATTAAAATTCCCAGGAGTAAAATCACATTAAAACCATGGATCACACTTGGCCTACTAAGATGTATAAGAACAAGAGACAGAATGCACTACAAACTTAAACAAAATCCGAACAACAATATTTTAGCAATAACATACAAAAGGTACCGAAATTTTTGTAATGATATATTAAAAAAGTGTAAACGACAGTACGACAGCAATTTAATCAAATCGGCTGGAAATGACAATAAAAAGATTTGGACTGCTATCAAATCTATAAACAACATAAATAAACCAAAATCACCACCAATAGAATTACTACATGATAAAGCTAGCCCACAAGTTTCAGTCAACGCAGTTAATACTTATTTAGGAAATGTTGGATTAAACTTAGCCAATAATATTCCAATAGGCCTTGCTCCGCTCCCAACACATGTAGCAAACATAGCAACTAATTGCAACTCTTTTGTCCTTTTCGAGACAACTGAAAATGAAGTTGAGAGACTTATCCTGGATCTACGCTCTGATTGCGCAGCTGGATGGGACAATATAACATCAACAGTCCTTAAACATGTAAAAGATATAATAGTCCCTCCCCTAACTTACATATTAAATAGATGTATGGAAGAAGGTATATTTCCAACACTACTTAAAAAATCTGTTGTTGTTCCTATCTTTAAAAGTGGTTGCAAAGAAAACGTGACAAATTATCGTCCTATATCACTGCTAACTTCTTTGTCTAAGATATTTGAAAGGATCATAAACAAGAGACTGGTAAAATTCTTAGAAGATAAAGATCTCCTTTCAAAAAATCAGTACGGGTTTAGAAAGGGCAAATCGACGTCCGACTGTTTACATGATTTTACTGAGTTTATAGTAAACAAAATGGACAACAAGGAAAAATGTTTAACCATCTTTATAGACCTACAGAAGGCTTTCGATACAGTCTGCCCAAATATACTAATATTAAAGCTCGCAAGCATAGGAATACGGGATAAACAGCTACAGCTTTTCCAGAACTATTTGCAAAACCGAACTCAGTCAGTTCGAATTGGAGAATATTATAGTAATGAAATTCCTATAAATATTGGCGTTCCACAAGGCAGCATTTTAGGACCTACTTTATTTCTGTGCTATATAAATGACCTATGCCAGCTAAACATTAAGAACTGTCACATCATCTCGTATGCAGATGATACCACGTTAACTTTTTATGGGAAGTCTTGGAATGAAACTTTCAATGCTGCCCAGAATGGTTTCAACATCGTGACTCAATGGCTTGCTCTCAATAAATTAACACTCAATGCCACAAAAACTAAGTACATGACTTTTTCAATTTATAATTTAACACCTAATCACTTCAATTTTAATATTCACGCCCACACATGTCATCCGCTATCACCTAGCTGTACGGACTGCCCAGTTCTATCTAAAATAGAATCAATAAAATATTTAGGAATAATAATTGACGAACACCTATCATTTAAAAATCACATCTTTCAACTTATAAAAAAAACTAGAAAACTTGTTCATATATTTAAAAATCTCAGACACGTCTCAAATTGGGAACTAATTAAAACAGTTTATCAGTCCCTGTGCCAATCCATATTATCTTATGGCATTTCTGTCTGGGGTGGAACAAATAAAACCATTATTTTAAACGTCGAAAGAGTGCAAAGACTGGTTCTGAAAGTTGCGCTGTTAAGACCACGTTTATTTCCAACAACAGCCTTATATAAGGAAGCAGGCGTATTAACTATTAGGCAACTATATATATTGTCAACAATTGTCAAGAAACACACCTCTGTTAACTTGTTGACAATACAAAATAAGTCTAACACAAGGAGGCATTACAATGTTTGTGAATCAGTGTCAGTAAAAACATCATTTGCACAAAAGTTCTTTTATTTTAGAGGAAACTACTTGTACAATAAAATCAATAAAATTCTCGCACTTACTAACCTATCTAGGGTGGAATGTAAAAACAAAGTCTGCCAATGGCTCTTAAAACTTGATTATGAACAAACTGAAAAACTTCTTACGATTCTATCTTAGCGTAGCTTCCGTAATACAAACACACACACACACACACACACACACACACACACACACACTTACACAGACACGCGCACACACACACATAAATCCAGGCGTTAATTTGATTTATCATTTTGTTTATATTTTGTTTAATTTCTTATTTTTATTATTACTTTTTGTTTGGTTTTATAACTAGATTACTTTTTTTTTTTTTCTTTTATTATATGTACAAGAAAAAATCTTTAAACCACTTTTAACTACCGTTGTGACAAAATTGTACCTATAAAAACCGAGAGGGGGAGCCAGGAATTCATAGCACAGGGTATCCTAGTTTGAGTTCCTGTCTCCCACAAATAGAAGACAACTAATTTGTAATAACTTTTAAATGTATCTTTTTGTGGGAGAGAAATAAAATATTATTATTATTATTATTATTATTATTATAAAAGTTTTTATTATTGAAACTGCCCTTATAAGGACTAGAAGAATAAGAAGAAGGATTATTGTACGCAAAATCAGGTGCCAGGGTACTAGAGGACACTTTAGGTGGTTCCCTAAAATCCTTAGAACGGCTATCAAACTTTACAAAGTTTCTACACAAGTTATTTAGAGAAGGAATATCTACTACGTTGGTAGTTAAAAGGCAATTAGTGTAGCAAGGCCTAATGTTATTTAATAAAATTTCTAATTTATCAGACTCACTAATGGGCACATCGAGACGATAAAATAAACCTTGCATTATAGCTATATATAAGGTTATGTTCTCGGATTCGCCCTGCGAACGTTGTCTTATTTCAGACATCAGTTTGTAATCATAATTATGGGGGCTAAAGTCTCTCTTCAACAACTGACATAATTGACCCCAAGAAGTGACGCTATCCCGAATACTACAAAACCAAGTCAAAGCGTCATCGGAAAAGATCTCAAATGCAAAAGAGAATAACTTATCCTCAGGTATGTTCCTAGCTGACATAAATTCATTAACCTTCTGAATAAAAGCACGCACACAAGACTTGCCATTATATTTAAATTTAGAAAGATCCGAGAAAAGTTTTTGCTCATAGAACAATACATTTACAGGCTCGATCTGTTCGCAAGCTATAGTACCATAAGTTTGAGAAGTTAATTCCTCCGGCTGGGAAACCAACGTTTTAAATAAAGCATATAAGCCATGGAACTCATCCCAGATGGATTTTAAGCTACTTTGAATCGTCGGTTCGCCGAGACAAACGCGGTTCATGGAAAATGTGATGTAATAATGACTCAGTTCTAGCTAATAGATTACTGTCTAATCTTGTACGCAAGACTTTAAAATTATTTGTGGCTCTGAACAATGAGGTCTTTAAGGCCGCGATATCGTCTTCAGGAGACAAATGAGACTCCAAAATGTTCTCAGAAGGAGAACCTAGTGCGAGCTTGGCGATGGATTTTCTAAGTTCATCGACCGTGTTAGCTTCACCACCACGCAAAGTAACTTCGTAAAGTAATTCCGACTTATTCAACAACGGAAACTTAATCTCGTACGCCATCTTGTTTAGAATGTTCGCAACGCTCACGAGGTACCGAACGGCCGAGAATTATTACTAATCACGCAAAATAATAATATAAGCAGCGAAAAAGCACTATTTATTTATAAAACTCAGTAAAATATAAGCGTATGATTCTGGCCAAAGTAGCAAGGAAAAGAAGCGCGATAGCTAATTAGCGATGTAGCACGTGTATTGGAATTATCTCGAACACTTTCGAACAATTTCACTACGCGATCACGCACGTGGTTGATTAGACACTTTAAAAATATAAAACTTACATACCCTTTGAGCAGAATACACACGCACAGTACACAGTATATAGCAGATATACAATAATATAAGAAATACCACGTAGCAAGCCTTTTTAACTGAAATTGCCGGGCGCCAATGTAACCTTTAGAGTGGTTTTCAACAGGGATCTGTTGATCCAGAAAGAACAGGCCACGCCGTAGGGGCGTGGTGTCCCAAGGTGAATTTTATGAGATTAATAATAGATGATATGACAATTAACACTTTTAATATATCTTGAGAACAGTTATAGATAAGAATATAGATAAGAATGATCAGGGCGTGATTCGTCTTAAGGCTTGCTTCGTGGTCCTTGAAGAATCAGGACACTTAGCTGAAGATGTGAAGCCGGCCGGAAGAGGTCGCGGTCCAGGACGCGATAGGCTTATATATGCACTACCACCGGGCAGGAGGGGAAGAGTGGCGCCAGCCACCACTCCGACTCCGACCGGTCCGCGTGACAATAGCAAACAATTACATGCTCATATCATTATAGCTTTGTGAAGAAAAATGTACTTAATTGACACAACATAAAATCCAGCACTAAAACAGAACTCCATGTTATCAGTGCTTATGTCTGATGCATACTACCTACAAGTCCATAAACTCCTAGTTGATATACATTCACATAACAGTCACGTAGGTTTGATACATGTACACTTTTAATCATCTGCCTGTCAGATCTGAAGTCCGACCACAACACTGAATGACACATTGGCATTTTGAACGATACTACTCCGCAAAGCAAAACCTTTCAAATTCATCATTTGTGGTTAACTTCGAGGTACTAAAGGTTTGTCAGTTTGGACGTGACATTAATATTACAGTGATAAAATTACAAACATTTTTGTAACCAGCACTTCTACTGCGCATAGGTTTTGTTTTAGAATTAAATAGATACGAGTTAGGTCAAATCAACGATTATATCTTGTTCAAAAAGAGAACTCCTGTTCTAGGAATAAATCCTGTGTTGCGAAGTCTTTATAAATACTTTACAAACGTTTCAACAAAGAACACCAAGACTCAAAACAACTATTTGTGGATTACACAAGTTTTCTCTGTCTCGTGTAGTGATCAAAACCACAACACACGGCGCAATGCCAGTGACGAGGCGAACACTTCAACCACTATGCCATCCGTGTAATAAGATATTATAATATACTAGCTGACCCGGCGAACTTCGTACCGCCTAACAGTCAATGAATGTCGTGTTGCCTTTTAGCTGAACTAATTTAGGCTTTGATGAACGTAATACAATGATACAAAATAAAAATACAGATAGATATAAAAAAGTATTTTATTATGATAAATAATACATACAGAAAGAGAATTAAAAAAAAAATTAAGTACTTCAAACACGTGTCAGCAAAAAATGACTGAATTAAACGATTAACCCTTTTCATTCAAGCACCTTGTGGTAAACGACATTCTTTGTTTTTTTGTCAGGCGCAAGAACAAATAAAGCGGATGGTTTGCCGACACGTGAACATGCCACGTACAATTGACCATGAGAAAAACATGAATTTTCTAGATTGAGGCCACAAATAGTCAAGGATTGGCCCTGTGATTTGTTAATCGTCATGGCGAAGGCAAGACGAATCGGGAATTGAATTCTTTTAAACTCAAAGGGCATATCCGTTGGGATCATCGGAATCCTTGGAATGAGAACTTCCTCATCTTTAAATTTTCCTTTGAGTATCGACGCGTGAATCACATTGCTCATCAGTTTTCTTATCACCAAACGCGTTCCATTGCACAGTTTTGGTTGGTTTAAATTTCTAAGGATAATTACTACCGAGCCAACCTTCAGTTGTAAATTGTGCGGTGGTAAACCAGGCACATCCAAGAAGTCTAAAAATTCAGTTGGATAATTAGTGGCTTCATCTTCGTTTGTTACACAGTCGATAGATTTGAATGAATGCAGAGTACCTGCGATTTGATTCTGAATTATAAAATTTAGGTCATCTACACCTTTATTTTTAGCCGCCAAAATTGCACGCTCACTTAACCATTTAGTATGTTTGTGGTTAGCAATGATATCCGGGAATACTTTGTTGATAAGCTCGTCTTTCGATCAGACGAAATTGCAAAAATTTAGAGGAAATGACATCAATCCGCTCGATTCGTCAACAGGAACACGGCCATTACCGATAGTCAGCAATTGCTTAGAGAAATCATCAGCAGATAGATCGTTCAACAATGCAACTCTCATATTTACTGACAGTTGAAGTTTCTTCACATATCGCCACAGATTTGATGCTTTGAGGCAAGCGTTTATTTCGTCGGCAGCAGTAGCTCTTGGAATGACTGGTAGTGTTTGTCGGAAATCGCCAGATAGTAAAATCATTGCACCACCAAAACATCTCGAGTCATTACGCAGATCTTTTAATGTTCGGTCAAGTGCTTCCAATGCGCGTTTGTGCGCCATTGTGCATTCGTCCCATATTATGATTTTTGATGCTACCAAAACTTTGGCCATTGCGGAGTGTTTCGAAATGTTATACGTCGGTTGTTCAGTAGTTTGAAGGTTTAATGGCAATTTTAACGCTGAGTGAGCCGTACGGCATCCGTCTAACAATGTGGCCGCTATTCCGGAAGCAGCAACTGCTACCGCAATTTCGGATCTCGCACGTACAGTGGCCAAAATCAATGACATGAGGAATGTCTTTCCAGTTCCACCGGGGGCATCCAGAAAAAATAAGCCACCATTTCCATCATCAATTGCATTAATCAATGTATCATAGACTTCCCTCTGTTTAGGATTCAACAGTGGTACATTCGTTTGAACTGATTGGACTAATTCATGTGGATCATATTCATGTTCACGTTCCAGTTCTCTATTAAATGCGTCATTCTTCATACTAACAAACTGCCGCACATGAGGTAACACATATCTTCGATCAAGAGCAAAGCCTGGTTATGCATCTCCTCATTCGCCTCAAGATTGGGATTTCTTGTGCTGACACGAATTCGATGTAAAATGTCTTCTGACATGTTATCTTTGTATTTGTTCCACAGGTCACGTGGGTTCGATGGGAAGCATGTCGAAATGATGATAGCAAATAATGTGCGTATCTGACTTGGAGATGCAGAAATAATTGCTTCAGCGATTGTCGTGTCCCAATGAGTATCGTTTTCAAGCAAATTGAGCTCTTGACATGCTGCACGAAATGTGGGGCACATTATACCATTAATAGTTCGTAGTGATTCAAAGGATGTTGGCCCTCGAACATGTATCAGCAACAACCGCAAATAGAAACATTCATCATTCTTCGGATGAACTGTGTAAATACGACCAAGAGCATCAGTAGAACGCATATCTGGATGACCAGGAAGTGCATCGCCTTGCTTCCGACGTTGAAATTTCTTCGATGTAGCGTTCCAAGTGTAATAACGTGGCATCTCCGAGTAAAGCAGCATTCGTGCGAACGGATCGCTTTGATAAATCGCAAAGAAACTGGTCAATGTTGTCGCTGGAGGTCTTTCGGCACGTTGAACAGCATTCGACGCTGTGAAATATACTCTCTGACCGTTCTCTAGATGCACCCCCAAATGCACAACAGTGCAATCATATAGAAACGCTGCTCGATTCAAATCAACGCTTGAACCATTTCTTCTTGCACGTCGAAGATTATCCCTCTGTTGATCTGTACGATAAGCTCGACGATTTCTCGTTTCTAACCTAGCCGTTTCACGGGCTGCCTCTCTTGCCTCTTGTGTTTGAGAGGCACGAATTAAAGCCCTTCTTCGCTCCATACTAACGCGGCGCTCTTCTCGTGCAATGTCTCGTTCTTCATCAGATAATTGACTCGCGATGTTCCGTTGCCTAATTGCAGTACGGCTTCGCTGAGAAAGATTAGATCTTCTAGGACGTGGCATTGTTACTAATACTAATGCTGAATATGTACTCGCACAAAACCACACAAAACAAACAAATATAACAGTAGCTGAACTCGTGACATAGACATTGATTGACAATAGTTTAGATCATAGACTACTACTTTGGATACTGCACTTTTTAATCTTTGTAATTATATATCTTATCATAGACAACATAAAAAGACATTTACGCTTTCGATAACTTAAATAATAAATCTTAGAAATTGTTTTCGAAAATAGAAACTTTAATTTACGCAAAATAAAGTTATGAACGCACGCGTAAATGTTAACCATTTGTCATTATTTCCGAACGCACGCATAAATATTTGAGGAACTTCTATTCAAATCTGCTTAATACACTTTTCAACCTTTTTAATTGATTAAAAAAAATACAGACAAAAGTTTATTCACCCTTTTTAAATAGTTTACACAAAATACATTTCTGAACGCATGCATAAATGTCAATCACAGTATTTGACAGGATGACAGGAGGAAAACAAATGTTTGACAGGTACGAAACAAAGGAACATAATTAAATGGAAAATGATTCATTTTCATAATTATATATTCGTCAAGTTTTCATTGTTTTTAAAATGTATTCTGCTATTCAGGGCGGAGACAAATCCAACGAAACAAAAACCATGAAAATTGATCCAGCCGATCTCGAGTTATAAGTGTTGTAACAAACCCGTCTTTGTTTTATATATATAGATTACTTAGATGTTTAACTTCACGCGTAAACCATTCTCGCGGATAAAGCTGTGAGAAAAAGCAGTTAAGATAAAAAATATAATGCTAGTTTCTGCAGCGCTTCCATCTGAAGAACTGTAGAATCACATACAATCAATATATCCAAGTATGTTACATATTGATCTGAGACCTTATATACATATCTGTGTCCTAAGTTTAATCGAAATCAGTGCGATGGATATTGAGTAACGAACTTCAAAAATCCAAAGATCACAAATTGTGACATCCAAACTTGTTACGCTTTTACGATTTAACTACTCCACCGATTATTATGAAATTTTGCATACATGCCATCGTACCTGTCATCCCAAACAAAAAATTGATCCCGAAAGATAGACATTTATTGAAAAATCTACTTTAACTCAAGCATATGCTTATATTGACAAGAATATGTCCAAAATAAATATTTTTAGTTTTGCTATTTTAAAAGCAATCAATAATGCATTGTAGAAAACAAATCTTTTTGTAAAGAAAATATATTTATTCTCGTCCACTATCTTCTATGAAAAGTTTGCCAACTAAATGCAAGTTTGAACCTATAATGGCTCACTCGACGAAGTTCCGCTTTTTATTGTAGGTTCTTCCCACCAGATGCGTCGTTGAGATAAAGTTATGATAGTTTTTTTAACAGAAATAGTGCTTATTTCTTTATGCAATCATAATGATTATATTTTAGAGTACAGAAATGTGGACTATTTCTACATATTATTCCACAATGAGAAGAGGCCGGTGCCGAGCATCTCCCTCTCTCTACGTCTAGTCCAGTTTATGATATAGCGTTTCCCTATACCAACCGACCAGTTATAATAGTGGGAGTCGCTGTACCTTCAAGTGCCCGAGAGCACCTTCCGGGATCAGTTATAGACAGAGATCCGGTTCTTATAAAGGTGCCCAAGTGGCACTACCTATTCTCCAGATAGGTGCCGGAGCAATAAAGCCGCTCACCACTCGCAACTCTGGGAGTTGCTAACGATAACCTCGCTGAAGCCAACGGAGAAGCTGCCTCTCATATCTCCAGTATGGTATCGGAGCTGTATATGGCACGCTCAATTCCCGACGTACATCTATACGTCTACCCAAATAGGCCTACAAGCCGGGTATGGCCCGAGTCACTCTAATTATGACTCTTATTTACTGAGCAGGCAAGCACCCGAGATGCGTTGTGGCAGCGAAACCGTGCCGCCACTTCGCTAAAGATAACTCCGTGCCTCGTGCGACCGACTGGTTTGCATTAGATGCGCATGAGTCCGACGCTCGAACGCTACGTGCTTGCTGAGGAACGAACATGTCGTCCTGTGCGGCTAACCACATAGCCCCTGCGAGTCCAACCTCAATGTCAGGCACCACGCACTCTGGTCAGCGGACGATAGGACACACCTTTCGAGGCGCAGTGGGCTTCCTAAGTCCGCAGTACCCTGGTCCTAAGATAAATAAGGCAAACGCGATAAATAAGGCAGCTACTAAATAAAAAAACAGTATATTTTCACTTTAATGAATCTACGGCATAGTAGTGGTAGTATTTAAATGTTTTAAAAGTCAGCCAAACGATACTAATAAATACCAAAGTTACTTACTTACTAATCACTGTGTATAAATGTAATTGGATTCCATGTTTAAAAATAGTGTACCAAAATAGTATTTTTGATTCAATCTATTGCCTGATTTTGTACCTATTGGACATTACATAATATTGTCTTCTGTTTACGCGAATGTTATTCATTGAAATTAAACTGTAATACAGTGCTATTGGACATTATAATTAAGTGTTAATAAAAGTGGCACTTATGTTACTACTTGAGCGTTAAGAGGTGAAATTGACGTGGTAAACAAGTAATTATTGATATCTCTGTCAGATATCAAATACAACAAGGATCGAAAATAAATCTTTGTAAGATAACAAATAATGTATAATGATAATTGTCAATGTTGCATAACTAATGAACTTATTAATGAATAATTAAACTAATTACCTAAAATAAACTAATTAGCTAAATTATGTGTTTTAATAACACATTTTGTTTAAATGCTGTTTATCACTTTTTTACTCTGTTGTATATGTTTCTGAACTTTTTGGCCTTAATCTATTATATTTTTATGATTATTTAAAGTCAATCCAATGAATACTATTTCTACATCGTATTGTTTGTCATTCACTGATGAATGTAAGATCGCTCCACAATTTTCATCTCTTCAATATTGCTTAAAATTATGACTTAAATTTAAACTGTACTCTAAGTTTTATAAGAAACAAACTACCCGTTACCTTCCCGCGAATGACTTATTTCTCTAGCAGTTACTGAGATAAAAAGTTACAGCTGACGTCACATTATCACCGCGTCGCTCTACATCATAATGTTGTTACCTTCAGGTACATAAATTGTTTTTAGGATGCCATAAAATACCGGCCAGCAGCTCTCTCTCGGGTTTGAGGTTGTAGAATTTAACTCTCGTAAGAAGTAACTTAGTTTGGGAGTTGATTTATTTTTCCAGTATATTTTGTTGAACTTGATAAGAAGAATGAAAATTGACGACATTCTTAGACTTTTAGAAAGTATCTAAATGTTATAAGTAAGTTGATAAGTACTTTGTAAGAAGGGAGGCATAGCAGCTATAACACAGGTCTGTGACCCAGCACGGCTGCAATACTAATGATGTGCAATTTAGCTGTTTTATGTGTCTAAGTGTAAATTATTTTATATGATTTGCTTTGCTGCTAATAAACTTTATTTATACCAATATAAATAAAGTTTATTATTATTATTATTATAAAAGCGAATATGAGTAATTTTTGTTTGTTGTGTTTTCACACCTTAACTACTTGGCCGACTATCATAAAATTTTGCAAATACCTTGGTCAAGGGTACAGAAAAGAACTTGGCATCTTTGATCTAGTAAAAATACTTTTCTGGAGGGATATTTAACGTTAAATAGACAATAAAATGGAATATAAGTTCACATTAGACAATTATTGTAATGTAGGAGAATAGCTTTTGTGATTTTTATGACGCTAAATCTAAATCGAAACTCTATTGTTACGAGAATTGGGTCTCACATTTTAAGTTCTTCTTTCGATGTCGATATTTGTGCGAGTCGATTTATTAAAAGGCTGCTGCATGTCGAAGTCCAGTCCTTAACTCCAATTCTTCGATAAAGTAATGTCTATTCCAAGTACTGAATTATATATTATATAAGATAATGTACCTCCCGGAATACCGACTAAACCTACCACGGTGTTCCTCGACAAAACCACTATCGACGGGGCCGCGCGAATCACTTTCGCATACGGTCGCGACCCCGCCGAGGTTTCGGTCCGCCGTATGAAACGGCAGGCCCCTACGCAATAAGACCTACCCAAGATAGGTACTACAAAATAAAAGCCCTACTGTCTCCCCCTAAAGGGGGAGACGGACACGACACAGAGGCGCGCGTGGGAACACGCACGCCGCCTCTCGGACCTGGTGCTGAACGGATGGCGGGCAGGCCCACAAAGCTCGCCACCCCCAACAGTGAATACTTAATCTAACTAACTTAAATTTGAGTAATTTCCTACCGAATTATCTATACTGCAATTAATTGTAATTCAATCTAAATAATATATATTTTATTAAAACTTTGTATTCTCTTACTCCATAAAAATCTAATCTATCCCAATTTCCAAACATTGTGCGCGCAATTGCTTGAAGAAAAATATAAAGTTATGTTTTCCTTACACGTGTCAATATATAGATAACTAGATTTTGACTGCGGCTTCCCTTGCGTAAATATAGGATAGCTCACATTCGCATTTATAACATTAATAAATGCCACTCATTATTTTATTTGAAAGTTTGCCACATAAATAATTTTTTGGCCCCTGTGCAAATAAACTCAGGTTGATACAATATCCACGTCTAATATAAAGGTCGCAAACAGTCTTACCACCTAGTTATTAGGAATTTTATATACAAATTATAACAAATTGTAATTGTTTTTTGCATTTTCCTTTTTTCTAAAACGACAATTTTCACTCCCAATAATACATACAATTATATTCAAACAACGGACAGCAAGAACATTCAGAGTTGTAACAACTATTTGCGCATTGATTTTTTGTCCCGTATGCGATTTGAGTACACAACACTTGGCGTAGTAGTAATTGCGAGGCGGTTACGTAAACCACTACGCCATCCGTTTTTTACAGAAAGCTGTCGAGATAGGCTGTTTGCCAAATTTTCACTAGCATAAAGTTTTGATATAAAATTTATGAACACATTATCTTCGTAAAGTCAAGTCCAATTTTATGCAACGTTTACAGAATAATCCTAAATATCGGCACAATTCATCATCATTATTTGAACGTTTATCCATAGTACGGAGTTATATCCAAGATATTAATACAGATTGTGAGTGGATCCACCAGCGCGTGCTGCAAACAAAAGGGGCTATTAGTTTTGATATTGGACTTGTAATATTCAATATTATTTTATTTTAGTGTGCGTCACAGATTGACAGAACGGATGGCGTAGGGGCTTAAGTGCTCGCCTCGCTACTACCACTACGCTGGGTGTTGTAAGTTCGAATACAACACAGGACCAACATTTGTGTGATCCACAAATACATAGTTGTTCCGAGTCTGGATGTTTGTGTCCGTTGTTTGAATGTAAAGTTCCTCGCGATACAGGACTTATTACTGGTGATGAAAATATACATGCAGATTGTGGAGTACGTTGTGACTATGGTTAAAATATGATGACTCAAGTGAGCAGGTTATGTGAATATTAACATTTGACTTTAATAATAATATAATAATACTAGATTTTGTCCGTGGTTTCAGCCGCGTAAGTCCCGTTGCCATGGGAATATCGGGATAAAAACAATCCTATGTAGCCTATATGTGAATCCAGATCTCTAGCTATATACATACCAAGTTTTATCGCAATCGGTTTAGTAGATTTTACGTGAAAGAATAACAAACATCCATAAACCCTCACAAACTTTTACATTTATAATATAATAAGTATAGATAAATAATATCAACCCTGTTTCTAAACTGATCCACTGCTGGGCACGTGCCTTCAGTATCAGAAGAATTGATCCATAGTCCACCACGCAGGCCCAGTGTGGGTGGGCAGACTTCACATATCTTTCAGAACTTTATGGAGAACTTACAGCCATGTAGGTTTTTCCAAGATATTTTCCTTCGCCTATATTCTATCTATTTAATATGCACATCATTTCGAAAAATCAGAAATGCATACCTTGGATTCTTCTTCTTCTCGCACTGAAGAGGCGATTGCCTAGCAGTGGGATAGTTTATAATTATAGGGTTCTAATGTTATTATCATGTACCTGTTGGAGAAAATTCTAAGCGCTAGACAAGAGTTTATGTTTTCTAACACTGAACTACAGTTAACCTCCGATGCTCCTTATTTAATTGGTGACTAATGTTGACCTCTAATTCCATTTTACTGTAAGTGGTTACATCCAAGAACGAAATCAACTAAAGGGCCTTTTAAGAGGACACAAAGTAATACATTATGATTAATTTCGCTTTTAGCGACATAAATTCCTAAACTTCCTCAATTGTTGAAAAAGTAACAATTTTAGTGATAACCAGGCTAAAATCCAGATGATGCATTTTTCTTTAGTCACTGGAATCTACGACAATTGGAAGAATTCTAACTAAACCTACTCGTACTTTTCTTTATTATGACTAATACTTATTTTATTGTTAATAGGATGGGCAATTGGTTGAACTATAATTACATATTGTTAAAATAATGATATGTAAAATATACATTTTTAATTCACATAATTATCTGTTTTGGCTTTTTAAAATATTTATAGTCTCTTGTTTTCAAAATATTAGAAATCATAATATGTTCGTTGGTAAATACTCTTAACATTAATGAACAATAGACGAGCTGAAAGATATAAAACAAATAAAAAATATAGAATAATAATTATAGCCTTGCGTATAAACTGCCCTAGTGCGGGGCTCAAGCCTTTTCTCAGTTTTTGACAAGGGATAGAGATATTTAAGTGTATTAAACAATAAAATAATCCATGGGTTGCTTGATGAGATGAGATGTTACTACAGTAATAGCTCATCTAGTGATACTCTAATATAGCTAGCAATCATATGCTACAGGCTAGCCCCTGTAAGCGGCTGGTACTTCCATAGACCTGTCGAGTTATTCGTACTGTCACCAAGTGCTGAATTGGCGACAACAACGTATTATTCTTATATCTTTTTCTCTCTCTCTCTCTCTCTCTCTCTCTTTCTGGGTCACTTCTTCTTTTGTTTCGTTTTCTTGCTCTAATTCTACGAATTCTCTAACTAATAAAAAAATTTTGTACGTATTTCTGGTATTTACATAAATAAACTCGCTCTTACTGTTGATACAATTATGTATTGCATAATATGTGTGTGTAAACATCATTTGCAGTTAGTAAATAAATAAATCTGATAGCTTTACGATCCAACCGTAAAATCTCAAACTCCTGATGATAAGCATTATTTTAAACTATTATGCAAAACGAAACATTTAATAATATTACCAAGCTCTGACGTTAAGCGCCGAATAAATCCTTTATTTCCAGTTGCGTTCCTCGAAGGAAATTCAATTTTATTTACACTTGTAATAAAATAAATCAATGCAAAATGCGAAGATCTTGAATTGGATTAAAGGAACAAGTTTCCAAAACGTCGACGCTTATTCAGTTAAACTCGACGATGAATCAGCTTGGTTGGTCTTAGTTTATCGCTAGTCTTTAGCGATGAAAAAAGAATCTAAGAAAGCTAATGAATTATTTGCCACTAATTCCATTGTAAATTGGATGTCATTATTAATGGAATTAAGATGTTCTAGGAAAACATTTACACTAGCTGTTGGTAATATTGTAAAAGTATGATGATACTTGGTATGTAGATGTACATACCTCTTATAAATCCTGGGTGTGATGGGGCAGTCTGCAGGCTCGAGCTTTGCGCCAGCATGCCATACTGCCATATGTAAGGGGTGTCACTGACAAGATTGGCTACATCTTGAAGCGAGCTTCAATCAACACATCATACTTATGGTTTAAGTTATTTTGTTTCTCATAAGAATACAATATTCATTTGTCTGAGAAACACAAGTTAAGTATATATAGTTATACTAAGAAATACAAGTGCCGGAGCGACATGTAAGTACAACTGAAAAAAAGAAAAATATATATATACTTATTAATGCACTTTGTAACTCAAATAATGTTCTAATGACTAAATAATCATTAATGAGGGTAGCACCTACAAAACATAAGCCAGTGCCAACGCTTGATGAAATCAGCTGTGTGTGAACATGTGCAACAGGAGACCAACTACTACCTGAGATTTGACAAACCACAGACTCTCGCTAAAGAACACCGATTCCTAGCAAGGATGCTTCGCGAGGATATTGAAATCAAAAAACATCCTAATTTCAATAGAGAAGATGGTTGAAATGTACTACCAGCTTGGGATCCAGTAATTCAAATAATCAAACCCAAGAAGAAGCAAACCACAGCTAGATTTCATGATACTTTGAGCAAAAGCTTAAATTATGTTCGGGTACTTTGAAATAACAAATACACTGAGACAATTACTACCATCTTAGTCTCCCATGACCATGGCTGCTGTAAAGCAACCGAAACGTCAGGGAAAGTGTAAACTTAAATGTAAATAGTTTTAATAATTTGATTAGCTTGAAAATTACTAAAGATTAATAAAACAGTTTTCAAAATTATGTAATAAAGTCTTAAATAAACAACGCGATAAAATCCATATAAAGTAGTTTAATTTTAATAACACTTTTTATTGCGGCTATCATTTAAAATTATAATCTGTAGTGAGGACATACACTTGTTTGCACATTACGATCAAGCTAGCATGTAATGCATATTCACCTGTTATTATTTCAGTTGTGATTTTGCATTAAAATGTAGCTCACTACAATTTATTGAATATCGATATTTGAAATAGATAAATGTACTAATAGCCACAAAGCCTGCATTTATACAAATTGTAGCTTTGATCCACATAATTATATGTATTTCTATATTTGCATGGTAACACTTTCAGCCATCATTTGCCAGCCATCATATTTACACAATTGAGTTACAACGGTTTCTCGTGCAGTGTGAGATCTTGCGTTATCATGGATCAATAATGGTGAACATCGATTCACGAGTCGGAGCTGTTTCACTACCAGTTTCGCCATCATTGTTCAATGTTCGGCACAGTAAACATCTGTTGTTATTGCTTGATCAGACCTGAGAAAGCTATAGTGAATAACACCGTGAAGAGACCACGAAACAGTTACTTACCATTACCTTTTTATTGGTAAGTTTTGCTTTAGGTCACTGTTGCGGCGTTTGACCTGAGGTCAGCCATTGCATTTTCGCTTACGGTTATCGTAAAGAATCCACTTTTCGTCACAATATGTCACGATTCGAGATAATATTCCTTCATTTTTGTACCGATTCAACAAGGTAACACAAGTTTAAACACGCATTTCTTTCTGCAGATCAGTCAAATCACGAGGCACCTATTTTCATATTTATTTTATCTTATTAATTTGATGCAAATGAGCCAATATTGTAGGTAACGTTAAATCATGCCGCTAATTCCTGGGTAGTCTGACTCGGATCGGCTTCTACCATCTCCTTTAATTCAGCGTTATTCACCTGTGTGGGCGGTCTTCCACGTGGTTCATTCTTCATGTCGAAGTTTCCATTACGAAAGCATTTAAACTAAAAACGCACGGTGGGTTCATTAGCAGTCTCCTCTCCAAACGCGGCGTTGATATTGCGAGCCGTTTCTGACGCGTTAGTTCCGCGTCGAAACCCGTAATCAAGAATGACTCGGTTTTTCGAAGTATCCATCTTTCCCTAAATCTAAGCTGAATAAAAAAAACAATTGAAAGTCAAAATCAATGCAGCACATTTTTTAAAAGAAGAATCTTATAGGTATCAAGAATTTCACTCGAAAATCTCACACCATGAAGGTTTTATTTCAATTCAAAGTATCTATTACTATACAACGGCAACTTCATAGTATTATTTCTATGGTAGAAATGCTTTTCTATAACAGAAATATTAAACATCTTTTCCTCACTCATATAAACTGCCGTATTCTAGAGGTGTGCGCACTGTACTGCAAGTAACAGGCGAAGGCTGAAAAAGACGAAAGTGCGAGCTCTTTAATCGCTCAAAGCTATAGCTACGCTCTTCTGTAGTCTGTAAAGACATCTTTACTTAAGTGGTGTCAACACGGTCAACCTGCCTCTTAACCGCTCTTTAGTTTTACGATCCGCTCATCTTCACATTGGACCACAGCCTTTTCGCATCATGACGTCACTGCTTTCCGGAAATCCTTTGCTTTGTAGTTATGAGTACTGGACTACGCGGCTTTTATCATGGTAATCTTGCTTTTCATAAGTTTTATAAACGTTTGCTGCACGGACTGAACCGAGTTTACCAGTACAGTTTTATTAGACTTTGGATAATAAGGTAATGTTAAGATTCCTATTTAAATAATCAACTATATGTTGTCAGTAGCATAGTGAAAGTGACTGCTGTGCTTAAAGTTTCGGATTTGTTACTCGGATCAATAATAATATATTGTCAGAAGAACAGCTGTGCCTAATATACGGCAACAGGCTCGCCCACTATTATGTAGGCCATAGCTATCGAAATTTGTGTAATACATCACTACCTACTTCTATAGGATGTAAGACTTGACTCAAATTTGAGACCTCTGGGACAGATTTTGGGTATTCTTTGTGTCTGTTGTTTGAATGTTTGTAAAGTCCCTCGCAACACAGGAATAATTTCTAGTGCGGGATTTGTCTTCAACATAGAGGTAATTAATTCCGTCACTGAAATATATTATTTTATTTGGAACTAAACTAACTATTAAAAAACCAACTACTATAAAAACAGATGAAAAATGCAAAGCAAACAGATTAAGTAGGTACCTAACCTTATAACCTGACACTGATAATATTAAAGCGCCCTGTAAGTAACTGTTGAGGATTACATAATTATAAAAACCTTCTAGGTCGTGCGCGGGTTAATAATATGGATTGCCTGTGCATAATTTGTTTACACAATAAAAGCAAACTGTAAAATTGTCTTTACTTGTATATAGAATAGCCATAAAAGAATGACTAAAACATTTCAAGTTAAAATTGTAAGTTGCGTCAAATTTACAACGTGACAATTTTAATTACGCTCAGTTCAATGATAAATTAAATGTTCCTGGCAAACGATTAACGTTTAAAAATTCTAAAGATAGATTAATACAAAATTAGTTACCGCTTAATTACCAACTGTTGTATGTTGTGATTTGGTACAAAATTAACAACAGCGAATCAAATCACTTTGATTCTTACAGAACATGAGTTTAATTTCGACACGTACTTGATTAGGCTTTCAGAAAGCTGAATATGTAATTGCTAAATTTTCAATTTGCATGTGTCAAGTGCTACAGAACAAAGGGAATCCTAACTAATATTATAAATGCGAATGTGAATTAGCTTTACGTTCACGCCTTAATTATTCGACCGCGTCTTGAAATTTTGCATACACGTTTGACAAACATAGGTTACCTTTTATCCAGGCAAAATTAAAGTGCCCGAGAAATGGAAATTTATTGACATATTCTACATTACGCGGGCGATGCCGCGAACAAAATCTAATATTATATAACTATATGGGATGTCATAGTTCTACTTGTTATCTACATCGTCTATGCATTATTTAATGCATAGAATAAGAAGCTGGCTGCTATGCAAAAGGCCTCTTACACAGAAGTAGCAGGATTCGGATCAGGTGTTATTGGGTTCTTCTGTTAAAATATTTTCAAAAACAATATGAAGTCTGGAACTGTACCTGGTGGTGGTAATAGGCTCGTGGTCGTAGGACCTAAAAACATAGCTAGCGAAATATGGCTATTTTCACTTTCGGGCTTTTAGATGTGAATTTATGATTATATTTAGAAAATAAATAATTTATTGTATATTGCCGATTATGCGGTTATAGGTATCGAATATAGATTGCTGATAAACTCTCAAATAAACGAACCATTTTCAGCCCAAGGATAATGGTAAACCAATACAAGACGGCAATTTGAATAGCAATGGTATTTCCCATAAAACGCCAGTCATAACTTCCTGGATATTAAAACGCGGGAATAAATAAAATCGCAGATATATAAGCTCATTTTGGTTTATAAAATTTATCGTTGAATTTAATATCGTTAAAATTTGCTCGCGGCTTCGATCACGTTCATTGTAGACTAGCTAAGGTTAGTAAAAGTACTTTTTCCTGGATAAAGCGTACCCTTTGTCCTTTTATATTCTCCTGACAACGTGTATGCGAAATTCCAAAATGATCGGTCGAGTAGTTAAGGTAGTATGAAAGCGTAACAAACAAACAAACGCACGTTCACATTTTTGATATTAGATATAATGATTTAAATGTTGCTGTCTCACTTCATTACTGTTTACTTCTGATTAATACGTGTTTTGATCATTTCGTAATGTTTACGTATAGAGCAATTTGATTACTATAAGTAGCACCGCTCTTCATAGATAATACACTACTAAAACATTATTTGCCTATATACTATTAATTGACAAAAAATATTATAAATTTGAATACTACTCACAGTTTATTAGTGACACCACAGTTATATACTCAACTCTACTTCTCAAAAATAGACTTTAATGGGGCAAGATAGCGATTAGCTGTTTTGGTTTACTGTGTATTTACGTACTGTTAATGTTCCGCATATTACTAAGTTTCAATACTTAGTACCTACTCAATGCAGCAGGTATAATAGAAAATCATTCGAGGCGTTACTAGTTTGTTGTGAAACATATGTTGTTATTATTAGAATAGTAATTGAACGATTCCAATATCATAGTACAACTTTACTTATTATTTAAGTGTTTGCAATCTCTTAATTTAAAACAACGTATAGTAATTATAGCATCTCTTATCAAGATTATTTTAAAACCGATGACTTTTAAAATAAGATCTCATCTTTTTCATTTTGATATTATTTTGACTGCATGGATGGCTTAGTGGTTTTTGGTCGCCTCGCCAGTACCACTGCGCCGAGTGTTGTGGGTTCGAATCCCACACGGGACTAAACTGTGTCGCAGAGGACTGTACAAACGTTCAAACAACGGACACGAAGAACACCCAGACTCGGAGCGACTATTTGTGGATCACACATTCTTACCGTGTGGGGATCGATTCCACAATGGTGAGGCGACCACTTAAACCACAATGCTATTCATGCAGTCACTAATAATAGGCTAGTGTCGACCTCGATGGCGTAGTGGTCAGTGTAACCGACTGCCACGCCTGAGGTTACGGGTTCGATTCCCGCACAAGTCAAACATTTGTGTGCATGAACATGGATGTTTATCTTGGTCTTGGTGTTTCTATGTATAATATGTATATATTTAAAAAAAAGTATATATGTATGTTTATCCATTGTCTAGTACCCATAGTACAAGCTCTGCTTAGTTTGGGCTAGATGGTGTTGTGTGTATGTGGTAGAATATTATTATTATAATATCATAGAATATCAAGAATATTAAACGCTTGAATAATATTTTACTGTTCATGGTAGGCAAACAGAGCTTTAGCGAAAATCAATGGGTTCCGTTTTGTATGAGTTAGAAGGCGTAGTCAGCTCATCGATCGCGAGTATGAGCCAACTTCCTTAAGCAAATATTAGAACTTGCACATGTAAGTCAGATATGCTGAGAGCTGATTTTATATACGAATTCATGTTATTTGTTAAAAACTGATTAGTTGATCTGGCGTTAGCGTAGTTTAAAATATGTACTAGTAGTATTTTTAATAGAATATTCTTTATCGTAGCTAACATTCTCGCATAACTTGTGTCTAGAAGATAGACACAAACGCGTATCGTCGTACGTAACTATAAGGGGCCACGAAAGATCAGCTAGTTGCGTTGCCTCATAGGTTATGTAATTAGTTTGCCGCACAAAGTATGGAACTGTCGCTTTATGTATCTCTACACGTCGCTTAATCTGTTGCCGTGCTCTGTGGCTTATAGCCTCATATACTGGAATATACGCACCGCGCATTTATACGCGCCATTTATGGAGCCAATTACATGCAACTTATAAGCTATGTATATCTCCACGTCAATTGATTTGGTTCCATGCCCAGTGATTTGGAGCCTCGGCTCATGGAACTTACGTGCCGCTTAGCGTGATTTGGTTACATTTTTGTGGTTTGGAACATACTCGTATATATACGTTACGCCAATTTTTTTATTTGTTTAGAGATTCAGCTATATTCTGCTTCGCATTTTTTTAATGGCAGATATCGACGCAATAAAACAAACGCTTGCTATTTTTAGTGCAAAATCAAAACTAAAATTCAATAATAAAAATACTCAATTCAAAGTAATACAATGATGCAAGTAATGCGCTTAGCATTACATGCGTCGGTTAACACGTATTCATCAGAACAACTGTCTCTAGCAGCGACTACATGTTTCGTTCATTACAGCATATAATAGAACGATCCGCCGCAAGCGTAGTGACGTCACCATTGTATGGTGCCATACTGGAATTTATAGGATTTTAGATTCAATGTATTTTTTTACACTGGCACGGTAGGCAGTGTCAGCGACTGATCTGCCTGAAGTCTCAGTTTGGATCCCTAGATCGGTCAAAGTGTTATTGGGTATTTCTATCATTATACGAGTATTCTCAATAGCAGTACGAAGTCTAGATCTATTTCTTATCCCACCACAAGCCTAAATGCCGTGGTTTCACCCGCTTAAAAGCGTACAGACTAACAGAGTTATTTTATTTCATAATATTAAAATGGATGCTTTTTTAAATTTGCTACTCGTTTTTGAACCCGGCTTCGCTTGCGTAGATGCAGGTTAGGTTAGAATAATATCAGTACTTTTTCTGGATAAAAGGTACGATAATGTACTATTTTCAGTATGCGCGAGCGTAATTATATACCTATATACTAATAATTCTGATGCTACCTTACACACAACGCCAACATGGCATATTAACGTACATAATGATACTTAAACCTAGTAATGCGAATCTGTTTAAAATTTTGATAACGACACACTATTGTATTGTGACGTCATGAAATCGTCCACAGTTGCCGCAGTAAGTTGGTTCATTATACTAAGAATAGAAAGGGGATAGAGCCGTCGATGTGACGCACTTATTGTACCGTATCGCACAAAGCTTTGCGCAGCATTTGTTAAAGTGTTTTGCATTTTATCAGCTCGGCGTAAACGCCAAAGAATATATTATTATTCCAAAAGAAGAATGGAAGAGGTTTATGATTAAGCAAAAATACTACTAGAAGTTTATCAAAACTTCTAGATAGCCCAAGTATTACCATGTTTCGCCGTGAAGGGCAATATAAAATTGTCTATAAATATTTCACATTACATTAATAATTTATAGCTAGGTATTTTATAACGACAGCACGGTAAGCGTAGTGGTTGAAATAGAAACCTCGACACTGCCTCAGTGCCTAAAATATTTTGGCAAATTATTTTCTTCCTTTTTATTTTCAAAGTCGCCTGTATTATACATATAAACTACACTCAAACTCCGAGAAAATATTTGTGATTCACACACATCATTATCCCGTCGGGTAATTGATTCTAAAACATTTGGACCGACGGCAGTGGTGAGGCTACCGCTTGTCTTCTGAGCCATCTGTGAATCCAAATTTAAAATTTCGTCGTCATAGCAGTAAAATTCTCTAGTAGCATTTGGCAGACAAAATTGTATAGCCAAATTCTGTGCCGAAAATTTAACCGTGGACAGATCGTGCGAAAATTACAGGCGCCAATGGGTCGCCGAGTTAACGAGCCGGAGAGGAGCTGGCACTCGCGCTCACCCATCCAATTACAGGCGAATGTTATTTAACTTGACTGCGTAATTGCGTAATATAGTGAAATTCTTCTAAGTATTATAAAATATTAGGGTTCAGTCGTGATAATGTAGATTTTGATTTCATTGAATTTCTATCCCAGGGGAACAATACTTTTTTCTGGATAAAAAGTCCTTATTTGTACCACTGACAACGTCTAGTGAAGTCTCATGACGATCGATCGAGTAGTTAAGGCGTAAAAACGTAACATCCAAATAAACTCACATTCGCATTTATAATATTAGTTAGGATATATACCTACGATACTCCGAGTTAATTCTGATTTTCTAGTAATTTGTGTTACAAATTACTAGTTTCCTTTATAAATAATAATTGTTAACTCCAGCTAAACTAAACTAATATTTTTTCTGTTTTAGAAAATGTTATCAGCAAGTATTCCAATTTAAACGTTCTTATATTAGGAGACTTTAATTTGAACTCGTGTAGTCACAATGTAAAATTGCATTTCGAATATTTGTTATCGTTTTGCAAACTCAAACAACACAATAATATAAAAAATTCGTACGGTAATTTGTTAGACTTGGTATTGAGCGATTTGGGAGATGAGCGTGTACGTGTGTTAGGTGGCGCTGAGCCTCTTGTGCCTGTGGATGCTCACCATCCGCCACTCGGAATTAGATTGAGTATTATGAGACCTTTAGCGGCGCGAGCGCGCTTGTCGTGTCCATCACAGACGGTTCGACAGCATTGTGGCGTACCACGATGGAACTATAAAAAAGCTAATTTTTGGTCGCTTTATTGTTCGATGCAATTAATGAACTGGTCAGAGGTAATGTCTAGTACTAGTGTGAACGAAGCGGTAGGATTATTTTATGAAAAAATGTGGTGTTGTTTTGATGGTAACGTTCCTATTAAATGCACTACGAAATATAACAAATATATTTATCCTGTGTGGTACAACGCAGATATAATAACAAACATAAAAAATAAGCACTACCATCTGAAAAAATTTAGGGCCTTTAATTTAGAATATAATAAGGAAATGTATAAATATTATAGACAACATGTGAAAGAACTTATCAAATTAGCTTACATAGACTATATCAGGCGAACTGAGATGGATATAAAAAAGGACCCGAAATCCTTTTGGGACTTTGTTAGGCACCAGCGTGCATCGCGGAGCTCCTGTACTGAATTCGAGTACGATAACAGGGTAGTGTCAGGGATGGATGCTGCAAATGCATTTGCATCATATTTTGAGTCAGTTTTTTTATCGGATCAGCCTTCCGTATCTACCAACATTAATAATTGTGAACTAAATGGCTCGTTACATTCACATCGAGTAGCGGTCGATTATATCAGCTTAGCTGATCTGACGCGAGCGACTAAACGTCTGAAGGCTGAAACATCAATTGGCCCTGACGATATACCAGCGTATATATTGAAGGACTGTATTTCGATTTTGCAGGTACCTCTTCTGCATATATTTAATTTGGCTCTGAAAACTTCCTCCTATCCCAATGCATGGAAAGTCTCTCGGGTTGTGCCTATACCCAAGAATGGTTCCAGGTCTCGGGTTACCAACTACAGACCCATTGCCGTACTGTCGGTTTTTGCTAAGCTATTCGAGTCGATGTTGAATCGTCATATTGTCAGCCAGATAAAATCACAATTGAGCGAGTGTCAACATGGGTTCAGAGCTGGCAGATCTACGGCCACTAACCTAATAAACTTTGTGGATTATTCTGTGGCTGAATTAGAAAAGAACAAACAAGTGGACGTAGCATATTCTGATTTTCAAAAAGCTTTTGATCGCGTCCGCAATGATGTGCTACTGGATAAGTGTTCGAGCATAGGATTCACGCCTAGGCTTTTAAAATTAATATCCAGCTATTTGACTAATCGTTCACAGTACGTACAACTGTCTGAATATCGATCTGACTCGTATGCCACTCGCTCTGGTGTGAGTCAAGGCAGTGTCCTTGGACCGACTCTGTTCCTGATTATGGTGAATGACCTGCCAGACGTCATCAGGACGGCTCAGTGTCTTATGTTTGCTGATGATTTGAAGCTGTTTTTGGGTATAGGATGCAACAAAGATAGCGAAGAGCTACAACTGGACATCAACAATGTTGTCGCCTGGGGTGAGCGTAACCATTTAGATTTTAATGTATCTAAATGCAAGATATGTACTCTTACTCGCTCGCGGTCACCTTACGTGTATAGCTATACTTTAGCTGGCGAGCCGTTAGAGAGGGTGGTACAGATACGTGACTTAGGTTTAATCGTGGATACTGGCCTGACATTTAACACGCACATCACCGATATATGCAGTAGAGGATTTAAGTCCCTCGGCTTCGTAATGAGACAATCTGCCCGTTTTCAGGACAGGAGCGCTATCATTGTGCTGTACTCTTCTTTCGTTCGTAGCATTTTAGAATTTAATTCTATTGTCTGGGATCCGCATGAAAGAAAATATACCCTGATATTAGAACGAGTGCAGCGCAAATTCGCTAGGTACTTATATTATAAGTTGTACGGTTATTACCCATATTTGTACCCATCACTCTTCGTATCGGGCATGGTAAGTATTGATACACACGAACTACGACGAAAGTGTGCCCTCATGGTACATTATTATATGTTATAATAATAATAATAATAATAATATTATTATTATATAGTTATGGCACAGTTATGTTGACAACACGTCTGCGCTGTGTCGCATGGGCCTGTACGTGCCAGACCGATACACGCGCCTACGCTCGTGTCCTTTACTGTCGACTCCCAGGGTACGTACCAACGCTGCTCAGTTTGCCCCAACAAGCCAAGCTGTGCGACTGCTCAACTCTCTGGTCGCTCAATATCCAGAAGTTGACATATTTTTTAATAAATTAAGCGTATTTGTGAGATTATGTGTGTTATTTTTAAGTTATAAATAAATGTAAGTGGCTCACTGCACGTATTGGGTGACTGTAAGTGCAGCGAGCAATTGAAAATAAATAAATAAATAAATAAATAAATTAGGCTGCCAAAAATGTTTATTTATTTACGTTTTAACTTTATTTATTAAATTTTATTTGTTTTCCGTAACCACTTAAGTAAGCATAAGCATGAAGCATATATATCCCGAATATACCCGAAGGAACCAGAGGTGTAATATTTGTACATCCACTTCTCATCAATTATTGTTTTAGTTCTCACGTTTTGTCAAGTACAGTTCCTGACACAGTGCTGCTACTGAAGAAATTCTTAACAGAAAAATCCAATAACATTTTACCTGATCCGTGAATCGAACCTAAAATATCATGCTCTGCAGTCACGTTCACTACCGGTGCGCCACCGAGGTAGTTCTCTAAATTTAGCTTCGCTTTACTAGTAGATGCAATACGCCTCTTAACTTTGCAGTTCCATGAATTTCGTATTGTGGCAACGCTTGAGGTGTGCCTCAAGTCTAAACAGGATGTAATTTGAATGCCTTTGGCTTACTGGGTCACTACTGATACCTGATAACTATTGATAGCGAGGACATGATAAAGCAAGCTCCAGTTTGCTCAAGACGTGTCCCATAGAGCGTGAGATGGTTTAAAAGCGTGACCAGAGGCTGTCGGTCGATCAATAAAAGATGAGGAAAATGGTACGCGGCTTTCGAACTTTGGTCAAAGTCAAAGTCAAAGTCAAAAATCTTTATTTCCATAAAAATGTGCAAACAATTCTTGGACACGTCAATTCACTATTATATTAATAAAAAATAATAATAAAATAAATAGAAGGAAATAAAAATTTAGCATTGAAAAAAGCCTGTTCGATGAGTAGAGCTTTCATGAGAAGAAGCAGGCAAGAAACTCATGGCCACTCTTTTCAATCGCCAAATGTTTAGATATCAATACAATTATTTTCCTTAAATGAGCTGCTGTGTGTAGTTGTTAATTATTTATTTCAATAAGATTTAAAAGTAGAAATTCGTTAATCTAAGATATATTTTAATAACACATGAAATAATAGTCACAGCAACTCATATTACAGTTAGCTTAATAATATGATTAGAAATAACCTGTGAGTGGAAGCAACTCAATCCCAAGCATTTTTATCTTCTATATATTCAGTGACTGAGTAATAACCTTTCGAATATAATTTACGTTTTACAACTGTTTTAAATTTATTAAAACTTAAATTTTGAATGTCACTTGGGAGTTTATTGTAAAAGCGCACACATTGACCGATAAAAGACTTATTAATTTTTTGAAGCCGGGAGGCCGGCACTAGTAATCTATTTTTGTTTCTTGTATTTATATTATGTATATCGCTTATCTTATAATATAAGTCAATGTTCTTAAATACATATATTAAATTTTCATATATGTATTGGCTGGCTACTGTTAATATATTTATTTCCTTAAATTTATTTCTCAACGTATCCCTTGTTTTCATGTTGTAAATTGCTCGAATAGCCCTTTTCTGCAGTACGAAAATAGTTTGAATGTCGGCAGCATTCCCCCACAATAGAATACCATACGACATTACACTGTGAAAGTAGCTATGATAAACTAGCCTAGCGGTATCTATGTCAGTAAGTTGGCGAATTTTTCTGACTGCGTACGCTGCAGAGCTGAGCCTATTCGACAACTTACTAATTTGAGGGCTCCACTGCAACTTTGAATCTAGTGTAATCCCTAGAAATTGGGTGGTATCAACAAGGTCCAACACGTCGTCCTTAATTTTTATAGACGTCTTCACTTGTTTGACATTTGGGGTTAAAAATCGGATACATTTGGTCTTTCCCCCATTTAAAAGTAGGTTGTTAACATCAAACCAGTGAACTACTTTAGAGATAGCAATGTTCACATCATCGAGAACCGTTTCTTGGCGTTTTAATTTAAATAATAGTGAGGTATCATCCGCAAACAGTACTATCTCATGTTTATCCCTCACGAGGTGGGGTAAGTCATTAATATAAACTAAAAATAAAAACGGGCCAAGGATTGAACCCTGAGGAACCCCCATTTTAACCACAGACCCCGAAGATCGCTTACCATTAACATCAACTTTCTGAATCCTGTTACTCAAATAGGATGTAAGAAGATTCAGTGCTGAATTTTTGACTCCATAGTGATGTAATTTCCTAATTAATGTTTCATGAATTACACAGTCAAAAGCCTTAGACAAATCACAAAAAATACCTAGCGCATCCCGTGATTCCTCCCAGGCGTCAAAAATATGTTTTACAAGCTCAAAACCGGCGTCAGTGGTGGAGCGACCCTTTGTAAAACCAAATTGTTAATTGTGAAGTAATTTATTATTATTAAAAAAAGTCTTCAATTGATTCAAAATAATCTTTTCATAAATTTTGCTGAACGTAGGTAAAACAGAAATAGGTCTAAAATTGGTTGGGTCTGATGTGTTACCTGCTTTAAAGAGAGGTATTATTTTATTATTCTTCATTAAATCAGGAAATACACCAACATCTACGCATTTATTGAAAATTAAAGCTAGTCTGAATGCTGCTAAAGTAATAATCGATTTGGTTACTGTAATGGAGTTACCCCAGAGGTCAGTGGTTTTCTTAACGTTAAGGCTATTAAAAACTTTTATAATATCTGATGGACTAACATAATGAAATTTAAAATCACTGTCACATTTGGTAACATTTTCTTTTAGAAGGGATTCAGCAGCAGTGGGTGATGAGTTCAAAGATTTAGTAGTAATGACTGGAATGTCTGTGAAAAAATTTTCAAATGCTGTGGCTACCTCTAGATCTGATGTGATAGTAGTATCATTAACATTCAAACAAAATTCTGTATTTCTATATTTGCATTTCCCGGTCTCGCTATTAATAATACTCCAAGTGATCTTCATCTTATCATGACTACTTTTAATCTTTGAGCTCAGATATCGAGACTTAGCAGCTTTGCAAGTACTCCTAAAAATTTTTGAATATTTTTTAACATACTCATGGAATTCTTCACTTTTATTATAATTTCGTTCTCCATATAGTTCGTATAGTCTCTTTCTCCTCTTGTGTAAGCCAGCAGTAGCCCATTCGCTAAAAGATGCATTACCTTTAACTGTGATCGTCTTAGGAGTAAAGACTGAATTGAATTCGGTACAAATTGTATTAAAAAACTCGTAATATAATAAATTTGGATCACCATCACTGTTTAACAATGGGAGATTAAAAGCAAGTTTATTTTTAAAACTCTCAAAACGATTTGCAGTTTTCGGTATAACAACAATATTTCGCTTTGCCACATGTTTAATATAATCCAAAAAAGTGATTTGTTGGCCACAGTGGTCTGAATCTAATTGACTAATAATTTGTTTGTTATCAACTATAATATCTGTTAATATATTATCCAAGCATGTGGCAGTAGTCACAGTAATTCTTGTGGGCTCTAAGAATAAGTTCTTCAGATTATATGATTGAAACAATGCTTTTAATATAGTACAAAGATAGCTATCCTCTAGTAAATTCACGTTAAAATCACCGCAAATAATAATACCCTTATTAATTTTTGAAATTTTATTTAGAATCTCATCCATAACCCTTTCAAAACAATCATATAACGCTGAAGGAGGCCTGTATACACTCAATACAATAAACCGAGGCAATTCCACACAGGCTATTTCAATAGTTCGTTCAACAGACAAACTGACAATGTCATGGCGCTCTTTAAATTTAAGCTTTTTATTTTATCAGTATCAATGAGCCACCATGCATTGCCCGTCCCCTGCTGAACGAGCTGCCTACCTCATGATTATTAAAATTGAACATGAACTGACTGCTTTTTAGCCAATGTTCAGTTATACAAAATATATCAATAGCATTACAGTTCATGAACAATTCTATTTCTAGCTCTTTGTTTGTGATGCCTCTTATGTTTTGATGTACTAATTTTATTTGATTCTTATTACTACTATTCTTATAATACTTTGATTGAATACCTATTATTTTAGATTTTGTATTCATATCACTAGTGCAAGAGGTGCTCTCTATTGTCGCATTACTTAATTTAAATTATTGCAATTACTGATGTCAGTATTGGAATTATTAATAAGAATGTCTAAATTAGAATAATTGCTCATGTCAGTATTAAAATTACTAATCAGGATGTCAGATTTTACATAATTGCTCATGTCAATATTTAAATAAGAATAATTTGTAACATCATTATTAGACATTAAAGGAACGGTTGAATTATTATGCATGTCAACATTATGTTGCTCAATAGAAGCAACTTGTTTAGCCAAGTTCTTGGCTGTTATAGAAAAAAAATATGATAGCGATACAGCTATCTGTCTCTTAACATAATTGGTAAGGTAATATTTACCTTTTGTCAAATTAAAATATTTACTAACAAATCTGTTAGTGTCAATAAAATGAAACTTGTCATAATTTTGCCCATTTATTTGACAAGTTAAATTGTGTATCAATGTATTTAAATTATGTCTAATAATATTTTCCTCCTGTGGCAAACCTTTACTCAGCGGAAGTGCAAACATCACAATTTTTTTAACATTTAAATTTGATAAGTACTTAAAATAACTTATAAATTTTTTTTTGTTTACATTTCCCCTATTACCCGCAAAGATCAGTAAGGAAGTATTCTCACTAAGATTATGATTACTATTTTTATTCATAATTTCTGCATAATTATGATAAATTAGGCAAACAATGATTGGTCACTGTGTGTCCAGGTGTTGATTTTGTTAATAAAGAACCCATATCCTTGCCAATTTCATCACTAAACATAACTATGTTCTTAGCAATATGTGTGTTACTCACATATTCCACAGGATTAACGGAGCTATTATTTATTGATTGGTTTGTCAGTATTGGCAAAGACGAAGAGGGACCACATGAAGACTGGCAATCCAATGACTGCATACAATCACTAGTGCGATTGCAGGTGTCTAGTATTGAATCATTTTTACAACTACAAGAATTAACTAGCTTGCCTATGGCCAACACTTGTTCCCTGCTCTGTCTTTCAGCCATTTCATACTTATGTGTGATAGATTTCAATAATTCATGAAGCCGGTCAACCTCACACTGCAGCGCCTGCGTATCTTTTTTGTACTGCAATGAGACATTGTCCATCTCCAATGAATACATGTTCACTTGGTCAATCAGTTGCAGCCTCTGCCTGTTTAAGGACATACTATCAATAAAAAAATTATGTTTTAATATAAGTTTCTTTAATATTGTCTTCTGTTTACGCGAATGTTATTCATTGAAATTAAACTACTATATACGGATTTTATCGCGTTGTTTATTTAACACTCTATTACATAATTTTGAAACTATTACACTACTATACTATACTATTAAACTTTACTAATTTTAAGCTAATTAAATTATTAAAACTATCAAATCTATTTGTTTTTAAGTTTACACTTTCCCCGACGTTTCGGTTGCTTTTCAGCAGCCATGGTCACGGGGAGACTAAGATGGTAGTTGTCTCAATGTTCCAGTGTAGTTATTTCAAAGTACCCGAACATAATTTAGTTATTGGTGTTTCTATTTACGCAGAATGAGCTCAAAGTATCATGAAGTCTAGCTGTGGTTTGTTTCTTCTTGGGTTTGACTATTTGAAGTACTGGATCCCAAGCTGGTGGTACATTCCAACCATCTTCTCTATTGAAATTTGGATGTTTTTTGATCTCAATAGCCTCGCGAAGCATCCTTGGTAGGAATCGGTGTTCTTTAGCGAGAATCTGTGGTTTGTCAAATCTCAGGTAGTGGTTGGTCCCCTGTTGTACATGTTCACACACAGCAGACTTCAACGAGCGTTTGTGTTTAACGTCAGCTATGTGTTCTTTTATGCGGGTGCCTATGCTTCTCTTGGTTTGACCAATGTATGAGAGTCCGCAGTCACAATCTATTTTATAGACCCCTGCATCTTGTAAAGGTAATTGGCACTTGACGGATGGTAAAAATTGACTTATCTTCGTTGGCGGCTTGAAGTATGTGTTGATTGAAGCTCGCTTCAAGATGTAGCCAATCTTGTCAGTGACACCCCTTACATAAGGTAGTATAGCAGGCTGGCGCTCGACTGTGGCTGGCTTTTCTCGGGATCTGTGACAGCGGCGCGGCTGTTGGAGCTTGTTGTCTTGCAGTACTTGCTTGACATGTTGAAGCTCGGCGTCCAGGTGTTTCTTGTCACAGATCCCGTGGGCTCTCTGAAACAAAGACATTCCCACGGTAGCTAACTGTTTAGGATGGTGGTGAGATTCACCGTTCAAGTACCTATTTGTATGGGTCTTTTTCCTATACACAGTGTGGCTCAAAGTATGATCAGGATTCCTGATGACAAGTACATATACATTATAAGAGGTTTGTAGATGATACTTTTACAATATTACCAACAGATAGTGTTAGTGTATTCCTAGAACATCTTAATTCCATTAATAACAACATCCAATTTACTATGGAATTAGAGGCAAATAATTCATTAGCATTCTTAGATGTACTTGTCATCAGGAATCCTGATCATACTTTGAGCCACACTGTGTATAGGAAAAAGACCCATACAAATAGGTACTTGAACGGTGAATCTCACCACCATCCTAAACAGTTAGCTACCGTGGGAATGTCTTTGTTTCAGAGAGCCCACGGGATCTGTGACAAGAAACACCTGGACGCCGAGCTTCAACATGTCAAGCAAGTACTGCAAGACAACAAGCTCCAACAGCCGCGCCGCTGTCACAGATCCCGAGAAAAGCCAGCCACAGTCGAGCGCCAGCCTGCTATACTACCTTATGTAAGGGGTGTCACTGACAAGATTGGCTACATCTTGAAGCGAGCTTCAATCAACACATACTTCAAGCCGCCAACGAAGATAAGTCAATTTTTACCATCCGTCAAGTGCCAATTACCTTTACAAGATGCAGGGGTCTATAAAATAGATTGTGACTGCGGACTCTCATACATTGGTCAAACCAAGAGAAGCATAGGCACCCGCATAAAAGAACACATAGCTGACGTTAAACACAAACGCTCGTTGAAGTCTGCTGTGTGTGAACATGTACAACAGGGGACCAACCACTACCTGAGATTTGACAAACCACAGATTCTCGCTAAAGAACACCGATTCCTACCAAGGATGCTTCGCGAGGCTATTGAGATCAAAAAACATCCAAATTTCAATAGAGAAGATGGTTGGAATGTACCACCAGCTTGGGATCCAGTACTTCAAATAGTCAAACCCAAGAAGAAACAAACCACAGCTAGACTTCATGATACTTTGAGCTCATTCTGCGTAAATAGAAACACCAATAACTAAATTATGTTCGGGTACTTTGAAATAACTACACTGGAACATTGAGACAACTACCATCTTAGTCTCCCCGTGACCATGGCTGCTGAAAAGCAACCGAAACGTCGGGGAAAGTGTAAACTTAAAAACAAATAGATTTGATAGTTTTAATAATTTAATTAGCTTAAAATTAGTAAAGTTTAATAGTATAGTATAGTAGTGTAACAGTTTCAAAATTATGTAATAGAGTGTTAAATAAACAACGCGATAAAATCCGTATATAGTAGTTTAATTTCAATAAGTTTCTTTGTGCGGGTAATATATTTCTTAATTTTAATATACTTTTTCAATTTATTCTTGCTACATTTAATAACCCTCACAGATTTACTGGCAGAACTAGCAGGCTCTTCATCACAAGTGAGGTCCATAATTAAAGAAGGATGTTAATTATTAACTGTAGCAGAATTGATGCTGGTGGCTAACAACTCATCGAACAAACTTTGGTTTGATGCTGCTACAATGGTGTTATTCTGTGCTTCTAAATCTGAAATCTTACAATTCGCTTGATGTAACTGCTTTTCTAGCAAAGTGATTTGATGTAAGTTTTGTTCATAAACATCCCTACATATGTCAAAGTTGTCAACAAGTTGCTGAAGCCTATCCCGAGCATCTGTGGCATCAATAAACTGAGAGTGCAACTGTGCCAATTCCTTTTTAAGTTTATCGTTCTTATTTAAAACATCTAATAGCTCCCTTTCATTATCATCCCTTTCCGCACTGAGTTGGTCACACTTCTCCTTGGTTGCCTTTAACTCCTATTTGGTATTTTGTACATTAAATAAGCACAAGACAACAGAGCTGCCGCATATTTCAGGCTTAAACTGAATGTTCTAGAAAAACTGAATGTTTGAATAGTCATCTACTTCTTACCAAAAAGTACTTTTGGTAGGAATTAGATGACTATTCAAAGTATTCATACGTACCAATTTTCACTTTTAATTATCTTTATGAGTTCATAGAGATAGATACTAGTCAACATCTTGTTCAGTAGTAGTATTCGAGTGTCCATTAAAGGGGATGTTACGCTTCGATTTAAATACAGTGTAATTGCAGTAGAATTATGTCTGGGAAAGTGAGTAGACGGCAATAGGCTTGCGGACTTGAAAACAACTGCCGAAATATGGCTGGCATGCGCTATTATATCTTAGTGAGGTACCAGGAAATTAATTTGACTAAAAATGAAGGCATTGATTTTATTAACAAACGAATATTTTTGCAAGTTGCGAGTGAAATAATAATAAGCAGACTCAGTAAAAAATGTTCGTTGACTTGAACGAAGAAAATTAGCAGTTTGTACAAAATAAATGGTGTTTGTTTACAAATTAGTATCTTTAAAAACTGTAGATGTTTTTTCTTACAGGATATCCGTCACGTCTGTTTTTGTTGTTTTGTTCACTCCAACGAAACGAACGAACTTCTTTCTCGGTAAATATTTGTTACTATTTCTAGGTAGAATAATTATATTTTACTTATTATCTTATTACAGTGATGTGTGTGTGTATTTTACTAATTATCTTATTACAGTGCAATAAATGTAGCTATGGCATTCGGTAATTTGCGTAGGCATATGTTGAATAAATGATATTAATATAATGCACGCAGGGCGTAGTGGTTGAAGTAGTCGCCTTGCCATTGCCATTGTGCCGAGTGTTGTGGGATCGATATCCACATGGTAACCAAATTGTGTTATTTACAAGTGGTTACTCTCTAATAATCTGAATAATTTTTGTATCCGCTGTTTGAATGTTTGTAAATTCCCTCGTGACACAGGATTTAATCCACGCGAGTGTGGTCCTTTTTTTTAAAATAATAACATTTCTGATACCCATAATACGTCCTGTTTCTATTACGAGAATAGACATACAATAGTTCAGTTTGATATATTAGTTTTTGCTGCTTAGTTACTCAACACGTTTACTCGTAATTAGCTTTAGACTTATTAATATATCTATAGATGCGTTTAATAATGATACTCAATTATATAATAACATAAATTATAAATCAAGGGGTCTTCTGTCACAAGTATTTATATACTTAAAAGAAGGCCTCTACAACGTTTGTGTTTTAACCTGTTCATAAAGAAATAAAGGATTTTATTATTATTCTCTTTATTTAAATATTTTCAATATATTTTTCATTTTTAAATATACATGTATCTATAAAAATACATTTAAAAATATAAAATATATGGTACCCCACCGGCATCGGGAACAGGGTCCAAGCTGCCGGTGGTTAGGATTCCAGAGATAGGAACCTCCTCACAATGCGTGCTGTATCTAAAAGCACTGCCTTCTGCATCAAACCCTTGATCCAAGCACCCAACGCGAGCCTCTTTAGATGGTGATCGAGGCTCTTGGCTATTAGACCATTGACAGATATGACTATCGGCACAATTATTGCCGAATCAACGTCCCACATGTCGACAACCTCGCGAGCCAAATCGAGATATTTAATTTGCTTATCTTTTTCAGCTTTCGCGAGATTGCCGTCATGCGGAATGGTGACATCGATAATCAATGCGCGGCGCTCTGATCGATCTATCACCACAATGTCAGGTTTGTTGGCCACAACAGTCCTGTCTGTGATGATAGTTCGATCCCAGTACAACGTGACATGACCATTTTCGAGAACTGATTCAGCTACATACCTGTAGTACGGCACTTCAACATCTACAAGTTTGTATTTCAGAGCAAGTTGCTGGTGAATAATCCTGGCTACTTGGTTATGTCTGTGCAAGTACTCGCCGTTAGCAAGACGAGAACAACCGGAAACTATATGCCTGAGGGACTCACCAGGTAGGTGGCACGCCCGACAAATGTCAACCGTACCATCCCTCAAGATATATCTCTGGTAGTTATTCGTCTTGATAACTTCGTCCGCAATAGCACAGACAAACCCTTCGGTTTCCCCAAAGAGGTCACCGAAACGTAGCCAGTTCACGGAGGCTAACAGGTCTACATCAGCTTCATATAGAGCCTTGTAGAACCTACCGTGAAGCTCCTTGCTCTGCCATACATCCCTGCGATCGTTAGTGCTAAGTACTACAGGCTTGCGCCAGTTCTCTTTAGCCAAACTGAGCGGGGTGAGTCCGATGTCTACAGCAACTACATCCCGATGCATACCCACGTCTGCCTGAAGAAAGTATTCTCTGAGGTTGCATACCTCGCGGTTATGAAGGGCCTTGGCATTCAGAAAGCCTCGGCCTCCACATTTCCGCGGGATGTACAATCTCATCACAGACGAACGTGGGTGATGCATACGGTATGCCGTCAAGAGTGTACGGACCCTCCGGTCCAGGGCATCCAGTTCAGTCTGAGTCCACTTAAGTATGCCAAAGGAGTACATGAGCACCGGCATGACCCAACCGTTACAAGCGCGCACCTTGTTGCCACCTGATAAAAGACTTGTTAAAACTTTTTTCAGGCGACCAAAGAAACGCTCCTGCAACGATTGCTTCATGTCAGCCTCATTGATACTTAACGCCTGTGACATACCCAAGTACTTGTAAGTATCGGTTACAAGAAGTGATCGTAGGTTAATGGAATCCGAAAGTTGTGTTCCTTCGGATTCCACTATCCTGCCTTGCTTTACATGGATGACAGCACATTTGTCCACACCAAAATCCATACTGATAGACTTACTAAAAGTTTCAGTTACTTTAAGTAAATCCATCAACTGTAATTTAGTGTGGGCAAACAACTTTAAGTCATCCATATACAACAAGTGGGATATCACTCCACCACCTCTATGTAACCTGTAACCTAGCCCTGAACCCTCTAGTAATGTACTAAGAGGATTCAATGCTAGGCAGAACCAAAGAGGACTCAGGCTGTCGCCCTGAAATATACCCCGCTCAATTTTTATCAATTCGCCATTCCCAGGGATCTGTCGACATCCTGGATAGCTAAGAACCGTTTTCCATTGCCCCATGCATGACTTCAAAAAGGTGCGCAGAGTTGCATTTACTTTATACAACTCTAACACCCTCAAAAGCCATGCATGAGGCACCGAATCGTACGCTTTCTTATAATCTATCCAACATGCCGCCATATCCCTTTGTTTACGGCGAACCTGTTGGCTAATGGCCATATCAATAAGGAGGAGCTCCTTAGTACCACGAGCCCCCCTCTTACATCCATTCTGAGAAGCTGACATTATTGAATTTGTATCAATATGTTTAGATACCTTGGCTCTCAAAATAGATGTAAGAAGCTTATAGATCGATGGCAAACATGTTATCGGTCTATAATTGCCGGGCTCGTTGGTACTACCTGTTTTATGGAGTAGGTGGGTTATTCCCGTGGTCATAAAATCTGGTAACGATCCAGATTCTAGGGCAGATTGAAATTGAGCAGCCAAACAAGCATGTGAGCTACACAGCCATTTCAGCCAGAAATTGTGCAGTCCGTCCGGTCCTGGCGATTTCCAATTTGATAAGGATCGGACCGCACTAATTACATCCTGGCTATCAATGACCACGTTTTCCATTTCTGGAATTTGCTCACTTGCTCGCTTGACCTCCCGCATCCATTCGCCCTCAGTGTGGCCGACGGGTACCGACCAGATGTTCCTCCAAAACGTATTTGTAGCATCAGCATCTGGTAGCCCCACATCGGCCACACATTGATCTGGTCGTTCCCAGGTTCTATAAACCCATCTTTGGTCACTTTGAAACGTGCGGTTGATGACATACCGGTGCACGCGTTTTTTGTATCTGCGCAGTCGATTTGCCCATGCATAGACTTTCTGCTTCAGGAAGTCAATGCGCTCTGTGGCCCGAGATACGTATTCATGAGGACTGACACCAGTCCCCAGAAAAGCCTGGCCCACATAGCGCATTACCCTGGGCCGTGTGTTCCCTGCCCTGAAGCAGATCAGCTTACCGATGAGTGTCCTTGCCTCAGCAATACGCCGTTCAATCCTGCACTGCCAGGCCGGGGTGACAGATGTTTGTCGTATAGCAGGGACATGTGTGGGTAACTTGATGCCCGCTATACGACTTGCCGCCACAGCAGCACAGTACAGGATCGAATGAGTATCGGCGAGATTCTCGCTATTATCTAAATAACTAGATAATAGCGAGTCCAGGACACTCACCAATGCTATATTTTTTCTATGCATAGGTAACCGAGGCAGACGGGGCCGAATCGTAAATTGCATGTACCGGTATTCCTGAATCGCACTTTCCAAAGCATCCTTTACCTCCTCCTTGTACTGAATACTTACATCATTTGTCATGTCATCCACCTCCATGCTGGCACTATTGCCCGTCCGCGTCGCACCAGGTGATAATTGCGTAACTGCGGGTTGGATGCGAATGGCATGGCTCGTAGGCAAGTATTCTGAGCGTAGCCTATCGAGCACGGTATCATCCAACGGTCGACTGCGTTGGATAACCCGCACTTGATCCGATAATCGCTGTGCTGAAACGTTGACGCTTGGTTCAAAGGCCTGAAACAGAACAAGCATGCGGCTGCGATACGCAGTGAGGTTAGTTCCTCCCTCTGTAGCCCCAAAATATGCCCGCATGACGTTTTCATTAATGGATTGAGTCCATCGCATGCGGCGCACATCACCACCGGCAGCGGGGGCCCGGTTCGAGGTCGGTGGGCCTCGGGGTCCCAAGCGGGTCGGTGGCCGGCCTCTTCCCCGCCGACGTGCAGGTGACGGTGACGAAGGCGGAGAGAAATATTCGTCGCTCGAGCTCGACGCAACTGCAGCGGCCGGTGATTCTGATCGATGTACCGACGGCTGCGAGGCGGAGCTAAGCGACGAACCCGGAGGTGGTGGCGGTGCGGCTCTAGATCTGGCTCCTGTTAACATCTTGCATTTTAATAAACTTAAATTCAGTCTCTGTGAAAATTTTCATTTTTGACGTTGTCATATTATTTGTAATACTTAATACTGATGAATATTTGCTTTTATGCCTGTAATTTTTTATGTTTATTGTGCAAAGCGTCTTATTGTTTTAATATGATTTGAAAATAAATGGATTTATATCAACGATTTATATCTTTATATTATTTTTTATTTATTATTATTATTATTATAAGGATTTACCTACTTGTAATCTCAGCATCACATTTTCCTCCAAAAATATTTGGTGTTGTTGAAATGAATTCATATTCCATTGTGACTTTCACGAAAAATAACAGGGACTGTCGAATAATTTATCAAATTGTTGGCCAACAATGGATTTCATCAGTCTTGGAATTATTTTAAATATTTTCGATCAGTAATCACAAAAAATACACGCCGTACATAGTGCGAGTATATCTCAAATCATGTTCATTCGTTGTTTAATCAACGTGTTTGGGCTCAGAGATATAATTTAAATTTAGATATTTATGAGGTGTTTATATAATTATTTGATGAGGTATTAGTTGCCCATAAATTTAATATACAGTAATATATATTTTAATAGCTTCTTCCGCGACTTAACTTTGAATGAACAGAAAAGTAACATTATTAGGTGCTTTGCCATAAAAATTGAACAAGTCTTATAAATGTTTAAATCGTAAATGATTTATATAACGTGTGTACGAGTTAGTTATACTCAGTATATTTAATAAAGTTTGTATAGTTTAGAAGTACACGACTTATTATTTCTAGTTACTTTTACATGGATAATAATTAGGTGACTCTGACTCACACTCGTTATTATTACTCAGCAGTTCGAATTGTACTTAAAAATATGTAACAAATGTCGTATGACGATTCTAGGTCACGCATACTACTTAGTACACACGTGCTGTTAATATACATACGTTATCGTACAACGTGAATATTATTCGATATTGAATGACGTTGTCTCATGATACATAATCACTTGCCGCGAGGACTAAGTTTAATACATTTTAAGTATTAAGTTTTAGAAACTAGCTTAACGTATAAACTTAGTTGAACTTGACGCAAAGCTTAGACTTAAGAACTAAACAAGGAAGCTGTGCTCAAGTAAAGCAAAGCATTAAAGTATTAAGTTTATAAAAAAGTCACTTTAATAGTTAAAATTACTATAGATATGTATATAAATATAACCGATTTATCCATTATTGGTATTTTTTGTCATATGAAATATACTCGAGTATATACTCATATGTACATTTTAATTATTTTTAAATAACGAGCAATCTGCTTGTATATATTATACGACAAACAATAAGACTTCTTATTTATGCTACGTAGCGCTACGCAGCTACGGCGTAGAGCGCGAGTAGCCACGTATTCAACGCTGTAACCACAGCTGCTACGAATCGTTCAGTAATCCTTACATACTTAATTAGCGTTCCTTATATTGTTTTATTCTATTAACAACGTTTCTTAAGACTTAAATTTTTTATCGATATTTTAATCCTAGCTTCTTGTATTTTATCCGAAGGTGCTAAATCTCGCATTAATGATAGCTAAGACCCACAGAAGGAAAATATATGCAAGCCCGGAGTTTTTTTATTTCATAATCAAGTACAGCATTAATCAATTAACGTATCTTTCAAATAAATTATCTTATATAATATGTTATAAATTTGTCATCATAGCAAGGTGAATTCAGCATGCATTTCATTTTACTTATTACAGTGATGAGATGACAAATGCAAATAATTCTAACTAATATTATAAACGCAAATGTGAGTTTGTTTGTTAAAAATTGTCCGCCTCAACTGCTCCACCAATTATCATGAAATTTTGCATTCACGTGTCAGGGTTACAGAAGAGGTCATATGTATATACTTTTTCTAGATGAAAGGCAACCTAAAAAGAAACAGTAAAAAGTACTGTACTCAGACGATCAACGCTGCGGGCAAAACCTAATAACTAAATAAAACTGAACACCAATATTCAATTATAGTAGTCCAATATCCCTTGGTTTATAATCAGCTTTGTAGCCAGACAATCCGCAAATCAGTAGTGGACATAAATACTATTTCAGAACGACTGGCAAGTAATAAAAGCGATGATGTACAAAACTGCACTTTATTAGTGGTAGTTCTCACCAAGTCATATAAACAGTGCTTCACAGAACGAAAGGTTTAAACAGAAAAACGGGATTTATGCTGCACATTACATAAATAAACCCCGACATTATAATAGTTTGTATAATTTACACCTTGGTATAATATACAGTCATATTAAACCGTTTTCAGCGCTTCATTGCACTCCTGGTACATTGCACTGAACCACATTTGTACTTAAACTATTGCGGCTTATTCATGCAGTTATATTACTTAAGTATATTTATTATAAGTTAAGTTCCTTAACATTAAAGCACGCATGATGTAGTGCTTTTAGTGATTGCCTCTTCACTGTCACTACCATACATTTGTGTTCACAATGGCCGGCTCTAATTTGTAGTTCATTATCTAGATAAACGTCCCGTCATAAAGTAGCCGATACTAAAGATTGTGTAATACAGAATGTCCCGTAAAGAAAATATGGTTTAAGTGATCGCCTCATCGCTACCACTACACCGAGTGCTCGATCTCCACAAGATAAATTTGTGTGATTTATAAATAGTTGTTCTGTGTCTGGGAGTTCATTGTGTCTGTAGTTTGAATGTTTGTTAAGTTCTTCGCGGTACAGGCAATGAACCTAGTGCCAGCGTTGTATTTTTAAATGAAATGAAACACACTAAAACTAAATTTGTGATGAAAGCGGTCGTAAGCAGTTCCATTAGCAACCAGTCGAGCGATTTATAAGACATCTCAAGTCACCGAACTGATGAAAATTTCGCTGTATCGGACATTTTTCAGATCCATATTTTTATGTTAAAAATAAGGTTTCTATATAAAACCTATAATTTCCCATTAGCCACACCGCATACAACCATACTACTATAAAACGCATTATACTCGTATATACACGTCATGTGTCATTATTGTACGCAAATACACGTCTAAATAAATAAATCGGTTTAATAGCTTGCATTAATTATACGAGGCACATTATGCTTAATGAATGTTTAACATATTTGTGATCAGGGGTAAACCGCCTTCGTTTTCAAAATAACATTGATGTCAACCGATTGTTAGTGGAAGTGATTGTCATACAATTTAATCTGGTTAAAATAATATTTGTGGTTTTAGATGGAGTATTAATTTAAATGTTGAAGTTAAACAGTTTGTAGTTAATTTATTGGTGTGGTTTCAGATTTTATGGTCATAAAGCCAGAAACGAATTGAAACTAAAATAAGGACCCGACCATTATATGGAATAAATTATTGTATCCAGGAATGGAGAAGCTCTGGTATAATATCATGTTACACGTTTATTGCTGTTTTATACAACAAAAGGTAAAGGTAAAAAGCTGCTAAAAGTAAGATTACCATTGCCATATTCTCAATATCTGCTATCAGTATGTTTGTATCCATAACATAGGCAGATATAATCTCGGGTCCTCAAGTAGTGACCAGTGTTTTTACTGGCATGTTGTCGACCCTAGGAAAAAGGTATTATTCTGTCCAATGTACTAACTTGACATTTTGATAAACAGTCATTTAACAAAGAAGACGTTTAACAATGTTGGCATATTGCGTCGTGTTGACATTTCAAGAAGTCGAAATTCAGCAGAAATTTATCATCTTTGGACGCTTTTTAGGTAATAATATTTAGCCCTCAAATATATTTTACCATTTTTAATTGCAGAAAATCTAAATCAATGGATTAAATATCTCAATATTTACGAGTTCAGTTAAGGCTGCCATCATAAAAAAATTGGTCCATGTCCTCCTAATCGCCATACAGTGTATAGTTTAGTTTATATAAAATAGGCATATGATACAATTTTGTATTTCTTTATGGTAGTCCTTGTTTAAGATTTTTATGACAATTAACAGGTATCAAAACGTACTGATCCAATTTATTTGTTAGTAAAACCTGTGTTTATATTTCAGTACAAACACATTACCTATCCCTCTTTCTCTCGTGACTTAGAAATGAAACAAGCTCTAAGGAATTGCGCGCTGCAAATACTTTCGCTTATATTCTCATCGAGATAATTCTTTTTTATCGAAATGACGCCTGGTAACCAAAAAAAATCTTGAACAAGTTTAATGCGTACCACTAAGATAAAGCGGCTGCAAACTACAAACGAGTTACAATAATATTAATTTATTTATTATATATTAATAATATATACAGGGTGGCCGGTAATTAATAGATAACTTTGAAATGTCTTATAGTAGAACTGAAGGCCGTTCAGCAAAAATTAGAAAAAAGAAATATTAAAAAGTGCAAGCTAAATATAGCCTGCACTTTTTAATATTTATATTAGACAGTCATAAGTATGCTATGCTAATAAGCATAGCATACTTTTGATTGTCTATCTATTAGCATAATTAGTGTTTAATAATAAATCAACAAAAAACCGATGGATTTCATTCATTTATGGTCGTAGTATACAAGAAAGTTATACATGGTAATTAAAAAAAAAACACATATCTCAAGTAGTAGTTAGGATAGATTTTTATTCGTATTTTTTTCTGAACGGCCTTCAGTTCCGCTATAAGAGATTTCCAGGTTATCCATTAATTACCGGACATCCTGTATATAATAATATTAATTTATTTATAATATATTAATAATATATATAATAATATTAATTTATTTGCTTTTACCAAATATTTAAAGAACCTTCGTTGTGTGTGAGTTCGTATCAATGCAAAGCTTTTATTAATTAGACTTTAAATATGAGTTTATTAAAAACTAAACATGTAAAATACCAAAAAAAATACATCCAGAGATAACAAAGACATCATATCATTCATATTGGTATGAAAATAAAGCCAACTAGGCTATAATGTAATAGTAACTTATTATTACCCGAACCTAGATGGAAATCTGTGCCCATTAATTAATTTGCTTTCACACATCTTGATCCGGGAAAACAATTTGTGTTTTTAAATAGTTGGGCGACAACTTAATCCACTGCCTCCGTACACCTAATCATCATTATTAACATATTATATGAATAACTAGAGGTATATATAATACTCTTTAGTTTATCATTTTATACTTAAATTTGACTTACGTTAGAACGTTGTTAAAACGTGGTATATTTTATCCATTAAATAGCAATCTAACTCAAAGTGAAACACGGTGTTTAAAGTGAATATATTTTATCATAGTGCTGAGGCGTGGAAATGAAACCGCTAGTTTTACTGACAGAATATACGTTACTGAGATTGTCACGTTATTTTAAATATGGAATGTGTAAACATAGATTTATAATTTACCATTATTGATTAAACTGAAAGAGAGGAAGACTAAGAAGACAATACACAGATCAACCGTAAGAAAAAGTAAATATAAAGGCATATAGGAAAAAGGATATTTTGAAAAAATCTAAATCGATCTCGTTTTGAGTAGGCGTATAACATGCATGCAAAACTGGGTGCTCTTTTTATATCAGTGGTTTTTAACCGGTAAATAAACAAACCATATTGCATTTATTTAGTAATACATGAAATATAACAAAATGTATATTACATGTACATGAATACTGAATTATGTACGTGTAAATAAATAAACATTGCCTAAGACTCTGTTGACATTAAATATTATTATATCGAATAGAACTGTTATTAAACTGAATATTTTTAGTATTTATTTTATCCAGAATACTTACCCATTCAAGAAATTTAAATTATTGCCTTAAAGTAAAATCAAATCATATAGTTTATTTGTGATATATGGGTTATATACAGATGTTGATTACATAATTATACAAGTACTTAATAACGTCCATTCCATGATCAGCCACTTGATATTTTATCTATGTATTTCTCTACTACTTTAAGTATCTAGACGAATACCTAAATAATTGTATATTATGAAGCAATAGATTAAAAACCACATAATATATATATTATACTAAAAGTTAAATATTCAATTCAGATATGTGCTTTACCCTTCCGTCATCATGCAAAGCGACTTAGTATAGGTACACCTCTATCTGCAAGTAAAACGCCAATAACATTGCAAATGTTCAATTATCTGCCATATTATAGAAGAATGATAGTCATGTGAATACAATACGTGAGATCGCACCACATTCCACGCTCCTTACGACCTATCATTTGCGGTTTCTTCCTCTGAATTAAAATATGGATACCGTGTCTAATATGGATTTCATTCATTTTAAATAACTTTACCGTACTTACTTAAATATTTCTATGTGTTTGTATTGCTGACAATATAAACACAGAGATATATAATTAATTATCAAAAAACAATAAAAATAGATGTAACATGTTACATAAATGTTTAGGCACACTGCTGTAAAATGTATATTCAATAGTTATTTCCCCGTGAACATGGCTGCTAAAATATAAATAGTTTTAATAATTTAAATAGTTTACATAGTAGTAGATAAAGTTTAGCAATATTAGGTAGTGTAATATTTATAATATTTTCAAAAATATGTAATAAAGGTATTAAAAATAAACAACGGGACAGAATCCGTATAAAGTAGTTAAAATTCAATTTGGTTATCATCACTACTACAGAGCATAAGTGAATTTATGTATTTTCCATGAGTAATTGTATACGAATCCATTAAAAAGTAAGGATTTCAGTACATAATGCGGTCTTATTGCAACTATCGCATGACTTAAATCTAATCTAACCTTAATCTTACATCACCCTCTACGCATAATAGTGAAAATATCGTATGCTCAACGATTTAAACAAATACCTAAAAGTTCTGAGCCTAACTCACCATTATACAATTTTAAAGCTGAATCCTCTTTTTGACCCGTGACGCCATCAGTAGTGACACGGGGTATCATCTATTTCCTATGATATCTCCAGTTTTATCACGCACAGTAGTTATGGCCAAGAGCTTTACAAGTTCCATCTGACAGCGACTTCTAACGTATGGCTAATAAAACTTTATTCATATTTCAATCTCTCTAAAGAATATGTAACTATCAGCTTAGTAAACTTGACTAGTTGAACAAGGTATTTAATCTATCTGGTTTAGATAGCAGCGAAGTTCAGCCACGTTGGAGGTGTAAAGAAGAATCTGTCTTACATAATTTCTGTTCTTATTGCTTTAGTGAACACTACGTACTTGCGAAGTTATTGCAATTATAAGCTAGATATACGAGAAGTAATAAATCAAACTATGTTGAAGTTTCATCAATCATTTATTCAATGTTGTATATCAACTAGCTTTTGAACATAAATCAGTCTTAAATTTTAGAATCACATGGTGCATTTGACAAATGATATTCGTTAAAATTTACTACTACGTTATGTATAGATATAACCGCAATTTATTTAAAAACATACATATTATTTAAATAAACCTTGATATATTATAAAGTAGTTTAATTTTATGTAAATAATATTCAGTTAATAAAAAAGGAACAGTTAATAAAAAAGGTAAGTTCCTTTCCTATAAAGGAACTTAAAGGTATTTGAAGTGTGTTATGTAGTAAGAAATTTTTATTAAAATTAGGTAGCACGGTTACTCTGGTAAGAGATTTGAAGAAGATATGCTTTGTGCAAGGAAGAAGCACGACGTTCCATCTCCGCTGTCTGTATGTGGTTGGGTTTAGAGAGGCATCGCAATATTATATTTAGCTTAGCTCTTCCTCAGCTCTTCTTCTATCTTGGTCTTACATCCCCTACTCTTATCTTTTATTTCAGAATATAAAAACTGTTACACCAAACTATTTCATACACAGTCTAGTATAATTTAGACTTAGACTAATGAATGTATAACATATACCAGAGTTATTTTATTAGCAATAATCATTAACAGATATTATATAATGTATTGGAAGCTTACATTGCATTGTACTAACATTGCATGGGTCTCTCACCTCAATATAATAAACATTAACCAGAAATGATTCCTAATTTTACTTCAGTAGGTAATTTCAATTAGATAGGAAGAAGCTTTTGTGTGGGTTGTACGAACCCAGAGACGTTCTACAAGATCTAATAATTGAGGAAACTAATTCAGGTTTCTTAGACCTTGATCAAGGTAATTTCGTTAAAAATTAAAGTTTGAGTGTAAAAGTAGGAAACGCGGTAAACTACTTTTCACTACATTATTTTGCATGGATACTTATGCCACGAATGGTGTAGTTTGCGAGCAGTTACATTTATTTGTTGCAAGTGTTCAAAGTTGAATTCCACACGGGATAATAATTATTTTGTAATCCATAAATGATTGTTTAGTGTTTGTGACTTTGTGTTCATTAAATTGTATGCTTAGAAAATATCACAGCACCATAAGGATTGATACCAAGTGCGGATACTGCCTTTAAAAAAACAGGATATAAGAAATTTATTAAGCCAAGCAAATTTTATAAATAAACTTTTTTAAAAGACTATTTCAGCACCAAAGTATTTATTTGAACATACTGTAAAATTTATAATAACTGGATAACCACCATGCTGTTGCAGTTAAGGAAGACTATGCTGGAGCATGGAGTATGGGAAACAATCCCAAGTGCAGCTAATGACTCAAGAAACAATTGTCTGATGCTTTGGTTCTCGCGACTTATTCTATTTACTTTCATCAGTCATGGTGGTAGTGCAAACTTTTTTGATCAGTCTGTTATAAATGTGAATGTAAGTTTGTTTGTTTATTTGTTGCGCTTTTATGCCTTAACTTCACGACCGATCATCATGAAATTTCGCATACACATTGTCAGTGGACCAGAAAAGGCCAAGCTAAACCTAACCTACATTTACGAGAGCAAAGCCGTGGGCAATCTAGTAAGTTTTAAAAATAGTAATCTAACAAAAACTATATAACAAGACTAAAGCTGCACTTACCAGACACAATCTGTAAAACAAGAAGCTGACAATACCAAATACTGCAGAGTAATTTACTTCATGGTTAGAACAAACATTCAAACACCGTTCAACAGCCTCTCTGCTCTTATCTTGATCAAAATAATGTCAAAACGGATGCGGTAGAATTATTTGCTTCTTAGTTCGCAAGATAAATTCCTATTTTGTATTTTTCTTTTGTTAGCATCTTGCTAACACGTTCTATTAGAATTCAAATGAAAATCTCCGTGATATTTTGTTCTTTCCAAAAATGTAGCTTTGTACAAAATATGTAAAAGCAAAAACATGCTTATTTTTAACATATATGTACATACATGCTGTATTGATTAAAACTCTTAAAGGAACAAATGTGTCCTCATGCAGCCTCCAAGTATATTAAAACATTTTCTTTGCCAGAAACAGCCCAAAGAATTCTTATTACTTTTACCCACATATGCAAAAATATTTTTAATAAAGTGTACTTGCCAAGCTTAACGTAGTATTTAAAGTTACATATATTTGACTATTAAAATTTAGACAAAAGATTACGCCACGCTGCTACTTAACATTTCTTGATAGAAAAAGCAACAACACTGTGTCTGACTCGTGAATTTTACCGCAGACCCAAAAGAGTGACCGTGTGTAGCCTGAACCCAAAAACTAAGTTACACTAAATTTACTAACTCAGAAATGATGACTTTCATAAGTGTTACTTTGTGATCTAAATAAATAAAATCAAAGTCAAAGTCAAATGATTTTTGACTGTAACTTTAACTTAATGCAGTCGCATTCACATGAAAAGACCCATTTTATTTAAGTCTAAGTAAATGTTTTGAAAATAAAATGGACCATTCCTGTATTGACTTTCCATTGCTATGCAAATCTTTAGGCGAGGCCTCTGTCCGGTAGTAAAACGTTATGCGACGGAGTTGGATTGAAAAACATCACATGGATTGCGGCACGAGTCGACCGAATGCTATTTCCCACTGATCTGTATACGAAGTGCACTTAACGTGTAGCCATTATTATTCTAGCCCTACGGCTGCAAGACTACTCTTGCAGTACGGTTTTATAAACAGGGGATGTTTTATTATCTCTCAATATTAAAATATAAATTGTAACTAAGATTAATGAAAGCGATAGTATAAAGGTGACATTGTCTTAAAAAAATAAGCGCGTTGATATGAACCTTGAGCTCATCGAGCTGTGCGTAGTTATACTTTTTAAACATTATGTTATATTTTAACGTGTCTCTTTATAAAATGCTTATCTTTATGTGTATATGACAATATGAAATTTCAGTTTTATTTATTTTCAAAGCAACTAGTAAAGCAATGTAAGAAAATAAAATTTGATAGCGAGCCAAGTGGTTTTAGTTTAAAAACAAAGCGGTATTAGTTTAAGTTATTGAGAAATGCGCACATTAAGCAGTATAATCAGCTAGTTATTCTACAAAGTATCATTTAAACTTAAAACAAATATCTCATCCCAACATAACTATATCTAACGTAGTTGGGACTGCATTCATAAAAACTTCGCTGCAGCAACTTTTATATTGTCCGTCTTATGAACAAGTTTGCATCCATCTGTAAATGAAGTTAGTTTATTTATTTATATATTTTTATCTCTTATTAAGGATGAACGCGTTCAACATACATTTTACGAAAGCAGTTTTAGTTCAAAGCTTATAAAGGACAAGTAAAATTATGTATTTAGTTGGAAATCGACGACGATATCTTAGTATCATATTTTCTTCTAATTCAAAGAAAAACCAAGTCTAGTGCAACATGCACTAGGCTTGGTTGCAATTTGAATGCGCAAATATACAGGTAATTATGTTCATTGCTTGAAAATTAGACAGAAGAAAACATTTTGTGAATGGTAATTATAATTAAATCTATTTAAATGGCTACTCGTGTAAATATAATTTAATCTATTTAAACGGTAACTGACATTTGTTGTTCGGCTTTTCCCAACTTGTTTCGCACCCAAGGGGTTCTTAGTGATGAGTGCGTTGTCCTGACGCGACGGAGTCAGGTGTCAATATGGGACCTGGCTCTTAAATAGATTAAATTAGGAAAACAAATATATCAGCGTGGCTGCTAGCGGACACCAAGGCCTCTGTTATTGTTTTTACTTATTGTTGCTAAACTTATATTTTAAAAGATTACTAGCAAATTATGGTTACGAAATAAATACCTGCGTTAAATCGTGTTAATCTATAAACCTTAAAAATGTACATAGTACCTTCCAATTGTTCGATTGTCAGACATAATTGAACACCTATAATGTTGGACACATTAGGTATTGTCAGTGTACCACTGCGACTTAATAGTATCACTGATAATTGTAACTGTCACTGATAACAGGATTTATTAACTCTTCGCAATTTTTATTTTACGCATGGACATTCGCAGGTTTACGATTATTTATTATTCAAATAATTCGTATGTTATTTGAATAATAAATAATCGTAAAAGTATTGTTGTATCACAATATCAAAATACCTATTACGGCACTCTGATATCAAAACGTGGCAGCTAAAATAGATCAACGAATTTAGCATATTGTATAAATACATTATTATGCAGCCCGGGTGTATATTTGGCTCAATTACGTGTAAACTCAATCGAAACGCAAATATAGAGTATTCATTTCTGCGAGTGTTCCAGTCACGAAAGCATTATTAGGTACCTATATAAATAATAATAAATTTCAGAATGTCAATGTGAATGCAATCGTAAAGATATTTATAAGTAGAGTAAATAATATCTTTGAGACTATGAAACTATTACTCGGTATATAATGTGGACTTTCAATGATTGATGATGTGAATTTTCTATGGACTGAAATTATGAATACTTTATAACTGTGCTTTATACTTTAATTCTGTCTTTCAGAACATTTATAATAATGCTATATTATTTCTTATTGCCAATAATTTATTTTAATATAATACCTAGGTTTTATAATAATTATTGTGTATTGTATATGTATTAAATTTAACGTAACAAGTATGTATCAAAGCAACCGCTTCCTTTCTTTTGACGTGTAAAGTAGACACACAGAATAAAATTTTGGTGTTGTGTTATATTAATCATATCAAGAGGAAAGAAGACAAAGTTAATGAATAATGACTTTAGACAAGGTGTGTTGCTAATTGATGTGCTCGCTGAATACTTTTAATACCACTTTTGTAGTGTTTTAGAAAGGATTTATTTCCTAGTATGTCATTCGGCTAACAGTTCGTACAAACGCTAATGTGCAACAATAAAAGACATAATACAAGCTTACGTCCAAAAAACGTCTGAGCGTTTTTATTTTCTCGAGTGAATGCGTATTCATTTTCGTTAAATTTTTTGTTGAGACTAAAATGTCAGCAGGTCTAGACACATTTAGGTGCTAATGTTTATTCACGACCAGACCCATATCTCGGGTAAGCAGAGGTATAATAGCAGGATATTAGTTGTAGATTTTCATTTGGTTTTTTCCGATGTAGTATGTGTTTGTATAATTTAATACATTATTGCTTATTTTTATGCGTGCTTCAATCTCCTTTCATTGGAGCAGTATATCTATAATACTTATGTGGCATCACCCTGTAATATTTAAGCTTTATTATTGGCTGGTGATTCTCAATAAATAAAATAAGTAGTCAAAGTAACGGCGCCAGTATTTTGGTAATAGTCTTAAGTACGAAATAGCGTATCGAGTTGTGTTTCAAATATTTTATTTAGCCTCCATTTGATTTGCCTAGTACAAAATACAGAGTACCTTGATAAAATATGTACATAACACATATTTTATCAAGGTACTCTGTATTTTGTACTAGGCAAATCTTGCTAGCAAGATTCTGAAAAGTCTGGCTAGTACATAATACAAAGTAGAGACATCTACTTATTACCATATCGTAATGTTGTAAATGTCAACACAGAATCTTATACAGAAAGGTAAATGAGAATTTAGAATTTATTTCATTCCAAATCGTATAAATAAAAATTAATACCAGTAACTATTACGTAGCGATAACGACAAATTAAAGTTTCTAGTCGGATGACATTTTCGTGATCCAGGCGTAATGATTAGGACGTTTCATTATTGAAGGAATAATCAAGAATTAATTAGATAGTTAACAAACTGTAAAGAATAATAATGGCTACGAATGCAACTCCCCTTTAATTTATGGTTTGAATAAAATATTTATGGCATTTTCTATACAAAACATCTTCGACAGCATACTGCTGATCGTAATCGATATAATCTGGAATCAAAAGATAGACTCTAAAAAGAATTTAGATATTGTACACCTCTGCTTAGCTCATCCAAGTTTAACAGTGGTGACATTCAGTAGCAATTACCGTTTTACCGATTAATAACACTGCGTAACTGATCCATTATTTTAATGTTTCAAGAAAACCCTATTGACCTTTAAATCGACTACTAGTCCTGTTGTACAAATTACATGTAATTAAAACTGAGGTCTAACGGATATCTAAGTCGGAATCCTATTATTCTTATTATTCTATCGGATAGTTATTACGGTGTTGAATGATTTATGCTAGTTCTTGTCTTGTTCTATAATTTTTGACAAACGAGAGCTCGCCTAAATAGCTCAACAATTTATCAGGTACGTCTATGTTCAAATATTGACTTGACATGGTTACGAAAGTATTAAGTTTAAGTAAACTTATTTCAATTTTGTTTTATTTCGAAGACGGGTACCTCTTTTAAAAATAGAACATAAACTTAATTTGTCAATCGATCAGAACTAAAAACCAGAATTACATTAAATCATTTTGCATTAGGCAATGTCACTTACGTAATAACAAATATTTTAATGAAGTTTCTAAAATTCATTGCAATTATAGTACTACAGCATTTTCTTTTTCGTATAATATGGGCCACGTACAGCTCTCTAAAATATTATTATGAATTATTGATCTAAACTACTTCGTTAATGAAATAATAACTATTTGATGTCAATATCTGGTATTGAGTAATATAATATTTAGTTAAAAAAAAGCTTCGTTTAACTCTAATTTAAAATTACGACTAAATGCTTAAAAGATTTCTAATGGATATATATTAACCGTCCTTTTTTCAAATAATTTTATTCAAAGAGAGAGATGATGTATTTAAATTATTGCGACACAATTTGTCATTAAAAACGGGTTAAAGTATTTCGAATGAAAACTTAATTAACATTAAAATGTAGCTATTCAAGTCGGCGAATACCTTGAAGTAGTCAACTGAAACTTTCGAATGAATAAATATAAAACTAATCAGTGTTATACACATTTTAATTAAATCGGACAGAACTGCTGTGCTCTCATCTCATTCAGGTAATACACGATTGTCATAAATATGCGACATGAGGACATTCCACCCGCTGTGAACAAATGCTTCACTAATTAAAATACTCGACGCAAAAAATGTGCACCGCAACGAATGAGTTTGAATAGCAGCGTACGATATGACATCAGTGTATTTGCTCAGCCATTCTTTTTTTACTATGAAAAGCCTCTTTTGTGGTAATGAGCTTGAACGGCAAGTCTTTTAAGTAAATATCCAAGTTATATAAGTTACATCAACTTATATACATGAGCCGCAAGTTTTTTCAATTTCGCTTTCAGTTTCAAAAGAACGTTGCCCAAAGGTTTTCTAATTATATTTCTTTAGTAATACTGTAAGTTTCTATAGGATCGCTAAAAACCTTTCAAGTCGATTAATTTTAAGAGCTCAGTAGAAAAATTTCGACGCATTTAACACTTGGCGAGCCTCCAAAGTGGCACGTAGAAAGATATTAGTGTTCTCAAGATATCTGCCATGCAGCTTGTAAGAATCGTCCGTATCATAAAATATATTGATTCTTAAATTTTATGTCATTTGCGTACAAAGACAGTGTCGGTTAGAGCGGCAAATCCTAACTAATATTATAAATGAATGCTGTGAACGAATGTGAGTTTGTTTGTTTATTTGTTACGTTTTTACGCTTTAACTTCTCGACTGATAATAATGAAATTTTGCATACATGTTGTCAGAGGTACAGAAAACGATATAGGAAAGATTTCATCCATAAGAAAAGTGCTGTGCCCGAGGGAGTGAAATTTATTGACAATATCTAGTTTAACGCGAGCGAATCCTAGGGTAAAATTTAGTTAATAATAAGATAATCGATGCTGGGTGTTGCACTTATGATGTGCATAAGAAACTTTTGTAGAACAAATATTTTTATTTTGTTCACATCGATACCCGTTCGAACGGTATAAGTATTCTTTTTTTACCAACCCTCAATTTAGATTCTTAGGTGGCATCATATTTTAATAGCTTTCACGACAGCTTAACATTCAAAAAGCCCCTCCTAATCAGATTTCGACCTTTTTTAATCGCAGAAAGTAAGATTCCCTAAATAATTCATTTGATTACAATTTTAACAATGGATTTCGTTGGACCTAAAATTTATTTTATACAAAGCCTGCCATGGCTTTTCGAATAAAAAATAATTTTAGATTTACCGCGCTTATTTACAAGGGTGCTTCGGGTGTTAAAATTCGGAATTGGAAACCATTGTTAAGAAAAACTTGAATGATTAAATTGTGAACATGATAATTTGAAATGAATCCTATATTAAAATTGAGTCTTTATTATTCTTGGCTCTACTGAAATATTTATTGGGTTTAGTGAAACAGTTTTTTGTACCGTGTTCTGTTTTTCATACGTATGAGTAAATAACGAAGTCTGGGATGTAACAAAACCGTAATATTAGTAGAGGTTGTTATTAAAATCAAAACTTTATTTAACTATTCTAAAGTGTATTGTTTAAACTGAACTAAACTTTTTTATTCTACTAGAAAGAAAGTGTTTTTACTGATCTAGCATTATTTTAATTATTTTATTTATTTATTTTCAGCCTGTATTGTCCCACTGCAGGGCAAAGGCCTACCTCCCGCTTTTCCACATATCCCTATTATGCACTAGTTTGCACCAGTCTCTCCTGTAGTAAGTTAATTCGTCTTGCCATCGATGTTTTAGTAGCACTGTCTGGGATCCAATCTATGCTGATTTTAGCCCAAAGCTCCTGCGGTATACGGCAAACGTGTCCAGCCCAATCCCATTTGAGTTTGGCGGCTTTCTGGGCGACGTCTGCGATTTGTGTTTTGGAGCGTAGTGTAGAGATTTTAATGCGGCCCGTTAACCCTACTATTGAAAAATGTAGTTTAAAATTACCTCCTTCGAATTCAACTTGACGATACGTGAAAACTTGTACAAAACCTTTGTACAAGTTTAATTCCCTAAGTGGGACTACGAAATTGAAATATACTAAGCTTTTCAAAACTGATATGATTGTGGTAACTCAAAATTATAAAATTGATAATATATTATGCCTGTCTCGTTGGTGCTATGCATTTGTTTACGTGCGATTGTGCGTTCCCGATATTTTTTTTTTTTTTTTTTTTTTTTTTTTTTTACGTGTGGGAATGCAATGACGCATATCCCTCCGCGGGGGCGGGCGGAGGGATTATGTCGGACTCGCCGGGGTAAAAGAAGATGGAAAAGAAATAATGTACCTCCCGGAATACCGACTAAACCTACCACGGTGTTCCTCAACAAAACCACTATCGGCGGGGCCGCGCGAATCGCTTTCGCATGCGGTCGCGACCCCGCCGAGGTTTCGGCCCGCCGTATGAAACGGCAGGCCACTACCCAAAGAGACCTACCCAAAGGACTCCCTCAAAAATTCCCTACTGTCTCCCCCCTAGAGGGGAGACGGACTCGACACAGAGGCGCGCGTGGGAACACGCACGCCGCCTCTCGGACCTGGTGCTGAACGGATGGCGGGCAGGCCCACAAAGCCCGCCACCCCCAGGTCAAACCTCAGGGTGGCTGGAGGTCGTCTCGCGCCCTCCGGCGCCCGGCTCTGCGGTTGGGGAGAGGGTTTATACGCTCCCTCTCCCGCCCCGCCGCCTCCTTGATGGAAATCACTTCCTCGCAGAAGGAGGCGACGGCGTTCCACGACCTCTCACTCCGGACCATAGACTGAACTACGGCCGGGAGCGAGAGGGCAACCGATCCGACTGCCGCGATCAAATCGCGGCGCTGCGATGCCCAGGCGGGGCAAACCGCCAAAGTGTGCAGCGCCGTGTCCTCAGTAACGTCGCGGCAATCGCCGCAGTGGTGACAACCGGGCGTCTCTTGCCGGCGTATACGACACAGGAACCGGCCAAAACATCCGTGGCCAGTCAGAACCTGTGTCAGCCGGAAGGTGAGGGCGCCATGCCGCCTCTCCAGCCACTCCTCAAACACGGGACTTACCGCCACGATCGTGGCGTGCCCGGCGTTCCCGATATAGGTCAACCCGAGTCAAGCTGTGTTTTTAGGTTTTCTGTAAGGAAATTCTCAGTACCTACCAGCAAGAAATTTGTAAATATTTATTGGTATAATTAAAAAGTCCTAGGTGGCGTAATGCGGGTTTCTTAAATTATGGGCATAAGACAATGTTGAGCTGTGATATATTAGTAGGTAAGTTTCATAAATTTCAGTAACCTGTTAGTGTATCTTAACGGCCGATTTTCACTAACATCTTTGTGTTGTTTTGACGGTTTTAGTATACCTAGGTAATAAAATAAAATAATTCCTTACTACGTTGTAATTGAAAAAAAAATTATGCCTAATACGAATTGTAATATTTTAATAATGTGGATGTTTTGCTTTCTAATTATGTTTTAAATTTTGTATAAATCTGCTTAGAAATCATTGGGAAATAGTGACTGCTGAAGTAAATCGAATAGCCTGAATAGATTGTTAAGAAAAGTTATCATTTTGAGACTTGAACCTTAATAACTAGCAAAGTCATTAGTTAAATGTATCATTATAGTACAACTATCTTCATATAATATCCATCCAATGCTAATCATTAGTTAGCTAAACAACAAATAGGTACTTTAAATTATAGATACAGAGACACAGAAATGGCAGATACATAAATATTTATTTTTGTATTTCGCCGTCCTCACCGGACAATAAGGTAATCGAAAAATCAAAATTTTACAGGGTAAATAAAATACGGTTTTTGGCTCGTAACTTTTTACCAGGTTTACATAGAAAAATCATTTATATACCAAAAGATGGCTGTATATCTTTTCAATATTGTGCTATGATTTAAAAAAATATATGTTTATCTAGTATAAACATATATTTTTTATTGAAGTTATAACCGAAACTGCATATTACCAAAATTGAAATAGAATCTTCATCCGTAAAGCAACATTACGATTTTATTTGTATAAATTATCGACAGTGATCTACACAGTAATAGTTGAATGCCATCTTATTCACTGTTTTGTAGAAATGTTAACTGACTCAGTAATGAATTGTTATCATAATTATGGCGATTAAACAAAGTGAGATGATAATTGTAAAATTTATTAACGTTATTATTCCATGGCATACAAAACAAGTTTTACAATTGTAAAAATATAATACCGTATAGTCCGTATTGCAAAATAAAAGTAATAATTAATCGAATTCTTAAAATAAAACATGTTTTATATTTTTAAGGTATTTTAATCAATGTATGAAAAAACAACAAAAGAAAAATAATTATTAATTTAACATACATAGATTTATTTATATTAATATTTCAGTCAAGGCATCATCTAGGTTTGACGCATCAAGATCGTCTGAGTTTTGCTGTTCCAAATTGCCGCAACATACAAGAGAGTTGTAAAAACCCCATGGTTTTGCGATAATGTTTAGGCAAAGCTTCACTAGCACACAATCCAAGTAAATCGTCATACAGAGGTTTAGGTATGGGGATAGGTTGGTGGTAAATTATCGACGAAATGTGTCAAGTTATCGACGATTGTAATTTCCACAGGATTTTTCGGTCACCCGTCACGTTTTGATTTTGCAGGATCCGGGTCAGTGTCTAAGTCGAAATATTCTTCCCCAAAATTATATTTTAATTGTAAGACACGTAGTCTTACATAATTAAGATACTCTAATTTCCATAACCTTTGACCACTAAATGTTTCTACCTTGTGTATCCTTAAGACAGTATTTTTTCAGAGATGAGACATTTTAAATCGTAAAAGTCACTTTGATCCATTTCTTTTACATTATATTTGTCATCTTTTACTTTTGCATTCAATATAACGCCGTAGACTTGGTCAGGTTTAAATAATACTTTATTATTAATGGCGCGTTGAACACACTGCATACTGTCACCCTTACTTTGGCTATGGCCAGTCTCTAGAAAATGGTTGAATATACTTTTCAGCCCATAAGTTTTCAAGGCATATAGGTACTTAAAAAAATAAATCTATTTTTATTCTACCCAGCAACCCATCATAATAAAACGATATATGTTTTATGCCTCTTTGTGCTTCCTGTTGTATAAATTGTAATAAACAGCTTCCAATTTAATTTGATCCTCTTTTTGCAATAGAGAGGTGCCAGACATAGCAATATCCTAACTTATTAAGTGTGTTAAAAATTGTAAAATTATAAATGGGATATTTGCGCCTATAGTGGAAAATACTAAACTGCCGATATTTCGTCATGAACAACAAAACAAAATTTGTCGCTCGCTGGACAATTTTATTGCTGAGCTAGATGTCAGCGTTTTAGCTCTTGTATACAGCGCGGGTAATATGCTCTGATGTATTTGCGCAAGTTATCTAAACTAGCTCATCCGAGTACCTTGCGTCTATAGTCCGCGCGAGTAGCTTGTGCATCTAACCTGCGTTACTTGCATTGTGGCCAAGTTACATTTGTCGTGACTAGTATAATATATGACATAACACAACTATACATAATTTTCGACAAATTATAATTAACCTATTGAGCCGTAGGTGCCGCTGGTGGCCAGACACAATAACTTTTGAATTATGTTAGCTATTCCAAGACCAACAGGCTAAAAGTAATAATATAAAAATGCTGATAATTATATTTATGTTCTAGACACGCCTGTATACCCAAAAGAGTGTGCAGAGGACGATCTTATATTATTAGTAAACTTAGCCTAACACTGTTTAATATTGGTGTTAGGATAATTCAGCCGAATCCTCCCCAAATTTATTTTGCATATTCAGGCGCTTACGTCATGTGTGATGTGAGTAAGCTGATAACTAATTAAGTTCATACTTTAAGTATGTAACTCATACATAGCTACGCTTTAAAGTAATCCACATAGCGCGTATACTCGTAAGATTCCAAATTGGTTCTCATCTAAATGCTTAATTTTTGAGCACATCATGTGTATTCAAAATATTCTTGTGAATCTCCGAGCGAGACTTAAAGTTCGAATAAATGGTTTTACGTGAATATCTTGAGCTTATCTCAAGGCTTAACTACGTTTTAGACAAAAAAAAACAGACAAAAATAATAACGTTTTAAGCAGCCCCAGCCTTAATATTCACCGAGAATTCTTAAAAGTTTTTAGCCACGAATGATGTTAACATTGGAGCTTTTTATTAGACTGTATTAGTTAACACGTATACAGTTGCGACAGACTATTTTATGTATATGAAGCCATATAATCGATATCAAAAAGGCTTGACTTTTCGGCCAGGTTGTCCCAAGAAGATTGAGTCTGTTATAGGTTACGTATCTAAATCAAGCATCGTGAAAATATAGAAATGGTTATGTCATGAAATGGCTAGCAAGCATACTAAATGATAAGCAGTGGATGATAAGTAGTTTATATATAGGAAAACCGTATGAGTTATCATATATATTAGTTTTATACATTGTTAATATTATATATAAGCCATAATGTATGTCGTCTATAATCTCTCGTGGTTTATCATCGCTTGGAGGAAATAGGAGTATCTGCCGAACGTTAGCAGAATTAGGAAAGAGGAATTATAAATAGGATGTTCTCCCATTTCATATATAGTATTTTCTCCGCAGTTCTAATATTTTGTCCGCAGTCATCGCTGACAGACGTGTATCAATCAAAATATAGTAAATTGACATTATTATAAACATTGACCTAGTTTAGTGTGTTTGTGCGTGATATGCACATTACTGTTGCAGTGATAGTTTGTTTTGTTTTTATAATGGACATGGACATATTTATAAAGATGTTTTATCTTTATAAATAATTTAACATGGAGAGCAGTCCCTTCAATAGAAGTGGTGTAACGCGGCGTACCCCTCCACCAACGACGCCACAAAAACCAAGAGAAGATGAGACGGTTAAAATAGTCTCAACGTCGGAGATTCAGGGATGGTTGAGTTCAATCGAGCACTGTTTGAACGAGGTATGCACTATTGCATCTGACAGCAAGTTAAACACAGAGCAAAAGATGAAAATATGTACCCTTTGCCGTAAAGTAGGAAGTGGTGTTGCTCAAATGGCTGTTCAGTATCAGTCACTAAAGCAGAACGCTTTTCAAAGTCATACTTCGCTACAAGCCCTGTCTGAAAAGCAAGATCTAGTGGAATACCTAAAGGACATCAAGGAAACCATTAAGGAGACAAGTGCGAATACAATACCGGCAAGCCACACATCTTTTGCTGATATGGTCAAGAAAGGGTCCAGTAGCTTTGTTCGTCCTAGCACTCTTAGCTCGGTGGTGATTTATCCTAGTGATACCTCAAAGTCCAGCGAGGACACTAAGAACATGGTCCAGAATAACATCAGCCCTGAAGAAATGAAACTCCAAGTTCGAGCAGTTCGCAAAGTAAGAAACGGAGGTGTTATTATTATCACTGAATTCAAAAAGACATAGAGAGGCTCAAGCAGACAGTCGAACTTGCCACATCAAATCTCAAGGTCGAAGAGCCATATAAACGCAAACGACGTATTATAAATATAGGAGTACCTGTTTCTATGGCCGAAAAGGAGATATATAAATGTATCTATGAACAGAACTTAACCGACAAAATACCTTCAGTGACACGAGATACATTTATGAACTCTATAAAACTTAGCCACAAGTCTGGTAAGGAAGATTCGGACAGCTGCAATTATATTATTGAAGTACCAGCCGTGATACGAAAAGCCCTTATTACACAGAGCAGAATATTTATAAACTGGACATCCTGCCCGGTAAGAGATTTCACGCTGGTGACTAGATGCTTCAAGTGCCAGCAATACGGTCACGCAGCCAAGACATGCAGAACCATGACTTCTACTTGTGGACACTGCGGTGAAGACGGTCACTCCATTCAAGACTGTATAAAGAGTACGGAATCTCCAAAATGCGCAACCTGCCTGCGGTTTAAAAAGCCCAGCAACCACAAGACGGGAGACCTTGAGTGCCCAGCGAGAAAGGCTGCCGAAAATAGGTATATTAATTCTATTGACTATGAAGGCGCCTAAGAGCGTCACATACTCGCTAGTATATCAGATCTTTTAAATAGTTTTATATTATGGATATTAATTTAATAAGAGATAGATAATGTAACTGTGCCAGATTCCAAGTCATGTGCGGTAGAGGACTGCAGACAATATCTCTCCGGTGTAAATCATTCATTAACGATACTTACCCGAAACATACGTAGTATATATAAGAATATAGACAGTTTTAATATTTTTCAACATGAACTTTGATTGTAATATAATAATTCTAACAGAGTGCTGGTTATTCAATCGGGGTGAGGTTCCATTAATGACAGGATACAATATATACCGTAGCACAAGATATCTTAATCAGAATGATGGTTTGGTAGTGTACGCAAAGGAATCTTTACAGGTTTCAATTGAAGAACCACCCTTTCTAGATTGCAATTGCTTAGTTTTCAAAATTAACACAAACACAGCAATAATCGCTATGTAAAGATCTCCCTCCTTTAGAAACTTAGATTCCTTTCACACATCTCTTACTCAGACCTTACAAACACTAACCTCTTTTAGAAATATTATAGTAACAGGGGACATAAATATAAATATTGGATCAGAACAGCTCGATACAGGAACTCAAGATTATCTCAATCTCTGCTCATACCATGGGCTTCTCCCTGCTCACACATTGCCTACACATCAGAGCGGTTCTTGCCTCGATCATGTGATGATCAAATCCAGCTTGTCATCAATTACGTTCTTCACTAACTCGACTATCACTGACCATCACGCTGTCTTATTAATCGTAAATTTAACGCTGCCTAAGCTAAATCATCATCAAAGAAAGTCCATTTTAAATATAAACAAACTCGAGTATGACTTATGCAACTTAGAATATAGCCCAGTTTACAATAGCGCTGACGCAAATAATTCTCTATCGTATTTAATACAAAATGTCCAACAAGCAATATTACGTAACACAACAACAATGGCTACGAGAAAAAAGTACTATAATATTAAACCTTGGATTACACCTGCACTAATTCGATATATAAAACACAGAGATAAGCTTTATCAGAGATCTAAGCCTTTCCCTAATAACTTGGTACTTCAAATAACTTACAAAAGATACAGAAATAATTGTAATAACCTTTAAAAGAAATTAAAAATTAATTACGATAGACACATATTGCAAAAAGCAGGTAAAAACAGTAAGCAAATTTGGAAACATATTAAAAACGTCACTTATATTTCTAAACAGCATAAATCAAATTCATGTTTACTGCACACTCACTCTTCACCACTTTTGTCAGCTAATAATGTTAATAACTATTTTGTTAATGTAGGTAAAAAACTTGCTGAGCGGTCTCAGATACAAACTTGTAATCGTACTGCTATAACTCGTCAGAAACCGAACAACACCGCTAATCTAAAATCATTTGTTATAGAATAGAATCTTTATTTGCTAGAAATGTAGGTATTACAAAAAGGTGTTACAGTAATTATAGCAGATCCATGTACATTTTACCTGTAAGGATTGTACTCACAATCTGGCGGCACTAGGGATAGTATAGTTATTTTACATACCTGTTGTTTCAGATGAATAAAAGTTTACGGCGCTCATATGCCAAAACTATAGATTTTACAAAAATAATGTTATTACATAAATTGTAGGAATTTTCTCTAGTTTAATATTGCATTTTTTTTTATTGTGAATTGATATGTAAAGGAGACATTGTCAAAAATAAATAAATTGGGCTTCACGATTGCGAGGCCCAATATATTGCTACAGCTACGTTTAGAATTTTAGCTAAGGTTACTATGTATGTGGTAAAAGCATAATGGTTAGTGTAACCGACTGCTACGCCTGAGGTCGCAGGTTCGATTCCCGCACAAGTCAAACATTTGTGTGCATGAACATGGATGTTTGTCTTGGTCTAGGTGTTTCTATGTATAATATGTATGTATTTACAAAAAAAAAAGTATATATACGTACCGATGTTTATCCATTGTCTAGTACCCATAGTACAAGCTCTGCTTAGTTTGGGCTAGATGGTGTTGTGTGTATGTGGTAGAATATTTACTTATTTATTTATTTATTTATTCAGCCTTATGCAAGCGGCTAACCTTTAAACTTGATGCCAGTGTATATCCTCAAGAAAATTTCCTCGGCTGAAAGTACATAGAATGGATCACGTGGTACACAGGAGACACCGTGGGGTGCGCAGCGAGGAACGTTAGGGTTATATCTAATGCACGTGTGAACGATGTTCTGTTCCAAGAACAATATATTGCGTTGTAGTAGTTTTTAAATATTACTTATGTTTTGATTCTGTAGCAGTATGAATCAACTATATTTAAACTTTTAATGCTAAAGAAAATAAAATATGTCGCAATTTTGAAGGATAGGGAATCAAAATCTTGCAATTGTTTATTATCTTAAGTTGCTGACTGTACAATAATATAAAATATTTTTTAATACAAAAGTACTAAATATAATGAAACTCGTAAAATTCAAAAGCTATTGGCGTAATATTTGTCTATTTTAACTGACCCTTTTAAAATGTTTTCAGTTTCAAGTTCGTAGTGCATATCCAAACAAAGTAATCAATGGACATCCATTTTGTTAAAAGTTGGAAACATTTTGTTAAAATGGGATGTTGATAATAGCTATGTTTTGGTCGATCATATTTTAAGTAAATCAGTGTTAATATGTTCAATTAAATTTAGTTAATCGCAACGCTTATACTTATTTATAATCTTTTTTGTTGGACCTGTGTTATATATACAAAGATGATAAAGATAGAATACATTCAATAATTTGATAGTCGCTTTTATTAAGAACAACTAATGCGCTAAGAATATGTAATTCCTTTATTGCAGGGCACGTGCCAAACATTGAAACAACAGAAACAAAGAAGAGTATTTTATGTGTCTGTTAGAACAACCATTTATTGTAGCTCACACAATTTTAGATCTCGTGTGGTATTCGAACTCACAACTCAATGTCAACACTTAGCGTACTAGCTGGCGAAGCGATCAGTTAAACTACTACGACATCTATGCAACTTTGTGTTTTATAAGTACGGTCATCTATTAATAAGATGCTTTATATTTAAACTGAAAGCCTTTTAGGATACCTATCATTTCATCATATAGCATTATCATCACAGAAAGAACAGAAATATTTTTTAAAACATATACAAACAAACTACTACACTAAACTAGAAAATTCCAATTGGTGTAATTAGAAATAATGTTTGTAGCAAACGTCATACTGTTGCATGCTTTATGTTTTCCAATTGTAGTATCAGATTTTGTTGTTTATACAAAAAAGCCGTAACTAAAAGGCTTGGGTGAAAGACAACATCGTATTTTATAAATTCTAAGTTTGTGTCCCTCGGGAACAGTGAACTTTTTCTTTGTAACCTAAATTGCATGATGATCGGCGGAGAAGGTAAGACGTGAAATCTTTACAAAAAAACTCAAATTCTTAATATTTAATCTAGGTTTAGGATTCTTAAAGAAATTAATTGAAAATTCTTTCAGAAATCTAAAATATATCTAAACAATCGTAGTTTTAATGTTATAAAAGCAAAAGTTTTATTTTACGTAATAAAGTTTTGAATGTAAAACTTAACTATACACTACGTAACACTAGCCTGTAACCGGCTGGCGATCGATCGACCGCTTCTAATCCAGCCACTTTGCAGGCTTTAGGTACCAGCCGTTTGGATCCTATTTGGCCTTTTCGCTTGTGTTTACGCCTGTAACAGCTAATATTACATTATTTATAGCCTGTTTGACGGGGCTTTTGTTGATGTCACCTATAGTAATTCCTAATAATATTTAGTTGTCACTTCTTTACATTATAAAATTACCAAACTATGGAGTGATGCTTATCGTTACTAATATTATAAATATTAGTAGAAAGACGTTGCAAAACATACATTTTCTCATACGTTTGAACCTGAGGATAAGCGATGTTGTTTTCAAGGTTTTAGCTTCAAACAGTACCATATCTAGACAACGCAGGTTACTAAAATTATATTTGGTTAACATATTGAGTTACAGCGATATACCGGTGGATAAGTACAATAGGTTTCTAACTATTCAAAAATTGACAGGTAACATTAATAAAAATACTTAAATTATGTGTTTAGATACCAATAATCGGTAACCAATATAGCACGCCATCGTGACCAATTTAATAAAAATGTTGACGTCCTCCGGCTATTTAACTGCGGTGAAATTTTACAATAAATGTCAATCATGCCGTCCTAGGTAGGTGGTATGAAGCGTAGATGTAATACTGCCAGAGTAAATTAATTATTTCGCATGGAATTTATCAAATATAGCTGTCACCGGGGTTCACACACGGTTATAGTTACTGCGCCGCTCCCGTGGCTCATAGCGTGATGTTATATGGTCAAGATACAAACACAGTTTTAAATTTTTATTGCAATAGTTACATACTAATGAAAATTTTATTCATCGCTGTCGATTCATAGTGAAGTTTATTAATGAGATTTTACAGAATTGCACAACTATTATTTGATATATATTTTTAAAATGTACGTAATTTATAAACATAATTTAATATGCCCTATACGTTTTCCTTGTGTATGTATGTAGCAGAACCACATTTATTGTATTTTTGTTGTAATGTTAAGCATTTGCCTCCGTCCGTGCATCACTTGTATCGGGTGACCACCTGAAAACCAGCGCTGGTGCACTCAATTTGGTGACCCTTTTCGGCGAGGGCATACACATTTTTTTATCATGTATAATATTTTTTTGTTTATTTTGTTTTAATTAATTGTGTGTGCTCTGTACGAAATAAACATGATTTCTTTCTTAATTAAGTATAATAAAACCGTTGTATTATCTTCGTAAGTTATTCCCACACACCCCGGCAAATGACGCATAATACAGTGGTTTTATTTTAACATATTACTAATTATTTAATACTAGATTTTGCCCGCGGCATTGCCTGCGTTTATTTTGATTTTGTCAATAAATTTATATCCCTTGGGCGCAGCACTTTTTCTAAATGAAAGGAACCCTATGTTCCTGTTTGTCCCCCTGACGGTGTGTATGCCAAACTTCATGATGATCGGTTTAGTAGTAGTAAGCCTTAACTCCTTAAGCGATCATCATGAAGTTTCGCAAGCGTGTTCGTGTCAGGCGTACAATAAAGGACAAATGGTACCTTTCACCCAGAACATACAGCCCTGTTGCCAAGGAATAGCTACTATAAATACTAATGGCTTAAAAGTTGTAACATTGTAAACGAACCGCGATAAAAGCCGTGATATAGTTTACTTTCAATGCGTAATATTTGCAATAATATACAGTAACTAACTACAAAGTACACTGCTTCGTATGTATCTGTATCACTAGTGGAGATTATTAAATCATTGTACAAGACACGAGACGTCTAGTTACCCGCCTCAAGCCGCACAACTGTTAACTCTGCGCCACAACACGCTTCGGTTACGTATCATCCTTTATTATTATGTAAATGTATGTTCTGCTTTGCTTAAACAGCGTACCACTACAGCTACTGAATGAGTGTGTTTATCATAACTAAATGTTTGTATAAATGACCAGCTGCTGGAAAATTAAAAGGCTAGACGAAATTGAAATAGTGTGAAACAAAGTCAAAAATCTATTTGTATAGTTTTTAAAAACACAACGCCCGCACTAGGTATAATTCCTGCATCTCGAGGGATTTTACAAACATTCATACAACGGACATAATAAACATCCAGACTCAGCACAATCTTTTGTGGATCACACAAATGTTTGTCCCGTATGGGATTTGAACCCACAACACTCGTCGCGGTGGCAGTTACGAGGCGACCACTAAAACCACTGCAATCAGAACTCATCTATTTATTGAGGTCACACTTATGTACTACAAAATCTGTAAATGTCAGAAAAACTGAGTTTAGTAGGTTAGTTTTTAGGTTCACGCAAAGGGTTCAGTTGTAAGGTTATACGAGATATATTGTTCATGAATCTATAAGATAAAAAATTATCGTGCATATAGAGTTGATAGTATAGTTGAGCCAAGGTGGCGAACAATCTTACGAATTGCCTTGCCTGATGGTACACGTATGGTAGAGTTTGCAATAACAGGGTATCACTCTCATATACCGCACCTTTCCAAAAGGCTAATATCCTCTTTTGAGTATACATCGCCCCTTTGATCTGTTCTCGTCCTAAAATATCTGTCATAATAAAAAATCGAATGTATCTAGACACCGGTGTGCCGCTGCTACTCAAAAATTTAAGTTATAGAGTATGAAAACTCTACTCATCGAAAGATCACAACACAAAGCTTTTTGGCTGCAGTAGGTATATTATATAGGACGGTGATCTTTGCGCAGTACGGCTGTAATTTAAGTGTCATCTCAGACTTCATGAGTGACATTTTACACCACTAACTCTATTATGATACATATTATGCAATTTTCGTAAAACTGTTTGAAAGGCACCTTAAGTACTCTAAACGTCTAAATAACTGTATTGTAAGTAAGTTACTACTATCTACTATCTAAATCCTAACTAATATTATAAATGCGAGTTGATTATTTGTATGTTTGTTACGCTGTCACACCATATCTACTCGACAGATCAACATAAAATTTCGCATATACTTTGTCACAGATACAGAATAGGAAATAAGGTACCTTTCATCTTGAATAAAATCACTGTTACTAACCAAACCTAATCTAAATTACGAGAGGGAGGCCGCGGGCAAAATCTAGTAAATAATATTAATTTATAGTATCTATTCTATCCTTATGTATTTACTTAAAGCAGCAAGTAAATGATATCTATTCCAGGATAATAAGACATTAATGTCTTGCGGCTTATCGCGTCCCGCTATAGTAAAGACAAGTGTATATAACCCTGGGGACAGTTTATACAATGATGATAAAACATATTATGCGGTACATTCTAGAAGTAGTCCGCAATGTTTTAGATGAAACTGTGTCAAGATACTTGAGCAACTCTTTAGCCACATTGTCAAACAAGTTTAGGGTTAGCACTAAATGTGTAGAGTGGCGGATTTAATGCTGATAGAATCTTATCTTTATGTGAATGTTAAACATAGGTAGTGGCTTTAATATTATACATAGGTACTGAATATTTTAAACTATTTTCAATACTTACCGCAATGTTTTGGATGTCCTTCACTATGATCGCCTCCTTATTTGACCATGAATATATTGACAGGATTTATGACAACTTTATCAATAAATTGTTCTTCTTCCCTTCCTAATTCTGTTATTTTTATAAAATGTATTGGTAAGTTGTTTTAAGCAGTAGTAAAATGAACCTTAATAAGATTATTCCCATGTGGCACCCGGACCAGGAACAACTGTTTCTTGACAACAAAAATCGTGGTGCTGTATATAGATTACAATCACGATTACAACACCTCGTACATCGGCAATAACGAGGTGACTACAAAAACTACTGCGCCATCCGACCACTCATTTCATTAAACCTCGCAACATGAAATCTTTAGCTTAAACTTTATAGCTCGCATAGTTCATGTTAAGCTAAAGCAATATTACTTTGAAATAATGCTTAAACATTACTTTAGAACATAATATAAAATGATGTTGAAATCTTAAATTGTTAAGATTTTACTGTTGGTATGTTGTAAACTTATCACAACATTAATTACTTAAGGGTTTCCATTAGATACCTAACTTAACCATAACTTATTTATAAATATGTTGACAGGATATTATCCATAAACGATATTATAAGCATATTACCTGTATTTAACAGGTACATACTACAATATAAATAAGATAATAAAATAAAAAAATTACACATTAAATACTATGCAATTTTCCGCAACATCTTTGAATTTCGGCAAGCTACAGTGATAAATATCAATGTCATTGGCAATTATATTAATAAGTCAAGTATAGCGCGCGGCAACGGGGCAAACTTGAGTAAGTTTGTCCTCGCTGCTGGGAATACGATACTTAACACTTGGGGCCGTCCATCACTCGGCAACAATATTATTATTTCTATAGTATTATTCGTAACTAGAATAATAACTAATGTGATCGTAAAGAGATGCGAACAGAGATAATTATAAAAAAGATAGGCAACACATTAGAACTTAAGAATATTTACACCGAATGACTCGTTAGATAGATGAGGTGATTTGAAGCAGTCACTTCACGTAATAACGCTTTGCATTATTATCCGAGTAGCAATATAAATTAATTTACTGTTTTCTAAAATATTATAATTTGTATTTCTAACTGTTTATCTTTAAAGCACAAAACAAATTTAGCAAATATCATTTATAATAAATATTAACAAAATAATGATTCTATTTATCACGAATACGTTGTATATACTATACTTAGCATATACAACGTATTCGTATAAATAATTTTGCAATTTCTGCAGTGCATGATTGAGTTACGACCCACATTTTGACTTTGATGAAAGTGGAAGTAAACTTGGAAGCTAAACGGAAATCCAATCTGGTTGCAAGCTTGGTTCATTACGTCGATGAAATAAGATTTTTACTCAATATTGCTGTGGCATGTTATGTTTTCATGTTAAAGATCTCCTTTATTTTTATACATCGTTTAAAAGGTGAAATACCAAAGAACCAATTGAGTATTAATGAAAAAATTAATTAAGGAGTTTGATTTTATTATTTTTGCTTCTATATAATTTAGTTATATCTTTATATATATAAACCTTCTGTGAGTATGTTTGTGATTAAACTCCTCCTAAGTAGCTGGACCTTTTGATGAAATGTTTCAAGTGGATTCGAGAATGGTTGATCGTTGGTTTTTCTTTTTTCCCGTGTACAGGACAATGTCTGTCGGGGCCGCTAGTTGTGTATAATAATTAAACATCCTGTACGTCTAATCATTATTCTTTTATTTAGCTAATTGATATATTTTGGTTTATCTACTCGCCACATTTTTTAATATGCACAACATCATAAATCTCGCATTCAAACATGTTTCATAATTTTCTTTCTGCTATTTATTAAAAAGGATATATACACTTTTACGTGTGAAACTTTGGTGTAGCACTTGTTTCCTTCGTGACAATCCAATACTATATTTTAATTTTTTCCAGCCTCTTTCGGTCCCTTTTCGCTAATGTGAATATAAGAGCCGTTAGAATAAAAATGGATTTTACACAGTGTCAAGCTTGCGTTAAAATATTTTGTTTTTATGTCTGGAAAAATAAGAGTTATGAGTAAAGTTATGCCAAAAAGCATACAAGAAAATAACATGATAGCAGTAATTAAAATGAACTACCAACAATTTTTATACATTCTCATTGGTATCAGTACCACAGGGATGGATTTATTTTTATGATAATACTGCCCAAAAATTGTACCAACTCGCAAGTTACGTAGTGTCATTGTATGCTTTATGTTTGTTCTAGCTACGGGTTACGTTACTAGTGTAACGCTATTTACGACACCGGTTGCTGAATAATGTCCGACAAAACAAAAACTGCATAGATAGCTGATTAAGAACAGTTTTATCTAGATACTGCCCGTACTTTCCCTCGCTTGGTATATTATTAAAATACAACTAGCTCAGAAGTGGCGTTATGGTAGGGCGTGATTGGGCGCTCACCCTAAGGATCAGTCATGAGTGTTACCATTTAAATATCCAGAGAATCTTACTAGAAATGATACGGTTCCATTTTAATCAGATGTGTGCAACGTGTGTTCTAAAACAAAGCCTTTATGTTCTCTACGTTGTACTTGACATAGCGTAACTTAACGACTTTTATATATTTTTATTTCGCAGATCACTACGAAAGAGTGGCATACTTAAAATCACGCCGAGCGCCGGTGATTTTGACCTGCACTAAGTTTGCCCGGTAAGGTAATAAAACTTTTACCTTTATAATAGCTGGAAGACAAATTGGATTTAAAGAAAATTGTGGACGCAACATAATTTACGTATAATATGTGGAATGGAAATATGTGTTATCATAATCAATCATTGACCGTAAAAATTGTATAGTGCGAATGTATCTTGCACAGTGAGCTCCTTAAGCTGTGTTACTCTGTTTATCCGAGTTTTATTTCACAACTTCACGTCACGTCAATACATTACTATAACAACATCTTTACGGTGCAGCCTTTCTCCTTGAAAAGTTACTACAGGTAAATAAAGTAAGATAGTAAACCCAATCACCAGGACCTATGTAAAATGTATCAAGTATTGAGAAATAGTAAAACGTAGATACCCGCTTTTATTTGCAATGGAATTGCTCCGACCTTTTCTAATAGGGACCTTTTATCCCTAATCCGTGTAATAAACCGACCTTATTGCTTGAAAAAACGAAAACTATAGAAACAAAAAAGAGCGTTTTTGTACACTTGTCTGCGTAACTCAATTTATATATTGCTGGATATTTGTTCAACGATATTTATATTCTGCCCAAGGCAGCTATTGCGTGACATATTATAAAAATATCAAAATCGAAGATTTCAGGCTTAGAGAAGCCTGAAGTCTTCAGGGAGAGCTCTGAAGTGTACGCTGCGGCTGATGCAGTACTCTCACAAGGAAATAGCTAAGGGATAGATCTTGGGGACGACACAAAAGATCCAACTGGGTTGAAGTGTCGCCGGTCTGCACTGACTGGCCCCCAGATAAGATAAGATAGGTACCACAGAACATAATGTTGTTACGATGCATAAACTATCCCTAATACGGAAGGCGTCTCAATAATAACTGTGACATCAAATAAACAAGACTAAAGTTCTATTGAAATTAAACTACTTTATACTGATTTTATCGTGGTTTATTTGAAAACACTACATTTGTAGTCATATTTTAGAATCAAATTGTATATCTGAAAAATAACCCATGTTGCCCTATTCCCGGATCAGAACAAATTGTTTATTTGATGACAATTTCCAACCTGAAGGTCACTGTATCAGCTATTAGTATTGTTTAAGTATCGACTAGAATGTGCCAATATTGATAAAATCGACAAATTTACTACTATTAAACTATTCAAATTATTAAATTGTTTAGATTTACACTTTCCTCGATATTTCAGTTGCTTTTCAGCAGCTATAATCATAGTGAAACTATAAAGTTCTAACTTGTTTTACGTTATTAGTCGGTAAATTTAATTCATAATAGGTAAGAGGCATAGATCCCTGTCTTTATTGAGTACGTCGAGTATGGCATATTGCAAGCAAATTATATGGTAAGCTCGCGTAGCTGATACTCGCATTGGGAAACGTGTTTAAACTAAGTAAAGCTGTAACAAGGTTGCTCATGTTTAGGCTGTGGTGTGACATCGGTTATACTAATAGTGACATGTGAAGTGATTTAGTACTTGGGTGGCATGTTGATTCGTATGTAATGTTTCTGGGAATAATTATACATCATACGAGACTTAAAGCACAACCTTCAAGCCTCGTATGATGTACAATTACTCCCAGCAACATTGGTTTAAATCTTTGCTGAAAGAGTAGCATCTCGCCCGAACTTAAGCCTTATATTTCTAGACGCAAGATCTCGGCTTTTATTATTTTAAAAGATTTTCTATTCGAATGTTTCAAAAAGTCGATTAGATTGCTCTGCACGTGGCGAGACCAGTTTCGGTTCAATATATTATATTATTTTCTTTTTCAAGACAACGCCTTCACTAATATCTATTACTTTACAAATATTTAAACAACGGACAAAGACCACCAGACTCAGAAAAACAATATGTGGATCATACAAATTGTTGTCTCGTGTGGGGATCGAACCGACAGCACATGGCGCAGTGGCAACGGCAAGGCGACTACTTAATCCACTACGCCATTTGTGTCATTATTCTATCATGTACAAAACATGTCACACCAGAACATAAAACTTTTGACCGAGCAGTAACAGAAGCTTCAATAGAACAGTAAAACTGCAGGATTAATGAACGTGGTTAAATAACAGTCACCGGTACTTAATTGGATGGGAGGGCGTTAGTGTCGGCTCCTCTTCGGCTCGTTAGTGGTACGCTTTCATCGCCTCTAACCTGATAATATGCTCGTATTATTCAGACGATTATTGACCGCCGCATTTACATACAATTATTTGATACGTTGGTGTGGACATTATGTAAATACATTCACTGATGTTATCAGCATCAAAGGGAAATTGACGGTGAGCTATTAACTTTAACTGTATCTCTCAATATCTATGTATGATTATTCTAACGCCTATATTCTCGAAGGGATACTCAAAGATGTATTACACCCACAATTCACCAGCTATGGTTTGAGGTCCACGTGTCCGTCCCCGTATTTAGCTTTATGGATCAAACCTCTTGTCGTCTACGGGGCACACTTCCAGGCTACGCTGAGAATTTCGGCTACTGCGGCTGGTATTAATAATTTCATGACAGGAAACTCCATTAACACCTTGCCTGTACCCGGTAATTGAACTTAAGTCCACATGGACAGCAGTCGCATTTATTACCGCTGCTTCATTCTCAATAAAATGTTGAACCAGGCATTGATTTACTTAAGTATATCACACACATCAATATTATATTTTTTATGTGGAGTGGGGCAACGCACATGCAGTCAAACAGCGAGTCAGTTGCATAGCTACTGATTTATTTCTCAAACGTCCTGTACCCGCGTCACACATGCAGGTACGTATCGTATGCACACAACAATATATATAAAACGGGATAATCTATAGTCCTTTCAATTACGCGTCAAACTATGTACATATATGAGATATGAATTCATAAAATCAGAAAAGTTTCGTTTAAAATATTTAGCATAAAGGTAAATCACGTATCTGAAATATTAGGAGCACTTTAGCAAATTCTATGGTTCTCCTACTAATTTACATTCGAGATAGAAACAGTATAACATTAGTAATTTTATCACTAACTAAAATACATTCAAGTCTACACGTACTAGATTAAACTAAAATAGATGGAGATGCAAACGTAAATTTTATGGTCATTATGCCCATTAACACTGGTGTAATAGCGCTAGACCGTCCCCGATAATTAGCACATATAGAAAGTGCTGCATCAAGTTAAACCGAGTCTGGCTTTGTCGTGCAGAGTTCATAATGTAGGTGATATTATATTTGATATTCAAGCCGTTATGCTTAAGCGGTTGGGCAGAGGTGTACTGCATCTATTACCGCTTACCGAGCACAGCTCCAGGCTTTTTGCTGCTAAGCTATGTGTTTCGTGTCAGACAATCTCAATAACAATATGCCTAATCCCTCCAGTCCTTTTGCCTCAATCTAGTATCTAACCGAAATGTAGCTTATTTATTAACCTGTATATTTTGACATCGATTAGTGTTACTTTGTGACCTAAATGGGTAAATAAATTTCGACTTTTACTTCGCATTGCACTAGTCTTTGCACATGCACAGCAGTTTTATTTAGTAATGCGGTGCCACTGAAAATTTTACAAAATAAATCTCAAGATATACAAGCCAGTAGTTTATGCTTTTATTTAAACAATTTATGTCTCTGAAGTGACGTAAATGTGACGTAAAATAAAATTACGCCACGCCAGCTACGACTCTTTAAAATGTTGTCTTATAAAATGTTATAATAAAATTTATATACAAAATCAAGCAGAGTAGAAAAAATAAGAATGGTATAATAATAATATCTAGATTGCCAGATTGATGAGAATTAAAAACTGTATGTAGATATCAGCTTGTATTGTGTTTTATGTAATACTAGCGACCCACCCCGGCTTCGCACGGGTTGCACAACACCTTAACAAAATATACACCTAAACCTTCCTCATGAATCATTCTGTCTATTGGTGTAAACCGCATAAAAATCCGTTCAGTAATTTTTGAGTTTGATTGCTTTAATGTCACGTTCAGGGATTGGTAGTCATTTATAAAATTACACTATTTTCTACAAATTTCTTTTTTAAATGACTACCAATCCCTCGGGAGTACTTTTTTCTGGATGAAAGGTACTTTATGTCCTTTTCTGAACACCTGACAAGGTGTATGCATCATTTCATGATGATCGGAGACGTAAAAGCGTAACAGATGAACAATTAGCAAACAGGGAACTATATAGCTCTAACAACGCATCTTCATTAATTTGCAAGTATCAGCAGTATTAGCGGTAGGTAGCCACTTTTATGTATCGTCAGTTGGCGATGATCCAAGAATGGCTTTCTTTAGAAAATTGAAGCAAAAATAGCTTGACAGGATTTTGTTTTTAAGTGAACTAGTTCAGTTTGACCGCAGTTGACGCAGGCTATTCAGATGGAAAATCTTTTACAATAGTCGTTTCTGGATAATATTATATACATGGTTGAGCACCGCCCCGCTGCGCCGAGAGATGTGGATTCGATAAATGTCAAAAACTCACGACCGTTGAAAATGACTGCTTCTCGTGCTTTCTAAGACAACCAAGAGTGACTAAAGTAGCTCTTAAAATCTTATTTGAATAATTATAAAAAATTGAAATAAAAGAAAATTTACCCAGGCGTTTTAAAGATATGCATTTACCAACGAACAGCATTACTTTTTATTTATTCGTAGCAAGTTCGATAGACCTTTTCCTGCTCGAGCGAATCGATCGCAGCGGATCCAGTTGTGAATTCAGACAAACACAAAAATAATTTTAAAATCGCTTCAGACTCATGGGAAAGGTTTTAATGACATACACATAATAAACACTTACAGAAAAATTATATGTATAAAGATAAGAAAAGTTCAGTCCAGTCGATAACTTGGTACAAAGACTCTAAAGCTAATTAAACGTCAGATTTATCGATGTCATCTACTACTTCAATATCTCCCGCAGATATTACAAGACGCGTATATCTGAGACATAATTCTAGAATATTCGTTTTACTTAATCTCTACGCTCGTTTAAAATAATACTTTAATATAGATATAGATATTTTAATGTTTCGGGGACTAATGACTGTAAATAAGATTTATGATAATAGAATAAGTTTTGCAATGATTTTGGTTATTTTTATTGCTAGAGATAAATTTACTTCAGGACGTAACATTTTGTCGCTTCATATAGTGTACGTAATGCCTTATAATTTAATAACTCATCATGATTAAATTAGTCCAGAACGGTTTAATAGTTGTTACAGTCAGATTTCCAAGCATATCTATGTACAAATCTGGCTTAAACCTTTTTTGGACGAAATCTTTTTTAAACATAAGCACTAAGAGTAGTTGCTGTATCACGGGGGACATTACAAGTATTTAAAGTACACTCAAACTCGGAACAACTGTTCATGGTTCACACACATTTTTATATGTACTAGCGGTCGCCAAGTGGTCGAAATTCATCCATAATTGATTTAAATTGTAAGTTTAATCGTTATTAAGGTTTAACTGTCTATAACTATGCCCTTATAATCACATTTCATTTGGTTACCTACTCCAAATACATAATATGTAACCATAGTTACGAAGAATTATTTGACATCAGCCGAATAATTCCGAAATACTACGAACGCGATTCGACTGCTTGTGCATGCATGATTGTATGCGTGTAGTGTTTTTTCATTAATTAAATGTATTTCTAATGCATATTTTATAAAAATATTGGGATTCACCCCTCCTTCTTCATATGAACTTTAACTGTGCCAAATTTTATACTCCTCCGTACGCGCTATTTTCGTTAAAAGGGTTACAAAGTGTTTTGCTTCACGTATTAATATATAGATATATGTTTTCTTACCTATTCTAAAATTGTATTATTGACTGGTGTTGCCTGCAAATGCTATCTACAGTTATCCAACGATTTCGTTTATATAGATTACACTAAGCGCTCAAGCTCCAGTTTTGCTAAACGAAACCATCATATCACTATAAGACAGAGACATATTATAAGTATAATATGTACGTATATGCTATTTGTATGAATAAAAACATCACCTATTTTACGTACCGTAAAATAAGTGCCTGATTGGGAGAACACTTGCAATATATATATTTTCAAACTAGTACTACCTGCCGAGCTATGCATCGAAACCAAATGTTTATTGTGCACTCTACATTAGGTTTACTTGAAGGTACTACGTGATAGCTTTACTTTATCGAATGTGGTAGTATGATTCAATATTCGCTCATTAACAAAACAAAACTTAAATTATACTTGAAATTAAAATTGACAGTAGGTATTATCATAATAATATTGTTACAAGTTAAGATATTAGTCTGAATAAAATAGCAGTGGAACAGTGAAAATCTTAATTAATTTTTCACAACTATCATATAACTACACTAAGGGCTCTGCACTGTAACACTACTAACAATAGTATTCAATACATCCCATTGAAATAATTGCTGCTCGCTTTAATTAATTTTTCCCGTTCTTAACTTAACTGAATATTTCGAAATAAAAACGCTCCCTTCTTATTTTTATATCTTCGTTACAAGAGGTACATATGCTGAATCAGAACAGACATCGAGTCTCGACCCAACGCAACCATGTAAAGAACCGTTTTAGGTTGATTGCCTTTAATCATTATTCTAAATTATTATTGAAACCATTCAAATCGGTTTGTTACTAATATTTGTCGGTTCTTTTGCTTCTTATTCGGGGAAGTTCCAAAGTATTATAAGACATTCACGTCACATGCTGCGTACTACTATAACTATTTTCATATTTTTATCATCATCATATATTTTTATCATTATTATTATCATCAAGCATCGTTGAAGCCTTAAAGTACGGTGCAAATCGATTGATGTAAACTATCTTCAGCTTTCTTTAATCATTTTCTTTAATTTAGTTCACAGCCTTTTTGAACTACGTGATAACTTTATAAAACCCCACTGTAGCACTGGGCATGCTTACCTGTCATAGCGAGTTTTCATTATCTCTCCGGCCTTTAACATAATTCCCGTCCGAATCTAGTAGCCCATCGGTCACTGCAACTCCGCTTCATATTCAAAGCCGTGCTTTGTGTCAAAAGAAGTCCCAATAACTAGACCCATAGGCTTAGTTAGGTTAGATATTTCTCTATTTAAAATCACCTTGAATATATTAAATGTAGTGATGACAAGCACCATACACACATATCCAAACCGATATGGAAAAGATGAAAACTTTTTAATATAAATACTATAGTTTTGAATACTACACGGGTAGCACTTAAAAAAACTTTTTCTCTGCAGACACACGATTGTCGAGTATTACGAGCGCTTATCTTTGCGCACCTACTTTATTATGGACCTACCGCCCTGGTTAAGTGATGAGGCTATTTAAAATGTTTTCGCAATGATAAGTGACCCTTTTAGAGAAAAATATAGAGGTTTGGACAATATATCATTTGTAAATATGAGGTTAAAATATGTTGGACTTTGCATGTGATGATAAATTGTAAATGTTTTAGCGTTGTTAATTCAATCTACTATAGCAACTTATCGCCCAAAATAATATAATAATATTTAGTTTTGTGCCTAGCATATAAATATAGTAGAATGCTCTTATCTATTGTGGGTCTCCCACAAAGACCTTTTCTTAAAGGGTAATTTAGGTATTGATTTATTTTTATGTCTAAACCTTCCTGTTTGCTTATGTAATAGTAAATTATTTTAATTGATCATCATAGCACATGATGACGAGTCAAGACTGTGATAAGTCTAAAGATAAACGCCTCTCGTAAACGACAAAAATGGCACAAACACAGCCAACCGTGAAAATAGGGCCCCTTTTTTAAACTTTGCTTGAAATGGTAATTTAGTAGATAAATCTATAACATATTATTCGGTGGCAAACAATCACAGAATATTATAAGTCTTGCTATTGGCTCATATATATATATATATACATATAACAATTGAAAAAGCAGCGATAGCCTAGTGGGAAACCGTTGGACTGCCACGCAGAGGTCTCGAGTTCTATCCCAAGGCGCGCATCTCTGACATTTCGAAGTAATGTGTGTATTAAATAATTAATTATCGCTTGCTTTAACGGTGAATAAAAAAGGATATGTGAAGTCTGCCAACCCGCACTGGACCAGCATGGTGGACTATGGCCTAACCCTTCTCACACTGAGAAGAGGCCCGTGCCCAGCAGTGAGACAGTTTAATACAGGGCTAATATTATATTTATTATATAAATCTGAAATTAAATACATAACGCTTTGGTGACAGCCTACCATGGATTAGCAGATTCAGTTCTTAGGTACGGTGTTATATTCTGGGGGCATAGTACGGATAATGAAATAGCTTTCAAGGCACAAAAAGGCTGTATTAGAGCCATATTTAAACTAACAAAAAGAGACACCTGTAAACCTTTCTTTCAAAAATATAAAATATTAACATTACCCTCCCTGTACATATTAGAAACAACTGTCTTTGTAAAGTCGAATCCGCATTTATTTCCTCGTGTCTCAGATATGTTTCCTAGAAATAGGAGGAATAATAGCAAACTCTGTTTACATGAATCAAAAACAGCACTTATGCGCAAAAGTATCTTCTGCATGGCTCCATTGATTTATAATAAATTACCGAATACATGGAAAGACTTAAGTATTACTGCATTTAAACAAAAAGTTAAACATTTCTTAATAGAACAGGCTTATTATAATGTAACAGACTTTCTGAATGAAAAATACTAAATATTTCGATGACATTTTATTATTCATAGTATTATTATATAATTTTGGATATTATGAACATGACAATGACATTTTAATTTGTAATCATACTTGACATTTTATTTAAATTAATAATCAAACTGACTTTTATCTAGGTTATTTGTGATTTAACATACAATTTTTATGTACATTTATATAATTTTTAGCCTGAGATAACTATGTAATTGGAATGTTAACTTTTAGCGATTTTTTGTTTTATATATTATTCTTTTGTTACAATGACGGTAGCGTTATCTTTATCTTTATCTTTGTATGCCACAGTATGAGGCTGAACATGCATGTACTTTATTGTTTATACTATCTTGCATTCTTATGTATACCATGATCAAACAAATAAAGATTATCTTATCTTATCTTATCTTATAAAACAACTAATTAAAATTATAAGATCTGAAAGGAACTAATACAAAAACGTCTTTTCAGATTCACTTCATCTAATATGTCAACTTTGGTTTCATATACGATCAATTCAGTTACTCAAAGTAAGATCAAACATTGTAAACAAAATATTATGAAGAAAATATAAACACTCTTTATTCAAATAACCATCGGCGATTTATTGATATTCGACGAGGCTGTATAAAATAAAATCCAGGCTCAACGAAAACCTTTGTTACACAATTTGATAAATAATTCAATATATCGTATTATTCTTTCTGATGTAAAAGTCACAAAGGCAATCCACTTCGATTCCATGCTCAATTATTCGGAACAATTTTATTTTTTGAAGTCGAATGATCGTTCCAAATTCTTATTGTAAATCAGACAGACCGAGATGATTTACTGTTAAGCTATTATCGAGACATTTGAGTGGATTTAAAACTTGGTGTTGCAACACAAAATATATGATATTGAATCGGATGAAATATGTTATAGTCAAGAACATAATGATTTAATTTTCTAAGACACAATAACAAATTCATTAAAAATAATAGAATGCAAAAGTAAAAGTCATGAAATAAATCAAGTAATGCAATCGACAGAGTTGCCGATATTCTAAAACGCACTGTAAATCTTGGTTTTAACTGCACTAAAAGAAGAAATCATTGAGATGATTTGATTATAACTAAAATATAGAATCCGAATTATCGATTGGTGCTGCTTGCTAAATGTTTACTTCAGCTATAAAACATATCACCATGTAGGCTGACATGCCGCTCATTATTATTAACATTAAAATGACCATAAATGTACATAGAGCCCCGTAAGTACCTAATACAATCAAAACGACCGATAAAAGCATAAGGATTCTAACAAGATCTTTTCATCCTAACTAGCCCAAACTAAGCAGAGCTTGTAATTAGGGTCGTAATGGGGTGTCTCATTTTTCCTTCACTCAAGTGCGGTTAAATAGCGATTACGTCACAGTTTGTATCGTACTACCAGGTTTGAAACGCTTGCATCTTATATATTTTACTTTTGAGAAGATTTCTTTAAATCTTTCTTTTATAATGTTTAGGTAAAGTATCCGACTTCAATAAAAAAGTCAGCTACACTAGTAATAATACATTTTCTACAGCGATTTACATACGATTGTGTCATGTATATATCAAAGGTAATTGCAAATTTGCAAACTAAACATTATGTACTATGTATTATACAAGGCGTTCTCATTAGTGCGAATAAGCCACACACAGATAACAAATACTACACTATAATATTGACACCCTATGATCAGGTCATGCATTTAACAGCTAATTACAACTGCTTAAGCAGCAAGCTAATTATGTGCCCCCGATAATGACACAGAACAGTAAGCCACAAGAGACGTAACAACAGCAGTACATATTATATCTCCCGAAACCACGAAAGCTTAAGTATATTGATTTTGCGTTTATATAGTAGTAACAAAAATTATGTCGTCGACTATGATAATTTAGCAATAATAAGATACTCAGTTGATTTCATTGTACGAATGCGGAGTACGCCGTGACGTCGACAAGTCACTTGAGCGGAATTTTTAGGTGGGGCGACGGTTATATTATGAAGTGAGACAAATTGCTGAGCGATTTGATTACCATCAATACAAAGGCAATGAGTCGAATTCTCGAATATTTGGAGCAAAAAGCGTTAGTCTCGTGTGTTATAGTACAAGTTATTTAGTGCATGTGTGGAATATAAAAAAATTTAAATAGTAGTAAAGTTTAACAGTATTAGTTTAATAGTCTCAAAATTATATAATAATAACGCATTAAAATAAAAAACGTGATAAAAGCCGTATGAAGTAGTTTGATTCCAATGGTATAGAAGTTTGATTTTAATTTCAAATATACTAATGTGGTCTATATCGCGGTACCCCTAAATATTGAAGTCAAAATAAGGCTTATAGTTCACTCAATGACACATAAATAAACGCATGTTTGATAATGGCCTGAACTTTTTTCATTATTCCAAAAATACCTACTACAAAAACAAATGTATCATATTAAAACTTCATATACCGTACCATATAGTTTGTATGCAATTCGTTTCTGTGCCTAATATTTATATTGTGTTTATTCAAGAGCAAAAAGTTTATGTTTGTATCAATTCAAAACTAATTATATATAAATTGCTATCCAAAAGCCCATGAATGACTTGTATAGTTTATGTTAAGAAATTGTTTCACGTCGTCGTCGTTTTACTTGTAAATGGACATTTGTTGCATATTATAAACAGTATTTGTTGTGGTTAAAATCGCTTAATAAATTTTAATTAAAGTGGATCATCCAAGCTACTGGAAAGACGCAAAATAGTGGGCACTGAAAATGAGGAAGGCTCCAATGGAAATGGTAATATGGACACAGCTATAGGATTTGACGCAGATTTCAATAATAGGAAGAAGGTAGGACTGTGTTGCGATAACAAAAAAGGTTCATAATGATAATAATTAAGTAACACTTAATTATACTATTTCGATACTTCTGAAGGTATTTATTTTACAACTTGTTTGTGAAATCTTCATTTAAAAACATCTTTCTTTATTATTTGCAACTCAAAAATAAATTTGAGAAAGGTTGTCAAAAAATATTTATATTTCGATGTATAAAATATTTGGCATGTTGAGGAAGGATTTCCGGCTGCCATTTTTTCTTATGAGACAGGAACTCTCTTAATTATCTCAACGATAATTGTCCGCCCATGCTCGCTTAGCGTTATTCGCTTGGTACAAAACGCACACAAGTTTCGTAAAGATAGCGACTGAAATGTGTAATTGTCAGACACCTTGGCACGCTCTCAAAGAGCAGCAAACCCATCCTAACAACACATTTGATTCCGCTCGATAACCCATTAAAGTTTCTCGCGTCGTCGCCGGTAGAACTAGTAGGTAGTTAATTCAATTAGTGAATTAATTTCCGTCATCAATATAGTAAAATACATTTTTACATTGCCGAAACCTATTTACAATCGCTTTGAGAATACTTCAACTCGTTTAATAAAATATTGTGTTATTCCAACCGACAACTAGTACAAATTACTATATAAATAGGGCCACGTCTGATAAATTACCGATTCTATTTCTAGAGATTACCTTTTACATACTGGAAGATAAAATAAATGTGTTGACAATTCAATGTTACGCAACCTTCACTTTTTAAGACATCGTAGTGAGAATTTGAGCCGCTTTGTCGGGCATACTAAATAGCTATCATCCATAATCTTGAAGCGAATATTTACTTAGATAGTTATGATAGATGGATATGAGACGAATTTTAAATGTATATTAAAAATACATATACTTAGTTGGGCTATAAATACATATAACACAAAGTAAAATTAATTAAATTTTTACTATTTTATGTGTGTAATGCTATAACAGCAATTCGGTTCTCTTTACCACCCCACTCCATTTTATTATCACAAAAAGTATTTAACACCGATTGGCGTGAAAATGAGAAAACACAATGAATATTCATATAAGAATGACAGATTCTAAATTCAAATGTAATATTATGTTTATTTTTAATCGTAATAGTATTTATTGCCCGACTAAGTTTAGGTGAACTGACAACCGGCTTCAGAAATAATTAGTATAATTTATATACGTTATAAGGATCGGGTAAATGACTATTATTATTTAAATCGACTGCCATTACCATCTTGATATATTAAAGTGAACTATGATAGTACCACGCTTGAACTTGTTACGTTAGTAAGCGGACAGAGATAAACATGTTTGCGTACATTTATCACGTACACGATTACTGCAAACATGTAAGCTTAGCTAGTATTACGTAGGTATGTTGGCTCTGAGATATGGTTACTAAAAAGATGCGTAAACAGGCACACAACTAACACTCTCTGTCATTTGCGTAAACAATCAAAATATATCATTTTGAAGAGATATGTTTAAGCGATGCAGAAAATCATTGCTGAATTTGCTTCTGAGGATTATAAATATTTTACATTAAGTACTTGCAGTTTGAATAAATTATAAATCGTTTTACAATTTTCTTTATGAATTATCATAATTTAATTACTACTTAAAGCATTCGTTAGTCATTTCAGTATTTGAGCTTACTCAGTACCCGTAGAGTAATAAGCGACATTTAATTTTTCTTAAGAAATTATACTTGCGCAAGATGCTGAATGTACAAATGAAGTTTGTGATTTATTCATGAAAGCTGCTGTTTTGCTGCCTAGAAAAATCTACGCGTATTTTTTTATGGAATTCGTTTAGAGTGCTCTGGAAAATTTCTACTTGACGGTGCAATTTGAGGCTTGCTTTGTAATTAAGGAAGTGACAACAGTAAAATTAAAATTTTAAGTCACCGTTGTATTTTAGCTACCTTTCATATTTTAATTACTGTTCAGATAACAGTAATTAAAATATGAAAGGTGATCAGAATCAATGAGGAAGATGACGTAATTTTACAGAACAGAGTGAAAAACAAGGTTAGCCATCGTAGACTTACCACTAAACAGGCCGTAACTGCCTGGTGGTAACTCTGATAATGGTCGTCGGACGAAAGATGACTTAGTTTATTGCCGTCAAAGTAATTAAAGATAGGATAAAAGGAATTAGATGGGTAGGTAAAATCTTATGAGCATCTGCCACTCATACTTACCGAGAAAAACTGAGACAATTGTGAGAAAATCAATACCGGGACTCAAGTGCCGTTTGAAGTTTAAGCATGATTAGATTTTAGTATAAGGTTGCGTCGTCGTCTTATAGGTAATATTATGTGCAAATTACGGTTGCCTTACGTAAAAATTAAGTCTGTGTTTTATGGTAACCTAGTATCATAATTATACTATTTCATATTACACACATATTTCTTAATCTTTAAATTTCACATTAGATAACGCCTAGTACGACGCTTGAACCTTAATCCAAGTCAAACTAGACAAGATTATAAGCAAAGGAGTTTTAACATGAACAATGTACATATTAACGCTTTCTACACAGCTACTGAAGTTAGCTAACGTGTTTTTAAGTTAGTTCTTGTAAGTTAAATATCTCATATACTTTGGCTCTTTAAAGTCTCGAGACGGGCGTACAAAGACTGATGAGTGTCGCTCGAGGCGTCACCGTCGAACAACAGTTCAAAGCGACTGCCCTCCCCAAGTAATAGCTTTTATAAATGAAATGGATTTATACGTTTTTAAATATCTGTGTCCAGCTTTTTTGTGGTATGTTCAATGTATGTGCTTAGTTTGTACACATTGAACAATAATTTTATAACTTTTTTTAATAAAATTTTAACTAAAAGCCATATAGTTAATTAAGTTCACTTATCAAAATAATGTCATGAATCTAACTCAATATTTTATATATTGAGTTAGACAATGTACTTAATTATATGTTGACGAGTCTGAGCAGAGGGTGGATCCATGTTTGCCTGTATGTGTGTGTATTATAAAAGTACGACAGGCATAGTCGGTTAGATATTTTTACAGAACATTCTTCACATACTTTAGAACTGACTTGATGATTTCATTTGTTAGTAGCTGTTCGCCTGGTCACAGTGCAGAGAAGTCGAGTGCTTACTCCTGAAATGCTGTTTATTTTAAATCCGGATAACACTGAATATATCTCAAATCATGTATTTTGCAAAAATAATTTGCTTTATAAAACAATGTTATGTTTTAGTACTTTTTCTTTATAAAACTGTAAAGTGTTTTGCTAACAGATTTATCTTTTAAGGTTATTTACCGAAGAATAGCGATTTTTTATGTGAATCTATGCAATATTGTTTTATTTAATATTTCGACCTAGGGTTGTTACCTGGAGCGCAGGTAATGTTTTTTTATTGTGTCTGGTTTTAAGGTAGATGTTGAGTTAAGTAAGTTTATAATATCCCTTGATTCTGTAGCATTTTTTAATTACATATTATACAATAGTGCTTGGCTTACATCAGTATTAAAATAAAATAATCGAATTTATATTTTTATTACTTTAAACTGCTGCTATGTACGATTGGGCAATATACATATATAAACATTCACATGTATGGAACATGGATGGAAGACCAACGTTATAGAGGGCGAGCCTTTTCGTCGTCTATCTTCTTCTATTCTAGACTCTGTGTTGCTACTGAGATAATGGCATAACCTAATAACAATTTGCTTGATCAGGGAATCGAAAACGAGACACAACAGAGCTGTCGCATTTACTACCACTGTGCTACTGAGGCAGTAGCAATTCAAATGAACATAGGTATGTACAGGTCGATATGTTGGTATGCTACATAATTCGTTTTGGTCGTTAATATATTTCTAATTATATACACTGAACACAAACTAGGCTATACACAATTAGGCAAATTACATGTTCTACGAACCATGAACTGTAAACTGTAATTTTAGTAACAGTTACTAACAGCTTAATTTGATGACTAACGTGCCGAACTTATTACATATTCGTAAACAATTCAGGAATGTTATTTATTTATTTATTTATTTATTTATTTATGGACAACCAACAAAGCATACACTAATTTAAACATCGTAATGAAACATAAATGCGGATACATATCATAGTGCTGCCTTACTTACAGGCTGCCACGGCATGCATTAACAAAAAAAAATATGTATATATTTATATAAGCTCGTTTGTGAAATTACAAAGTGAGATTAATTCCATTAAAAAGTCATACAAACGAAATTCATGCATAGTTTGTAATTATAAATTATATTAAAAAAGGAAATTGAAATGATAATTGATAATTATTATAAAATTTAAAATGCTGACACTGTAATTTATATTCACAATGAAAAAATACAATAAATTATAATTATATTAATATATTAAAACTAAATTAAATCAATTAATAAATTACTTCCACATCAACTTGTCGACCAATATTGATTTAAACTTGGGCAAGGAGTAGGATAAATCGATATCCACATCAGGTAGGCGTGACAGGCGACTGTATTGCACTTGCATTCTGTTGATAGAGGAGAAATGCCCTAGATTTGTCTTGGAGGTTTTGGCGTTGAAAGGCTGGTATCTAGACGACCGAGCGAGTTTATATGGCACATTAATATTTATTTGAGAAAGTAAATGAGGGCAGTCAATATGGCTATTATAAATTTTATAAAAGAAGAGATGGTCTAAAATCTGTCGACGACCCTCCAAGGTCATTAATTTAAAATGTTTTAATCGAGTAGCATATGAAGGTAATTCTTTAGCCATGTTGCAATGGTAAGACAGATGCCATAGAAATCTTTTTTGAACAGACTCCAAACGACGTTTATGTATATCGTAATAGGGAGTCCAAACTACACTACAATATTCCAAGCCTGATCTGACCAGAGAGTTAAATATGGATATTTTGCTTGAGGCATGTTTGAATTCCCTACTGTTACGCAACACGAATCCAAGCAGCTTAAAGCCCTTTGAGGCTATGTTATTGACATGAGTGTGAAAACGCAGCCTGTTATCGATATGAATACCGAGATCACGAATGGCATCCCTTTCCTCGATTTTGCGATTGTTAACTACATAATTTTGAAAATGAGGTCCCTTTTTTCTAGAAAAGTGCATATGGTAACACTTGTCAACGTTAAGTAACATCTTGTTATCGAGACACCATTGGGAAAAACGATCAAGGTCATCTTGCAGACTATGCTTATCACAATCATTCTCAATACGTTTTACAATTTTAAGATCATCGGCATATAAATATATATGAGAGTGAAAAAAACAAGATGCTACGTCATTAATAAAAATATTAAAAAAAAGTGGGCCTAGATGAGATCCTTGAGGTACTCCTGACGGAGTCTCGTATGAGTTAGATGTGAAACCATTAACCACCACCTTCGAGGATCGATCAACAAGATAAGACTCACACCACTGCAATAAGTTTCCTGTTATACCATAATAATACAGTTTGCTTAACAATGTTGAATGATCCACTTTATCAAAAGCCCGGCTGAAATCGGTGTAGATGACGTCAACAAGACATCCACGATCTAACGCATTCACCACATCCGAGACAAAACATGTAAGATTGGTTGCCGTTGATCTAGCCTTTATAAAACCGTGCTGCTCAGGCAATAATATGTGTCTAACATGCCACGAAATAAAGGGGTAAATTATGCATTCAAACACCTTTCCAAACACAGATAATATAGACACGGGTCTGTAGTTTTTCACAAGTGCCTTGTCATTAGACTTGTGTATCGGCACAACTAAAGCTTCCTTCCATAACTTAGGGAAGCAGCCTGTACATAGGGACATATTAAAAATCATAGAGAGAGGCTCCCCCAAGACCTCGCCACACTTTAAAACAAATAAGGAAGGCAGCCCGTCGGGTCCCGCTCCCTTACGAGGGTCAAGTCTTTTTAAAGCAGTTATAACAGAGTCCTTTGAAAATCTCAGCCGATGTAAAACCTGTGTGCATTGAGTTTCCTTAACTGTGTTACATGCATGACTAACACTACTACCTAACCCGGGATCGTAAACTGTAGAAAAACACGAGGCGAAAAGGTTACAAATGCCTTCCCCTCCACTAGATTTTTTATCTCCATATATCATACTTGAAGGATATGAACTATTGCCGTACCGTTTTTGCTTCAAGAAAGACCAAAATAACTTTGGGTTGGAAGTGATAGAAGATTCAATAGAACTGATATATTTTTTATATGTAAGCTGTGTCAATTGATTAATCCTATCCTTAAGCAGCTTGAATGAAATATTATCCATCGGGTTATGATACTTGGAATAACGAATACGGTATTTGTTTTTTTCCTGTAGTAGACGAATAAGATCCCTACTGAACCATGGCGGATATCTACGAGAATTAGGCTTTGACTTGGGTACATACATTGTTATTACTCTATAAATATTTTCATAGAATAACTCAACCATACTGTCGACATTGTCGCATCTAGAAAAAATGTCCTGCCATAATATGTCTTTCAGTTCCTGAATAATTTTACAATAATCTGCTTTGTGAAACTGAAACTTTGGCTCATGATTAGGGCCCAGGGTGTCCACGCATATGTTACAAAGCAAGTTAAATGCAAGAGGTGGATGGTATAAATCTACGTTACACAATGGGTCATCTGACATACTCAGCCTGTCCAGTGAAACATCAGTCAAAACAAGGTCAAGAATTTTGTTCTTATGATTAAGAATGCAGTTATATTGGTCTAAATTATTAAGAGATATGAAATCTAAAAGTTTTTGTTCGTAAATGCCGGTTTTGTTTACGGAAGCAACGAGTGGTGAGCCAGATGGGCCACTCCACTCAATACTGCTCAAGTTAAAATCACCCAGTATTAGCGCAGCATTGGAGTGCTCTAAAGCATAATTAGCTTTATCAAGAAATTGGTCCAATATATGTTTTTGTACGGGTGGAGGAATATACACCGCGCAAATAAAAAGTTTAACTGGCCGGTTGTTTATACATATATCAATGCTCACCCATACATCTTCACATTTGCTTTCGTAAACAGTAAGCCTAGAAGAGGCCAAGCGCTTTGACACGGCCACTAGAACACCACCACCAGACTTACTGTTGTGAAAACCACTAGTTTCGCGGTCACGCCTATATACCAAATAACGGTTACAAAACAATTCAGAGTCCAATATGTCGCCTGCCAACCATGTCTCACACAGTACAATGATATCATAATTACATGTCAACACATTCAAGAAAAAATCAGTAGTTTTAGTTCTCAAACCCCTTACATTTTGATAATAACACTTTATAGTATTAGAGAATGTTGATATTCAGTGATTATGATCACATGAGAAAACAAAGCAAAACATAAGTTGATCAAGTTAATCTATTTAGAACATCCATATTGCTAATAAATACTGATTCAGCCTCCGGTTGCTTACGTACGTATACTCGCCCTCCGCGCACCCAGACAAATTTATAATTGTTATATTAAACTGATGTCGCAGCGGGCGAACAATCGACTCAATGCGCGCCGCTGCCACTGCGCTGAGTGTTATGTGTTCGAATCCTACATGGAGTAATTATTTATGTGATTTACAATTTGTTCGTCTGAATTTGAGTGTACTTTGTGTCCGATAAATGAATGTCGTAACCATGGCTGCTGAAAAGCAATCGAAACGTCGGAGAAAGTGTAAATCTAAATCCTTACTAAAATTATAAAAGTAAATGTGACTTTGTTTGTATGTTACGCTTTAACTACTCGACCGATCATCAAGAAACTTCGCATATAAGTTGTCAGTTGGAACAAAAAAGGAAATAAGATATGCCTTTCATCCAAAATAAGTACTGTTACTAACCTAACCTACGTTTACGCGAGCGAAGCCGCGGGCAAATTCTAGTAGTTTAATAATTTTAATGCTTAAAATAGTAGTAAATTTTAACAGTGGTAGTTTCAAAACTATTTAATTATAGTGTATATATAAAATAAACAACACCGTAAAATCCGTTTAAAGTATTATAATTTCAATGCTTGTAAAGTACCCTGCGACATAGATAGTATTATTTCAGTATTATTTAAACAAAGAATTAAAAAAAAAAAGTAACGAAACAACTAAAATGGCACCCAACTCGGCTTAACTTGATCAAAAGGGTTTTAATGTGCCGCGGTTAGATTATTAACAACAACTTTAACATTAAGGGTTTATCCAGTTAAAACATCTGTCAACTTTGTAAATCCACCACAAATATTTTAATCACCGGTTTGTGCTGGGTTGATAATGTGCATAACTCATATATTATTTGTTTTAAATGTGACTGTTCAAAATGTTCTCATTCATTTGCAGAATTTTGATGTGCCATCCCATTACTGGAGCCAGTAATATATATAAAATTCAGCTATACATTCTAGTAATGACAGTCTGTTAAATGTTTATACATTTACGAGTACGGGCATACTCAACAATAACTTGATAAATCACGATTAAATAATCAAATAAAAAATAAATATATATTTTTACTAGCTGCTACCCGCGACTTCGTCCGCGTGGATTTGAACTAAACTGTGTTTGTTCAGTTCGCAAATATTTCTGTATGCTAAAATTAATGTAATTCATTTTCTTTGTGGGTTAATTATAATTTATTATAAAGGGATTTACGTATATTGGACGTATATACATTAAAATTATTATTATTTATATATATTTCTCTATTTGAATCGGATATTGTTCACTATTTCATAGGCTTTAATTTTTACCGTAGATTCCATATTCTTTTACTCAAATAAAAGTAGCCTCAGTTACTCATTATAACATCAGCATCTGCCAGTGAAAGTCCCGGCAAAATGTATTCAGCCATTTCAGAAATAAGCCGTAACAAACAGACAGGCAGACCGACAAACAAACGGACAAAATTTAAAAACTTTTTTTATAGGTACCTTATATACTATCGTATGCACTAAGTAAAAAGCTGTTATTTTGACATTACAAACAGACACTTCAATTTATTTGTATAGATTTAAAACTAAATAAGTACTATGCTTTTCAGACGTCAACATAATGGTTTTTAGATTTTATCCGCCTGTATCTACTCTATGTTCGTATTTTGATGTATGTTGATCAGTATTCATAGTTTGGTATCTATGTTAGGGCTTAAATTATATCATAGCCACTTTTTATTAAATCACGCTTAATAGAACTGACATTAATGTGGCATATTGTAAACCGCGTAAATAACTTTGTGTACGAATTATCTATGCGAACAAAAGTGACTGTCATCATCATTCAAAGTAACTTACTAAATATTTTAAATTAGTATGTATTGGGCCGCCGGCATATCTTACTATTCTTTATAAAAAGGTAAAATACACTATTATGTGCAGAAATCCACTATTTTACGTGTTATAAAAGTTCGCGCTAGCTCAAAACAAAAACTTCATCCAAATCTATAATTGGCCATATAAAACTGTGCCGGGCTAACTTTATTTTTCAATGGCCGGCACCTCGACGTAGATTTGTATAGAATTCTAAAAAGAATAGAACAGTCATCTCGTACTTGTGCAATCACTGCCAGTCGGTGAGAGTCGCCTAATTGAGAGTACTGTACAAACAGCGTTCAGTAACAACGTTTATTAATATTGTTTCTTAGCTTTATAATAACGAAGGAATTGCTATAGAGTAGTTCAAGTGAACTAGGATAATGTTGTTTCATTCATGATAACGCTAGCACAAAATAAACGTAAGAGAATTAATTTATTATATCATGTTGCGGCTTCTGTGTTTTACTAATATTGTAAATTTGAAAGTTTATTAATCTATGTATTTTGTCTCTGACTTTAAATGTTATAATTAATCAGTAGATACAGGTTTCGAGAGCCACAGCTTAATATGTTGTATTTGTAATGAACTCCTATGTAACTAGGTAAATTCAACCATATGACGTTGTGTTAAGTAATAATATTATTCGTCACATAAAATGTCCTTATCCAGCCCTCCGGCCAAATGATGTCGAACCCAGATTTCTCGATAGAATATGAATTAAGCAATGCCATTTAATTGTCATAACAACTCCTGCAATAGGAATAGTTCATGTGTCGTAGGAGACTTTACAAACATTCAACTAACTTACACAAAGAACACCCAGTATCGGCAAAACCATTTGTGGAACAAACAAATTTTTGGCCCGTGTGGGAATCGAACCCACAACACTCGGCGCAGTGGTAGCGGTAAGGCGACCATTTAAATCACTCCGTCATTCGTGCAGTCAAATTAATTTGAATAGCCTTTTATTTTCGTAATGAACTCCTTGGTAACAATGTAATAGGTACCGTAAGTTTCCTTGGAATCCACAATTTCTAGTAACTACAGCTAAGCAATAACGGTTAAGTTAATTTAGTTTCCTAAGGCTTCCGTAGACATACCATATAAGCCCTTATGGACTAAATAAACTTTAGCTTGCGTACTACATGCATGGATTAAAGTTGTAATACAATTACTTATGTAACAGGTAAACACTTCACGCCAACAATATAATTTATCTATCGATTCGTAATATGTAGCCCGCAGATTCGCTTTCGTATGAAACAATAGAGGTTGCCTTTGATTAACACTGATTTGATCGGTCGATCAGCGAGTTTGTCACACCAAATATATAGTGTCAATATGATACTGAGAGCTAGAGCTGTCACTCCTGTTGAAACATCGACTCTGTGGCGACCTCATTCAAACTTATACTTGACGTTACGAAATAAACTAATAAACACCGCTTTATTAAATTCCATTCACAGAAATAAATGCATTACAATGATTATTTTCTTGAGGCTCCGACATACTTAATGGTTACATGTTACATGCACAAGTTGAGTTGCATATAAAACGTAACCATTCAATTCGAGCTACTTGCGAAGAATATTAACTAGCGAATACACACAAGATTTTTAGTAATCATAATAATTTGTAAAAAGAACAAGAACACAAAAAACAAAGAACAGCCTATAAAATATATTATACTTTTAAAGCAGCATCACAGTACCATCAACTACCAGACACTAGCAACACAATTAGAGCTTGGCACTGAAACAGTAATAAAAATAAAATAAAAATAAGCATTAAAAATTGAATACTTACATCGAAGTTTGCCGGGTTTTCTTAAGCAATATTATCTGCTGTTTTGTAACAACGGTTCAAACAGATTATTTCCGCAAGTTTATCCCCAAGAGTCTGCGAACCACCTGTTCACGCTTCATTGCTCTGATTAAAGAGAATTTATTTTGAGATTTAATACATAAAGGTATAATAAATGTATTTAAATCCATAAATACATTTATTATACCTTTATGTTAATAATGTGTTCTCTATTGTGTTTTTCTTCCATGAATATTAATACAGTGTCTTTACTTTGATTTCATATACCTATTCGTTCATTTGTGCAAGCTTGTTAAAACTTCATTAAAATGGGTTTTGCGTGATACTGGATCAAACATGCAAACAGATAGACAAACAAACAACTTAACTCAATTGCCTCTAATTCATTACAACATTAGTTCTGTACATAAACTGTCTCGGTGGTGGGTATGTACAAGTGGGACATAACCACCAGCAATTTGAGAAGGATTCCATTGAGGTCATAGACCTCAAAATTGTCAAAATATTTCAGAATAATATTTTTTAAAGAAAATCAATGGACAGACGACGCCTCTTTATAGTTTTATAACAGTTTAGATTATCAGTATGTTTGTAATACAAGAGAGATAAGAAACAGAATATAGAAGTATATCAGCTATGTTTATAAACTGCTCTACTGTTGGCACGATACCTACTCTTCTTAGCATAAAAAAGGTTAAGACCATAATCCATCTGGCTAATCCAGAGCCGATTCCATCTCTTAAAATATTACGGAGAGCTATAAACTATACGTTACTGTAAACTTTCACGGCTAGAATGAATCTCTATAATTATAAGACCAAAGCAAATGTACGCATTTCTACCGAATATGATCCTCCGTCCCCCTGCGGTCAACGTGCCATCGAACTATAAATCAGACCCACATTTTACGACTACCCGCAACTTGTAGACAATTAGTCGAGCCGCGCATTAAACACAGGCTTGACCACACTTCGATTCCAACGTTTATTAATATGGTATGAGGGTGTCTATAAAACATGGCGAGTAATTTATATTGAATTAATTTACTTTAACTGGTTGCTTTTTACATTATAGTATTTGCTGCATGGGCATAAGTGAGGCAATTGATTGCCTTCTCAGTGCACCGAGTGCTGTGAAAAATCTTTGTTCCACAAACACTTGAGCGGAGGTAGGATGTTCTGTATCTATAGTTTAAATGTGTATAAAGTCTCTAATCTCTCTAATATTGTATTCTTGTTGACTAGGTGACGTATGTACCGACTAGTCAAGCGCAGTACTGTTTATTGCCTCTCTTTACAATCCCCATCACATTACTATTATCTATTATCTTTATAGAACTAAACAAGGTATATAGTATATATTTGCTTTAGCTGGCCAGTATTACTGTTATGCAGACAATATATCACATATCACACGTCGTCAGTTTGAATGGTCACTTTATGCAAATTACTCAAATACATAAGGTTCGGATTGTCCTGAATATCGATGAATTTATTATAGAAGGTAGATTTTGAGATACTCAGTATAATATGTGAGTTCATAAAATATATTAGTTTACTATAAATAGTTAAAGAGACAAGATTGTGCCTGTGTTCGGGTATAAATTGTATTTTTTTCGTAGCAGTTGAGGTTTAAGTCTGCAGTCTTAGAATAATCATCAATGATAAATAGTTCGATTTTATCCCACCGTTGACAATTATTTGGTGTGGCACAAAATGATGATGATGATGAAAAATGATTACGTTCCTACAGGTAACCGGCATAAGAGTAGAAACACTGTTCATTCCCAGAGTCGCTAATATACGAGTGATTCCTCTTCGTTTCGTGGTTAGTGTAACTGACTGCCACGGCTGAGATCACGGGTTCGATTCCCGCACAAATCAAACATTTGTGTGCATAAACATGGATGTTTGTCTTGGTCTTGGTGTTTCTATGTATAATATGTACGTATTTACAAAAAGAAAATAATAGTATATATGTGTGTTTCTCCATTGTCTAGTACTCATAGTACAAGCTCTGCTTAGACAGGGCTAGATAGTGTTGTGTATATGTGTTAGAATATTATTATTATCCCCCTGGTATAGCAAGTGATCATAGACTGTGGTAGCCACTACCAAAAAGTAAAATGATTACTACGTAAACAAGCGACTTTTACTTATGTAGTAGTACTAATGGCAGTACTGCAGTGCTGAAGTCATTCAGTTGTCACCGCTCGTGCCACCAAGTATTTATACGTTGCTTATAGTAATTATGATAAGCACGGTGCTTTCGTTACAATAGTAGGTGCTTCCATAATTTTATCAGTACTGTAAAAATATTACATCTTTAACGTTAATTCTTTCCATGATTGGACATGGAATAAACATTATATATTTAATTAATTATTCAAATTCACAGTAATCTAGTCAACAGATAGCATAACATTCGAAATGCCGAATGGATGAAACTTTCACAGAACTTCCAGTCCGAAGTTATTAAAAAAAATGTTGGAATAGTTTCCTATATGGTGGGTCTTAAAAGTTCTAAAGTTGTCAGCCTACGTTCTTGTGTACGCAATCTGGGGCACACAGACTTCGTGAAACTTTTACAATAAAAGTTTTGTGAATACTGTATGTGGTCATTTCTTTGTCACAAAATAGATGCTTAGACTTATTACATATTTTAGAGCTTAAGGATTTCTGTAAGATCGGAAATGTGATCTATTAATAACTACAAAGAAAAAACGCGTTTTGTCTGACAGGGTACTTGCCTATGTTTAATTTTGTAAATTATTTTACACACAAGAGCAAGTAACGATCAGAAGAAATCTCTTCGTGCAAAGAGTATTAAAATTGCAAAATAAGGTAGTATTTAATATTTTAAATTTAGATAAGATCAGATAAACACATTAAGATTAATATTATGTATTAACATACGTAATCTGATTATCTCGACTTGTGCGCTGATGGGATTATCTCTACACTATGTATGAATAATATTGTGCTCACTGCAAAACGTATTGTTACCGCTTATAAATATCTGACGAATGTAATAGCAGATTATGTTATCGTTTGCGAAGTGATTGCGGTATTGATGCTTGAACTTATCAACTTACGAAGATGTAAATTAAGTAACTTTAGTAAATTTATCAACTTTGACGGTCATAAGTGTTACTTTGTGACTTAAATGAATAAGTGATTTTATTATTTATTATTTTAATAGAGTGAGATCGATAGATTTCAAAACCCAGGCCCGAGTATAATTTAAGAATGGGCGTATGTGATATATAATAGACGTGTGTTACTACCGAGAATTTCTATTCTCGGTAGTACGTTGTAGTTCATTGGGATTTCATTCCCCTATATTACCTCGAACTTTTCGTTGTGTTGTTTTTGATTTTGCTTAGCAAGACAATATAAGAATATTTTATTGTATTCCTGAAATCAGTTATCAGATATTACCTTAGATTATAAACATATATTAAACCTTTAAAGCGCGTTATAAATCAGATAAGAGTAGGAATCGACTACCAAAAAAATGCCTTTTGCCTTTTTTTATATATAACATCATTTAAAACTTTCTTCGTTATAAACAGTGTAAAGTACGGAATATTGCGCGCTGCGTTTCTGCTAAAGGTAACAAAAATAATAATAATAATAATATAGCCAAGAGCCTCGATCACCATCTAAAGAGGCTCGCGTTGGGTGCTTGGATCAAGGGTTTGATGCAGAAGGCAGTGCTATTAGATACGGCACGCATTGTGAGGAGGTTCCTATCTCTGGAATCCTCACCATCGGCAGCTTGGGCCCTGTTCCAAATGCCGGTGGGGTACCATGTATTTTATATTTTTCAATGTATTTTTTATATAATATGTATATTTAAAAATGTAAAATATATTGAAAATATTTGAATAAAAAGTATAATAATAATAATGTTTATTTCTCAAGAATGTAAAGTGCAGTAATAATAATTATTTGTGAAACAAATCTGTCCTAAGAAGAGAAAATAGAGAGAGCGTCTGTCACTACAGACAGCGCTGAGACGAGACGCATCCGCAAACTTAGCGTAGTCAACACTTCTAACAACTTTGAAATCTCAATCAATAGGTTACTAGGTATTGCTCGCAGCTTCACTTAGAAACACTTCTCCATGGATGAAAGTTTATGTACTTTTTAGGGTACCATAGCCAAGTGGCAAAAAATGGAACCCTTATGGATTCGTCATGTCTGTCTGTCTGCCTGTCCGTCCGTATGTCACAGCCACTTTTTACCGAAACTATAAGAAGTATGCTATTGAATCTTGGTAAGTAGATGTATTCTGTGAACCGCATTAAGATTTTCACACAAAAATTTATAGGAAAAAACTATAAATTTTAGGAGTTCGCCATATTTAGAACTGAAATTCAAAAAAAAATTTCATCAAACCCGACCGTGTGGGGGTCTATGAATAGGTCTTCAAAAATGATATTGAGGTTTCTAATATAATTTTTTCTAAACTGAATAGTTTGCGCGAGAAACACTTCCAAAGTGGTAAAATATGTGTCGCCTGTAACTTCTAAAATAAGAGAATGATAAAACTAAAATAATATATGATGCACATTACCATGTAAACTTCCACCGAAAATTGGTTTGAACGAGATTTAGTAAGTAGTTTTTTTTTAATACGTTATAAATCATAAACCGCAATTTACCTTTCATTCAATCAACTCAAATATAAAAATTAAAAAAACAAAAAACATTTAATTTCGTAAACATAAACCTTATGCATAAGCCGTGAACCATTATTTTCTAATAATAAATCTATAAAAAATACACTGTTATTAAAACATCGCTCAAAGTTACAACGAACTACAAGAACTCTTATATTATGTTACTTGCTGCTACGGAACCCGTCATGGGCGAGTCCGACTCGCACTTGGCCACTTTTTTGTACACCTGACAATGTGTATGCGAAATTGCATGATGGTCGATTCAGAAGATAAAGCGTGAAAGCGTAACAAACAAAATCACTTACGCATTATAATACATATTACCAAATTTTGTCCACGGCTCGTCCGCATGAATGTAGATTCTGTCAAAATTTTCTATTCCTCGGGAATAGACCTTTTTCCTGGATGTAAGGTATTCTGGTTGGCGTAACAAACAAACTAAAATTAGTTGGGATTCTGTAAATTTTAATTTCATATTATATGTTTGTTTCGTTAAAAATTTCATATCTCCGTAGTGTGAGTTCTGAGTGAGACCGCTGCAGTAAACAAAATTTGTACCGCCGCTAGCTGTTATGTAACGCTATTGTGAAGCATCGCCGCAAGATACACTCAATTTCAATCTAAGTTAAATATTTACCATGTGACTGAGTCAGTCGGCTGTATACTGGGAGATTTGATGGTACCGCAAGCTTTCAATAAATTGGCACACAACTTTAACAAATCGATTTTAAAGTTATGCAGTGATAATCTGTTCGAAATTTGTTGCGAGAATTCTATTAATGTGACAGAAATCGTACCGTCTTGTTATATTTGTGGTTTTGTTATTAACGGGTTTAATTTTGATATTGACCGCAGTATTAAAAATAAATTAATAAATGTTTTATCTATTATTATTTTATTCACTTCAGGTAGTCTAAGTAGCTTCTCGTTCGAGGCTGCGAGCCTCCTCGCCGGATCGATGCCATGGGACTTGGAAGCGGCGCTCCTGGCGTCGCTCTATCGTTGGCGCCAGGAGGCACTAGCTCGGGGCGAAGGACCGGATCCTCCAGCTATCAAGGCGGCGAGGTCCGAGCTCCACCAGGTCCTAGTGGCGAATTGGAAGGAGCGACTTGTGCACCCCAGTGCCGGGCACGCCACGATCGTGGCGGTAAGTCCCGTGTTTCAGGAGTGGCTGGAGAGACAGCATGGCACCCTCACCTTCCGGCTGACACAGGTTTTGACTGGCCACGGTTGTTTTGGCCGGTTCCTGTGTCGTATACGCCGGCAAGAGACGCCCGGTTGTCACCACTACGGCGACTGCCGCGACGTTATTGAGGACACGGCGCTGCACACTTTGGCGGTTTGCCCCGCCTGGACATCGCAGCGTCGTGATTTGATCACGGCAGTCGGATCGGTTGCCCTCTCGCTCTCGGCCGTAGTTCAGTCTATGGTCCGGAGTGAGAGGTCGTGGAACGCCGTCGCCTCCTTTTGCGAGGAAGTGATTTCCATCAAGGAGGCAGCGGAGCGGGAGAGGGAGCGATTAAACCCTCTCCCCAACCGCAGAGCCGGGCGCCAGAGGGCGCGAGATGACCTCCAGCCACCCTGAAGTTTGACCTGGGGGTGGCGGGCTTTGTGGGCCTGCCCGCCATCCGTTCAGCACCAGGTCCGAGAGGCGGCGTACGTGTTCCCACGCGCGCCTCTGTGTCGAGTCCGTCTCCCCTCTTTTAAGAGGGGGGACAGTAGGGTTTCCTAGTGGCGTGAAGTCTGCCTATTATGGGTAGGTCTTGTTGTGTAGTGGCCTGCCGTTTCACACGGCGGGCCGTAACCTCGGCGGGGTCGCGACCGCATGCGAAAGCGATTCGCGCGGCCCCGTCTATAGTGGTTGTGTCGAGGAACACCGTGATAGATTTAGTCGGTATTCCGGGAGGTACTTTACTATTATTTCCATCTTTCTTTTACTCCGGCGAGTCCGACATAATCCCTCCGCCCGCCCTCGCGGAGGGATATGCGTCATAGCATTCCCCCACGTAAAAAAAAAAAAATAGTCTACGTAGCTGATGTCATTTTTTTTTAATATATCTGCAATGAGCCAATACTGCTTTGATACAGAAATATAATAATATATTAGAATATAAATATAATTATACAGTATAGATAGAATTAAAACCTGAACACTGGAGTACAATTCGATTAAGAATCTGTATGTTAATATGTGAACCTAAGATAAGTGTATACGACATGTTATATTAGTTAGTATCAAATAAAAATTATGAAGTACATGTTAATTCTTCTTTGCAAATAATCGCACGAATATTCGGGCAGTACGTACAAAGTAGCAACAAATTTAAAACTACTAAACGAGTGCAACGAGTTCATTTACTAAGTTTTTTTCTGCCGCCGTATAACTTACGTCTTTACATGCATGAATTAGGTTCACTTATTCTTCTTCGTTGCAAAGTTAGTGGATATACATTATCTATGCCAACACGTTCCAGTGACTGATGCAACGTATCTTTTGAGTAAATGATGCAAGGAGTTCAACATTGTGAACAAAGCCTTTCAATAGCCGCGACACCAAAAACATTATATCTATAATATATCTGCAGTAAAAAATAAATACTCGGTTTAAGAAGTTACGAAGCCAATACTCTGCCTATTGACAAAAGTATTTAGCACACGCAGGTGGGCACTTTTTTCATACAATTCGCCTAATTATCCTGACTTTAGTATACTAAATTCAGGATAATGGGGCTCATACTGGGCTTTAAACACAAAATGTAAACATTTTGTGTGTGAGTACGAAATAACTACACTGGAACATGGAGACAACTACCATCTTAGTCTCCCCGTGACCATGGCTGCTGAAAAGCAACCGAAACGTCGGAGAAAGTTGATTAATAAACAACGCGATAAAATCCGTATGTAGTAGTTTAATTTCAATGAATAACATTCGCGTAAACAGAAGACAATATTATGTGAGTACAAATTTGTGAATTTTTAAGGCTCCATTTTTTTTATTTCCGCCGCTCCGGATACATGGTTGGTATACATTTGTTGTTTCAACATGTGTCTCGTATTATATTTGAATAAAACAAATCACTCACGCTCACCATGATGCAGATAATTCCGTTTTATTTGGAGGTGAAAGTAGTAAAAATAAATACTGATAAACTTTAAAACAACAATACGCGCAAACATACTTGAAAACTTAACTTACAAAATATAAGATTTAATTCTAATTAATTATTAATCGGTTGAAAACTAGTATCATGCTAGAAAGTTCTATTCAATGTAATATCTGTTCGAGAATTAGCAACGTATCGTAAAAGATTTAAGTAAATAGTTAGTAATACTGTAATCATCTGTTCACGTCCACTGACCTGAGACACTCGTAATCGGTTTGCAAAATCAAAATGACATTACGTCGCAAAAGAAATCCGCAACGTGCAGAGACCAACAGACTTTTGTTAAACTGTATCATTTGATGATATCACTATGAAGTGATGACATCAATTGATTGCAATTTATTATATAGCTAATTAATAATATTCTGTGTAATTTACATTACAATAATGAAATAGCAACCATTGGCCAATTTATTTACCGTCACAATAAGTAATTTTTTCGAAAATAGAAATGTCCCTTGTCTTATTTGTCATACCATGAAAAGGACGTGAGGTTCAATTTGACGATACTAAGTTCGCCTTGGACGCTATTTATATATTTGTTTGTTTGGAAACTAATCATTTTTTTATAGAATACATGCAAAATATTTAGCACAAATTTTCCACTTGTGTATATGGACATATTATGTATATCATCTTTTTAAATGTAGAGTCTGCCATTTCCAGTAGCGTTTTGGCTAATGACCTAAACTTTTCCAGACAAGTTTTTAAATAAGACTGGTAATATTACATGTATTTTTAATTATTGCAGGTGCTGGTCTGAATACTGTTCAAGACATCGTAAAGCAGTATGCCATAGTTTCGCTGATTTCGTATGTATCTTACCCACATTCAATTATTACCCAATTTTGACATTTGATGTTTGTTTGAGATAAAATTTAACCACTACAAAATATACCAAACAACGATATTCTCAAAGCTGTGACCACAAATACCGGATAAATAACTTTGATGCAAACCAGCTTCTATATTAAATAATGCTCTACTTACGAAGTTCAAATATAGCTATAATTTAATCTATAATCGATTAACGAGTTTATAACTAGTAACAGTTCAACACTATTCCCAGTGAGGCAGCAGCACCTAACTTTAAATATAAATATAATAGGAACTGTATTACCTAAACAAATTTCGAAGTGACGTCATGACGGCATGTCGTATAAACGAACATACCGCGCCTATAACTTATGTCTCATTATAAGATGTTATTGTATGGTGTATTATAATTTTGTGAATTAGGCAACATTCATGTACCATACAGGCATAACCTCCTGCCTTTATTCTTTAACCTCTGCTTACCTATAATACCTGTATAACACCGATATTATGTGATGATCCGACCTGAGGTCTAAAATAATCGATTAACTTAAAAACTTAATATTGTAATTTTACTACTACAACTTTAAACTATATAAAAAGGTTGTCCAACATTTTGGATAGGAAAGGGGAGAGCGGGATAAGGTGGAATAACTCTTCAGAGCACTCCCCGTGGTATATTCTGTAGAAACATGCCAAAGAGGCAATATCCCTACGGAGTTGCAGAGGTTCCAGTAAATTCGTGACCTCGGGATCTCCGATGATACGGACAGCCCGCCGCTGTAACCTGTCAAGAGCGTCTAGCAAGTACTGCGCGGAGCCATCTCAAAGATGAGAATAGTACTCCACGCAAGGGCGCACTTGTGCCTTATACCATAGGCACAGCTGCCCAGGCGCGAAGAACCGCCTCACCCTGTTCGCAAAGATCCATACCTAAGATGGAGAGGCTGTCACGTATCATCAGTGGGGTGTTCTTCAGATATGGGAGGGGAAGGAATGGAGACTTTTTTGTTGAGAATGCGCATGTCTGGGTCTTCTTGGCGTTCAACTGGACCAAGTTCTTCGCACCCTATTCAAAGATGCGGTTCAAGGTTTGGTCAAGTTCAACGACAAAATCCTGCCTTTTCTCCTCAACCTCAGCCTGTTTGGCCCCAGGACGTCCGAGATATCACCCATGCACGGTACTGTCATCTGCATAACAATGTATGTTGCCGAGATTAAACATATCATTGATATGCAGAAGAAAGAGCGTAGGGGATAAGACGGACCCCTGAGGCACTCCTGCATTGACCTGCATAAATTTGGAAGCGCGACTGTTGCAAAGGACCGGAATACGACGCTTCTGCAGGAAACTTGCAATCCAGGTGCACAGTTGCGGGGGCAAGCCATATGCCGGAAGCTTGGAAAGAAGAGACCGGTGCCAGACTCTATCGAAAGCTTTGGCTATGTCTAGGCTGACAGCCAAAGACTCGCCGTGCATGTCCATAGCCTCACCCCAGAGGTGCGTGACGAACGCTAGAAGATCACCCGTTGATCGTTTAGTCCGAAAGCCGTATTGGCGATCATTGATCAACGAGTGATCCTCCAAGTAGCAGACAATTTGGGTGTTTATAATCCGCTTGAACACTTTGGAGAGCACCGAGGTGATAGCTATGGGTCGATAGTTGCTTGGCTCGGAACGGTCCCCCTTTATGGGAATCGGTTGAACGATCGCCTCCTTCTAAGCCTCAGGCACAGTGCCTGCGGCGTAAGACGTCCGGTATAGGCGCGTAAGTGTGGGACACAACTCCACTGCACATTTTTTGAGGACCACAGCTGGGATGCCGACAGGTCCACTGGCTTTTCGAACATCAAAAGACTGCAATATCGCACGTCACGTTGCCTGATACGTTTATCAGGCATGGTGTAGCCGCAGTTGGCGATGTTAGGCGGCTGCGAACCACAGTCATCGATTCGGGAGTTGGCCGCAAAGAGATTTGCAAGCAGATCTACTTTCTCTTGCGGCCGATGAGCCAGTGATCCATTCGGATATCTCAGAGAGCCAGTGATCCATTCGGATATCTCAGAGAGCCAGTGACCCATTCGGATATCTCAGAGTGCCAGTGATCCATTCGGATATCTCAGAGAGCCAGTGATCCATTCGGATATATCAGACAACAAGAAACAATTCAACAAAATTTTCCGCGCAATTCAGTGGCGCACGCGTTAATGTAGATTTTGTCAAAAAATTTCTATCCTTCGGGAATGGCAGTATTTTATTTGGATGCCTTTTCATACCATAATATGTAATTTTCCGTACCGCTGATAACGTGTATGCAAAATCTCATGATGGTCGGTGGAGTAGTTAAAACGTGACAACGTGAAAGGTAAAGAAACAAACAAACTCACATTTGCATTTATAATAATACTTAGGAAGATAAGATTTATTTTCTTGTATTTATTAAATTTCGCAGTAACCATATTTTATGCAACATGAGTGACACAACTGACACAACACAATTTTATGACAATCTACATTTCCACTAATAACTATATAAGCATTTCACAGTATTTTTAATGTCCGTCAAAGGTTACATTTATTAGACACAGCATCCATATGATAGTTAGTTTAGATAAATTCGATGTCCGGGTCTGACATAGTGTTATTGAGTTTCCTGTCAAAAAATCTCTCTAGCACAATTAACCTAAAATTAAAGTTACCAACATGTGGATGTAATATACCTCTGCCTATTCTTTCGGGGATATAGGTTCACTGTATATTATACATATGTACTAGGCAAAGACGTACTAGGTATGCAATGTGTTGAGGATTAATGTTTAATACTGTTACGTATTAACTCTACTGCTACCATGCAATATATTCTTGCACGTCACCGTCATCGAGATTGCATAAAGTTTTTCACGTTTTCAAAGTCCCTACATTGAATTTCATTAAAATAGCAACGCATCACCTCCACCACCTTTTGCTTTATTGTTACATAATTTATTTGACAGTACTCCCATTGAGTAAACCATTTCATTGTTCTTGTGTACAATGCCATTTGTCGCGAAATGCTGAGAGAATTTAAATAGGTGCTTGTTTCTCAAAAAATACTTGTATAACTGAAAAAACAATGAGTTGCTTTTCTTTTTCATTTTCTACTTGTATTATGTTTAAGCGAATTTTATACATTAAGACAGAGACAAAATTCCTAAACGGTAGTTTAATTTTAATAGTTTCATTTCAAAATCTACCTCATATTATCAAAAATCAAAACAAATAATCGTCATTCTTTTTCAAATACTTTCTGTGCACTACGTTTATAATCAAAGCAGTTAAATAATATAAATACGAGTGGAAACTCAACGGGATCAGTTTCAATAAATAACAATTTCAGTAATACGCGCATATTTCAGCACATATTGACTCAATGTTCGATATTTTCAATAAATCCGCACGATCCCCTGTGGCGAGTTCGTTTGATTGTTTCCTGATTTCGGCTTTATGTTCTAATGAGTTGAGGTTTTCAATGGTTCCTAACAATGATGTATTCCCCGTTTTGTAATACATACCCGTAAATACATGTAAGAAATAAATTCTCTTTATGAACATGGTTGATTATACAGTCTTCAATATAGAAATTATTATCTATTTACCTATCCTAATAGACGTTTAGAATTTTTATATATCTGTCTGCTTGTTAGTTGCGTCAGATATAAGTCATTAAAACAAAATTGATAAAGTGTTCTCATTTGGTACCTTGAAGTTCAACTTAAAATCTATGCTAGTAAATAATACAGTGATTAGTATTCATTAGTCAATATTTATATTTATGTTAGTTAAACGGTTGTGAGCCCAAAGGTTGAAAACGCAGACGCGCGAATTGCGTTTTGACACAAGGTAGTGAAGTAGGTAATTGGGCGATTCATTCAGCAGGAGATGTTATTGTACGGTAGTTGTTTTTAGAATAAGAAGGGTAGGTAGAAAACACATTCCTATTAACGATGTATTCAAATTGACCGAATTTTGACACATTTGATTGTGGTTTAGTACAAAATATATAAGGCACAGGAGCGATAGCCTAGTTTCGGACTGCTGTCTGACTGCCACGCACAAGTCCCGTGTTCCAAGCAAGGGTCCTCTGGGAACAAAGGACCTCTGACATTTTTTAGTTTAGTGCGTATGGAATTGTTTATTAATGCTTGCTTAAACGGCGACGGTAAATATCTGGGAGAATCCAGCTTTTCTGAGAGTTATACATAATGGTCTCGAAGATGTGTGAAATCTGCCTACCCGCGGTGGTCAGCCTGGTGGACTATACGGGTATATATACCAAACACAGAGAAGAGGCTCGTTGCCTAGCAGTGTGACAGCTTATAAACATTATTTACTTATATTTTTATATAAATATACAAACAGACGGATAGACAAATAAAATTACAAAGACAAATTTTAAATTGCTCTAAATAGGTAATCACAATTAATTATAAAAAAATATATTTAATATACATTCCCTCAGCAGCTAGTGTATAATAGTATAAATTTGCTATCCTACCATATTATAATTAAAATATTTCGGGTGTTGGTTTGCTTGTTACTCACTGACGCGGATCGTTCTAAGGATTTGGATAAATCTTGCCACAAAGATAAACCATTTCCTTGATTAACACATAGGATACTTTTAATTTCGGTATGCATTCCACTCACGCGAGCAAAACTGTAGGCACAAACTACTTAAATATTAATTTACATTAAGAAAACGAGAAAGCATATAACGAATTCTATATTAACTAGTCTGCTATAAAATTTAATGGAGGATAAGGAAAAACTCGAGCGAAGTCTTTGAACCAATTGAGCACGAAGGATAAATATTTACAATATCCCAAAATGCTCCCATTAAACCAACTCTCGAGCGAAAGCCATTCTTTTAAGAGCACAGTATTATAGAAAATGGTTATACGGAACTTTTCCTACTATTCAATTAGTTTAATGATCGCTGGAGTCGCTTAAAGTTACCCATACCTTTATAAAAATCTTGATATTGTTTGCTTGATTTCATTCAAGATGGTTATTAAAGGAAAGTCATATAAATTTCAATTATCGTTAAGATTTAACAAAGAAATGGCAACGACACGTTTATGTTAGATGGCAAACAATTTCATAAGAAGGCATATATATAAGCAGTCTCACGCCGGTATGTCTGAAAGTTTTACATCCACATTTTCCAGCTATGGGTATAGGTCCAGAACTATAAGATGAATTGAGGGCGTCTAAAGCAGTCTATCACATATCCAGACTCTATGGTGCTACCAAAAAACGAACACTATTAACTAACAAAAAACCCAATTACAAACAATCAAAAATCGTTTATTCATTTAGGTCTGAAAATCAATTGGTGAGTGAGATTACTAAATTACTGTAGCTACATTTAGGTTAGGCACTAGATTCAGGTTACAGTTTGCACGGCCTAAGAATCAAACTCGGGGCATATAATACATTTACGCCACGGGATGATAAAGCAGTATATAGTTTCATTATTTAGTTGTAAATTATTATACTTCGTATATAAACAAAGGTCTTTGAGAGGCTGGTCAAACAACATTTGTCCGTCATTACATTCACTTGATCAAGGGTCAATAATCTCAAATCTACCACGGCCCTTGTTTACATAGCTGAAGTGATTTATTTTATGTTTGATGTAGAACTAACTGACGGTCAGTTCAAAGACGGTATTCGGTATTAAGTTTCAGTTAAATGTTTTCACAAAGCAAGCACAATCTATAAAATTATAGTATAAGTATTGTAAAATAGCAAGTATGAGATATTTTATTATTGTAGCTAATTGAAGAATAGATTTAAACTATTGCCGTAAGCAACTAACTTTTACAGTGATTAATTGCCGAAGGCCATTTAATTTTTCTTTATAAAGACAACTCCCACTTTAGTAATAGTTTTTGTGTCGTGGGGGACTTAATAGACATTTAACTTATTTAGACTGCACGGATGATGTAGTGGTTTAAGTGGTCGCCTCGCCACTGCCACCGGGCAGTCGGTCGGGTATGTGTTCGTCACTGCGGCGCATTTGCGAATAGTTGTGTACCGAGTGTATACCGAACTCGAGTCGCGTAGATATAACTCGCGTTCCGATCGTTTGTATGAAGATAGAATACTAATAGATAGCATTACCATGAAAACACAGATTCAGAACAAGTATTTGTAGGCCACAATTGTTTGTTCTATGTGGAAATCGAACCTACAATTCTCGGCACAGTGGCAGTGGCGAGACGACCACTTAACTTAACTCTCGATTGATTCGTATGCCTCATGCACTGGGCTACCACCGCGTTATTCCATCTTTTAGTGACAGTTACAGTCCAAAATCGTTTCTACTATGTATATGCGACGGTGTGGCCGTAATTTTGCAATGAACAATAGCTTTAACACAATTCCCGCACCAGGATTAATTCCTGTATCGCAGTTTACATTACCTAAACAACGATTTGTGGATTATAGAAATTTTGCACCATGTGCGCCCAGTTTGGTCCCAACCGTTCCTTCGACCAGAGTAGTTGAGAAGTGTAAATCTATGTGTGTCATAATTTAATATTTAACAAATCATTTTTATTGTAATGCATAATAATGATTTTAAAAATATTAGTATGCAGTACATATGAATAAAATTAATATATCCATATATACTGACTATATGGATATAATTCAATTTTCATCACATCTAAAATATGTAATTTTATCATAACTCAATAAAAGGTTGGTTATATCAATTTGCGTTTAATGCAATCCTTTTCTGCAATTTATTTATACAAATGGCAACTATACATTTTCTCGTTAAGTTATTATCAATAAAACGATGACCTCTATTTTATATGTTTTCGATATTGCTGCCTCAACGATTTCCCCGGTGATAATAGTTTGTAAACTACATTTACATAATTGATGGTAATATTAACCGTTCCAATAAAAAACAATTAAATCACTTAGATTTTATTGTGTTTTATTGGAATGGTTAAAATTTATCTATAATAATTATATTATACTTAATACACTTTATTTGACTCATATTGCTTTGTTAGTGTAATTATATAAATGGTGATAACTGTAGAACGTGATAAAAAAATTTTGACTCCCGCAGAAAGAAACAGATTTATATATGGAATTTATAATTTAACATTATAAATTCCATGTGTTGCTGATTTATTTAATTATTTGAGAATACTAACATTCGTATACACCGTTACATATATTGTAGACACACAAGTAAAATATAATAAGTGTAACAAAAATAATTAAAGGCAAACACAACATGCAAATAATGAACACAAACTAATTGTAGGTACTAATACTAAACTAAATCATAAGCGAAATTAAATATAAAAGATGAGCAGAGTAAGATTAAACGATTGGGTGTTTGCTATATTTTGTGTAAGTGTGGATCGAAACATGCGGAGCGAGTCTACATGTATATTTGCGACATCACTATATTCATTTGCTCCAGTTTCTTTTAATATTATAGATATTTATCCTTTCCTTTATTATAACAATGTATGCAAAGATCAATGACGAGAAATAGGGAAAAAATAGCCTACCTGCTACGCAATATAAAACATAGCCGTGTCAATAAAGCAGAGTGTTGTCAACATCTGTGCGTCAAGCGCACACCACCAACAAACGTCGCGAGATCTAAATAGTAGGGGATGACGTCAATCAATCTGACGTGCACACGAAATACGAGCGCTGTCATTCATATGAGGAAAATATATCATTTATGTGGCAACAATCCTCTTTGCGAATCCTTATACATTATCGATCGAAGATATGACTGAAATTAGTTTTGTAGCTACCTTTTATGATTTATGAAAGACTAGATTTTTATAAGTCGTTCGCGTGATTGTTGATTTAGTCAGAAAAATCTACCCCTTAGGAACAGTAATTTTCTTGAATGAAAGGTATCCTATGTCGTTTTCTGAACCCCTGGCAAAGTGTATGCGATATTTTATGATGATTAGCTTAGTAGTTAAGGCGTGGAAGCATAAAAAACAAAGTCACATTCGCATTTATAATATTAAGTAAGGATAGATAGGATTCCAATGCCAGCGTACGCAAAGTTACCAAATACTAAGAAGTGAACTTATTTATTTCATCCATCGGCAGACGGACACTTGCATCCAGGCTCAATACTTTATCATTATGTCTAGTTATGTTAAGCTGATAGGTAAAACACACTATGGAATAAATTAATACTCAGTACTTCAGTTAATTATTAGTTCTATGATGCGTAATTACTTAGTAATGAGTTTGTCGTATATTGCCACACAAGATGTAATCTTCGTGTGGGAGTTGTTTTGTTTAAGAGCAGAGTAAGAATAAGATATTTATTTATGATATTACATAGAAAGCAAAAGCCATGCCTAAAATGAAATCATTTAGTGTAGAGCAAAACACTATTTTGAAAATATTTTATTACAACGTTTCGCCTTTTGATAAATACATTTTTGTCAAAGTTATCAATTTATGAATTTATATAGACGATACTTATATTAAAAAAATGTGCAAGGCATACAATCACATTGAAGTTATTTGTAATAATTACAAGAAATATAAATAGCTTATTAAATATAAAGCTCATTACTAAGTAATTACCATGCCGTGTGGTGTCCGGCGTTAGAATAGCACCACCCCCTACCAAAGGACAGAGGTGTCGTAAGAGTCGACTGAAGTCCATGGGCGTAAATTTTCGACCTTACGCTCTTACAGGGGAGATGGGCCTCTAAGCATCGGTTTGCAACCCATCTAGGAGAAGGAAAACTCCGAAATTCAACCCGGAATGGAGTCTCCGATTGGCGCAAGTAGAGTTCAACTCGAAATTAGCGGCAGACCCCTGCAGCCAACCTGGCTCCACATGTATTGGCTTGCCTTTCCTGTGGTATCAGCCAGCAAGGCCGAGAGGGTAATGCAGGTCCTGGGCAACACTGCGTTTCCTTAACCCCGTCCCAGGCGGTGTTATGTCTGTGGAGAGGTCACTCCACCCATGTAAGTTCTGCTGCGTGGTCAACAACACGGAAAGTGGCAGTTACCAGTTATAAGTCTACACATATGGGCGTAAGTGTGGACGCTAGGGGTCACTTTCGACAGTGGGAGGGCCCATCGAAGGTCCAATGTTCGGTTACCGCCCGCTTCAAGCCGGGCAGCCCCCGGTCAGTAAGGTATCGTTCCGTCCCGGCGCTGGTCTGCTCCTTTAGGGTGTAGGGAGCACTAGCTTTTGGCTAGATGGCTGGTACCGTTATTTATAACACCTACTGATAAAAGAAAGCAGTGCAAAACTTCGCGCCTCCAATCCATGCGCATTGCAACATGGAATGTCCGTACTATGAGGACAGGCCTCCCGAATACCTGTGGAGGCTCACAAGTATGCAGCACGCAAGACCTGCGCAAAACTGCTGTAATCGGTGTAGAATTAAATAAATTAAACATCTCGGTTTGTGCCTTGCAAGAAACCAGACTACCCGACGAAGGTTCACTGCGCGAGTCCCTATACACATTTTTCTGGAAAGGAAAAGACTCTACTGATGTTCGCGAGCATGGAGTTGGTTTTGCGGTCCGAAACGACATTTTATCCGCCATTGAGAGCCCTCGCGGGATTTCGGAGCGCATAATGGTCTTAAGGCTCAATAGCAGTTGTGGGTTTGTTTCCCTTATCTCTGCCTACGCTCCGACTCTAACATCTTCGGACGAGTCTAAAGATCGTTTTTACATTCAACTAGCCGAGACAGTTAAAAATGTCAGCAGTGGCGATCACCTCTATATTTTAGGTGACTTCAACGCTCGTGTCGGTCGGGATCATTCCGCTTGGCCAAGTTGTATTGGTTACCATGGAGTTGGCAACATGAACGACAACGGCCAACGCTTACTAGAGTTTTGCTCGAAGCACGGGTTATGTGTAACCAATACATATTTCAAGGGCAAAATGACCCGTAAAGTTTCCTGGAAACACCCGCGATCCGGCCATTGGCATCAACTAGATGTAGTACTTTCCAGAACTAAGGATCTCCGTGAAATTCTTCATACACGTACCTTCCATAGCGCCGATTGCGACACCGACCACTCTCTTGTGGCAGCGCGCGTGGCTATCACTCACAAGAAGATTTATTCGTCCAAAATGCCAGGTAGAAGAAAGATAAACCTTTCTAATATCAGGAACGACGAGAAAGTCCGAAAATTTGAGCGTATGGCTACCGCAGAACTTGATGCCTGGGACGCTAATACATCTATAAGCGTCGAGTGGAACAACGTCAAAAAACTACTGACTGATTGCGCCAGTGACGTTTTCGGTCAACTGAAAACAAAGTCACAGGACTGGTTCGCAGAAAATGCTGAACACCTACAACCTTTGCTGGACTCAAAGCGTAATGCTGCTCTAAGGCACCGCATCTCTCCCTGTCTAGAGACCGACAAGGCTCTTCGAGCGAGCAAAGCAGCTCTACAACGAAGTGCCCGATATTTTGCGAACTTATACTGGTCGAGTCTCGGTAATGCAATTCAAATGTGTGCAGACAGAGGAGACATTAGTGGCGTTTACGAGGGTATCAAACGGGCTCTAGGACCTGTTATTAAGAAGACGGCTCCTCTAAAGGACGCAAACGGTGCTATCATCACAGATAGCCAAAAACAGCTCGATCGTTGGGTCGAGCACTACACAGGTCTCTACTCACGTCCTATATACCTACAACCAGAGGCTGCTCAATGCATGCCCAAACTGGATGTATTGAGTGAGCTAGATGACCCACCGTCTGTAGAGGAATTCATCAAGGCTGTTAAACAGCTTAAACGCGGCAAGAGTCCCGGCGGTGATGGCACCCAAGCCGAAATAATAAAGCTCCAGTGCATGAGACCGATACTGCATAATCTACTTTGTAAGTGCTGGGAAGCGGGAGAAGTGCCACAGGACATGCGTGATGCTAACATCGTCACATTATACAAAGGGAAAGGAGATCGTGGCGATTGTAACTGTTACCGTGGCATTTCTCTTTTGAGTATAGTTGGCAAGCTTTTCGGCCGAGTCGTTCTGTCTAGACTCCAAAAACTTGCAGATCGCGTATATCCTGAGGCACAGTGTGGATTCCGTTCCCAGCGGTCCACAGTGGATATGATTTTTACGCTTCGTCAGTTACAAGAGAAGTGTAGAGAGCAAAAGACTCCTCTGCTTGTGGCGTTTGTTGACCTTAACAAGGCCTTCGACACGGTCAGCAGGGAGGGTCTGTACTCGGCACTGGAGAGCATTGGATGCCCTCCTAAAGTCCTGAGCCTCGTCAAATCATTTCACGAGGATATGAAAGGTGCGGTAGTGTACAACAGTAGCACATCTGAGCCGTTTGACGTTTGCGGAGGAGTACGCCAAGGTTGCGTTTTGGCTCCTACCCTGTTTGGAATATTCTTCTCTCTTATACTGCGCACAGCTTTTGGTAACGCCAAACAGGGTATTCACTTATATACGAGGACAGACGGAAAGTTATTCAACATCTCCCTCCTCAAATCTAAGAGAAACCGAGAGGACCTTTTCGTCGACAGTCTCCTTTTTGCCGATGACGCAGCCTTTGTAGCTAATTCCGCAATAGAGCTTCAATCAATGGTGGACAAATTTTCTCAGGCATGTTCTCTGTTTGCCATGTCTATTAATACAAAAAAGACAGTTGTGCTGGCACAAGGCACAACTGTGGCTCCATCAATAACTCTAAATGGCACGCTGTTGGAGGTAGTTGACAGGTTTTGCTACCTAGGGTCGACCGTGTCGAATAATCTCTCGCTTAACGCAGAGATCGACGTTCGTATCGGCAGAGCGGCGACCATGTTCGGGAAGCTTAGTGCAAGAGTATGGTATAATAATAAATTGACAAGAAAGACCAAGATGATCGTCTTTCAGGCTTCCATCTTAAGTATACTCTTGTACGGAGCTGAGACCTGGACGTCGTATGCAAAACAAGAACGTCGTATCAATTCTTTCTATATGCGTTGCCTCCGCAAGATTTTAGATATATCATGGCAAGACAGGGTCACCAACGAGAGGGTCCTAGAAATCGCACAGCTGCCTAGCTTGACCGCGCTTCTCAAACAGAGGCGACTGCGTTGGTTAGGGCACGTGCACAGGATGGAACCCTCCCGACTACCACGACGTGTTATGCTCGGTGCAGTAGCGAATGCAAAAAGAGACGTTGGGAGACCGTTGCTTCGCTTTAAGGAAGGCGCCAAGCGAGACATGGCCGCTTTTAAAATTGACCACCGCGATTTGGAGAAGCTCGCTGAAAAGCGGACGGATTGGCGAAAACGTGTTTTGGAGGGTCGCAAATTTTGCGATGAGGCCTGGTTCGGAGCTCTTGCTGACAAAAGACAGAAACGCCATCAAGGTCGCTCGGCACCAACCACCACAAACTTCTCATGCCAGACCTGTGGTAGAGAATGTCGTTCTCGCATCGGTTTATTTAGCCACCAGAGACGATGTCTCTCAGATATAACGCCATAAATCGTCTGAAATAGACGCAAAGGCCAATATATAAATAGCTTACCATCTGCATAAGAATTTCGTAAATTAAATCAGTTCAAATATAAATTCAATACAAGTTGGTGTTAATCTGGTGCTTGAAAATCATCCCTTAAATAGAATTAATAAAATAAGTTCAATATAATATGTATTTTACATATAATAATTATTATAAACAGCAGCGATAGCCTAGTGGAAAACCGTTAGACTTCCACGCAGAGGTCTCGAGTTCGATCCCAAGGCGCGCATCTCTCACTTTCCGAAGTAATGTGCGTATTAAAGAGTTAATTATCGCTCGCTTTAACGATGAAGGAAAACATCGTGAGGAAACTTGCATGTCGGAGAGTTCTTTATAATAATATTCTCAAAGATATGTGAAGTCTGCCTATCTGCACTAGTCCATCGTGGTGGACTATGGCCTAAACCTTCTCACACTGAGAAGAGGCCTGTGCCCAGCAGTGTGACAGTTTAATACAGGACTGATATTATATATTATAAACTCACCAGAATTCAGCACCTTTAACAAAAATACTAAAGTTCACAGGAAGTCCAACTACGTAAACCACGGTATTCATATAAATGGATCTCCACCGTATTTCAGTATGTCCGGCGTAAGGCATACAAAGATACCTTTTGTGGACGTCTGACATCAAATGGAAGCAATTCGACGGTTAGTTTATTGAATCTCCCCACAGATGCGCTGAATCACAAAAGAAAATAGCTGGAATAAGTTGGCAATTTGTAACGTAATGTGACCACGGGATTTCCTCTCACTATTGCAAAGTACTATCTAAACATATTTGCCTTTAGTTGGACGAATGGAGATTTAGTACATTTGGCAAAATCCTAATCGGGTCTTTTTATGTTGAAGACTATAACTGCAAGCGCGATACTAGTAAAATGTACATAATTCAAACATAAGGGGAAGGTAGACGTGATTTACATACATCCAGATTTTGCCAGATATAATTTTAGGTCTCACGTAATAGGAGACGAGCCCATCTATCAGGCATAGTTCATACTCTGTACCGCTACCCTATTCCTAATCGTAAGTTCTAACTAATATTACAAATGCGAATGTGAGTTTGTTTGTTTCGCTTTCACGCCTTAACTACTCGACCAATTATCATGAAATTTCGCTTATACGTTCTCAGGGGTAAATAAAATATCATAGGGTATCTTTCATCTAGAAAGAAAGTACTGTTCTCAAGGGATATCATTTTTTGGACAAAATCTCAATTAAAGAGCGAAGCTGCGGGCAAAATCTAGAATTAGAATATATTGACAAAAATACACATGTACTTAGTTCAAGAGCTGCACAAACAGCAAACTCCTACGATGTGTCATCTGAATATTGTCTAGAGACCTAGATGACGCTCAACTGGCAAACCCATTAAAGTGCTTATTACATTACACAGATCAATAAATAATGCCTACGTTCTAAAAGCACAATATGTTTGTAAAGAGAAGGTCGGAGCAAAGAGCTCGGTAATTTGAAGGTTAATGCAGTGAGGGAAGTCGATGTGCGGTAGTGTTGGGATTATTTCAACCAGATAAGAGAGTGGATAAGAATCGCGGCTTTGTTCCGTAGGCCATTTTATTTACAGTTAACAGTGTTGGCTGTTCCTTAAAAATATTTGACCGGTACAAAGTTTGTAGAAAATATGTTGTGTGAGCCATGCCTTCTTTTTTTAAAAGGACTTAACGATGATAAAGGAAGCAGTTCCATATTCAACATGATTTTTTATTCATAACTGTTTTCATATGTTTGTAAATTCAGTATTAGAGGAAATAGAAGAAAGAAAGTTATTTTAATCTATGCTTATAATATATTATAGTTTTTCAGTTCAACTGTAATTTTTTTTAATAACAATTTCTCTTATAATATAACATTTTATCAGACGAGTGCAAACTGCCTCTTTTTTTATATACAATAATTTTATAGAATATCAAATATTATAATATGTGTTTTTTTAAGAATATTACAGATGTATTATTAAGAATAAAAAGATAAATTTCACACTAACAAAATTTTAAACCAGAACATATTGAAATATTATAATAATAATAATAAACCTCTGGGACAGTCGTTATCTCATCGTGAGAGTAACGTGAAATCGGAGGGCGCAGTACACTAGCTTTTAAACTACCACCTTCGCCTTGTGATATAAACAAAAAATGTATCAGGTTAAATAAAAGCGCACAAACTGCTGCGGTCCTGAATGCCTCAGAGAGTCGATTAGTGCCTCGTCCACGGCTTGTCGTTACTGGTTGGCTGGGGTGGGCCTTCAAGAGCGCGAACAAATTTGGCATATTCCACCAATAGCCATAATGCATTTCTTTTGTGCTAGACAAATTCTATATGACTCTGTAGAATTACTCCATAAAATAATCCTATAGAGTAACATTGAAGCAACATAGCCGTGATATGTTGATAGATTTTACTAATTTATAAGCTAATAAAATTGTTTAACCTATCAAAACTATTTATATTTAGGTTCACACTTTCCCCAACGTTTCGGTTTACGATCGACCAGATTCGACTACTTCTACAAATTGTCTTAAGGAACAAATAAATAAAACTTTGCCCAAGCTGTGAATTTCACCCAGAACAAGGAACCAATTACAGCCTTATTCTACGGAACCAGCGAAGCCGTGTAATTAATAGTTGCAAATGATTCAAACTATAATGCTACTTTGTAGTCTAATTAATAAGCTGTTCATTAATCATCTTGTTATATAAATTAATAAAGTTGTTTGTATACAACCGTTTCAAATAATAATCAAACTTGCTTACGGGTTATCGAAGAAAACTGCAAGTGTGATGTACTGTCTTTTCTATGGCGTCGAGTTATAAAAATAAAGGTGCTAGTGAAATTTGAGAAATTTGCCTACTGCTATGAACTTCTTCAAGAAGTACTGAGAACGTTTTCTAAAGCGTCTTTAATGAATGGGTATGAGTACGCTTAATTGAACAAATATTCATAGGCTGTTTTACCTGCTAAGCATAACTCGGGACGTAAACTTGTTTGCCACGTTGATGATTAAAAGACCCGAACATGCTTTACTTTACGTAAAATTTTACATTCTGTGAAGTTCAAATATCACCATGGTTGGTTTCAATATCATAGGTGTCATTGTATTATATGTATATACATAGTCCCGATTTTACAGCTGATATACTTAGTTATATGTACGTATGTTATAGAACGGCTTATACAATATAATATGTATATAAAATTACTTGATAAACTTAAAATTTCTTGTATATATATTTGATAGTATATAACATACTATTAGAAATTTGTAGCCAGTACCTAAGTTATTATTTACATAACTATTCTTTTTGAATTGTCTTAACCTAATTTCGCTTTATCGACTCCATATAACATGCGTATGCTGTAATTCTTGGCCTGTAAATTGATACAATACTATTATGTTGCTTTTTTATATAAATGAAAAGTGTTAGTAGTTGTTGGTAAGCCTAAATAAATAAAACAGATGCGCATCTAAAAAAGCTGCCTATGTTTGATTTTGTACATTATGATATACTAAAGAGCAAATAACAATCAAAAGAAATCTATTTGTGCAACATTATAAAAATTGGTTACAAAATAAGGGAGTAATTTATGTTTTACATCTGGATATAGAAAAAGTGGGTTTGTGGTGGCGATAGCGCGATAACTGCTGCTAGCGATAAATTTTAATTTAAATTCTAGTTTGTATCGTGCATTCTTTTTCAATCCTTTGAAATTACTCATTCTATTAGATAAGATCAAGCTATTTACGTTTGATCTTATTTATTATTGAGTAGCTTTCAAAAACGGTTGGTATCTCAGAATTTGGCTGATGTAACTATTTGACTTATATAACAAAAAAATGAGTCGATTACGCTATTGTACGTTGACCAGATGCAATGTACCTGTGCACCTTGACAGTATGCGAGCTGCTGTATGACTGGCATAGTTTCCAGGTTCACGTGATATATTGTGTATTAAAAAACATTAAAATGTATTTTGATAAACATAATTAAGGTATTTTTTTTGTTGATATGGTACATCGTAGTATGATTAACCACGTTTAGTACTGCATTTGATAAACTCTGTATGACTATAAATAAACACTAAATAAAAATAGCCCAGTACAGAAAATGCAAATATGTAACGACAATCCAATTAAAGCCGCTTCCTCTCACCTTCGAAGTTTAGTGAACAAGTGGTGAAACTTTCTTTATCGGTTTGAGGATCTTGGGACTTCGAAATGATTTATATTATTCCAACTCCCAGCTAAAATGAAATTGCATATCTTCGGAGACTGTAACTGCAACATAATATATTTTTATTTACTATTTAACGATGACACTTTAAATCAGTACAAAAGGGTATTGAATAAGACTGCTGCGAATGAGGTCTCAGGTTGGGTACACAGGTTTAAAATAGGTTAGGCAAATATCTATAAGTGTGCTTTGTAATTAATTGTATAAATTGTAATTGTTAAGTTACAAATGTAAAATTAAGAATTCTTACAAAAATAAATGAATTATTATTTTATGTTATTTTTATACTGATTTTTTTTTTTTTTTTTTTTTACGTGGGGGAATGCAATGACGCATATCCCTCCGCGGGGGCGGGCGGAGGGATTATGTCGGACTCGCCGGGGTAAAAGAAGATGGAAAAGAAATAATGTACCTCCCGGAATACCGACTAAACCTACCACGGTGTTCCTCAACAAAACCACTATCGGCGGGGCCGCGCGAATCGCTTTCGCATGCGGTCGCGACCCCGCCGAGGTTTCGGCCCGCCGTATGAAACGGCAGGCCACTACCCAAAGAGACCTACCCAAAGGACTCCCTCAAAAATTCCCTACTGTCTCCCCCCTAGAGGGGAGACGGACTCGACACAGAGGCGCGCGTGGGAACACGCACGCCGCCTCTCGGACCTGGTGCTGAACGGATGGCGGGCAGGCCCACAAAGCCCGCCACCCCCAGGTCAAACCTCAGGGTGGCTGGAGGTCGTCTCGCGCCCTCCGGCGCCCGGCTCTGCGGTTGGGGAGAGGGTTTATACGCTCCCTCTCCCGCCCCGCCGCCTCCTTGATGGAAATCACTTCCTCGCAGAAGGAGGCGACGGCGTTCCACAACCTCTCACTCCGGACCATAGACTGAACTACGGCCGGGAGCGAGAGGGCAACCGATCCGACTGCCGCGATCAAATCGCGGCGCTGCGATGCCCAGGCGGGGCAAACCGCCAAAGTGTGCAGCGCCGTGTCCTCAGTAACGTCGCGGCAATCGCCGCAGTGGTGACAACCGGGCGTCTCTTGCCGGCGTATACGACACAGGAACCGGCCAAAACATCCGTGGCCAGTCAGAACCTGTGTCAGCCGGAAGGTGAGGGCGCCATGCCGCCTCTCCAGCCACTCCTCAAACACGGGACTTACCGCCACGATCGTGGCGTGCCCGGATACTGATTAAACTATCCCACTGCTGGACACAGGCCCCTTGCCCGTGTCCAGCAGTGGGATAGTTTAATACAGGGCTGGTAGAATAATTTATTTTTGACACTTTTAATTTACAGATTATCATTAGTTACGCAGTCGGCTTTTTAAAATATATCAAACTGCATTTTTCATACCTGTGCCGAAATTCATGAATAGATTCAAATACACTTTTGTAAAACTTTTTGATTCCATATGAAATCCTGTATTTGTCGCAGCATTGAATATTCTAGCGATATCGTCATCAAGTTTAACTGGAACATTTTGTGTCGACAGAAATGGTTTATTTCTACCTATAAAGTTCGATGCGCCTAAAAACGGGGATTGAATAAATTGTGACCACGATTAATATTGAAATGTTACAATGTGTGGACTAGAGAACTCATGTTTTGGGTTTAATTTATTTGTAGTTTCGGTAAAATACTGTAGACAAACTTACTCAAGCATAGTTGTCGTGTTACTACAAATACTTTACATTATATGCAAGAAAATGTCTAATTGAAAATATACCATTTATTTTATTATTGTAGCGTAACGCAGATCATTTCGTCAGTAGCAAATTCATTTTAAATTCCCATACCATAGTATATTGCCATCAGCAGAGTCTAAAAAATGCCTTAAAGCTTATTAATACTATACAGTCACCGATATAAGAGGATAAACATTTCTGAAATTTCGATTAGCTTTATCGTATACAATAACACAAATTCCGGGTGATGATGAACCTGACATGGCGTTGTAGTGCGACTGACATGTTCGCTGAGAGCAGAGTTGCAGGTTTTGCCGCGCTACTACAGAAACTCAGGTTCTCATTCTACAACAGAGTAGCCATGAGTAACAACGAAATTGTGTCCACTGTATTCCATTTAGTCCATCTAAAAAGAGAGAGAAAAGACTTATAGTAATTGCTTTTAATTTAATTTAGGTTAAGTTTTTAAATGTTTATTTTGTTATTATTGTTATTATTTTATTTTTAAATATTAATGTATGTTTGTATGTCTTATGGGTTTAAAATTGCCTGGAATAAAGAATATTTATTTATTATTATTTATTATTTATTATTATTATTTACAGAAGTAATGGTTGAAGGATTGTTATTATAACACAATTTATTACTATAGAACAATATAATCCACAGTTGCGCTTGTAGTTATTAATAAGTCATAATTAATAATAAAGAATTACGCTTATTATAAAGCTACGTATATTTTGGTAACTACAACACAATTCTATGATATTGTCTTCTCTAATGATTACAAATGCTACCGGCTTACATTGAAAATAACATCACTACAACTTTAGAAGATTATTAAATCTTTTTTTTTTTTTTTTTTTTTTTTTTTACGTGGGGGAATGCTATGACGCATATCCCTCCGCGGGGGCGGGCGGAGGGATTATGTCGGACTCGCCGGGGTAAAAGAAAGATGTTAAAAGACAATGTACCTCCCGGAATACCGACTAAACCTACCACGGTGTTCCTCGACAAAACCACTATCGACGGGGCCGCGCGAATCGCTTTCGCATGCGGTCGCGACCCCGCCGAGGTTACGGCCCGCCGTATGAAACGGCAGGCCACTACGCAACAAGACCTACCCAAGATAGGCACTACACAATATAAAAGCCCTACTGTCTCCCCCTAAAGGGGAGACGGACACGACACAGAGGCGCGCGTGGGAACACGCACGCCGCCTCTCGGACCTGGTGCTGAACGGATGGCGGGCAGGCCCACAAAGCCCGCCACCCCCAGGTCAAACCTCAGGGTGGCTGGAGGTCATCGCGCGCCCTCCGGCGCCCGGCTCTGCGGTTGGGGAGAGGGTTCAAACGCTCCCTCTCCCGCTCCGCCGCCTCCTTGGTGGAGATTACTTCCTCGCAGAAGGAGGCGACGGCGCTCCACGACCTCTCACTCCGGACCATAGACTGAACTACGGCCGGGAGCGAGAGGGCAACCGATCCGACTGCCGCGATCAACTCACGGCGCTGCGATGCCCAGGCGGGGCAAACCGCCAAAGTGTGCAGCGCCGTGTCCTCTACAACGTCGCGGCAGTCGCCGCAGTGGTGACAACCGGGCGTCTCTTGCCGGCGTATACGACACAGGAACTGGCCAAAACAACCGTGGCCAGTTAGAACCTGTGTCAGCCGGAAGGTGAGGGCGCCATGCCGCCTCTCCAGCCACTCCTCAAACACGGGTCTTACCGCCACAATCGTGGCGTGCCCGAGAAGATTATTAAATCTGCTGAACAAATATTAACTTTATACAAGATTGCTCAAGCAAATTTATTGACTAATTTGGATCCAAAATAGTAGTTGTTTTAAACACGGATGTAGCCAATTGAATTGAACTTAAAAACAAAATGACAACGGCAGCTTTTTTCATTTAATATTTTAATTTAAACAAAAGTAGAGATGCGGGCATTTTTATAGGTAGGTCTTGATGGCATAGTGGTTAGTGTAACCAGTTTCATTCCCGCACAAGTCAAACATTTGTGTGCATGGACATGGATGTTTGTCTTGGTCTGGGTGTTTCTATGTATAGTAAGTATGTATTTACAAAAAAAAGTATATAAGTATGTTTATCCATTGTCTAGTACCCATAGTAGAAGCTCTGCTTAGTTTGGGCTAGATAGTGTTTTATGTGATAGAATATATTATCATAATACATAATTAAAATTTCATTGATATTATGTATGAAAGGTAAATTATTTTGAATTTATAAACACAGTTTTTAATATTGTTAAAGATCTTTAAATCTGGCTGGGTAAAGAATATAATAATGTATTGCGTAAATTCATGCTGAACTTTATTCCAGCACTGTAATTTAATTTATATCAGTTTATATTCATAATAATATATTTGTATATCTTATTTTTTTCATGCAGTACATCTTTATGTCTTCGTTTACCCATAACTTAGCTATCCTTTAACTACATATACGTCATATTTATACATACGATATAAAACTAAATTACGCGGAATAAATTAAAATAACAAGACTAGAAAAGCTTGCACCTAATCCTCAAATAAGGGCCTTCATTACGGCATAAAAATTGTAAGCTACACATACGAAATGTTTCAGGAACATGTTAATTTGTTTACGTGACGAACTTCACCATCTTACCATATTATATTGTCTAAAAGCTTTGAAGGTGAAAGGAAGGAAGTTTACGCTCATGTTTTGTTTTACCGTAAAACGTTTTCACTGCCTGAATAATATTGTGACAAAGAATACCTCTAAAAAAACTGCCGTGACTGATAATATTTTATAAACTCTAAGAAGCTTGCAAAAAATTGAAATCCAATTTGATTTTAATAAAATTTGGCATAGATTATAAAAAGAAAAGTTCTGCTTACTAAGTGTATTACTGTGTGAATCATTAAATTTTCCTTGTTTTGTAACTGCGTTATTGGTCAGATGGAATAACATATACAGTCAATTGAAATAAATACTAATAAACTTTTTAACCAGTACCTTATTTAAACCTTACTTAACAACTTTTGTTTTACCCCTTTTTATAACTTATTATTTGAATTGTTTTATTTTTCATACAAAAATACAAAATTGAAATTTAATGCTCTAATCGTAGGACTTATGACTAACCACTCGGTCACAAAAGTAAAGTGGCGTAACCAAACAACGCAAATCTGGGAGTAATCTTCATGCGCCAGCTCGCGCATGCAAGTTTAACCCTCGGGTCTGGTGGGTCTCACATACCCGCTGCTTCAAGGAGTCAACAATTATATATTTAAATTCTTTATCAATCACGCGGTGCTTCTGAGTCCCTGCTCATTATAGACTATTGGCCATTTTGTTGCCCTCACACATTCCGACACGCTGATTTGTGACGCCAGACTTGTGGGTGACTGACGGAACCGGCATCGAATTATTTCAAATCACTGTGAGTTTGAGTAGGTTCGTGTTCATCGTAAATTGTATGAGATTCGATAGCTCAGATACTCGCGAAAAGAGAGCAGCAGTTGATAAGTTGGCACTCATTAGACGCTTTGTGCAAAGAGTGTTTTAGAAACTGCCAAGATATCAACATCTATGTGAACAAAGTGTTGATTTTTGTTAGGTTAGGTTAAGTTAGAAACTATTCCGGAGTGAGAGGTCGTGGAACGCCGTCGCCTCCTTTTGCGAGGAAGTGATTTCCATCAAGGAGGCGGTGGAGCGGGAGAGGGAGCGTTTAAACCCTCTCCCCAACCGCAGAGCCGGGCGCCGGAGGGCGCCGGAGGGCGCGCGATTACCTCCAGCCACCCTGAGGTTTGACCTGGGGGTGGCGGGCTTTGTGGGCCTGCCCGCCATCCGTTCAGCACCAGGTCTGAGAGGCGGCGTGCGTGTTCCCACGCGCGCTTCTGTGTCGTGTCCGTCTAGACAGTAGGGCTTTTATTTTGAGAAGTGCCTATCTTGGGTAGGTCTTATTGTGTAGGGGCCTGCCGTTTCATACGGCGGGCCGTAACCTCGGCGGGGTCGCGACCGCATGCGAAAGCGATTCGCGCGGCCCCGTCGATAGTGGTTTTGTCGAGGAACACCGTGGTAGGTTTAGTCGGTAGTCCGGGAGGTACTTTACTACTATTATTCCATCTTTCTTTTACCCCGGCGAGTCCGACATAATCCCTCCGCCCGCCCCCGCGGAGGGATATGCGTCATTGCATTCCCCCACGTAAAAAAAAAAAAAAAAGTTTTGAAACTATATTAATATTTTTATTTAATATTATTATATTATAATAATAATAATATTCTACCACATACACACAACACCATCTAGCCCAAACTAAGCAGAGCTTGTATTATGGATACTAGACAATGGATAAACATACATATATACTTTTTTTTTTGTAAATACATACTTATTATACATAGAAACACCCAGACCAAGACAAACAGCCATGTTCATGCACACAAATGTTTGACTTGTGCGGGAATCGAACCCGCGACCTCAGGCGTGGCAATCGGTTACACTTACCACTACGCCATCGAGGCCGACTAACTATATTATCTACTTATATATTACTTTTTCTATATAACATAATATATATATATATATATATATATATATATATATATATATATATATATATATATATAACATAAATAAAAACTTATTATTTAATGTTTAGACGCAATAGATAACATAAAAATGACACTTTGTTTCCGGGTCCTAGAAACCCACTTGGCACGCCGTGTAACCTTTACTTAACAAGCAAGTTAGGGTAGTAGTAGGCAAGTGGGTAAGGGTTTTAGTAATTTAGATTCATTTTCTTAGTAATTTTTAAATTGGTTTTTAAGTTGTCAAACATAAGTTATTTAGTATGATGTAAGGAAGACACAGGTAAAAGGTTATTATGCCACAGGCGTAAGTCTTTAAGTGTATTTAAAATTTATATACAGCAATTTCTATACAACAAAAGCACGAAAGCCTTTGGGAATATTATCAAATCTCAGACATACTGTACACAATATTCTTCAAACATGCATTGTTGGTAACTGGATTGTTCGTCGTTGTTCACGACACGATTTCTCTTGGGAGATTAGTGATCCATTCTACTTCCAGTTGTGATTCCCCGTAGTACTTAAGACAATATCCCGTTAACACTTCAGGTGCTTTGTGTGACTTTAGATAAGGTGTATCTTGGGTATGTATATTTTTCTCCATAACGTTTCCAAAGACATATTATGAAGTCTGCCAACTAGGCCAGCGTATTGGACTGTAGGTTAACCTTTCTCACGGTGAGAAGAAACCTTTACTTAGCAGTAGAGCAGTATATATACAGAGATAATATATAATATACTTTGGTAGGAGGAAAATCTAAAAAAGGAGCAGTGTGTGGAAATAAATTATTTTAATAACAGGTAAAGCTATGGTTCCCGTTTATAATCGACAGTATATATCTTTCAATGTAATTTAACCATATTGTAAAATATATTGCCTGCTTCGATGGCATAGTGGTAGTGAATGTGACTGTTGTGGTCTCGGATTCGATTACCAGATCGGGTATCGGCATATATCGAATTGGACATTTCTGTCAAGAAATTATTAGTAGTAGTAAAGGATAATAAGTTCGCTCCCTATTACAAAGGACCTTATGCCTTAATAGGTAAAATGTGGGTGTAATACACTTTTGCCATCTTCTTCAAGACTGTAATAATAAAAGAATATTAAAAAATAGATTGAATGCCTGGATTCAATTGCTAGGTTGGCCAAAGTCATGCACTATTGCTTCACTAGATTCTATACTTACCTTGTTTTGCGTGGTATCTGACCCATAGCTGCCGAAATATAAATGTAATTATACACCTCTGCCTACCCACTTTGAAACGTACAAGCAAGTTAATTTATAATTTTCTAAAGAATCATTCGTTTGACCATCCTGGAGAGTAAACTACATTTAAACGACATAAACATCTGTAAACTAAGAACGAAATGACCAAGACAATTATTGAGTACTTCATAAATTCTCAACTATTCTCTTATCTACTGTGCACAGTCCAGAAGGAGCTGTGGTGTACCTAATTAATAACAGTCTCTGTACGATTGCCGATTTGTTAGTGTCCACAGTAACTGCTGAACGCTTGCCAGCAGGGTTCCTAACTGGCCTACTAACCCGAGACACGAGATATCCCGTGTCAAGTTTACTTCGCAATTATTCTAATTAATGTGAGAGTGTGTTTTTTATTTACATCGACAAGTTGTTTACAACAGTTACACGCAAGTATACAGTTTACAAAATAATTGACTTTAGCCCGTATTTTGCTCGAGAACATAACATTTTTTTTTCCCTTTTCTGTACCCCTGACAACATGTATGCAAAATTTCATGATGATCGGTCGAGTAGTTGAGGCGTAAAAGCGTAAGAAACAAACAAACTTACATTCGCATTTATAACATTAGTTAATATATGTACCTACATAGGTACTACTAGTTTATGCGTGCAGCTTTCTCGCTAAAATCTCATGGTAACGCTTTAATCAATCAAGTTTAGAACCTTACCGTTGTCACAAAAACGACTTGGGGAATCTTTCATCTAAAATAAAATAACGATTCCTCAGGAATACAAATTTATTGACAAAATCTACATTAACGCGCCCGAAGCTGCGGGCAGAATGTAATAGTATATTAACATCGGGTGAGACGATACCAGTGGTCTAAATGTATTCTATTTAGATTTATTAATAAACGTTGTACTGGAGTGCGGTCAGACTTGTGTTTAATTGCCGACCCTGCTAATTGTCTACAAGTTGCGGCTAGTCGTAAAATGTGTGCTCAGCCTCATAGTCAGTGAGATGAGATGCGGAAGACGTCGTTAACGTTTACGGTCTAGGTTTATATACACTTGCATAATTAATTACTGATACTTGTTCCAGTCAGGATATTAAACAGTTTCTGAATTTAGCTTTACTGTCTGACGTCTATGTAGCGTGTGTGTCAAAGTTCTGGTCATAATAAAGATTATAGAGTCAGTAAGATAAGTGGAAATCAAACGTTGTTTTAATGTGAATTATTGATAAAGCCAGCGAGCCATACTAACGAGTCATATTGCTCGAGGCCAACCTGTTACATAAAACCGGCGTTATGTAGTATTGATATATAGATTGGTCTCTTTATAAAAATGTATTTATACCTCCTAAGTTAATAAAGGTAAAGAGGTTTTTGTTTCAACGTACTCATATCTAGAGCTGCCAGGCGGATCAGAAAAATTTGCATGCATTTGATATTATTGAAAAGCTTTATCACAGTTAGGCTTCAATTATAACTAAACCGTACGAGAATACACCACAAAAGCGGAGCAGTAATCATAAACATGGATCAAATAGTAGGGAACAGCTAAAGTATTAAAACCGTAGGATCTAAATAAGTTATTATTAAACTTGATCGTTTAATTTCTTGTTGTAAAACACAACAGGTATTAAAGGTCAGGAAGACCTCACAAAGGTTTGTAATATTGGTTTTAGTTTATTTCTGTTGTAGTATTGAAGCATCAAAATAAACTTCTCATAAAGAAGAAATTTTGTGCCCTAAATAAAAAACTAAAGCGCTCAACTTATTGTGAAATTCATTTTAGATATTATTTTTAACCCCCGACGCAAAAACGACGGGGTGTTATAAGTTTGACGTGTCTGTGTGTGTGTGTGTGTGTGTGTGTGTGTCTGTCTGTGGCATCGTAGCTCCCGAACGAATGAATCGATTTTAATTTTTTTGTTTGAAAGGTGAATTACTCGAGAGTGTTCTTAGCTACATTTGATAAAAATCAGTCCAAGATGGCCGCCACCACAAAATGGCGGTTTACATATTTTTTCACAACTCCCTCAATATGGGTATCAAATGAAAGGGCTTGACTAGTAGAATACTATACACTATGATAAAATTCAAATCCAAGATGGCCGCCACCAGAATATTACATATTTCCACAAATTATAATTGTTCAATATGGGTAACAAACGAATATTGTGTCGGGGGTTTATTAAATTTTAAATTTAGTTATTAAATAACGAGTATGGAAGATGGAAGTTGGCTTTTACACCGATAAAATGGCAAATTAGAAAGCCGGTAATCGTAGCCTCGGGATAGTACAATTTTTTACATTAACGCAGTGTAAATCAGTCAAAACATAAGATGTATTTGGGCCGTTCATGTAACATTTCCATGTCCATGTAATCTGTCTATCATGATCCCTGAAGTTGTTTTCAGGCCTTGTAAGGTACTATGATCTGATGATTGTTTAAATACTATAGTGGTTTAAGTAGTCACCTTGCTATTGTCAGTGCATCGAGTGTTGTAGGAACGGTACACAGGACAAATATTTGTGTGATTCACAAATAGAAGTGCCGAGTCTGAGTGTTCTTCATGTTGGTTGTTTTAATGTAAATGCCCCACGATGCAAGATTTACAACTAGTTTAGGAATATACCTTTTTTGTAAAGAAATTGTTACTGGTGTTTATGATCGTCACTATATTAAAAACATAAGTAGTTTGTATTTTTTAGCCAAATAGTACCTATCATGCTTTTATGTAATAGCACAGCGTCTACATAATAAGCATTGTAAATTTTCCTCGTCATGGGAATATAATACAAGGCCGTTCTATATAATTTTCTATAAGCCAATTGTTTGCCATCGATAATATAATTTCATATATATTTCCATCTTTTGCCGCGTCTCCTCGACATACCGACGATTCTTTCCTATCAGGATCGAAATCTTTGCGCCTTATACAAGGATTCAATATTAATTTCCTGTTGTTGAAAATTCAATTTTTCCTTTATCCTATAATATTGAACGACATGCGAAAATTGAGCATGAGTTTCTGGTTTTATCGTTAATCTTATAAAACAAACATGTCGAAGATATCGGTACACATATTGGCATTTATTGTGCGTAACTAGATGTGCCCATGGTTTCACCCGCATTTATGATTACTGCTCCACCCCCGTGGGTCGTAGCGTGATGTTATATAGCCTATAGACTTCCTTGATAAATGAGCTATCCAACACTAAAATAATTTTCAATTCGGACCAGTAGTAGTTCCTGAGATTAGCGCGTTCAAGCAAACAAACAAACAAACTCTTCAGCTTTATAATATTAGTATAGATATGTCGATCGATTTTTATGTGAAACGTGACAAGCTTAGCAGAATGATGGAGAATATGTTAATTTAAAAGATTTGAGGTTGAAATGTCTGCGTGATAATACCATATCAGTCATATTTGTAAACACGTCTTATTTCTTGGCAGATGCTGCTTGTTACAATAAGATTGGTACCGAAACCCGAACTGGTGAACTGGTGAAACCCCCACTCCACGAAGGCTCCGCTGAGCTAACACCAATCAACCCGTGACCACGATCAATGCAAGTCGGTCAAAACGTCAGGCAATAAATATGTATTTATTATCTTTTAAATACTTAAATACTGGTAAGGTCATAATATTTCATCATACATACATACATACATAAATTCACGCCTGTTTCCCAGAGGGGTAGTCTACCTAATATGCATAAACAAAGAGAAGTCAGTTTTGATCTTAAAATAGGCACAGTAGCATTCAACCCTTATATCACGGGGGACTTTACAGATGTAAAAATAATGAATACACTCATATGCAGAAAAATATTTGTGGCTACACAAAAATATTTTTAGCACTATACAATTAAGCTTTTAGCGAGCTCAGGAGGCAATAATCAATGACCCTCATGCTAAACAGTACAGCAAGTGCATCTTTAAATAGTTCTGGAATATTAACAAGAGCATAGCATAAAGTATATAGTAGTTTATTGTCCCTAGTTGTCTCTAGCTGGCTTCTCATACTAGCATGCAGTTGCTATGCGCCCGACTCCTATAGCTAAGTAAATATATATTTATATTGGGTAATCAAATGCTCAACCATTCTTTTTTCAACTCCTGCACTTGGTGCAACGCCTGTGTCGCGGGCGACTTTACAAACTTTCAAACGACGGACACAGAGAATATCCAGACTCGCGACAACTACCGAGTCTAGGAATACGCAATTTCTTAAAATTTTTGTTTCATTTGCGGATTGAACCTACAACACTCGGCGCGACAGTGGCGAGGTGACCACTTGAATCACTACGCCATCCGTGCAGTCAGTTATATCAAATCAAATTAAAACCTAATTATTCCTTCAAGATTACAAGAATATCGTGGCAGGCCCAGACAATCAAAGGGAGATGAGACTTCTTTAATAAGGATTATTTATAGCGGCTCTAGGTAGAAATAGATGGAACAATAATAGTGAGGACATAACGAGCTTATAATATAATAACAATAAAACAATTAGTATGTATTACATCATCATGCAACATAATAGCTTGAAAAACACTCTCCATTTGACAGGTTACGGGTTCACGTTTATAATGAATATGAATGAACGAATGAATGAAAATTGATTTCGAAATCTGTTTCATTAAGGTTATTTCATCACAATAAAATAGGATTGCTTATCAGTGATTTATATTATGTCAGTTGATTAAATTTTAATATGTGGATTTTATCTGCAAGGGTAAAATACGTCATCGTTGAGGTGTAGCCGACAGCCGGTAAATTATATTTTTGTCTTATTGTAATGTATAAACATGAAAAAATATATTATTAAGTAAATAATTTTACTTAATAATATTTTAGGATCCTTAGTGAAACACAATGCGACGGTAGCCCAATGAATAATGCCTAGACTTACGACTAACGACGTAAACCTACTTCTTATACAAGTATATTGGCTAAGCTGGAGGCCTTTATAAAATACTAGTAATTTGGAAGCCAAACTGTTAGAAGTCTTTTAAAAACATATGTATAAGTAATATGAAAATGTAATGAAACCTTCCATCCATCGCATTAACTGTATTTGTTTTTATCACTTTATTATCACTAAAGCAAATATTTTTCTTGATCCATACAACCATAGTATTTAGTTTGTTATGTTAAACACTTAAATAATTAAGTAGGTATTAAACATCGGGCTTGACTGTCCTGCTGCTAAGTTTACGAGGTGAGGTCAAGAAATCGATTCCTGAGTCAGCAAAAGTGTTGGTAAGTTCTTCTGTTAAAAACTTAAAAGTAACTGGTTAATTAACACACCACACATCCCTGTGCCTAAAAGCTTAAATGCGGCATACAACGCTAAAGAAATGCACATAATATTATGAATCAGAAGCTTACATAATATATTTGTATGCTTAAAGAATTTAGTCACGTTTCGTTGAATTTATTGCGCTGGAGGCATATGTGAACGAAATCTGTAATGCTTGAGCAGGAAATATTAGTTCCATATATGAATAAGATATCATTTTATTATAATTTTACTGTTTTAGGAAAATTATTAACTATGACGCCTTTAAACTAGGCATCAAATCAGTTGATATAATATATGCTTTAAATGAAGTGTTGTTATAAAATTCGTTGTTATAAAATTCGTTTTCAGGCCCTTGAGTCGCTGTCATAAACTCTGTGATTTAACTTACTTAGTACGGGTACCTATCGTAATATTACGTGGTACTATAATGTGTATTTGAATATAATTACGGATGTGCTTTTGAATTTCTTTGTAACTATGTAAAAGGATTATTCGACAAGTATACATTCAGAAATAACGTATATTTCCATCTCGTGTAGACGCTTGTACATCTAAAATAAAAGAAATGATGTATTTCAATCTCAAATCGCCAGCTCACTTAAAACATTTTGGTGACAGAAATCTATTGTATTTATTTTAATGGCCTTTTTTATCTGTAACGTGTTCTTAAGCAAAGTTCAAATAAAGCCTTTATGTGTATTTATCCCATATTTAAACCAGTCTAAAGATTTCTTAGTTGAGATTGCAACTTAATGAACAAACAGTCGATAACTAATAGTTAGTATCAAAGTTCGCCTTTTATCATGGTACCAAAACAAAATATAAATGTGCGACTGTGCCTCGGAAAACTTCAATTGAACGAGGACAATGGATCTAAAAGTATGTTGTTCACTATACTCTTGAAAATTAAAACATGTTTTTATTTCTATAAAACAGTTTATTGTATTACGGTGCACACCGATTATATGTATTAGGGTGTATTTTGCTTAAATACTTAAATAGTCTCAATCATATACATACATATGTACCCGAAAGTGTATGTACATACACTACATACACTGTATGTGTATATACCTGGCCAAATGTGTGTGTATAACATGTGTTATACACATACATTTGGCCAGGTATGGTGATAGATCGCCCGTATTAGGAAGCAAGCCTTTTGTTATTTATTAGGCACAGCTCCATACTTTTTGAGGCTACTGAGAACTTTTGACAGGAAAAAGGAATAATAACTGGACCTGGGCATCGAGGACCGCATGCAGAACCATCATATTGACAACAGCTGCGACCGTGAGGCATTTTGAAATTTTGTGTGAGTTATTTTGCATCCGTTAACCGTATGTTTTTATTCCACGTGATATCACGGTATAGGAGATAACCTGTTGCCGTTAGGGTTTCAAACTCCGTGTTGCTATAAAGTTTTATAACAGAAAAGCCCGTCATAATTTTGCCATAGGGTCGGAGCGAAGAATTGAACCAGGACAGAACCAAGTGCAATCGCAAATTTTTGCTACAGGAATAGCGATGCGATCTCCTTGCATTGTCATCTGACAATGCAAGGAGATCGTTCCTATTCAGGCACATATATCGATCCTTCGAGGATGAAATGTAGTAGAAACCAAAACATAACTTTCCAGGAGAGCTATACAACAAAAAACTCAGTTTTACTTTTCTCATGATTTTATTGTTTTTCATTTCTTCTTTTGGTGAACATCATTTTATAGTTCTTTATGTTCTTTAATTATTATGAAATTATATCATTTACAGCATTTGTGGCGAGTTAAAGTATTATTTACACAATAGTTTTTAAAATAAATGTTTATGCTGCGGTATTTTTTGGGTAGTAAAATAATTTTTTCCGCATATCATCAGTCGAAATAAACAGGTCGATGCAGCTCAAAAAATTTAATTAGTTTACATCAATAACTCATTTTCGCCAAAATGGCTTTTACAGCATTTCATCCTCGAAGAGTCGATATGTAGATTCCCGAAAGTACCGGCTAGGTATATTTTACACCCACTTTCAACCAGCCATGTTTTTAAGATCCCACCTAATAGAAAGCCTACTTATTGCCATGACATATTATTTCCTGACTCCGTGCTACTTACTACAGAAAATGTTCTACTAGAAAATATCCTTAGCAATTCACCCGAAATTATCTGCAAAAAAATGGCTAAATTAGCAATCTTATAATTCCAATATCAAATCTACTCCACATTTACATCGTTCGACACTCCAAACGTCATGTAAACAATTTATTTATCTCAAATGCTGATGACAGCAGCTGTAACCTCGTCTACCGCACTCGTAATCACAAATGTGAAACCGCAGCCGTACAAATGGTTGCAATAGAGATAAGTGAATATTCCACGCGAGGTATCTGGGCTGCGAAGTGTGCACTACATAAGGCTGTTTACAATATAATATGATATATTGAATTGAATTAGGCGTTACTTGTACTACTATATTGTAATAAATTAATTGGGAAGAGAAAAACCCGCCACGCACCTTGGTTAATTATTTTATCATTGCGTTTGTTCATTACTTGTGTCCGATGTTTGAAAGTTTGTAAAGACACAGTTTGACACAGGAATAAATCCTAAAGCGGGAGATGTCTTAATTTTTTTTATTTAAAACCCTTTACCGTGTGTGTGTTAACCATCAGTATTTGATTTTATTTTCCTTGGTTTGGTAAGAGTTGAGTTTCTTTACAGTAAATAATGGGTTGGTTAGGTCTCATATTCTTTGCTTTTAAAACACAATCATATCTGCAAAACTAGTACTGGGATAGTAACCGCTTAGCCACTTGCCAATGTCTCTCTAAAAGCAATAAAAAGCATAATATAAAACGGTAAAAGTAAAAAAAATGGATACTGAAGTAAAGTTTGTTTTTGTTTATGCATTATGGTGACGCAGTGGTAGTAAATCCAACTGCTGTGCATTAATCTCGAGTTCGAATCATGGGTCTGGCCAATCAAAAGTTAATGGATTTTCCGCACAGGAATTTTTAATAATCCTCCGATGTTAGGAAGCTGACAGTGTAGCACACCCCAATGTCGGATTACCGTTCCATCCATATGAGTTAGGGAATTAAATTTCCACTTGTGTCTGCGCATACAATTGTGCACTATAATACCTTTTGCGCAGATGGCCAGTCTTCGTTTAAATTGGCAACCATGACCGAAACTCGGTTTGGAAAACATTATTATTATAATACATTTCAGAATCACTCTGAAAGATATTACAACAGATTCATGCTTTGGCGCATAATATGGTATCCAGTTATTTGAGGCAATATGCCATAACGAGGAAAGTTATCATATTAATACACGATTACAGACTAATCATGTGAAACTGTTAAACATTTATCTTAAGTAGGAATTATAATTATGTAACTGCTGAAATAGGCTTTTACGTTATCAAACTTTATGACTGTAAGAGCAGTTACACACAGTTAAAACCACGCAACGATACATGCGATATAGTAGCTATTTAGTCGCTGATAGTCTACATTCACATGTAGCAAATATATATTATTATATATTACTAGTTTTTGCCCGCGACTTCGCTCGCGTGAATGTAGATTTAATCAATAAATTTATACCCACACAACGTGTATACGAAATTTTATAAAGATCTGTCGAGTAGTTAAGGCGTGAAAGCTGAAAATGTTAGGATTTGCCTATCGAGCAAGTGAACGATAGGTGAGTATAATACATGTATATGAAATTATTTATGATGCAAGCTCAATGTTAAGTTTTTTACGTCACGATGACACAAACCCTGAGCTTAGTATCGAGGCCACCGGTAACGATGAAATTGCGTAGTTAAACAAATACAAACGCCTATTATAAAAATATCAGCCTTATTTATAAACTGTCCAACTTTTGGGCACGAGGCTCTTATCGGTGTAAGAAGGCTATAGTGCACAACGCTGGCCTAGTGTGGATTTGCAGACTTCATACAAGCTGGAAAACACTATGGAGAATGCTCAGGCTATTATCGTAACAAAACGCCTATAAACATTTATAAATTACAAGGATCGTGCTACAATCGCGTGTTTGTATCACTGTAAAATATCCGTGTGGAGCCGTCCTAAGGGATGACATAATTAGTCTGGCTCGTCACGTTGTTAGAACGTTGCTCCTGTCTCATAAATGATCTACGATGCGTGGGAGAGCACGCGATGTTGGTATATTATAATTATAGTCGATATAATGAGTACCCTCAAATATGCTGACGGTATCCCTTTTCCATGGAATTACCCATTACATTGCTTCCGCAGCACTACAGTAGTTAATGACTACTGTGCATGAGGTATAGGGTTAAAAAAATTACGAATTTCTTAACAACACGGAGTCTAGAACTCTGAACAAACCTACTATGGTCAGGTATATTTCACCTTTTTACATGGTATGGTTATTTGGCAAAATGTAGCTATTCTTCTCTCTGCTGTTTTGCGCATATAGGGGTCAGATAATGTATATATCGTATCCTTTTATGTTGAAGAAGTCTGATAGCAGAGATACCGTGGTGAAACTGATATTTATTCACATCTGATTAAATTTGTAAGCTGATCTCACTACACGTGGTATAAAGCAAGGTAAGCCTATAAAAAAAGCCAATGCACATGACGACTTTAACATACGATGCACGTAAAATGCAAGTGGAACGCGATATACACGTAATATCATTGAGTTTCACGTTTATGTTACTGCTAACAGGCAGTTACGTCGATACAGACCACGATGGCATTTAATGCAAAATCAGCGCTTTAAATGCGCTTTAACTTGCTTTTATGCGTTTGCGTCGATACGGAAGCATACAATAATTTTTTTTATATTATGCAGCGCCAATAAGCACTTCTCACGTAGGCAGAGACTGAAATATTTGTCATATGAATAAGCCCGCAGATAGAAAGCCGCCGTTACTTTTATACATCGAGTGAAACGCCTTACACGTATGTTATTTTTTTATGACAATGCCTTCACTAAGCATAATGGTCATATCATGGGGGACTTACATTATCAATTTATAGAAAACTCAGATACGAAGCAATAATATTTCACAAAGTTTCGTCACATATCGAAATCGGACCTACAACGCTGGGCAAAGCATAGTGTTGAGTTGACCACTTAAACTATTATACTCCTGTGCAATGTTTATTTTTACAAATATACTAATTATGTTAGCTAGGCTAGCTTAGCAATCCATTCTCTAAAAATCCATCTATGTACTGTACTGATTGGATTGCCGAGGACCTAACAAGCCGAGCCCATCAGAAAGACAGTATGTTTGGCGAAATTTATCTGTGCGGTTAAATAACAGTCGCTGGTAATTGGATGGGTGATCGTGAGTGGTGGCCTCTCCCCATATCGATGATACGATGAGTTAACCATCGTTCTCACTGAATCAGCCGGGTTATTACTGATTGTTATGTCCTGTCAATTTGTGAAGGAAGTTACGTCAGCACTTTTGTAGATTTGTACATCGGAGTTTTAACTTGGTGAATATTTCTCTATTGAAGTTTTTGATGTACTATTATGAACGGTGGAATTTAGTACCAATTGATAGGTCTTTGTTTCGAAAACCAAGTTGTGCTAACGATATTGGGTCTATACCAAATTCTCAAAAGGGACCCAATGTTCGACACCACTGGACCCGTTACATGTTTCTAAATGCCGGTACCTTGATCGTGTCTATTGGATCCCTATAGGATATGCCATATATAAATAAGTCAATCTTCTCAATCCAGACCCAATAAAATAAGCATTGACTACGTCCCAATGTCGACTTAAGGTTTTAGAGAACAAATCTTAACTAATATTATAAATACGAATGTTAGTTTCTTTATTTATTTGTTACGCTTTCACGCCTTAACTACTCTGCCGATCATCATAAAATTGCGCATACATATTGTCAGGGCTACAGAAAAGGACATAGGGTACCTTTTATCCAGGAAAATAACTCTTATTAGAACGAGATAGATGTAAAAACCCAGGATTCAACCTCTTCGTCTTAAATGTAAAACTAATGAAAAGAAATGACCCCCTATATCTCGGGGGTCTTTTGACCCACAGGGCCCATATTCAAATTCAACCGAGGTATGACCCCAAGGTTTCTGCACACTAAGTTACAAATCAATATTTTGCCATTTAAAATACATGTGACCTTGTGACCCTGTATTTTGAGGGTCTTTTGACCCACAGGGCCCATATTCAACCTTGACTGAGGTATAACACCAAGATGTGTGCACACCAAGTTACAAGTCAATCGGTCCAGTGGTTCCGGAGTTATGCCTGTCACTAACAAACTGTCACTACCAGATAGACACACAGACCCACATCGTGTTTTCATTAACCTCTTCGAAGAAGACTCAGAGGACTCAATCTAATCCAACCTAACCTACATTCACGCGAGCAAAGCCGCGGGCAAAATCTAGTATTAATATAATTTATAGTTGTTTGTACCATACCTCAATGTCCTTTGTTCCAATGTTTTATATAATAATAATAATACCCACAGGTATTTGAGTGTTTGTAAAGGATCTTTACAAATATCATGATTTCTTATTTTTGTTAATAATTCTGTTCGGGAGTTTTATTTACCCAACTGCCAACACATCATCATTTTTAAATAGTGGGGTTATTGTGGAAGGGAAAAAGTAACTTGGCTCTCGGCGAAAGATCGCTCAGTAGTGAGGAACTAGAATTCAACTGAGTAAGACGTTCTCGACAGTCCGTTTAATTGCTGTGAATTTGGTAATATAGTCACATAATATTTTGAGCGAGTGAGTTTCATTTTACAAACAACGGACACAACGAACGCGTAGACCCGGAAAACTGTTTCAGATATTTTTGTTTCGTGTGGGTTTTGAACCCACAACATTAGAAGTAGTGGTAGTGGTCAGAAGCGAGGCGACCACTAAAGCAATACGTCATCAGGGCTGATATTACAAAGTAAGCCCTTGGTGCAACCTACCCGAAGTGCGTATACGACGTACAGTGTATGCACTTGTGGTATGCACTTAGGTACTAGTAAGCTTAAGGCGATTCCTCGCTTAAACAGAGCTAGTGTTGCTGGTATAACTACGTTACTCACAGGTCATGAGTTTTTAGTTCCCTGCAAACAGATTGTACAGCTAACATCGGCAAACGCTAAAAACATCTTATCTTATTGATGTTTTCGTAATTTACACGTAGCTAACAGGGTTAAATTTTGACATTTAATGCTAATGCTACAAAAAAGTTAATTAGGTTCTTTAGTATCAATATATATGTATATGACTTTTTTAAAGTTGAATATGGATTGACGATTCTTGATTAATTATTCGAATCGCCAAACAAATCCATATAAGCAAAACCTTAACGGTTATATAAGTACATTTAGATTTTAAAGTTTATAAAGAAAGAAAGAAAGAAAGAAAACAATTTATTTTGGCCTCTACACTGGCATAAAACAAAAAACAAAAAAAAACAAAGAAATATTAGAAATACAAAAATAAAAGCATAGAAAACATAAGAATACGCAATTAAGTATCACCATACCGACAGTGCGAGACCAAAAATGACACTTATCTCAGCATAATACTGCAGCACCGTGGTAGGTAGTGCAGCGCTGATTTTCAGATAAGTCCAGTGAGGCCACGGACAGCTACGCTTGCCAAATAACATAATAAACATAAATGCTATATAAAATAAGGTAAATATAGGAATGTATACTATAAATGTGAAAGTACTAAAATATATTTTAATGATAAAAATTAAAAATATGTGTAATTAAAAATGTGTCTTGTTTCTAATAATAATTGGCAGTTTCCGAACGTTCCAGCATTCCACATAATTTGTCTATGACGGCAAGCGAAGGGACGCCAAGCCGTCGATATAACAATATGGCGGATGCGCCTTAATTTATATAAACATTGTGAATCCGTAAATAGGTAGATGTACATAATTCTAAATTGTGAGAAAAGGTGTATATCATGCCATTTAAGTGTGTTTTGGGTGTACTGTGCATGTTATATATACATATCTTGTGAAAACTTTCGAGATGTATTTACCTATTAGTTGAATAATTGTATTGTGTGTTGTGTTATGACCAAGAACCTACGTGAAAAACTACGCATATTGTACTTCCAATTCATTTTATCTTAAAGATATATCAGACAGGATATGCTGGTCAGATTAAATCACTGCTGGTAATTTGCATGACGCTGGTAAGCTATTATTTTGCTGATTTCTGCTGTATAAGCAAATATTGCTTATATTTTGACTTAAAAGTGCTTAGCGTTTTAACACAGCGTATTGGAGGCGGCAGATCATTCCAGCAGCAACTAGCAGCGAATCTAAAACTGCCACGGAATGCCATAGTTCGATGCCTTGGGGGTAACCAGAAGATATGCTGACGCTCTGGTCTTAATTTTATTATAGTCACGAGACCAGCTTAATTTATCATGTTGATAGATAGGCTTCTTTGTTGTGATGATGTCAAAGAGCATTGTGGCAAGGTGTAGTTTTCTGCGCGCCTGCATCTTCATCAAATTGCCACTATTCACGTAAGGGGTGACGTGTGCCCGGGGTGGTACATGAAAACAGAAGCGTGCGCAAGCATTTTGTACTCTTTGGATCAGCCTCTGCGTTCTGCCAAAAATGCACGTCCCATACACTGTATCAGCGTAGTTCAGCTTAGACAGAACAAGAGATTCGCACAGCGTGATCCGCGTGTCAACACTAATGTAAGGACGTACTCTGTACAGAAGTTTAAGGCGATAAAAGCAGTTACGCACGGCCTCTATAACATGGTCTTCAAATGTGAGCTGCCCATCGAACTTTACTCCTAGGTTACGAGCCCTTTCCACCCTCTCAATTGACCTACCATCTACTCTTATGTCCAGAGGGTAGGATAGGGTCTTACTTATGATGTCTCGACTACCCATAACTAAAAACTTTGATTTTGTTGGGTTTAATATAAGTAAGTTTCTCTTTGACCAATCTGTAATCCTTTCCAAGTCCTCATTTAATCTTTTTACAGCTTCTTCAGCATTGTGAGGATGAAAAGAGAGGTACATTTGGAGATCATCAGCATATAGATGGAATTTCGAGTTTACTAGACAAGTGGTGATGTCAGCACTATACATGATGAAGAGCAGAGGTCCGAGAATAGAACCCTTGGGTACTCCTCTCTTCACTTGCTGTGGAGTAGAGGCCATAATATTACCATCACTGTCATTTGCCAACTGAACAAATTGATAGCGATGACTGAGGTAACTATTAAACCAGTTTATATAAGTATTAATTAGACTGCATGGATGGTGTAGTGATTTAAATGGACGTCTCGCCACTGATACTACGCCGAGTCTTGTGGGTTTAATCCCCACACGGGATAAATGTGTGATCGAAAAATATTTGTTTTTGACATAGTGTTCTTTGTGTCTTTAGAATGTTTAGTCTGAGTATGTTATGTATTCTGAGGTAATGATAATGGTAATGTTCATGTTGGATGACTAAATGTGACAAATGTTTTTTTAAATGATTGCGTGCTCTTCTGCCCTAAGACACACACACACACCAATACATTATGCATTATTTATTATATGATACATGTGTCCCTACTTTGTCCGTGTTTTAATGTTTGTAAAGTCCCCTGCGACACAGAAATTGCAATTAATGGCTAACTTAAAAAAAAAGTACTTTTAATTATATTTGACTAGGTTTACGCGCAATACGAATGCGATATCGCCATTCTATTATTTACGTGACGTAACTTGTCAATATTAGTGAAACTGTTAGCGGTTATACTTTAAGCTAATATGGGAATGGTATAACTTTACATAATCCTATCATATAAATAATTATCTGTCCCCGTGGTTTCAACCACGTTTATAATAACTGCTCGGCTTCTGTGGCTCGTATCGTGATGTTAGAACATAGCCTATGTTACTACTGGATATAGATGCTTTCTAATGGTAAATTAATTATTAAAATCGATTTAGTATCGAAATTAAACTACTGTTTTCGTATTTTATCGAAGTTTATTTTAAAATCACTACTTTTCTGTAATTTTTGCTATATATGTTTTTTTAATTATTTATATTTGCACTTTCTCCGAGGTTTCGGTTGCTTTTTATTAGGCATGGTCACGAGGAGACTAAGATAGTGGTTGCCTCATTGTCTTGAAGTGCAGTTATCTCAAAGTACCCGAGCATATTTTAAATATTAGTGTTCCTCTTTACACATTATGAGCTCAGTGTATCACAAGGACTTGCTGTATTTTGTTGACGCATAGTAGTTTCACAGTTTATCGATTACAAACAAACAAATATTTCCTCCTTATAAATGGGGCCGCTTAAAACATGTGACGACTCTCATAGTGCTCGAATTTTGCTATCAAATATTTTAGAATGACAAATATTGTTCTAATAGAAATTCTTTCAGGACAAAAGGTTCTGGTAAAGGGAACGATCCAATTGATAGGGACCAGTCGTCTAATCGTAGTAAGATATAGATGGGTTTACGTGTCAGTTTCTTTAGGTGTAGCATATTGAGTTTCAGCTATAACCATTTCTGCGATGTCTCTTCCAACTGGGTTAGTATTTTTACGGAAAAATACCTTTTCGTTATTAGATGTTTATGCTAGTTTGGTTAGATTCACGCCTGTTAGGGCAGGCAGTAGTATATTGTACGTAATAGGCGTATTGCCAGTTGCTCCTTGGTGCCACTGACAATTTCCTAAGAGAAATAACTCAACAGTTAGTTAGCCCAACATTACAATCAATTCCAGAACTTCATGACGCAAATGACTCTTGAATAATGAAACTTTTTAAGTATATTATTATTATTATTATTTATATATTTTTATAATAGTTAAAAATCAAGAGACGATATCCTCGTAGGAGACATTTGTACTTCCATGGAAATATATTTGTAATTGTTCCTAAGGCCAATCCAATTTACGAAGACCAATCTCTGTGTTGCTAATAAGAATTTTTAGGCAGTATAACCCAATAATATTTTGCCCAAGCCGGGAATCGACTTCGAAAACTCATGCACAGTTGCCGCCGCGTTCACTGCCACTGCGCTACCAAGGCTTAGGCTATCTGAATCCTGAAAAGTAGTATATTGGATCATCAGGTAAACACATGATAAACATTTAATATAATCACCGATTACCGCGCAAGTGGCAACACTCATCTAGGGATGCCGCGTAAATAATGCGCTCTATTAATAGTTATTAATGGGCAAAGGAACGGTGATCCATTTTTATTCAGTGTGGATTATTGAAAAATATATGTTGTCAAGACTCGTGGATATAATAAAAATATGACAGTCCACTGCTTTGTAAGTCATAAATCATGTAATATCTTTATAAATCATGTAACTTTTATATTACTAGTTTTAAATATATAGAACCAATATTAGAACCGACGGCTACTGCCTATCGCAAATTTTTACTTCATACTAGTTGAAGTATGCATAAATATGCGATGGACAGTTGTAACAAGACATTAAATTCGATTATTGTATGATTCTGTACCAAATGTTGAACAAATCTCTGTTACTGATTATATTTCGATTCATAATCAAATACTCGAAACTCGGTTCGACGGTAATTGACAGGCAGCTTTGATTGGTTGTAGTGAGGAATTGCACACTACACAAGCCTCTGTAACGTTGTAATACAATTTCTCAATACTGGCATAGCATTACCGAGCTTTAACCCTCCTATAGGGGAATGCTTCAGGTTAAAGATAAATTCCTTGACCGTAGCTAGTACAATCACCGGACCTATGATATACAATAAGGTCTTGCGAGCTACTACCTAGGTACATATATGTATTTCAGTCTAGAGCTATTTATGTACAAAACATTATAGTTAAAATATGCCATACTAGCTTCTGCCATCAATTTCGTCGCTTAAAATTTGGAAATGGGCACCTATTTATATTTTTCGATTTTTTACAGCAAGCAAATCTAGATGTATCGTACTCTAGATTTTAAGTTAGACTTTCAGTTATACAACTGTGAAAACTGCATTTAATTTCGTGCTGTAGTTTTTGCGTGCGTGCAGAAGTACATACAGCTATAGTAAAATAATTGTTTTGACTTCTATTATATAGCTCTTTTTTTATATTTTATAACCTAAACACATCGTAAACATTCTGAAAAAAAACCGATCCTGTAAATTCAAAGGCAATATCCAAAATCATTTATTCGTGTAGGTCACAAAGTAACCCTTATGAGCGTCGAAGTTTAGCAGTGGGAAAGTTTTCCAAGGTGACTAAAGTTACATTTACATTTATTTTAGTTACTATGTTCAGGTTATTCTAAAGAGATGATGTTTGTTATCTATAATTGAAGAAATAATAACTAACAAACGTTTTAAGTAAACATACGAATCTAAACACAAAACTACAATATATGACAACTTTAATCCGGCGTCAAGGTCCGTTGAACAATATGCATTGTATTTTAATGACGAAGCACAATGAATAACGGTAGTGGGCTTCGGAAGCAAACATTTCTACGTATACACGAACGAATACTTGTCTTAGGGTGCGTTTTTACCAAACAATGTGCGTGTAGAATATGTGTGAAACATACCACTAGTTCGTCAATTTGTCATAGCTTAGCACAAATTAGATCTGATGAGAAAGGGCTCAATAAAGCGAATTGCATGCCTACTCGCTAAAGTGAGGAATGCGTTCGCACGATCCTACTGCTCCATTATAAAGTTTACATGGACATAGACAAAAAGTTTCAGAGTTCAGCTTTGTCAATGCTCAGCTTTTAGTTCTGTCATACATCTCAAATAGAAAGTTGTTCATCTTTAGTTTGCCTGACATACATATAGCACATTGCACACACGAGCAGGATGAATGATAAATAAAAGTGGCAGGATATTTATCATCATCTTATAGTAGAAAACATAACCTCGTTGATAATACCTTGTTCTACATCCAATAAGGCACATGATTTTAGTGTTTCAATAAAGACACACTATTAAGGACCCAATTAAATAAATTGTTGCTGAGTATACTTATATATTGTAACTTTAATTTAAAAAAGACAACTCCCACACGGGAAATAATTCCTGTGTCTATATGGGGATCGAACCCACAACATTCGGTACGGCGGCAGTGGTGAGGCGGCCACTTAAATCACTACATCATCCGTGTCTATGCACGGATGGCGTAAGTTAACGTAAGTAAGTGTACGCAAGACTATTCTTGCGTTCATCATCAAAATCATTGCGTTATCGCCAAAAAGTTAGGCCAAGTTGTATTATATTCGCTAGCTACGATTTTAGATACTAAGTAATTAAAGGCATGCCACTTTGCGCCCACCGGATAAAGTGCCAGACCCCATACTTCTGCTGAAAACAACTTTTTAACATAATAGCACTGTCCGACCTGTATGTAAATTAAACTTGAGACCTCACAAGCAACTGCTTGTGAGGTCTACGTAGTAAAAGTAAAAGCACGGTTACTGCGTTTCGTTTGGTGGGTAACAGCTTCGGAGACTGAATTACCTCTTAGGGCTACTTCCTACTCCACTATTTGTCCCTTCTGCCTCACTATAGCCAGTGACTTGCTACTGCAGTGGCGAAAGCAAAGCTACGTACATGAGCGGCGGCTACTACTTATCATCAAGAGAGTCACTGACTTGTCTGCTATCGGTGACAGCAAATTCGTATAAATCAACGTTTCCTTCATTCAATGAGAGCATCGAAAACTAAATGACCCAACGATGCCTTTTCTCTTTTCCTCCTGCCTCACTGAAGTCAGCGACTTGCTTATGTATCCTTAAAATTGCTTCATTGGCTTCCTTGGCTACCATTTACCATTGCTGAGTCACTGGCTCCATTACCACCAACAAAACAGCAACAAAAAATACGTTATACAATTCGTATGATAATAGCCGAACTATGTGTGATATTGTACTCGCTATAAGTCACAAGGGGACCTTGTAATTTATTCTTCGACTCAGGGACGTGGAAGTGTGACAAACTATAGAAGGGCTTTATCATATATCATATGTAACATGTATTATAAATATAAATCGCGTAGTCGCAAGACGATAAAAGCTATGAATCAAAAAGTATGTGCTCATACATACAAAACGTCTGCCTACGTGCACGAATAATATCGTTAGGCAATCAACGATTTCGGTACTCTCCTTGTGATTTTTGGCCTCGCTCTACAGTGATCAATAGATTCACATTTCGGGATATTCACCCTTTTGGGATATATGTATATCCCGAACGATACACATTTCGGAATATATATCCCGAAAGGGTTTAATAAAAGCTGTATCACACACCCATATTTCATCAGGTATCTTTTATGCCCACATAATGCTTTCTTAGTAAAACTAACATTTATATATAAATATTATACGTCTTCTTATTATTATTATTATTTATATGTAAGGTCCGTACCTATTTATAATGAGTTGGAACCTGCTTCCAGTCAATTTCTTCATTTTGCAAGTGTTTATGTGGCGTTTTCTTAGCCACAGACAATTTGGCGTACGCTAGGATTGGCAATTTGCCTCTTGCATCAGACTGTCCGCTACGAATGTCGAAAATGTTTGTTCCACAGTCGACGTGTTCTTTGGTGCATTAAGCTGATCACGCTTTCTCATGAAGACGAAGAACGGTAGGAAATTTGTACATCTCCTATGTACAAATTTCCTACCGTTTGAAAATACAGAACCGAAACGTATTCTAATGTAAAAGTATTGGAATACCTACATAGTTTTCTGAAACTACTGAAAATATACTACTGGTTAAAATTTGTTAGATACATTAGTATTCAGTAAGACAATTTTATGTAGTTAATAAAGAAAGTAGATATAAATTCAAATGCAATGTCTATGTCTCTGTCTCGTAAATAATTTTATTTTATAACCACGTATCAGTCAGTCAGTGTCACGTTTTAAAAACTTTTTGTGTAGTAAGTTGTATAGTATGCAAGAGTGGTGGATAGAATAATGGGCAAGCGTTAACCTCGCCGCTGGTGGTAAGCTATATGTTTTGGTGTTGAATCCCAACAGAATAATTATTAATATGTACATCCATAAATGGTCCATTCAAGACTAGGTGTACTACATGTCCGTCAATTGTATGTTGCAAAGTCCTCTGCAATACAGGGTTTGATACCTAAACTTACATAAACGAAAAAATGAGATAAAAATCGACACATTTTACACAGACAATATTTTACTAGAAACAAGCCTTGCTGTTACATAATGCATGTCTTAGGACGCTTAAAGTTTTACCTGGACTTTACATCTTACAGTGTTTTGGAAAGTGTTGTGGTCTAGGGACTAGACACTTACAAAACTGAATTTATATACCTGTAAAGAAATTTTAGAAGAAGGCTTTCTTGGACAGTCGTAGCTTGCAAATAAAGTCCAAAATTTATATTATGTTGTGTCGTTGGTCTTGTTACTTCTTGTTCGTGTATCTTGGTGTCTTAGGTTCAATTCCTGGGTTATGCAAATTGTAATAGCGTATTTTTGTTAAGAAAACTTGCAATAGCTGCATGGCGTCTTGAAATGTGCCCAATAACTGCAATAATCTGATCCCAATTACGTGGAATTTAAAAGGATTGCTGGCCCAAAGTGGGTACAATAATCTTCTGCTCACTCCTTTGGGATATTTAGGTGTGACTCGGTATATGTTCGTCAAAGTTTATCAGTGACGGTTAAGTTAGAGCAAGATAGTATTATGCTAATCAAACTAAAATCTAAGTCGTGTATTGGTGCTGTCAGTGGCGTAAGAACTAAAGAACGGACAAATAAATTGTTTAATCTATAGTTTGCTCACCTATCTTGCCCAACACACCCACACGATTTCTATATTACAATCGATAGGCGATGAATTATGGTTTTCTAAACCGAATTTTGAAACATACTTCTATTTCATTCATTGGTAGCTAATTGGCTATAATTTCTGAATTATTAGTTAAGTACTAAGTGCCCAATGCCTCGGGTGGTTCAAATGGACAATTATGTGAGGGTTTAATGCCCACGCGCGACAAAACTTGTGTGGTCTGTAAACTGATATTTTAAACACTAGGTAAACCCTAACTGTATACATAATAAAATAGGCGTTCTGACACTTTTTGTTTAGGACATTAACATGACTGAAATTACTTGGCTAGCGTGTTGAGTGATGTAGGTTTAACTTCCAAGCGGCAAAAAATTGTGTGATGTTCAAACTAAAATTGGAGTCTACGGTAAAATAAAATTTATACTTCTTATTAAAGATTTTATCATAGGCTGGTTACATTCAAGTAATTAAAATATGTAAAACTATAACTTGTTAAGTATTTTTGGATGAGGTCTTGGGTTTAATTTCGGACGTATGTGTTTTTGAAATTGTCTATCAAGAAATTCTCAGTAGCTGTATCAGCTCAGTAGTGTGCTCAGTAGATGTGGGTTGTGGAATTACGTTTGATGGATAGCAATAGGCACACCCCTCACGTGGAACCTCAAACTGGATGATGAGTAGATGGCGAAATGTGGTCTATCATATAATTCGTCTCTGCCTACCCCTTCGAGGATATATACTTGGACCTATATTATTATATGTTTGTCTTTTAGTACATAAATATCCAGTAAAAATACAAAGCTCTTTAATAATAAACAGGTATCGGCCAAAGGGGGAAAATAACGTACTGTGTTTATCTTTAATTTAGATATCAGGTAAAATTTTATTAATATTAATAGTAATTTATATTAATTATGTACCCTCATTACCTCCTATTTACAGTTTTTTAACGCAACTATTTTAGTTATCAGCATGGCAATGCTGGCAATCTTCTACGCACGTTGCCATCGACAGCGATGGGATGAATCTAATATAATAATTTCATAGTATCATGTAGATACTACTACTACGTTTTGTAAATTGATTTAAATAATATAATATTGTCTTAAATTAATGTAATTAAACTTATAACTTCCTAACTGGTACCTTCATATCAGTCCAAAATAAATAAACAAAGGTTTTTTTATTTTCTAAAAATATAAATACACACAAAGTCTTAAGCTAAATATAAGAAAAGCATAAAAAATAAGAAACTCAGGTACCCAAGATAAGATTAAACCTAAGGTTTGGGTACCACACAGTACTCCAGATTTTGATTATAGTAAAGACTATAAAATTAGTACCAAACTAAACAAATAGATGAATACATAGACATATGTGGTCACTAATCTTGATCCGAGGGCCAGTAATTGTAGACCGGCGACACTTCGACCCAGTGGGATCTTTTGTATGTGGTCACTAAGCTTCTCAATATAAAAATGTATTCATATTTGGAAACGACAAAATATATTATATAGTTTTAGTTGATCTTCAGTATATAAGCATTAATTTAGCTAGAGCCATTGAGATTCTATAGCATTGCACTTATGCTTGTTAAGTGGATATATGCATTTATTCATTATGTCAAAAAGATGGTCTCGTGAATGTGTACTTACTGGTAAAAGCCCTGTCCTTGTTTTAAGCCTTGTTTTTTACAATTGTTTAATAAATTCTATCTAACATGAGTTTACTTAAGAATACATAAAACACACAGCAATCTCTATGCTTAAGTGAGTTCATCCCCGACACACAATGACATTGAAGAATTACTTTTGTTCCCGAGTTGCGTTTTAGGTCTTGAACTGGATCTATCTTTCTATAACTGTGCGCTAACTTTAACTATGCGCTATGAATATTAGGCCAATGATGGCCTAATATTCATAGCGCATTAATTTTGACATCATTTTTATCTAAACTTTTGAAGCTTACATATTTCCTTTACAGTCATTTTAGTACAATTCCAATTAATATGTACTGCCTGCACGGACAGTGGTTTAGAATATCGTTGTTCATATACCGATTGCTCTTTCTATATGTTACCCCCCCAGTGATAATGAAATTGCCACAACTACGGCAGTTGCTATTTTTGGAACAACTATAAATATACAATCAATATTTTATTAATATAAGTATAATTAATATTTATATACTGTAACCCTCTAATGTTGCTATACTAATTACTATACACTACTATAAACGTTACTACTAATTACCATCAGTGCGTGAGCATTAAAGGAGTTAAGATGAATTATAGAAATATCTCTCAGTCGGTAATCCTGCACTAACATTTAATGTTCGAGAGAAGGGTACTTTGGAGTCGTTAAAGAGCGGAAAATATAGAGAACGTCGTCATGGTAAAATCTCGTTCACCCATAACATATTGTCGCAGTGGATATTTCTGAGCGGTAATTTTATGAAATTTATAGACGGCCCTAGGGATTTTTTACTGTTTGCGTTTCAAGGGTTATTTCGGTGCGGACCGTGTATTGGCGTGAATAGACGTTCCTCTTAACCGTTAGGCGAAACGTAGGTATGTCTTTAATTTTTGCTATCTTAGTGACATAAGATGTGATAGAAACATCTTTCCGTTACGCTGTTTAGCTATCCTGTTATGTCTGACAATTTATATATTATAGCTTAGGTATACTAAGTGTTTTTGGGAGCTTCTGATCACTAACTAACGATACAAGGAGTATAACTCGCGCGTTGCCGACCTATGCGAAAAAGGAATTGAAGATGGCATAAACAGAATGGAATATGAGAGCTCATTGCTTAATAACATGAGTTCTTCCGTGTACCTGGCGACACACAATAACAATTTTACTACAAATAGGCCAGTTTCCTGTAAGAAGTTGAAACTTAGACAGGCGAGGTAGCCATTCTTACCATGACCAAATAATTGACAACGGCGCTACAAAATTTATCAGTTACGTTTAATACCACAAAACATCTTAAATTACATTAAAGATAACCTTTCTGCTATTCAATAACAGTAACCCATATACAACAATCGGTAGCGGTAACCAAATGTGTGTGATCATATGATATATTTGTCAACTTTCGTACGTTCACGCATGACCGAGGATATTGTGCGTCTTCATAAAAAAGAAATATGACATACCGAGGTACTTATAGACAGGAATTTCTTTATACTGGCACTGAAGGTGTGATATAAAATGAAATATGTGAAAAGATTTTGTATCGCAAACAGTATGTTTTAGTTACGGTTTTGACTTTACGATGTCTGAGACAAAATAATAACATGTATTCATTTATATTTATATATAATAATAATAATATTCTATCACATACACTATATTGAGACTATAAGGCTTAGTGGTGAAGAGGGAGTATCGATGTTTCATACTCTCTGTAACAAAATAGTGCGCACTAGTGCTTGGCCGAAGGAATGGGTTCATACTATCTTCGTTCCACTTCATAAAAGGGTTCCACTAAAAAGTACTCTAATTACCGACTGATCGCACTTATATCTCATGCCAGCAAGATGTTACTGCATATTTTAAATGAGCGATCAAGACCTTCTTATCGAGAGAAATTGCCACAGAACAGGCAGGCTTTGTGAAAGGAAAGGGTACCCGAGAACAAATTTTAATAATGCGTCAAATAATCGAAAAGGCTCTAGAATTCAACAAGCCAACATACATATGCTTTGTTGATTTTTCGAAAGCTTTCGACTCAGTGAAATGGCCAATACTATGTAAGACCTTTCTCGAAACGGGTGCACCAAGCACCTGTACACCTTTTGAGGCGCCTTTACGAAGATGGGACAGCTTCAGTGAGGACAGACAACATATTGTCCAGTAGTATCCACCCAAGTGCAAGAGAACGCCAAGAATGTATGATATCCTCACTCCTATTTAATATTTATACGGAAATAATAATGCGGATTACTCTTGAGGACTGGACGGACGGTGTCAAAATAGGAGGGCGAGCAATATCGAACTTGTGCTATGCAGACGACACCACATTGTTCGCAACAAGCATTAGCTATATGGAGCAAATGAAGCAAGTAAGCCTGCAGTTTGGCCTAAAGATAAATAGGAGCAAGACTAAGATCATGATCGTCGATCGCATCAATCACAATTCACCACAAATCACTAAGGTTGCGAACTGTGAAGTCGTACAATCTTATATCTATTTCGGGGCTCTAATTTCTAATGATGGTGGCTGTATTGACGACAGATAAAGCGGCGCATGTCTATTACAAGATCTGCAATGGGAAAACTTAAGAAAGTGTGAAAAAGTCAGCACATCACTAAAGCCACGAAAATTCGCCTCGTCCGGGCACTAGTGGTCCCTGTGTTCCTGTATGCTGCAGAAACATGGATGTTACGGGAATTGGAGAAGAAGAAGATAGATGCTCTTTAAATGTGGTGCTGGAGGAAGATGCTTGGGATATCTTGGACGGAGTTTCGAATAAATATCTCCATACTGAAAGAACTCAGCATCAAGCAGCGTCTATATAACTGTTCAGACGCACATTCTAAGATTCTTTGGGCACGTGTCAAGAGTCAATACTGACTCTATAGAGCGTCTGGTCGTGCAAGGAATGGTGGAAGGCAGGAAAGCGCGCGAAGATCACCTATGAGATGGGCTGACCAAGTTAAGCCAGATGTGGGCGATCCATTGCATGAGTGTACAAGACATGTCGCTAGCCGGAAGAAATGGCAGAACATCGTTGACTCTTCTGGACACCTAGAAAACATGATGACCACGATCATTCTGTCAAGAATGAACGACTAAGATGAATCACATACACACAACACCATCTAGCTCAAACTAAGTAGAGCTTGTACTATGAGTACTAGACAATGGATAAACATAAATATATTCTTTTTTTTTTAATTACTTATTACGTATAGAAACACCCAGACTAAGACAAACATCCATATCCATGCACACAAATGTTTGACTTGTGCGGGAATCGAACCCTCGACCTCAGGCGTGGCAGTCGGTTATACTAACCACTACGCCATCGAGGCCGCCGATGTATATGTATCGCCAATTACGATTTTGTAAGCCTGTGCATCTTAATGTGGTTTTTACATTATGCAATCAAATTAATACGAGGGAGTCTCTATCTGTAAAAAAGATGTGTCTGTAAATGGACGATAATTTAGAAAAATCTTTATTTGTCTGATAATAATTAATTTTGAAAATTGTATTATGGTAATTTAGAGGACTCTGATTAAAAACAATACCAACAATTTTAGAAGTTTTGCTCGCCTGTAAGTCTGTGTGTTATATGTGGTAGGGGGCGTGCCATGTCGTTTAGCGAATAATATATATATCACACTACTACAGAACATTTTCTGAAAGGAAATATTCCTCCTCCTCAACCTCGCGGTAGCAGTAAGCGTCAATTGAAACCAATGACATGTATTTTTTTATACAATAAGAATATTATATTACTCCTTATCATACTGAGCAAATAAATTTGCCTATTATAATTATTATTCCAAGTGGAGAAGAGAATTTATTATTAATAAGTTGAGAATTGGGCGATAATATAGTATGGATTACCAGACTAATCTCACATCTATTTCAAATTGAGTATTTGATTTTGGTACATCCTGTTTTTGTTCAACTCTGCATCACGGATCAACCATACAGCAAAGTGCTCTTGCTGTTAACTTTAATTAAATCTCTCATAATCTAGGACAATGCTTCTAAATTTATAATATACTCTAAAGTAACTTCATTTACAGAAACTATGAAATTGCATTAGGCTGAAATTGGCGTGATGGTTTAAATAGGTAGTCGCTGAGCCTTTGCCAATGCGGCTAGTGTTGCAGGTTGGACCCCACATTGTGGCAAATTGTTTTAAAGAGCTACGTGACCGAGGAAGTATTAGTAGTGCGGATTTGTCTTCATTAAAGAAAAATATTTACATATTATTATATTTATATTTATCGACCGATATTCGATCGACCTAAAAAGGGCTGGAATGTTTGTGAATTGTCTCGGTTTACTTTAAAAGTATTCGCAAGCATTGTTAATAAATTGAACAAGAACTGCTATGAAACCTTAAAAGAAAAGTGATAAAACGGTCGTCACACAGTTTATGATGTTACTATAAAATATAAAACGTGCAAAAAGGTCCTGATTTCGTAACTTTTTCGGTCAAGGACGACGGTAAATCGTAGCTACTTAGTAAGTAGGCACAGTAAGTGCGCTCACAAACTATCACGTATATATCTTTCTCTCCGCTATACCTCTGTAGAGATATAAAAGTGTGAATGTATGTGTATGTATAGATTTCTCTTCGACATATCGCAACCTACCCTTAATATACAAAAATAAATTATTTATAAAGAATCACTACCTTTAAAAATTAAAAACAATTACAAAGTACACCCAGATTTAGAGGACACGTGACCGATGTACGCCTTAAATGAGGTCGATTTCCCACATTTGTTATCTATAGGTATCCCAAAAAAAACATGCGTTGTTCAATTTTGTGTACTGTGTAAAATTCGACACCTACAACCATTGACTGATACTATTATCGAGCTGACTATTTGAGTAACGAATTTAAATAAAATTTGATTCAAAAGAAATGAAACTTCCATAAAATGTGGAGGTTCCTAGCCTTGGGTGTATTCTGAATACAGGAGGCAAAGACTTTGTGGTTTGAACACGCCTTTAATTAAGTCTAGGTTATGGTGTATGTGCATGCTTAACGACACCGAAACACGTCGGGCACAATCGAGTATTATTGTATACATTGTCGTCTTCTCAGTAAGAAAAGGAATTATGATCTACCATGCTGACCGAGTGCGGTTTGGCAGACTTCACATATCATCGAACATAGTAGAGAACTCTCAGACATGTAAATTTCATCACGATATTTAGTTTCGTTAAGGGATAATTAACATAACTTCAAGAAAATCGAACTCCAGATCTATACGTGGTCCCACAAAATATAAGACGAAATCAAACTTCTAATCTTTTACGTTTGTAATATTAGTAGGATAATTATAACTTTGTGACGCTTACAATTAAAAAAGCTAATTATACTGTGATTAATAATGATTAAGGAAAGGGTAAAACACCAGACTGACTGCATCTTGTACAAGAACTTTATACTAATGAGAACCGTAGAGTATAACACTGAAAGATTTATTTCTAGAATGTTATTAATTATATCATATTACATAAACAACTTGAAAACATTTAGCTATTTTCCATCCAAACCCCATTTTGTCGTGATATGAACCAGACGCGGTCTATAATACAGTCCAATAGCAGCTCGGAATCTAAAACTGTGCCGTAATTCTGGGCCCGCTAAACGGCATTGCGCATATTAAACCAGTCCACCACACAATTCACAAATATTTTTTTTGTTTTCAGATTTCGTACTTTATACTTATATCATTATATCCCGATACGCTTAACAGCGGCCCATCGGTGACCAGACACAATAAGTTTTAAATTGTGACTAGCATTTCACCACTTGATAGGTTAAGCTGACTGATTACAGCACTACTTTAGCCAAGATAGATGCCAAGTATAGATACTCAATGGATTTCTTATTAAAGCGCAATAAAAATGGTAATGTATGACTTTTCGGAGCGATCAACTACATACTTCACGGGACGCCACACTCAATTCACCCTTGAGTAAAAAGTGGTGAAAATGTGCTAGTACTTTATTACCCGCTATTCATCACTAGAATTGATAGCTTATAAAGAATACTGTGTTATTCTCACCTTCGTATATTTACATACATAGTTTAAAATGTGAAGCTAATAAATAGTATTCAGACATGATCAAAGAAAAACAGTGATAACCTAGTGGGAGACTGTTGAAGTGTCACACAAAGCTCGCAAGGGCAGTACTCGTAACCTGCAGGGGATACATGCGCAAGCTACTCGTGCAAGTAACATATATTATACTAGTACCTCAAATTCAGATGATTGAGACTCTCTCGCCGGAGGTCTTGGTATTATTTTCCAGTTCGTATACAGCGCCATTGAGTTTTTCTGCTAGGCGATTTCCAGTAACAGCACGGAATCTATAAATTGCCTAGTAAACTATTTCGTGGCAGACTAACTAGAGCTGCTAAAATGCAGATGTAATAGATGTAATATATCTCTATTTATACGTTCAAGGATGTAAAGCTTCATTAATGAATAAGACCTTTCTTGTTCAACTATAAGTGGAGAAATTCTTATAAGTCTGAGCGTAGAATACAAACATTGAATTGATCCCAAACGACGATAGCGATTGAAAGACTTACTGAGCTCCACTTTTGTATTGAGTTTCACAACTTTTATTCAACTAACTTAAACTAAGTAGATATACTTTAGATCCAAATGAAAATCGGGAAGGTTTTTGCAACACTAGCACTCATTTGAATTCATAATACTATTTATTTTTCAAAGATCAACATTTTTATAAGAAAATAAAAATATCGCTACCACATACTTAGCTGTCTATCAACTAAATAGCCCTTAATTAATGATTATATGATTATATATATATATATATATATATATATATATATAAATATATAAATAAATATAAATAAATGTTAAGTAACAGTTTACTTAACCATTATTTAGCTTAATATTAACGTTGAGTTATGTTTAGAGTTGATTTTTCGCTAGTTAATACTTAACTATCTATTAAATATTTGAGATTAGCTTAAGGTGGTTGAGGTTTGTGTTACTTCTATAAAAAGTATATCTTTATTTGGTTATAATATAAATTGCCTCAGTTATGCGACGGCTTCGATTACCAGGACACCGGATTTTAAAATACTACTTGCTGCGATCTTGGCATTTCATTGTTGACGCATTCACTCTCTATAAATTCTTTATACATATCTGTCAATATTTAATCTGGCATTTCTCCAAAATGTATTCGATCTAGTCGCAAAAACCTTTGGTCAAGGATTTTACAAACACATTTTCATGAATTCTAGCGTTGACTTGAGCGAGGTATTACAATATCTTAGATCTCTGGGACTCTAGCCAGCTTGTTGGTAATTGCATATAGTACCACTGTGAACTCGAGGGCACCCACTATAGTTGCTATTCCGGACTGCGCTACCGAGATAAGCCCGACTTGTGAATTTCTTATGTGCTTTAAACTATAGCAGTCATTGTTTACTTTGAAGTATTCGTGTCTTATAATTATAGTTTTGAAGATGCATTGTGGTTGTATTATTTATCAACAATGATGAGGAGAACAGCACTTTACCCAGGTTTGTAGAATTTTAAGAAAATGTTAAAGTATTTTGAATTTCATTTTTTGAATTTAAGATTAGAATCCGATAAATTATTTTTAATAACTCCATTGGACATTTAAAAGCATTTACGAAAGCTAACATTTTTAAAGGCAATAATCACTACTAGATTTTAGTACACCATTCCTGAAAGCCAGAAGCGAAATAAACATAGCTGAAATAAATAATAAAACTGGGCTCGAATAATTAGTTTAATTTACACGCAGCACCAGCTTAAAATCATCGAACGTGCTGTTGTGTGTGTCTTTCCATTACAAATTCTCATAACGTTAAAAAGGGATAAAGATCTTTCCAACAACATTGCATTCGAGACAAATGTTAACGTAATAGAAATTATGTAAATGATGTTCTTTGTAGCAGCTGCTGCGTCTAAGGAGAATATCGGTTATTCTCTTTATTGGTGCTACATTTCAAATATAAATCAATATTATACTTGCATGGTTTACTTTGTTCTTTACTACACTATAATAATAGTTTACCCTTTTACAGGAACGAATTGATTCTCATATTTGGAAATATACAATCAATATCTCTATTTCACAGATTAAATTAAATCGCCAGAAAATTGCACAAGTAGTTGGTTGATTTCTGGAATGTCAATCTTAATTGAAACTGTTGTATCTGGGCATCAGCAGACTACTGCAGCCCAAGACATATCATATTAAATGCACATTATGTTATTTCGCTGAACTACATTGCAAGTTCTTATTTCGAATTTATTGATCAACAAATTTTTATTTCAAGTAAGATTTCTGTTTTTGAAATGCCTGTAATTATATTGTAATATAACATTTATGTATATGATTACATTAGGGTTTTGTGTTACAGCAAGTATAATACCAGTCTGGAAGAGAGACAGCAGAATTTGTGCAGAAAAAGTGAGCTTTTTGCCTCACATTGAAAATGTAATAAAGAAGGCATCTAAAATGTTGCGATTCCATGCTACGTAATACAAAAGGATTTCATCAAAGAAACACTAAGAAAATGTTATACTTTAGCCTGGTACGAAGTATATTGGAAAACGGCAGTATAGTATGGCGACCTCACTACAATACCCACATGTTGCGAATAGAAAGAATACAATAACGTTTCATGTGGCTTTTAGTGTAGGGAAAGCCAAGAGTCTTACCTCATACTCAATCCGTTTGAATTACTTTAAAATCATCAGCTTATCAACACGCAGAGATATGACTGACGCAGTCTTTTTGTTTAAACTATTGAGAAACAAATTAGATTGCTCAAAGTTACTGGGTCTTATCAGATTTCATGCCCCGTCTATTTATCCAAGGAATATGATCACACCTCTCTTCCCACCATTACGTCGATCAGTGCTTGGTTCAATACCTAGGTTTTGCAGGCTTCTTAATAACTGTAGCGATTTAGTAGACATATACCAGGACAGTTTAGGTAAACTTATTAAAATTATTAGAACTGTAAATAAAAATGAATGCGTTATTTTGTTTTTTTTTAAGTATATTAAGTATTTGTTAACATTTATATTAAATAATTATGCCATATTTTATAATACTTTTATTTATTATTCATTAATTGTGATAAAAAAATATTATTGTTGTGTGTTTGTTATTTATTGTTTATTAATGTAATTGTAATAATTTTTATAATAATTGTAATGTCTAATTAATTATTTTTTATAAATTTTGGAGCTTAGCACTTTTGAAAATGTTAACCTTTAAGTAGTGTTGACAAATGATTGTTACACTTGTAAATGTACCTACTCAATGAATAATCATGTAATGTGTTGTGTAAACAATTGTTGGATAACCTAATTAAATAAATAAAATAATAAATTTATGTACCAACCGCTATCAAACTATATACATAATAGCCCGCTTAAAATGATTTCTATAGTAGAAAGTTTTGCTTCCAATAAAACATTGTTTGGAGCTCTGCCAACTGACGAAACATTAAAGTTGCAAGCAAGCCCGCAGTCGATGAAGATCTGCCCTCTCAAAATATCTATGTGAAATCAGTGACTATTCCTATTTCTTATATATTTAGGCAGTCTTCATTTCACTATATTCTAAGCCAATAGTTAGGTAATAGGCCAATAGTATTATAACAAAATAAATTATTTTTCATATACTTCGTAATAAAAACCTCGTTCGTACAGTGAGGGGTTCAAATCAGGCAATTTTTTTGTAGATTTATCTGAAATTTTCATTAGCCAAGTCTGGAAATAATATATATAATATGGTAAACAATCTAAAATAGGCTTTGCCCTTGAGATATAAAAATACAGCGAAATGTGAGCGTTGCATACATCTGGATTCGTGTCTGTGTTCTGTGTATCTATGATTTTAACATTGCTATGAAAACTTTTAATATAGTGGTAGTTGCACAAAACTTATTAGCATGGTGCCATTTTGATTGGAGGAGAGATATTAACAAGAAGCGTTAACTTCTTACGGTCTAAGTGAAGGTTGATTGAGGAAAATTGAGACTGTTGTTTTGAACAAGATAAGTTAGAAGCTGACAAATTGTCACTATAAAGTGACAATTTGACAGCCATTATTAATTAATGAAAATCGATTAGATTGTTTTTCTTTTTTAATTTAACGTGCCGTGTGAGCTTTAAGAGTCATGTCACGTCGTCATATGAGTCGTGATGAAATGTTAAGATTCGTGGGCATGTTAGAAAATGGTGCTATTCAACGCGTCGTTGCTGAGGCCCTACATACCAGCCAAAAGGTGATATCAAGGTTGTGGTCACATTATCGCAATACTGGGGACGCAGAGACAGGATCAATTTCTCTAATTGACCACCAGAAAACAACCCAATATCACAGCGATGCAACTAGTACAAACGCTCCAGGAGAACCATCAGCTGATAGGTAGCCACCAAACCGTGTGAAGGAGTTTGCATGAAGTTGGTCTTCATACTCGAAGACCACTACGTGTTCCAACATTGCGACGTGTCAATCGAGGTCGGCGGCTTTCGTGGGCTCGGGAACATTTACCATGGAGTGACGAACAATGGTCTTTGGTGCTGTTCACCGATGAGTCCCGGTTTGGGTTTCATCTGGAATCACGAAGAACACGCGTATGGAGAACTCCAGGGAGAGTTAGCCATCTACGGCACCCTCAGGAGGTGCACTTATACCAAGGCGAGATAATCATGGTGTAGGCAGAAATAGGTCTTGGCGGACGAACCCAGCTCGTTTGGATCTAAGGGTGCATGACTGCACAAAAATATCACAAAGAGGTAGTAGAGCCTGTTATTGTCCCATACAGAATCCAAATGGGCCAGGAACCTACACATGCACGATAATGTTCCTTCCCATACGGCGTGGCTGGTGTCGGCCGCTAGGCGAGACTACGATATTCAAGTTTTGGATGAGCCTGCACAGTCGCTCGATTTAAATCCTATCGAAGTATGCCTGGGACATGTTACAAAGAAAAGCTTTGAGAGATTTCCTGCCAACAACAACTTTACAAATACGTCATACCGCAGCAATACATTGACAATGTAATTTTAAGTATGAACAATCGATGTCGATGTGTACATACATAATAGGTTTATTATAAGAGGTGGCAACACCGATTATTAAAAATTAAGGGCGATTATAAAAAAAAATATGTTCATTTAAAACAAAAAAATCACGAAATGTTTTTATTTTTTATTAAAGACCTTAAAATAACCTATAATTCTTCCATTTACTATATCAGAAAATTCTTCATAGGTTTTTAGATATTTGAATATCCCTAGATTCTGTTGATGTGTGTATATTGTATAAATAAAATTTACGTGTAAAAAGATCTTGCATAGCTGCACCTTGTATATAAATGAGTAGAAAATACTGAAATTGTAATTCAGTTGCAATTTAACCTTTTGCCTGAGCCTAGCTACTAACATAAACCTAAATTCGGTCAATTTAGTAATCTCGCTAACTGATAAACTTTGTCATTTATAAGTGTTTCTTTGAGATCAAAATAAGTAAATGATTATTTACTTTGAAAATGCAAAATATGTCCAAATGTATATTTTAGATACTAAATACGTGGCAAGCATGAAAAGTTTGAGGGATTGTAGTTCGGGGTCCATCCGAAACTATAAACCATCGTAATTTGATTAAATTTCATCAATTTGATCGATCGATCTATTAGCCATCATCAAATTTTAATAATTACAGAATATGGATATATTTCGATGTTATTTGATGATAAATTTCTAAAAATACTATCCTACTACTCCATAGACCCCAAAAGTAGGCTAACCTGTAACGTGGGAGAGTTAACATTAACCTTTCATATTGGCGTATGAACTCTACTACTTAATAAAGTAAAAAAGGTAACAAAGCTAAATTAAGAAATGTAAAGATAAACAATTAAAATTAAATACAAGTTTGAATAAAAATTGATTCTGGCTTTTCAGTACTTTTGTAATCGATTTTTGCAGTCACATTGTAAACACAGTGACGTAAATTAAGAGAGCATAAGTACTGTATCAGTTGGCTGATTACAGATTTGTCTTTATATACATAAATTTATAGCAACACAAAAGCCATAAGCAATACATAATTACGCTTCGCTTTTTTACATTGCATTATAGAATTTCACCCAATTAATTGTAGGCGAGGATCGAATTTATCCCCGATAATTTTCAGCTTGTAAAATATATTCACTGCCGAGTTATAATAAATTGTTTCGCACAAATCTAAACTCACAAATTCAAAGACTCAAATTGGTCTCGGAATTAAATTATATAGGAAGAAATTTGCTTAAGTTCAAACGAAAATAGTAACTTAGTTTTACGTGCAGTTTTTTTCTGTATAATATAGTAAAATGTAATTTTAAAACAAATAAAGTTTACGATAACACACATACTTTATATAGGTTATCCTAAAGCGAATAATTCTAAGATTTACATCAAAGAAAATTAAAAATGTTTATCGTACATTTTCATAACAATGGGCACGAAATGCATGTCGTGACCATTTATTGGTTAAAGTACTTTTAAAGCAGTGAATATTCTTAACTCAGCAAAATTTGAATGTGAATATACGAGTTACGTAGAGCTAGCAATACAACTCGTTTGTATGTTCAAAGTTTATTCAACTCAATCGCCAGCGGGAAATAGTTCCATAGCAAACTTATTTGTAGAATAAATTAATTAGCTTGATTTCGTCCGTCCCTTTCACAGGAACTATAATCGTGACCGGTATGAATAATTTTACAAATGAACAAATGAGAGATTCTCTAGAGAAAAACTGGCTATCGCAGTTAGAATACATACATATATATTTTTATTCACAAGAATTCATTTGTATAATTATTCATACCGGTCACGATTACAGTTTCTTGTAAAAAGGAGTTTTATAGTTATATGCATTCTCCTTTTTATATAAATGAAATAGTTTCTACTGAGTAACTTTAAGTTGTGTATAATGATGCTTTTACACAGCGTCAGTAGCTAGCGCGGGCATGTGAATACAAAAACATACATACGAAGTCTTCTCGTGCGGGTAACACTGAGCTTTAATTATGGAAGCAACTATTACCACAGAGAATTCGGGCGACGCAACGTATAACTCTTTACTTTCTTCTTTTTGACAACAATACAATTATTCTACAACAAAAACAAATATCAGAGAAATACGTAATTAACAAGAAGTTAAATAGTTAAAAATATTGAATAGTTTATTCAATTTTGTCCTTTATTCATGCTAATGTTGCATATTCAAATTAAACTGCTTAATACGGATTAAATAGTTTAAAATCGATGCGATTTATCGAAATTTATTTAAGGTACAAAGAATGTGATAGAGTCGCTCACCACATGATCATGGCTGCTAAATAGCTGTCGAAACTTTGGGAAACGTATATATGTATATAATAATCGTAAATTATGAAAATCGAGTTCAGTATTTGTAAATAAAATAAAACACAATAAAAGCCGTAAAAAGCAGTATAATTGCAATGAGTGGATAATTCTTAAATTTGTGTAAGATAAAAAGTATATTATTCCGTTGAACAGTTTATGTAAGCGCTTACTCTACAGTACGTGGCACTGATTTGGCAGATGATTGACTGGTATAAAGATGGTAATAATTGCTTTACGCTAAAGCAAACCAATTTTTAATTGTTTCAGTGTCATAATGTAATAGTTTCAACCTTTAAATATGAACAAGTATTTAGGGTCGAACTATTTTATTTATTCGATAAGCAATGCTCAAATGCCATGCCATGCCTTGATCGCAAAGCCCATGCTTCTCATGGAATGAAAAAGAATTCCATAATTCTCATGGAATTCAAAGTAGGGACCTCAACATTGACTCAGCTGTTATGTGGATGGTATGGAGGCCATTGCTCTTGGACCACATGATCGCTTACCATCAGGCGAAGTGTGGTCATTCGGACGAGACAAAAAAAACAGTTTTATGAAAATAAATAAGGAAGCAATTGCTAAAAAAATACAAAGCAGGTATCTGTTGTTTGAATTATTTTATTTTATTTTTATAATTATTACAGTCTTAACATAGTAAGTAGTAATAATGAACATAATATATAAACCGGATAAAACAAAAAACATTGTTAAAATCTTAAATTCATTAGCGTAGGATACAAGTAGATAATTGTAAGTAGGTTTTTACTTACTGACTGTAATTTTACATAATAACTAGACTTGGAACTTTTCGGAACTAAGTACACTTGACAGAATCCTTTTATAACTATTGAATTTTATGTCAAAAATGTTGATCTCTTTATTTACACGTGCTACTTTATTATAATGCTTTGCACATTCTTATTCTTCTATTGGATTATAAAATGATTTATTATTTTTATATGCCTGAATTACAAATATGTCAAGATTACGAGATCTATGTGAAATATGAAAGCTGAGAGAAGAGAGTAAAGCCGGTGTATCGATAGATGAATGAACCAATTTATGCAAATAGAGTAAATCGTATCTCTGACGTCGCGTTTGCAATGAGACTGCATTAAATTTACTTAACTTCTCAGCATAATTTAAGCGACCATAATATTTACGAAGAATTTAGAATTATAATATTTAGAATTTACGAGAAAGGAATTTTAAGCAGCGATAGCTTAGTGGGAAACCGTTGAACACGCAGAGGTCTCGAGTTCGAACCCAAGGCGTGCATCTCTGACTTTTCGAAGTTATATGCGTATTAAATAGTTAATTATCGTTTGCTTTAACGGTGAAGGAAAACATCGTAAGGAAACCTGCATGTCTGAGAGTTCTCCATAATGATCGAAAGTCATTGACGCATACCCTTCCGCGGGGGCGGGTGGAGGGGTTATGTCGGATTCACCGGGGTAAATGAAAAGATGGAATAAGAATAATGTACCTCCCGGAATACCGACTAAACCTATCACGGTGTTCCTCGACAAAACCGCTATCGACAGGGCCGCGCGAATCACTTGCGCATGCGGTTGCAACCCAGCGTGATGGACGATGGCCTAACCCTTCTCACAGTGAGAAGAGGCCCGTGCCCAACAGTGGGACAGTTTAATATAGGGCTGATATTATTATTATTATTTTCTGTACTCTCTCTATGTTACATATATGCGTTTTATAATAAGAAGACCAAACTGGGCAACTGTATTCTAAGATACTCTTCACCATACTGAAATAGAGACACGGGGTACTTTGTGTATTCTTAAACTCTTTAGTGGACCTTAATAAATCCAAGAAGTTTGCTGCTACTCTTCACCACATATTCGTAATGTGAACGGAATGTTAACTCCCTATCAAATAAGCCTCCCAAATCTTTTACCGCCTCTTTTCTATTTAACACGCTTTTTCCTATAAAATAAGGGTGAAACATTTTGTTCATTTTCCTGTTAAAAGAGATAACACAACACTTGTCCACATTGAGGCACATATTGTTTGATAAGCACCAGTCCGTAACGATGTTCAGATCTCGCTGAAGGGTCAGACTATCTGTGGTCTCGTTTATTTTATTATAAATCTTTAGGTCATCAGCGTATAGCAATGCAGGGCAAGATAATTGATTAATAAGATCGTTAATAAAGACTATAAAAAAGACCGGACCAAGATGTGACCCCTGCGGAACCCCATAGGAGACAGGTACGAGAGAAAGATAAGACGAGAAGAATAACCCTTGCAAGTTACAAGTTGGCTCCTGTTACTCAGGTACGACGTGATCCACTTTAATAAGCACCTATCCATTTTTTGATTGTAAAGAATTATTCATGTAACGCGATATAGGAATTATTCCAAGTGTGGGAGTTACATTTCTTTTGCAGCCTGCCTCTTTAGTCACATGGCATAAGTTTACGCTTATGTTCACTGCTAATCATAAGTTTTAGCTTAATTGAGTCCGGACTCAATTTCTAAGTCGAACAAAGTGTTCGTGCGCCTATTGTAAAAATATTATCCATTGCAGCACGAAGTACTTGTACTTAAACATAGCTGGCGAAAAGTAGAGGCTTTCAACTCCTACAACTCTATCTAACTTCACGAGAAAGTACAGGCACTAAGGTATGAGAAATGATAGCTATTTCATGACTATACTATACTATATGACATACATTACAAGCTTTTATCCTGTATCGCAGTTATTTGAGTGTTCTCTTTAATATGCATTACAAGTAAAAATTTGCTTGTGTCAACATTACAGTAAAATATTTAAGTAGCTCTCACTGTTTTTTTCATATTGCTCCATGAATATTTCAACGACTATTTAAATGTCAGCCATTTGAAATGTCGGCATATATTACGTCAGGTGTCTTAAGTGTTTGATTGTTAGTATGCCTCCACTTTTTACTAGCTATGTTTGAATACTTATGAATTAGAACATGTCTCTGCGTTTCGTTCAACAAATTACATAATAGATATATAATCTAGATTACATGGATGGCGTAGTGGTTTAAGTGGTCGCCTCACCACTGCACTGTACGTTGAGTGTGGTGGGTCCGATACCCATTTGAACAAAAAAATTATGATTCACAAATCCTTGTTCCAAGGATTTTCTAGCGGCACAGGAATTAAACCTTTTGCGGCATTATTATGCGCTTAAAAGTGTTTAATATAATTATGTAAGTATAATTTACCACCCATCACCACTAATATATATACTATCAAATATATATTTCTTAATGTACATTATTTGGAATACATATTACTATTTATGTAGTTACTTTTTTTACTTAAATTAATGCTTGTGTTGGTTGTTAGCTATATTTCCAAAACACACTATGTTTTGGTCGCAAGTACAATATCTTATTGTACAATATGTTGGGCAACCGCATATTTATTAATTTAATAAGCTTTATTGATCGAATATTGACTATACCGACAAGTATAGTAAAACTATGTTGGCAAAGATTTATAAAGTAAAATACATAATTATGAAAAGAATAATTGAAATGCATACAATACATTTTATACCTATTCTCACGAACAAGTATCTCCTAAAATATATTGCTTCATATAATAGGAAATGAGAAATAACATGATAATCCTAGGTATTTAAATTTGTTTATATTATATAAATCTATATAATAAATAGCTTTAGGTTAATACTCTTCAAGTCTATATAATAAACAGCTTTAAGTCAATATTCTTAATGTTTGAAGTAAGCTCTGATATTTCTAGTCTCAATGTTGAAACTAGAAATCTAGATGTTGTTCTAAATCTAACAATAAAGGAGATCACATAATCCAGGTTTCTTGCTGATGTAGATTTCGCAATAACATTTGGCTCCGCTCCCGGTACGCTTTCTCGCAGATTACACTCGTTAACCTGACTCAGTACTTTCTATATAATGCTAATTTTTAAATATATTCTATAACGCTATTATACCTGTCATGTCTTTAGTTCTGCATCTTGTGTGTTCTTTTCTCTTTATAAAAGCTGGTCATATTTTCCAATAACTATTGAAACAAACAAATACACTATATTACAGCCAGCAGTATCATTAACAGTTAATAATAAAAATAAGCATTGTTGTTCAAAATTATATGACACAAAATACAATAAAAATTAAGGCTTAAAAATATGCACTTGTCTAGAAACTCTGGCCCCTGAACTAGGTATATATGTATACCTGTATTTCAGTAGTCAGCGCCCCCCGTATTAATGTATTCATTGTAAGCCTCTATCATCTTATGAAACATAGTGAAAATAATACAAAAAAAGAAAATAAAACAAGAAAAGAAAACAATTTCAATTTAGGTTAGTATCAAGTGAGTGTGTGTGTATGTGTGCGCGTGTGTGTGTGTACATGTGTGAATAATAATTATATATGTTATTATTTAATTATTTAGTTTAATTGCGCCATTACTAAACTATGTTATTATTCTTATTTTGAAGTGGGTTTTTTGTTGACTACTATTATAATTATCTCAAGGTAAACGTATGTTGTAGCATACCACATTAGATTATAGTGGCCTCGCCATTTGCCACGCGCATAGTGTTGTGGGTTTGCACGGTTCATTTTGTGAGACTCACGAATAACTGTCAGAGTCTGGGTGTTCTTTAAGGCTGTTGTTTGGATGTGTATAAAATCTTAAGTGACACAAGATTTAGTATCATAGTGGGAGGCATGTCTTAAAAAAATATGTTTATCTATTATCATGTTGCAATGCTCGGTAGCATAGGCATAGTGAATGCGACTGCTGCTGTGCATGAGATCTTTAGGTTCTCTTCCTGGATCGTCCAAATAATTATTTTAGTTTTCTGTCAAGTAATTCCGAGTAAAATACAGAATCTAGAATTGCGCCGTAATGGTATAGGCGTAAGTCTATGTATGTATATAAATGTTTGCAATGAAGTTTTAGTCAGACAAAATGCTATCCCAAATATATATTTTTAAATGGAACAATGTCTATAAAGAACCTGGCAATTAGCAACTCGGTCGTTGCAAACGATTAATGAGTCGAATCTATACAAATATTATAAAGCTGAAGAGTTTTATTATACGGGTTATTGAAACTTGGTTTTTAAAAAAAAACTATTTTATAAGCTAGAATATAAGTGCAATATATTATCAAAAGAACTGGTACACTTGATTTAGAAATATAGTAAAAACAATTAAGAATGAGACCTCCGACCCGTATCAAGAATGAGAACGAACTGGCTCTCGAGCTCTGAATATCGGCGTCCATTCTCTAAACTGCTGACATGGCAACAAAGTGAGGTGGATACAGTGCTCAGCCGAATCCCTAGCATGTTAAGGGTATAACAACCCCCCGCATAGAATTGAACTTCGGGGATGAAAACCGAAGTTTAGAAAACAGATTCTCGTAATCGTGGTGCTGGGATTGGCGATCCTTCTGGTTGCGCTTCTATGTCAGGATTATCATTCTCAATATTGGTCGAGATTCTCTTAAATCTAGGAATTACATTGATAGTAACTACTATAAAAGAACTAATATATCTAAGTAATATATAATTGAGATGATGCTATAATATATTCTGAAACATTAAAGAAATACAGTGACCTAAACGAATAAGAGAGTTAATTAATTACAAAGATACTTCTAGGATCTAGTTTATAAATTCAGCGTAAAGCTTCCAGGATTTATTGTTTGAGTGAACCTGGCTGAATAACTAAGAAGTTTGCTTCTTTTATTCATTAAATAAAGGAATTAAGTATGGAACTTAAAACTTTGTTAAAGTTTTTAAAATACTGTCAATAAAATATAGCCTCGGAGACGTAGCTGTAGTGAATGTGAATACTGTGCATATAAGATCAACTTTTGCATAACTTATTTCTGTTATTTTAAAATCGAAATCTACAGACACATCCACGAAAATCTTCCTAAAGTAAAAAAGTATGCAACTCAATTATAAAATATTTTGTTCCACATCCTAATAATACCTTCGCTTCCAGTTTCTAGCGACGAAATGTAATTGATGATTTATGACAGTTATTCACTTTGAAGTTGTAAACAGACCGTTTTTTATACAACGAAAAAAGTGAGAGTAGAGAAAGGAAGGCTGTTAATGGCTAGAAAATTAAAAATATTTTATTTTATTTTATTTTATTATAATCGGAAAACAAACAGTATCGACAACTTAAAGATAAAAACAAATAATATAACTAGCTACCAATTACATGTTTTCGCATTTAGATAACAATGTGAGCTTACTTGTTTATACACATATAATAAAAAAATATATATATAGAAATTATTACAATTATGATACACACTATATCAGTAATTAAATATCACATACAATAATACGTCGTGAAGTGCAATATAAACAGTTATTGAACCAATTCGCACCAATGTTTGGCAAGTATTTGATTAAATACATGCGGCTTAGTAGTAAATAAGTCAAGTTCAGAAAAGTCAACCAATTTATTGTAATACTTAGCGGATCTTAAAAAGAAAGAATTTTGTCTGTAATTTGTGCTGCAGCGAGGGACGTTAAGAATAAGAAAAGGTATCCTAGCGGATCTAGTAGGGGCACGTAACTGAATCTTGGAGAGAAGTTGTGGGGCGTCAATGTAAAATTGTGCTAACTTAACGAGAAAAGAGATATCTGATATACTCCTTCTCTCCCTAAGTGGTAGTAAATGGTGCCTTTTGCATCTCGATTCATAATTGCGATCGCGGGTTTTACACTTGTACTGCAGGTATCTTGTAAAGTTTCGCTGGATAGATTCCAATCTTGAAATGTAAACGTCGTACATAGGATTCCAAACTTGCGAACAGTATTCTAATGAGCTACGTACAAAGGAACAGAACAATATTTAGATTATTTTGACATCCGTGAACTGGGAGCAAGATCTTTTTAAAAATCCCATGGCTTTGTTAGCTTTATTTACTATGTGATCTATGTGCTTCTCATAGGTAAGTTTAGAGTCATGTAAACGCCTAAATCTCGTATGTAATCTACTCGTTTCAGATGGTCATTCTTTAGAGTGTATGTGTAGGGTATGCTGTTATTCTTGCGAGTGAACGTAATTATGAAACATTTAGCTACATTGAGTTCTAGGTTATTTAACTGACAATAGTTTTCAAGTCTTACGAGATCTTGTTGTAAAGAGTAGCAGTCTTCAACATTGTCTATATTTTTGAAAATTTTCATATCATCTGCGTAAAGTAAAAATGATGAATTTTGAAAGCATGTATGAATGTCATTAATGAAAATATTAAATAAAAAGGGCCCGAGAAGCGATCCCTGGGGAACTCCTGAAGAGACTACATGCCATTTCGACACAACGCCGTTGATAGCAACAGTCTGGGAACGATTTTGTATATAAGATGTCATCCACCGGTATAAGTTGCCATGCCATAAAAAATCTTCTGTAAAAGTATATTATGGTCAATACGATCGAAACATTTACTCTAATCTGTAAAAATACAGTCTACCTGACCGCCATCGTCCATACAGCTTGTAGTGTAGTCGACAAATGAAAGTAGGTTAGTGGTGGTCGAGCGGTTTTTAAGGAAGCCGTTCGGGAATGAAGGCCGAAGAGAAAGTGCTATATACTTGCGTGTAAATAAGGCGTTCAAGTATTTTTCCAAACACATAATTTGGATATGGGTCTGTAGTTACTGATATCACCTTTATTCCCAATTTTGTGTACCGGCGTTATGTACGCGTACTTCCATATACTAGGCACAATTCCTTCCTTGACAGAACGCGAAAAAATTATCGTTAATGGCTTAGTTAGTCCTTTGGCACACTTGACAATGAATAATGGCGGTATGTTGTCAGGACCTGCGCCTTTGTTGAGATCTAAGGATTCCAGGAGCCTAAGCACGTAGTTGGGTGTTATTTCAATCTCACCTATATTTAGTGCAGAATCAGTAAGGGGTACATTTCTTACACTGGTATTTGAAATTTGATTTGAAGTAGAGAGAAAATTTGACTGGAAGTAAGTTGCGAAAGCATCACTCATTTCTTCACTTGTGCTATAGGATTGACCTTCTAAAGACATAGTGGAGGGGAGAGTGTTAGAGCCCTTTTTATTTGCTTTAATGAAAGACCAGAACATTTTTGGATTTTTTGTGATGGAATCTTCAGTTTTGGCAATGTAGGTTTTATAACATTGTTCTTCAACTGCTTTGGCTCTAGCGCGAAGTAGTATGAAAGAGTCGTAATCTGATGATATATGTACCTATATAAGTTATCTGCAGTTGTGTTGAGTAGTGAGGATATAAAATAGCAGGCAAGTATTTTTTTACGACAGTGGACTTAAGAAAAACTGCCCGCGGCTTCACTCGCGATAATCTAGATTTTATCAATAAATTGTTTAATGAAAGTTACCCTATTTCCTTTTCTGTACCTCTGCACAACCTGACACGTTTTACGTTAAATTACATGACGATGGGTCAAGTAGTTAACACGTAAAAGCGTAACAAACAAACAAACTCACATTCGCATTTATAATATTAGTTAGGATAGCATTATGTGAACCATGCGATACTCACTACGTTATTATACACAAAAACCAAAAGCTTTTATATAAACACGACTAATTACGATAGATACATAGATAGACTATTTTCCCTTATCATACAATTCATTTTAATGTGCAATAAATATAAACCAGGCATAATTAGTTTTACAAACCTGATTATAAAACTCATTTCATTTTACGGCTACGACGCCTCATTATTATAAAAGCAGAGGTTTTCAACATTTTCTCGTTTTTACTAGATGAAAAGATCTCTGACGGCGATAATAATGTGAAATAATTTCTGTAATGAAGGTAGTTGTATTCACGGATGCATTATGTATGAAAAATATTGTCAAAAATAATCATTCTAACATTATGTGGTGGATGTTTGTGAAGAACTTTCGATGTTTGTATTTAATCTGTACTAATATTTGTTTGTAAGGATTTAACTCAAAGCTACGCAACTGATTTTGAAAATTCTTAAACTATTAGAAAGCTATGTTATCAACGAGTACTATAGACCATATTTTTTTTTTAAAAGGTACTGTCACTAACATAACCCACTTTTACGCGAGCGAAGCCGCAGGCAAAAGTTAGTCATGCATAAGCCGGTTAACGGTTTGAAATGAATATGGGCGTACAGATATGTAGATCATATCCTCGATTAACGTATAAGATACTGTTTATTCCGATCATGCGTTCCTGTAGGATTCACGCGAGTGAAGCCACTAGCTAGTTTGTAATAAAGATTGCTTAAGTTTTCGTGTGCTGGAACGCATATTATTATTATGATTTTGGCTTTAATTAAAGTAATTCGAGTGTTCACCTAATAGTCACTGGAAGAGGAAAATTTGTACTCACAATCTGGTGGCACTAGGGATAGTATAGTTATTTTGCGTATATGTATACGGAAAATACCTGTTGTTTTAGATGAATAAAAGTTTACGGCGCTCGTACGCCAAAACTATAGATTTTACAAAAATAATGTATAGTGCTATAAATGTACATAAAAAACAAAAATGGGTCTCGCGTGGCATAAAGACCTGCAGTATTAAAAAACGAGCACTTTTTTGGCAATATAGAAAAAAACCAAGTGACATAAATAAAATAAAATTTAAGCAATATTGTAGATTGTATAAAAAAATATTAAGATTAACACAACGAGCTCAAAATGTTCACTCCATAAACACATCACAAAATAAAGCAAAATCAATTTGGAAAATTGTAAACAGAGTGAAACATAATATCCCTAATGAAACTGTAACTAGTATAAAAATACATGACAAAATTGTTACTGATCCAAATGTAATATGTAATTTATTTAATATTTTTTTTATTGACAGAATAGTTCCGAATTGTATGACAAATAAATTAAAATATTTAGCATATATATCCTCTAGGCAAAAGTCTATGTATATGAATCCATGCTCTCCTTTCATTGTACTTAATATTATAAAGACCTTAAAGAACACCAATTGTGTTGGATATGATGAGTTGTGTACTAAAGTTATTAAATATGTAGCACCTAATATTTGTAACCACATTAGTCATATAATAAATTTATGCATAGAAACGGGCGTTTACCCTGAAAAACTTAAAACAGTTATTATAAAACCTGTCTGTAAAAAAGAAAGTAGAGATCACATGGACAACTATAGACCTATAGTACTAGTCCCTATTCTGTCCAAAATATTTGAAAAATATATACATAATGAACTTAATAACTATCTAGAGAGTAATTGTATTTTAGTTAAAGAACAAAAGGGTTTTCGACGTAACATGTCAATAAATATGGCCATATATGATTTCCTAGAAGTTGTAGTAAAAAGTGTTGACAGAAAAATACCTGTCTGTTCCATATACATGGATATGAGCCAAGCTTTCAATCATGTAAATCATGAAATCCTGCTAGGTAAGCTCAATGCTTATGGCATAAGAGGAAATGTCCTAAAACTAATTGAAACATACCTTAAAAATAGAATACAGTACACGGAAGTTATTAAACTAAATACTATGACAAAAATTGAAGAAACTTACAGATCTGAATCACGTACAATTAAATATGGCGTGCCCCAAGGCAGCATATTAGGACCATTACTATTTATATTGTATATAAATGACTTACCAAACGCAACTACTAACCCAATAGCCCTCTTTGCGGATGACAGTACCATAACTATCAAATGTACAGATAAGGCTTGTTATGAATCTGATATCAATACTGCTCTGATGTCTGTCATTGACTGGTTGAATACAAATAATTTAAAAGCCAATATAGGAAAGACGAAACTAATGCATTTTAGTCAGCGTATACCTACCATAAATAACATTACGGTGTGCGCTAATGGACAATCGTTAGAAGAAGTAGAGGCTACAAAATTTTTAGGCATAATAATCGACAAGAAAATTACATGGAAACCATACATAGAACAATTATGTAAGAGAATCAATAAGTCAGTGTATGCACTTCATGAATTATCACAAATAATTGATGTCAACGGTCTTCTTACTGCATACCATGGCTTAGTGGCATCGGTTCTTAGGTATGGAGTTATATTTTGGGGGAACTCAGTTGACAAAGACATAATATTTAAAGCCCAAAAACGCTGTATTAGGGCTATGTTCTCTCTCAAAACAATGGAAAGCTGTCTGCCCTACTTTAAAACTTACAATATTTTGACTCTGCCTTCAATTTATATACTAGAAGTAGCTATTTTTGTTAAAAGAAATTCAGGTTTATTTGTACTTGCCTCAGATACGTCTAAACGCTTACAAAGAGATAAACATCGGCTTTGTCTATGCAAAACAAATACGACATTTATGCACAAAAGTATTTTTGCCATGGCTCCTAAAATTTATAATAAATTGCCAAGAAGTATAAGGGAATCAAATGTGACCATATTTAAGCAAAAACTAACAAAGCTTTTAAATGAGAAATGTTATTATAATGTCTCTGATTTTTTGAATGATTACTTATAATTTTACTGTGACATATACACTGTGGACATTTTATAAATAACATTATGAGACATACATCATCATCTTCATCAATGCTATGACACATACGCATGTTATCATATTTTTATTAATTAATTAATCTTTAACATATTTTTGACATGTAATTTGGTATGTTTTTTGTTAATTGACTTTGTTATTAAATTGCATTAATCGTAATTATGACATCTTTGTTTTGTTTTGGTAATAATTGATATTAATTTTTATTTTGGTTCTGGATTTTAATTTTATCTAATTGTAATTTGCACACCTCTTTAAGGTTATAAATTCAGCGCACTTTATATATTTTATAAGACCTTAATGTACCTACCTGTTTTATGCAAATAAAAGAATTTGAATTTGAATTTGAATTTGATATATACTTACTAATGCAAAAGTATTTTTCAAATCAACCAGATAGTTTCTAAGAATAGCGACTTCTAACGTACACACTCTTTATAGTTTCACTAAAGATTACTTCTAGAATCTTTCATAGCTTAAGGCAGACTTAAGAAATAAATAAAAATGCATATACAGATCTTGACTTATATCGCATGATATTTTCGTATCCTAGCACACATCAAAAACTGTCAAAAAGTAAATTTAAACCATACACAACAATAGAAAAGCGATGGAAACCTTTACAAACAACAAGCTCGTATAAAATTCTGTTCAACATTTTGATTGTATATTGCAATGCGTTTTCAAAAGGCCATCTGCTCACATTCCTACCGCAATCTTATTCGGACATATCGGAAGAAGGCTTTTGTAGCCATCCTTAGGGAATGTTTCCTTGGAATTGCAGACAACGAATTTTCTGCATGAAATAAAAATTTGGTTTCATAGTAAAATGTCTACTGGTATTACAAAACCAACTTTTGTAAAAAAATTGTCTTAATTTATAAAAACGTATGTTTTAAATAGTTAATTATTGCTTGCTTCAACGGTAGAAGAAAAATCGTGATGAAACCTGCATGTCTAAGAGTTCTCCATAACGTTTTCGAAGATATGTCAAGTCTGCCAGTCCGCACTGGACCAGCAGCGTGGTGGACTACGGCCTAACCCGAGAAGGGTTAGGCTTGAGGCCCTTATACCGAGAAGAGGCCCGTGATCAGCAGTAGGACAGTTTAATATGGGATATGATATTCTATTTATATTAAAACATAAGTTAAATTTGAAATATTTTATATTTAAATTAAATTTTACAAAATAGCAAATAATAGCAAATGCTGTTTGTAGTAGCTCAGCCAAGATAAAGGATATGAGGGATTGCCCGTTGTCTGGCAAAAAAATCTGTGAAACAGCGAAGTTATGTACTATATACCATTGACTCTACCACCATGTGAAATAAGTATCCCAGGAAGAGAGCGATAGATAATATTGTCATAAGCTCACTAAGTGCATGTCAACCGATTTGCAGTAGGTATTATTACACTTTGAAAACACAGTCTACTTCAACACATAACAAGGTCGCAGTGATTTTAATCCTATTAATTGTATTGCTGGCATTCATTAGTACTTTTTAATTACATGTAATAGACAAATAGTCCATACTATTTGTCTATTACATGTAATTAAAAAGTACTAATGAATTCTAGTTCCGAGAGCTTTAGTGCCTAATTATTTTAGTAAAACATATTTTAGTTTTAATCAAATGATAATTAACAAAATACATTAGCAGTGGTTTGACTATGTACCGTAGGTATGTATGGCTTCTAGTAGTGAATAAAGACATATTAGGTGAACTGCCGGCTAGTCAGTGTAGTAGTAGTGCAACAACAAGCAATAAATAAGCTACCTCTCAAAGAGTTGGTTTGTAAGTAGCAATTCTCAGTCTCAGACAATTACATTTCGCAATAAAATTAACGTTTTGATCTCGCATAATATAGTAGGGTTTCATCACTATAGATAAGAGAGTTCTTTTCTATCTTTGGGCACTAAACAACAATGTGACGTATTCAAGATTAAGACACGTAATGTCTAGGCAAATTGAACGTTGTGACGATACCGATCCTTTAATTTAATGAGCTTTCCGGTAGAAGCAATGATTATTAAAATCTAATGAAAAAGAGACGGACGGACAGGACCTATATATAACTTAAAATGCATAATACATAGTCGATCACACAATCATTAAACTCGGAAGCTATTTAGTCGATGCTTTCAGAAACATAATATTATTATATTTTTATATTATTACCAGAATCTAGTCTAAAAAACGTCACATATTTGACGTTTATTTCAATTTAGAAGGATACCTATTGTGGTATTTAATACACTGAGTCTTGATCGGAAGTCTACAGAAAAGGACATAGACATCAAGAAAGGAGTACCGTTTTTAACCTTAACTCCGGCGGCGTATGTCCGGGGCGTAAGGATCTTCCTCACGCCCCCGCTCCGCCGCCTCCTTCTGCGAGATGACAGCCTCGCAGAAGGACCTCATTGCACCCCAGCACCTGTCGTCGCCGACCATCATGGATACGACGATCGGCAACGAGAGGTCGGGGCCAATCACGGCGACCAGGGCACAGCGCTCCTCGGCCCACACCGTTTTTAACCTTTTTTTTTTTTTTTTTTTTTGGTTCCCAGGAAAAAATGCTTGATGCACTACCCGCCGGCTAGGGGACGGCACCGGCGGGGCGTGTGGGACTCCCCAGCCTAGTGCTGGGATACCCACTAAAAAAACCTGGGGTGTTCCCTCTCTCACCCAATGGGGGGGGCCTGTTGGGAGTCTAAAACGATTCATCCATAGCAGGCCCCCCCATGTGGGTGCCGGCCGGGTCAATTGGACCCGACCTCCTCTCGTCCCCAGGGGAGAGCATTTCACTGCTCTCCCCTTTCGACGTGAGAAGGCGCGCGGGAACACCGCGCGCGCCCTCTATGGGTTCTTACTCACGGGTGGCAGGGTCCCCTGAGGCCTTGCCACCCAGAACCCTTAGGTGGGGGGCAGGAGTGCGACATAAGCGCGTCTCCTGCGCCCCCTCCTCTGGCGGCGGATGTCCGGGGCGTAAGGATCTTCCTCACGCCCCCGCTCCGCCGCCTCCTTCTGCGAGATGACAGCCTCGCAGAAGGACCTCATTGCGCCCCAGCACCTGTCGTCACCGACCATCATGGATACGACGGTCGGCAACGAGAGGTCGGGGCCAATCACGGCGACCAGGGCACAGCGCTCCTCGGCCCACGCCGGACACTCCTCCAGCGTGTGCTGCGCCGTGTCCCGGTCGCACTCCTCGCAGTGGTGACACCTGGTTGTCGGCTCCCTACCGGCTATCTTGCACAGGTACTCTCCGAAACAGCCGTGTCCGGAGAGCACCTGAGTAAGCCGGTAGGTGAGCGGTCCGCGCCGTCTGTCCGTCCACTGCCTTAGCACCGGACGGACAGCCTCGACGGTCCTCACCCCGTAGCGGGGCTGGGCCAGCCTTTCCTCCCACTTGGCCTCGAGGACCAGTCGAGCCTGGGACCTTCGCGTCTCCACCGCCCCGTGAGTGGGTTCCTCACCATGGAGCCGGAGGTCCACGCGCCAGTGATACACCGACGCTTGGACCTCCGCCTCCAAATCCCAGGGCGGCGATGCCGCCAGGACGCACGCCGCCTCAAAGGAGACGGTGCGGTACGCCCGCGACACCCTGATCGCCATCGCCCTCTGAGGTTTCCTCAGAAGGGCGATGTTTCGGCGATCGAGGGCGCCGGCCCAAATGGGCGACCCGTAAAGGGCCATCGACCGCACCACCCCCAAATAGAGGCGGCGGCAGACGACACTCGGGCCCCCGAACCTTTTTTTTTTTTTTTTTTTTTTTTTTTTTTTTTTTTTTTTTTTGATTCCCAGGAAAAAATGCTTGATGCACTACCCGCCGGCTAGGGGACGGCACCGGCGGGGCGTGTGGGACTCACCAGCCGACTGCTGGTATACCCACTAAAAAAACCTGGGGTGTTCCCTCTCTCACCCAATGGGGGGGGCCTGTTGGGAGTCTAAAAAGATTCATCCATAGCAGGCCCCCCCGTGTGGGTGCCGGCCGGGTCAATAGGACCCGACCTCCTCTCGTCCCCGGGGGAGAGCAATTTCACCGCTCTCCCCTTTCGACGTTAGAAGGCGCGCGGGAACACCGCGCGCGCCCTCTGTGGGTTCTTACTCACGGGTGGCAGGGTCCCCTGAGGCCTTGCCACCCAGAACCCTTAGGTGGGGGGCAGGAGAGCGACATAAGCGCGTCTCCTGCGCCCCCTCCTCCGGCGGCGGATGTCCGGGGCGTAAGGATCTTCGTCACGCCCCCGCTCCGCCGCCTCCTTCTGCGAGATGACAGCCTCGCAGAAGGACCTCATTGCGCCCCAGCACCTGTCGTCGCCGACCATCATGGATACGACGGTCGGCAACGAGAGGTCGGGGCCAATCACGGCGACCAGGGCACAGCGCTCCTCGGCCCACGCTGGACACTCCTCCAGCGTGTGCTGCGCCGTGTCCCGGTCGCACTCCTCGCAGTGGTGACACCTGGTTGTCGGCTCCCTACCGGCTATCTTGCACAGGTACTCTCCGAAACAGCCGTGTCCGGAGAGCACCTGAGTAAGCCGGTAGGTGAGCGGTCCGCGCCGTCTGTCCGTCCACTGCCTTAGCACCGGACGGACAGCCTCGACGGTCCTCACCCCGTAGCGGGGCTGGGCCAGCCTTTCCTCCCACTTGGCCTCGAGGACCAGTCGAGCCTGGGACCTTCGCGTCTCCACCGCCCCGTGAGTGGGTTCCTCACCATGGAGCCGGAGGTCCACGCGCCAGTGATACACCGACGCTTGGACCTCCGCCTCCAAATCCCAGGGCGGCGATGCCGCCAGGATGCACGCCGCCTCAAAGGAGACGGTGCGGTACGCCCGCGACACCCTGATCGCCATCGCCCTCTGAGGTTTCCTCAAGAGGGCGATGTTTCGGCGATCGAGGGCGCCGGCCCAAATGGGCGACCCGTAAAGGGCCATCGACCGCACCACCCCCAAATAGAGGCGGCGGCAGACGACACTCGGCCCCCCGATATTCGGCAGCAGAGAGCTAAGCGCTCCCGCCGCCGACATCAGCCGGGGGGCCAGGCGGCTAAAATGGACGCGAAAGTTCCAGCGGCCGTCGAGGTGGAGCCCCAAGTATTTCATACTCGGCTCCACCCCGATGCGGACCCCTCCAACTATGATGTGGGCATCTGGTGGCGGCGCCCGCCGAGGCCCATGAAATAACAGGGCCTCGGACTTTTCCAGCGCCACCTCCAGTCCCAACATCCTAATTCTACCGACAACCAGGGCCACCCCTGCCGTGGCAAGACGGGCAGCTGCCCCGTAATCCTCTCCCCGGGCCGTGACCAGCGTGTCGTCGGCGTAACAAGTTACGCCGACGCCCGGGGGCAGGGCGCCCTGCAGAACCCAGTCGTAGCCGATGTTCCACAGGATCGGTCCAAGAACGGAACCCTGCGGAACACCGCACGACACCTCCCTCCGGAACGTTTTTCCGTTCCGCCCCACACAGAATACGCTCCTCTGGTGCAGGTAGTCCCCGACTATTCGGCGCAGGTAGGGAGGCACTCCATGAAATCGGAGCGCCTCCCTAATAGTCGCCCACGGCAGGGTGTTGAACGCGTTGGCGATGTCCAAGGACACCGCCAACACCACCCCGCGCGAGGCGACCGCCTCATCCGAGAGGGCCTTGACGCGACTGATCGCGTCAATCGTCGATCGGCCCTCTCGGAATCCGAACTGCAGTTCGGACAAGTCGGGGCCCACCCGCACCAGGTGCCTGGAGAGGCGGGCAACTACTACACGCTCAAAGAGCTTGCCCACCTCATCCAACAGCACTATGGGGCGGTACGCGGAGGGAGAGTCCGCGGGGCGGCCCTCCTTTCTCAGGAGGACCAGCTTACCCGTCTTCCACATGGCAGGGAACCGTCCCGACTCCAAACAGGTGCTAAACAGCCTGAGGAGCCGGCGGCCCCCCGAACCTTTTTTTTTTTTTTTTTTTTTTTTTTTTTTTTTATCGTCCGTGGAATGCGTTTACGCACCTTCCGCGCCCGGGCAGGGCGCGGGTGTGTGGGGCTCGAGCCAGAGAAGCCGGCTCCATACCCACTAAACCCCTGACGACGTTCCTCCAGTACCTAGTGTCGGTGTCACGGGGTTCGCGCTAGCATTCGCCGCGACACCAACAGGTCTTAGCCCGCCAAGTAACTAGGCGGACCCCAGCTCTTTGGGGGAGGACCAGATGGTACATCCCTCACCTCCACTGAGGGGGGCGCGCGGGCCCCCCGAACCTAACCTAACCTATATTTAGGCGAATGGAGCCGCGGGCATAAGCCAGTAATATTAATTATAGAAAATAATCAGATAATATGCTTCTAATGCACGCAAAATCAAGACTTAATAATGTCGTAGTTTGTACGTATCTCTATTGGTTTCAAAACAAAATCTGTTCAACCAAACTTATTTCGCATGTTAGCTATATCTTTTTATGTGCTAAGTATGCTAATAGATAGACAGTCAAAAGTATGCTATGTTAATATAGCTTGCACTTTTTAATATATATATATATATATATATATATGGCCTTTAGTTCTACTATAAGACATTTCAAGGTTATCCATTAATTACCGGACACCCTGTATAATATATTATAATTTTTCAATGGAATTAATAAGCCCGTAACTACTGTATGTGTAAGTTTATTTCATGAATAAATAATTATGAGTTCTAAAGTGTAACCCAAAGAAATAATATCAAAGAGCTGGCATAGTTTATAGCATATCGGGCACGCCACGATCGTGGCGGTAAGTCTCGTGTTTGAGGAGTGGCTGGAGAGGCGGCATGGCGCCCTCACCTTCCGGCTGACACAGGTAATGACTGGCCATGGTTGTTTTGGCCAGTTCCTGTGTCGTATACGCCGGCAAGAGACGCCCGGTTGTCACCACTGTGGCGGCTGCCACGACGAGGACACGGCGCTGCACACTTTGGCGGTTTGCCCCGCCTGGGCATCGCAGCGCCGTGAATTGATCGCGGCAGTCAGATCGGTTGCCCTCCCGCTCCCGGCTGTAGTTCAGTCTATGGTCCGGAGTGAGAGTTCGTGGAACGCCGTCACCTCCTTCTGCGAGGAAGTGATTTCCATCAAGGAGGCGGCGGAGCGGGAGAGGGAGCGCTTAAACCCTCTCCCCAACCGCAGAGCCGGGCGCCGAAGGGCGCGAGACGACCTGAGGTTTGACCTGGGGGTGGCGGGCTTTATGGGCTTGCCCGCCATCCGTTCAGCACCAGGTCCGAGAGGCGGCGTGCGTGTCCCTGTAGGGGGGAGACAGTAGGATTTTATTAGAAGTGAGTGCCTTTGGGTAGGTCTCTTTGCCTAGTGGCCTGCCGTTTCATACGGCGGGCCTTAACCTCGGCGGGGTCGCGACCGCATGCGAAAGCGATTTGCGCGGCCCCGCCGATAGTGGTTTTGTCGAGGAACACCTTGGTAGGTTTAGTCGGTATTCCGGGAGGTACATTATTCTTATTCCATCTTTTCTTTTACCCTGGCGAGTCCGACATAATCCCTCCGCCCGCCCCCGCGGAGGGATATGCGTCAATGCATTCCCCAACGTGAAAATAAAAAAGGTTTATAGCTTATAATAATAATAATATAATAATATTTTGTACCACATACAACACCATCTAGCCTAAACTATGCAGAGCTTGTACTATGGGTACTATACAATGGATAAACATACATATATATCATATTAAAGAAATTAAAGCAGGAAATAACGGCTTAACACTAATTGTAGAGACAGCTAAAATAATAGAAAACATATCACAATAAGTCACAAATAAATATAAGAAGATTTGAAATCACATATTAGATCACTCAAGCCGGAGGCGTCGCAATTTCTCCGCTACCTCACCAGAGCTCAAAGGATTCTCAGAGATTATATAACAATTTAGAACAACTTTCTTTTTTAATCGACCTGTTAGCCGTAAGATGATCAGATGCGAAGAGTAGTCAAAAAATATCTATCACTCGGGCACAGTATTTTATTTGGATGCTTACCATATGTCATTTTCTGTCCTGGTGATATCGTATATGTAAAATCTCATGATGGTCGGTGAAGTAGTTAAAGCGTGAAAGGGTAAGAAACAAACAAAGTCACATTTGCATTTATAATATTAGTTAGAAAGATGGGATAATTTTTTTTTTGCCATAAATGCACTTTGTACAGCTCATTTTACAATGCTAAGACAATTTAGATTCTATGAAAATTTAGATTGCCACTTATAATTATATAAGCTCCTTACAGTATTTGCCATGTACGTAAAAGTTTCACTTATTAGGCTCACCATGCATATGATTTAGGCCTTCTACGAAATTATAAACTGGTCGAGTTAGAAAGCTTACTAGGCAGCGCATCGGAGCAAAAAACTTATATAAAGAGTCATTCTGGTGTTTAAGAAAAACGCAAGATCCTTAGGTTCAACGTCCTTTACAAATGGCTCGCATATTTCAGCGCCCGCTACAGAAATGAAGAAAATTATCATGTACTAGAACTCTTTGTATCAATATTACAGTAAAATATTCAAGTCAATGTAAATGTTTATATTAGTTACGTGAATGTTTAAGAATATGATAAAATATCAGATGTTTGAAATGTTTTTTTTGGCATATACTGGTGCCGCGGATTCTATACATTTGACTGCCTCGGCGCAATGGTAGAATATGTGACTGATATGCATAAAGTCTTAAGTTCGATGCCCGGGTAAGACATAGTGTTATTGAATATTCCGTCAAGAAATCTCTCTAGCACATGGAACATAAAATTAAAGTTGGCATCATGTGGATGTAATAAACCTCTGCCTATTTCTTCGGGGATATAAGTTCACTGTATATTATATTACGTACTAGGCAAAGCCGTACTAGGATATGCAATGTATTGTTGCGCATCACCGTCGTCGAGATCGCATAAAGGTTTGACGCTTGCAAAGGACCTCACACTAAATTTCATAAAAATAACAATGCATCATCTCTTAAGGCTCTCTTGCTTTATTGTGACATAATTTATTTGACAGCACTCCCATTGAGTAAACCATTTTATTGTTCTTATGTGCAATGCCATTTGTCGCGAAATGCTAAGAGAATTTAAATAGGTGCTTGTTTCTCGAAAAATACTTGCCTATCTGGAAAAACAATTTCGTTCGTTGCATTGCACTTCTAGGCAGCGTATCAAGAAAAAACAGTACCATATTTTTATTGTATTATGTTTAAGTGAATTTTATATATATTATTATTTTATATATTGAAACCGCAATAAAATTCCTAAGCAGTAGTTTAATTTTAATAGTTTCATTTCAAAATCTACCTTATATTACCAAAAATCAAAACAAATAATAATCTTCATTCTCTTTCAAATACATTATGTGTATTACGTTTGTAATTAAACACAGTAAAATAGTATAAATATTAGTGGAAACTCAATGGGATCACTTTCAATAAATAACAATTTCAATAATACGCGCTCAATTCAGCACATATTGACTCAATGCTCGATATTTTCAATAATTCCGCACGATGCTCCGTGGCGAATTCGTTTGATTGTTTCCTGATTTCGGCTTCATGTTACGATGAGTTAAGGTTTTCAAAGGTTTGTAATACATACTCTTATGTACATGTTAGGAAAAAAATCTTTTCATGAGCATGGTTGATTATATCGCACCCTCAGTGGAATAAAGGCGTGAGAAGAATATGCTAACTTTAGAGAAGAGCAAAAAACTATTTGATCTGATATATTAATTATTATAGGAGTATTTTTATAATATTTTGTTTAATTTAGTGAAACAAAGACATAAGTAAGATGATGTGTATTTTTATCAAATTTGAAGTATTTAAGTTGGTTTATACATTTATATGATTGAAAATATCAAACTCATTATAACGCGACAAAGGTTTTTTTTCATATATATTTATTTGTTTTTTTAAGCAGCCTTACTTATATACTACTCTCAAATTTAAGCGGAACGGATTAACGAAAAAGGGATGGGTCCATGACTTTTGGAAGCAACGACTGTTGGAAGAATTTTAAACATTTTGTACAGGCTTGCACTCGTACCCAGACATATTACGATTATTATAAAATGAACTACGATCAATTCATAAAATTAGTGAATATTTTGGAGCCCTATCTTAGAAAACAAGAATCCAATTACAGAATGCCTGATTGTATCTAGACTTTCAGAAAACTTTTCTAATTAAGTATTTTACATAAAATTTACAAATTCCAATACAATTAAATTTTACATTTCCCTTTCACGAAATGACTCCAATATAATGCATATTTGGATGGATATACTTACACGAAATGATATTAAACAACATGATATTTTTAATCAATGTATTTATTTTGTGACATATAGAAAAAAAATCCAGGAACATGTAATGCTTATATTCTAAAGATTCTAGTAATCGAATTCACTCACATCAGGATCTGAAGATTGTAGCCTGGAAATAAAGTGTGGTATGTAAGGGGATAGCGGGTCCATAGATAAATAACTATTAGATATAACAGGTGACTCATAGCTTTTTGTTGTAGGATATGGGTTGACTGTAGACATTTTCGTGAAAATTTAGGATGGGATGTATGCAAATGTTTTAGGTGCAGTGCCTGTCTCGTTTGCAGCGAGAGACAACATATTAGACATTTTAAGAGGTAGCCGTTCATTGTGGGAAGTGTGAGTACAGTTCGATAATGATGACTGTAGTCGCGGTGACGGCACAGATGCTAACTCAGCATCTGTAGTAATATCTGAATCTTCAGGTGAACTTACCAAATAGGAAATTTGTGGCTTATCTTGAATGAAGGGTTTGTTTTGTTCCAGATTTTTGACAACTGCCATCAGTTGTAAAGCTTTAGCTCACAGTTATCGGATGGGATACAGTACTGTTGCGCTGCTATATGAAATCATTTACAGCCAAAATAGCCAAAATCAAAACCTGAGCTATGGACCAAAATAGAAGAAGAATTTAAAACTCAATGGCATGTTCCTAATTGTATAGGAGCCATAGACGGAAAACATGTTAAGAGCGCCCTGGAATAGTGGCAGTTTTTTTTAACTACAATAACATTTCAGTATTGTTTTATTGGCTGTAGCTGACCCAAATTATAAATTCGTTATAGTCGATATAGGAGCATACGGACGTAATAGCGATAACGGCATTTTAATACATACATACATACATACATAAATTCACGCCTGTTTCCCAGAGGGGTAGGCAGAGACTACGGATTTCCATTTGCTATGATCCTGACACACTTCTCTGGCTTCATTCACTTTCATAACATTCCTCATACACGCTCGCCGGTTTAAGGTGCTCTTAACCTGGCCTTTATCCAGAACGTCTCCGATCTGATCAAGAAACGTTCGCCTATGTCTTCCGCTTGCGGCTGTTCCATTCACACTAGTCTTATAAACTTTCATAGTCAGTCTGTTCTCGTCCATTCTTTCTATATGCCCAAACCAACTTAACATACCCTTTTCTATTCTCGTCATTATATCCACTTTTTAAGCGGGTTTTAAGCGGCATTTTAAGCGGATCCAAATTGGGGCAATTGTTACAAAACAATTCACTAGGCATTCCGCCTAATAAATGTTTGCCTGGTACTCCAGAGAAAATGCCTCATGTTTTTGTAGGAGACGAAGCTTTTCCACTATCTAATTACATGATGAGACCCTATCCAGGCAGCCAAGTAACGGGGAATGAGGAGAAAAAAATATTCAATTATCGTTTTAGCCGCGCAAGGCGGATAGTAGAAAGCACTTTTAGCATAAATTTGATTGAATTTTAAGGCTTGAAATTTAAAAAAAAAGTTCAAGATGCAGCCAAATTATCTGGACTACATGATACTTGCATGTACTTGTTTGCATAATTACTTACGCACTGATGATCAAATGGAAAATATTCATAATGAGATAGAAAATATCACACTGCCCGATAATAGTATTTTGTAAAACATTGATGTTCAACATGAGGATGATAATCTAGTGGAGGATGCTATGATATTAAGAGACATATTCAAGTCTTATCTTATTTCTCAAAATGGAGAAGTGCCGTGATAAACTGAAATGATTAGACGTGTTGAATAGATTTTGAATCAATAATTTAATAAATGTAAGGTTAAAGGTAAATCCAAATTTATGCCCAATAAAATATTACACTATTTCTTACCTGATATCTTTATTTCGGCGCTCACTTTTACACACGCATTACTCTTAGCTTGCTTATCACTATAATATTTCAATTTCATATTGTATAAACATTGGTATTGGTGTACCGTAGTAATTAGCTTCTCCTCGGTATCCATTTTTTGTTTAACGCAGTACAATACTATCGTGTTTTAAAATATTTATTTCTGACAACACAACATATCCCCTCGCTAGACTACAGAGCATTGCTGCGAGCGGCCTCGTGTCGTTGCTGGCAGCCGCGGGCATAACCACCAACAAGACGCACGTGGCGGGGCCGCTCGCATCACCGCAGGTGGCCTCGCGACCTTTTCAAGCTTTTCAAGCGGTATGTAGATAAAGTTTAAAATTATTTCACGCTGAAAGTGCTCGCCGCGTCGCTGCTGGCTGCTGCCATTCCGGTGTGACTCGGCCCTAACTCAGTGACGCGTCAACCGTTTAATAGATTTGGATAAAACTTAACACAAAGTTAACCCATTTCTAGGATAAAACCGCAGGTACAAACAACGTAAGTATTAAATTACATCAAGAAAACAAGATAGCACATAACGAGTTCTATATTACCTACTCTGCTATAAAATTTAATCGAGGATAAGAAAAAATTCGAGCGTAGACTTTGGATCAATTGAGCACGAAGGATAAATATTGACAATATCCCAAAAGGCTCCCATTAAACCAACTCTCCTGCTAAAAGCCATTCTTTTAACAGCACAGTATTATAGAAAACGGTTATTCGGAACTTTCCTATTATTCAATTACTTTTAATGATCGCTCAAGTCGTTTAAAGTCACCCTTACCTTTATCGAAAATCTTGATATTGCTTGCTTGACTTTATTCAATATGGTTACTAAAGGAAAGGCACATTAATTTGAGTTAACGTTCAGAATTTAACAAAGAAATGGCAAGGCACTTTTATATTAGATGGAAAATAATTTTAGAAATAGGCATTACATAAAAAAGTCTGGTCATAACAATATATTTTACATCAACATTTTACCAGCAATATAGGTCCAGAGCAATAAGATAAGTAAAGGGCTAGCCTAAAGCAGTCTATCACATATACAGAACCCATGCTGTTACAAAAAATATCTAACAGAAAACCCAATAACAAAATATTAAAAATCATTTACTCATTTAGGTCTCAAAATCAACGTTAACGTTCAGAATTTAACAAAGAAATGGCAAGGCACTTTTATATTAGATGGAAAATAATTTTAGAAATAGGCATTACATAAAAAAGTCTGGTCATAACAATATGTTTTACATCAACATTTTACCAGCAATATAGGTCCAGAGCAATAAGATAAGTAGAGGGCTAGCCTAAAGCAGTCTATCACATATACAGAACCCATGCTGTTACAAAAAAATATCTAACAGAAAACCCAATAACAAAATATCAAAAATCATTTACTCATTTAGGTCTCAAAATCAATTAGTGAGTGAGTGAGTAAAACTACATTTAAGTTCAGGCAACAGTTTGCCTGGCCTAATAATGAAATCGTAAGAATAAAGTACGGCTTTATTCTTGGGCCAATAAACGTAAATTTACGCCACGGAATGACAAAGCAGTATATAGTATCATCATTAAATTGTAAATTATCCCACTTTCGTAGATTAAACAAAGGTCTTTGAGAGGCCAGTCAAACAATATTCGTCTGTCATTACGTTCACTCGATCAAGGATGCGAATATCTTTTAGTTCTTAGTATATGCGACGGTGGCCGTAATTTTACAATGAACAATAGCTGTAAGACAATTCCCGCACCAGGATCAATTCCTGTATCGCAATTTACATTACCTAAACAACGATTTGTGGATTGTAGAAATTTTGCACCATGTGCGTCCAGTTTGGTCCCAACCGTTCATTTGACCAAAGTAGTTGAGAAATGTAAATCTATGTGTGTTGTCATAATTTAATATTTAATAAATCATTTTTATTGTAATGCATAATAATGATTTTATAAATATTACTATACAGTACATATGAATAAAATTAATATATCCATATATACTGACTATATGGATATGGATATAATTCAATTTTTATCACATCTAAAACAATGTTATAATAACTCAATAAAAGGTTGGTTATATCAATTTTGCGTTGAATGCAATCCTTTTCTGCAATTTATCTATATAAATGGCAACTATACATTTTGTCGTAAAGTTATTATCAATAAAACGATAACCTCTATTTTATATGTTTTCGATATTGCTGCGTCAACGATTTCCCCGGTGATAATAATTGGTAAACTACATTTACGTAATTGATGGTAATTTTAACCATTCCAATAAAAACAATTAAATCACATAGATTTAATTGTGTTTTATTAGAATGATTAAAATTTATCTGGAATAATTATATTATACTTCATTTGACTCATATTGCTTTATTAGTGTAATTATATAATTGGTGACAACTGTTGAACGTGAAATAAAAATTTTGACTCCCGCAGAAATAAACAGATTTAAATATGGAATTTATAATTTAACATTATAAATTCCATGTGTTGCTGATTTATTTATTTATTTGAGAATACTCACATTCGTATACACCGTTACATATATTGTAGACACACAAGTAAAATATTATAAGTGTAACAAATAATTAAAGGCAAACACAACATACAAATAATGAACACAAACTAATTGTAGGTACTAAAACTAAACTAAATCTTAAGCGAAAATAAATATAAAAGATGAGCACAGTAAGATTAAACGGTTGGGTATTTGCTATATTTTGTGTAAGTGTGGATCGAAACATGCGAAGCGAGTCTACGTGTATATCTGCGACATCACTATGTTCATTTGCTCCAGTTTTTTCATATATTATAGATATTTATCCTTTCCCTTATTATACCAATATATGCAAAGACCAACGACGAGAAAAAGGGAAAAATAACAAAACCTTTCTACCTGCTACGCAATATAAAACATAGCCGTGTCAATAAAGCAGAGTGTTGTCAACATCTGTGCGTCAAGCGCACACTGCCAACAAACGTCGCGAGATCTAAATAGTAGGGGATGACGTCAATCAATCTGACGTGCCACACGAAATACGAGCGCTGTCATTCATATGAGGAAAAATATATAATTTATGCGGCAACAATCCTCTTTGCGAATCCTTATACATTATCGATCGAAGATATGACTGAAATTAGTTTTGTAGCTACCTTTTATGATTTATGAAAGACTAGATTTTTATAAGTCGTTCGCGTGATTGTAGATTTAGTCAGAAAAATCTACCCCTTAGGAACAGTAATTTTCTTGAATGAAAGGTATCCTATGTCCTTTTCTGTACCCCTGGCAACGTGTATGCGATATTTTATGATGATAAGCCTAGTAGTTAAGGCGTGGAAGTATAACAAACAAACTCACATTCACATTTATAATATTAAGTAAGGATAGATATGATTCCAATGCCATCGTACGCAAAGGTACCAAATACTAAGAAATGATCTAAGATTAGTGAACTTATTTATTTCATCCATCGGCAGACGGACACTTGCATCCAGGCTCAATACTTTATCATTATGTCTAGTTATGTTAAGCTGATAGGTAAAACACACTATGGAATAAATTAATATTCAGTACTTGAATTAATTATTAGTTCTATGATGCGTAATTACTTAGTAATGAGTTTGTCGTATATTGCCACACAAGATTTATGATATTACATAGAACGCAAAAGCCATGCCTAAAATGTATTTATTTAGTGTAGAGCAAAACAATATTTTGATCATATTTCATTACAACGTTTCGCCTTTTGATAATTACATTTTTGTCAAAGTTATCAATTTATGAATTTAAATAGACGATACTTATAACGACATTTAAAAAAATGTGCATAGCATACAATCACATTGAAGTTATTTGTAATAATTACGGAAAATATAAATAGTTTACCATCTGGGTAAGAATTTCTTAAATTAAATCTATTCAAATATAAATTCAATACATGTTGGTGTCAATCTGGTGCTTGAAAATCATCCCCTAAATAGAATAAATAAAATAAGTTCAATACAAATATGTATTTTACATATAATAATTATTATAAACAGCAGCGATAGCCTAGTGGGAAACCGTTGGACTTCCACGTAGAGGTCTCGAGTTTGATCCCAAGGCGCGCATCTCTGACTTTCCGAAGTTATGTGCGTATTAAAGAGTTAATTATCGCTCGCTTTAACGGCGAAGGAAAACATCGTGAGGAAACCTGCATGTCTGAGAGTTCTCCATAATGTTTTCAAAGATATGTGAAGTCTGCAAATCCGCACTAGGCCAGCGTGGTGGACTATAGCCTAAACATTCTCACATTGAGAAGAGGCCCGTGCCCAGCAGTGTGACAGTTTAATACAGGGCTAATATTATACATATATTATAAACTCACCAGAATTCAGCACTTTTAAGAAAAATACTAAAGCTCACAGGAAGTCCAGCTACATAAACCACGGCATTCATATAAATGGATCTCCACGGTATTTCAGTATATCCGGCGTAAGGCATACAAAGATACCTATTGTGGACGTCTGAAATCAAACAGAAGCAATTCGACGGTTGGTTTATTGAATCTCCCCACAGATGCGCTGAATCACAAAAGAAAATAGCTGGAATAAGTTGGCAATTTGCAACGTAATGTGACCACGGGATTTCCTTTTACTATTGCAAAGTACTATCTAAACATATTTGCCTTTAGTTGGACGTATGGAGATTTAGTACATTTAGCAGAATTCTAATCAAGACTTTTCATGTTGAAGACTATAACTGCAAGCGTGATACTAGTAAAATGTAATTCAGACATAAGGGGAAGGTAGACGTGATTTACATACATCCAGATTTTGCCAGATATAATTTTAGGTCTCATGTAATGCGAGCCCATCTATTAGGCATAGTTTATACTCTAATCCTAATCCTAAGTTTAACTAATATTATAAATGCGAATGTGAGTTTGTTTGTTTTGCTTTCACGTCTATACTACTCGACCAATTATCATAGAATTTCGCTTATACGTTCTCAGGGGTACATAAAAGATCATAGAGTATCTTTCATCCAGAAAGAAAGTACTGTTCTCAAGGGATATAATTTTTGGACAAAATCTGCATTAAAGAGCGAAGCTGCGGGAAAATCTAGAATTAGAATATATTGACAAAAATCTCAATAGTACTCTGCTTTATCCGGCATTCCAACCTAAGACCTCAAGCACAGCAGTCGCATTTATTACCACCGCGTCACCGTGGTAATTATATCTAATTGGAGCTACAAATATTTAGCCGTGAGCCTATTCCTGCCTCTTACTTACCTCAAGAGCTGCAAAAACAGCAAACTGCTACGATGTGTCATCTGAATATTGTCTAGAGACCTTGATGACGCTCAACTGGCAAACCCATTAAAGTGCTTATTAATGTAATACACACAAATCAACAAATAATGCCTACGTTCAAAAAGCACAATAGATTTGTAAATAGGTCGGAGCGAAGAGCTCGGTAATTTGAGAGTTAATGCAGTGAGGGAAGTCGATGTGCGGTAGTGTTGGGATTATTTCAACTCGATAACAGAGTGGATAAGAATCGCGGCTTTGTTCCTTAGGCCATTCTATTTACAGTTAACAGCGCTGGCTATTCTTTAAAAATATTTTACCGGTACAAAGTTTGTTGAAAATACCTTATGTGTGTCGTGCCTTCTTTTTTTAAGACGACTTAGCGATGATAAAGGAAGCAGTTCCATATTCAACGTGCTTTTTTATTCATAGCTGTTTTCATATGTTTATAAATTCAGTATTTGAGGACATAGAACGTTATTTTAATCTATGCTAATATTATATATCATTTTCAGTTCAACTTTAATTATTTTTAATAACAATTTCTCTTATAATATTAAATTTTATCAGACGAACGCAAACTGTCTCTTTTTTAATATACGAGAATTTTATAGAATATCAAAATTAAATACATAAATGTGTTTTTTTACGAATATTACAGATGTATTATTAAGAATAAAAAGATAAATTTCAGACTGACAAAATTTTAAACCAGAACATAATGAAATATTATAATAATAATTATAACCCTCTAGGACAGTAGTTATCTCATCATGTGACTAATGCGATATCGGAGGGCGCAGTACACTAGCTTTTAAACACCACCTTCGCCTTGTGATATAAACAAAAATGTATCACCAGGTTCAATAAAAGCGCACAAACCGCTGCGGTCCTGAATGCCGTTGCTTGCCGTTACTGGTTGGCTGGGGTGGAGCTTCAAGAGCGCGAACAAATTTGGCATATTCTAAGATGTACATACTAGCCAAAGTTAAAAACTTTCTTGTTCTAAACAAAGGCTTACAAGACTCCCATGGAGGAATTCCACCAATAGCCATAATGCATTTCTTTTGTGCTAGACAAATTCTATATAACTCTGTAGTTAGTATATAGTATATAGTTTAGTATAGTATTCTCAGTTGCTATTCTTATTTCTCAGTTGCTATTCTTACCTGCCGTCCGTGTTACATTTTTCCTCCGACAGTTAATTCATTAACCGCAGTAAAAGTGATTGTTCTCGCAATATTTTTATATCAAAACATTCACCGTGAAACAGACTATGCCGTGATATATTTTTAATGTGAATTATCTTATGAAGACAAGTAATTTAGACTAAAAAACTGTGTCAAAGTTCTGTTAAAATTTAAAAAGTGTATAAACAGTGTAGTCGTTAAACAAAAGACTGGACTTTGGACTCATTAGTGTCGAGCAAGTGCAAAAAATAAGTACTCTCTGGATTCACGAATACACTAACTAAATTGGCCACATTTGTATAAGTTGGTGCGGCGCGTTGAGAAACGACGACGTGTAGTAACCGTGTGCGCCGAGTTCGATCCCCACACAGATCAGAACTTTTTGTGATTTTTTTGACTTTTTGAGAATATTATATTAATTATCTGCAACTTATTCTCAAAAGATTGGCGAGTAACACAGTTCTCAGAAGTTTATTATCAGTGTTGCATCTTTATTATACCAGACTTTTAATTATCCGTTAAATGCTACTGCTTTACATAATACCCAGCTGAAGCGCTTTATAGTATCGTATATTTTAAATATTGCTTTTCGTTGCTCGATACAATGTCGACCAAAGTTTGCGCTGGATGCATGAACGCTATCAGAAAAAAATAATGTCTGCAATGCTTCTTTTGTCATTCATGGTATGATTTTGTCCAAAACAGTGCCAAACACCAACGCAATGCATCGTTGAGGTCTTACACATATATATATATATCTGATACAGTCCACTTAGTTTAACGCTACACATTTGTAAAAAGCCAGTATTAAATCAGTCGCTAAGTAAGCCACATGTCTTTTCATTCGTAAAACAACCCTCAAGCACAAGTGCACCTTATCGTTACAAACATTTGGTCCAATTCGAGACGGATATTGATCGCCGGTCGGCCACTGCGAGCGAGCCGCGAGAACAAAAGGCACCCGCATTCCACAGCGATAAGGAACTGTTGTAAACACTTTTACTAATAACGTAATAACTGCATAATTAGTGAATTTTAGTGCATTTCGTGAACATTATGTCGAATATTGGGATTGAGGAACTTCTGGTGTATCAAAGGGAGCTACTAGACAATTTGAAAAATGCTGAGAAGAACTATAAAAAGTCACCCAAAGATAGAATAAAACGGGCTTACTTGGAAACACGGTTGGAGTCATTAGAAGAATTATGGAATAACTTTAAGGTGGGACACAAAGAAATTATTTTAAAGCTTAGTAAAGACGATGACACGGAAAATTCTTATTTTGAAGAAAACATTTACGAACAGTTTGAAGAGACATATATACAATACAAGTCGAGTTTGAAGGAGGCTCTTCAACCGTTTCTGGAAACATCTAAGCTTCAATTCCCTACGTGTCCGCAAACATCTACACCGAATGACGGTACACAAACACTGTTATTTAATTGCGATGTTAAGTTACCCCGTATTCAGATACCCACGTTTACTGGAAAATATGAGGAGTGGCAATCGTTTTATGACCTGTTTTGTTCCTTAATACATAGTAACAAGTCTTTATCGCCCGTACAAAAGTTACAATACCTTAAGAGTAATTTATCTGGAGAACCAGAAGTATTACTACGAAATTATTCTATCACGAATGCAAATTACGAGGAGGCGTGGAATGAACTAGAGAAACGATACAATAATAAGAGATATAATACTAACGAGATATTGAGAAAATTATTTACACAAAAATCTATACAAACAGTTTCGGCGAGTTCTATCAAACAATTAGTGGATACGACTTCGACTTGTTTAAAAGCTTTGAAGAACATGGATGTGACAATTGATGCTTGGGACCTAGTCATCAACTACTTGGTGCTGTCAAAAGTGGATTCCGAATCGGTCAAAGAGTGGGAACAACATTTGAGTATAAATAACAAGGACACGCCCACTTGGCCAGAACTACGAGATTTCCTGAGTGCGAGATTCCGATCATTAGAAATAATGGATGGCCATAAACCAAGAGTGGTGCAAGCTAAGCCTGTCGCGAAGCCTAAAGCTTTTCATTCGAGTATTACCAAGGACGAGAAGAAACACGAAGTGAAATGTGCGTTATGTAATGAAGGTCATTACGTATACCACTGCAAGAAGTTCGTTGATATGTCTACTAAGGAACGACAAGACTTTGTTCAACGCAGCAACTTGTGCTTCAACTGTTTAGCGCCATCGCATTCTGTAGTGAAATGTCGACAGTCAACGTGTTGCCGGAAGTGTGGACGGCGTCATCACTCACTTCTGCATTTCGATAAAGGTGTCACTGCCGAGAACACGAGTGGGAATGAGTCCACATCAACAGGTACTGTGACCGAGACACAGAGAGGTAAGCCTAGTACTTTGTCTAATGATACACACATTGTAACCAACTTTTCTAAAGAGAATTTTCATACAAATAGTGTCCTGTTAGCTACTGCACAAGTGTTAGTAGATAGTAGGAATGGTTGCAAATTTAAATTTAGAGCATTGTTAGACCAAGGGTCACAGGCATCATTTGTGACGGAGGCTACAGTTCAGTTACTTAACCTTACACGTAAATCGGTAAGTGGTTGGGTGTCAGGCGTGGGGGAGGAGCAAACGAGAATAAAACACATGGTGTCACTTATTGTGAAATCACGCTACGATCCCCAGGCATTAGTTAGAGTAAATGCATATGTACTGCGATCATTAACGACACTTTTACCTAATACTAATCTTGGTACTCCTGAATGGTCAGACATAAATAACTTAGAGTTGGCTGATCCAGGATTCAATACACCGGGTAAAATAGACATTTTACTCGGCGCTGAAGTATACAGCGACGTTTTGTTAGACGGCGTTATTAAACATCCTAAGAATAATCTACTAGCACAAAATACAATCTTAGGCTGGGTGTTATCTGGAAGGATGTCACAAGAATCTACCTCAGCGCACATCACAAGTCTGCATGTGCAACACAAGGAAGACGAGCTACTTAAACTATTTTGGGAAGTGGAAAACGAACCAAACATGATACAAAAGAGAGAAACAGAAGAAGAAAGGAGATGTGAAGAGTTCTACGACGCTACCACGGTTAGAGACGAGAGCGGAAGATTTGTAGTCAAGCTGCCATTTAGAAAGGAAGTTCCCGAATGCCAAAATGGTAGATTAATGGAGATAGCGGCTAAAAGGTTTGAATTCTTAGAAAAGAAATTAGACAAAAATCACAAACTGCGTGAAGAATACCATAAAGTAATAAACGAATACATACAATTAAATCATATGGTTGAAGTTGATGTTACAGACATTAATAGTTCCAAAGCTGTCTATCTTCCGCATCATGCCGTAACAAGAGAAGATAAGGATACTACGAAGCTTCGAGTAGTCTTCGACGCATCGTGTAAAGGAGTTAATAACGTTTCTTTGAACGACGACCTTCTTATTGGTCCTAAACTGCAGCAAGACTTGCGTCACTTATTGATGAGGTGGAGAGTTCACAAGATTTGCATTACTGCTGACGTCATCAAGATCTATAGGATGGTGCGCGTGGCAGAAGAGGATACAAACTACCAGAGGATACTATGGAGACCAAAAGAAAACGAGCCAGTCAAGCATTATAAACTATTGAGATTAACTTTTGGAACCGCGTGTGCTCCATATCTTGCCGTGAAGTCATTGCAGAGACTAGCTGATAATGAGCGGTTTGAATGCCCAATTGCAGCAAAGATAACAAAGAATGACTATTATATTGATGATTTAATGACAGGGTGTGAGACAGAAGATCAAGCGATAACCATATACAACGAAATCAACAGACTGATGAACTTGGGAGGGTTCGAGCTTCAAAAGTGGAGTAGCAATAATGAAAACATATTAAAATACATCGGAGAACACAAACGGATCAATCATGAACTTCCTCTCAGGCTCAACAGCCTAGTAAAAGTACTTGGTGTGATATGGAATCGTCTAACAGATAACTTTGAATATACCATTAACTTACCAGAACCTAAACAGTCAATTACTAAACGTCAAATCTTGTCAGAAGTCGCTAAACTTTACGATCCATTGGGGTGGATAGCTCCTGTGATTGTCGTCGCAAAAATGATAATACAGAAGTTATGGAGATCAGGGCTAGAATGGGATGAAACTGTAGATGGAGAGTTGTTAGAAGAGTGGCTACATTACAGAGAGAATTTAATACACATTAAGGGAGTAAGTGTACCGAGATGGTTACACTACTCTTCTACAGCCAAGATAGAACTGCATGCCTTCGCAGACGCCTCGCAACTGGCGTATGGAGCAGCAGTATACATGCGCGTTGTTGCAGAAAACAGAATTTATGTTAATCTTATATCAGCTAAAACTAAAGTCGCTCCTATCGAGAAACAGCTTTCAATACCAAGACTGGAACTTTGTGCCGCGGTATTGGCAACAAAATTAATTTATGAAATATCTCAAGTAATGAATATACCTAAAACAAACTTATACGCCTGGACAGACTCGACAATAGTCCTAGCCTGGTTAAAGGGTGGGTCCAGTAGGTGGACTACATTTGTTAGCAACAGAGTGTCAGATATACTTAACATTTTAGATTATAACCAGTGGGGACATGTTGCTACTGAAATGAACCCAGCAGACTGCGCGTCGAGAGGACTACAAGCGTCGGATTTGTTAGACCATAGATTATGGTGGGTCGGACCCGATTGGCTGTCTTCGCAGCAAACACACTTGAGTTCAGACGATATTATTGAGGACACACAGGAGGAGGAGAGAGTTAAGGTTTTAAATGTCTTAATAATTCCGGAAGAGGAATTTGTTTGGTCTAAGTTTTCCAATTTATCTAAAATGTTGAGAATCATATCCTACTGCAGAAGATTGGCAAATCTAAAACTACCTAAGGAAACCCGACAAGTATTCACTAAATATGTAACGGTGGAAGAAATAACTAAAACCTTAGAGATGTGCATAAAACAAACTCAGAGTAAGGAATTTGGACAAGAAATAAAACAATTAAAATCTAACGAATGTGTACCTAAAAAAAACAAACTCCGATCTCTTTGTCCAATTCTTGATGAAAACGGGATATTAAGAGTTAGCGGACGTATACAGCAGTCACAAGCATCGTATGACACACAGCATCCTATAGTTTTACCGGCTAAAAGTCATCTTAGCAGACTCATAATTAAAGATGCGCATATAAGGACTATGCATGGAGGACCACAGATGATGCTAAATTACTTAAGGTCAAAGTATTGGATGCTGCGAGTTAAAGATGAAACAAAGAGTTGTTATCGTGAATGTGTCAAATGTGTGCGGTACTCTACGAAAAACACTACTCAATTAATGGGCCAATTACCGGTGGTGAGAGTGAAACCTAACAAGCCTTTCAGATCGGCGGGAGTAGACTACGCGGGACCTATTAACATTAGATTTTCACCAGGTAGAGGAGCAAAGTCCTACAAAGGATACATATGCTTATTTGTTTGCATGGTGACTCGGGCTATTCACCTAGAAGCCGTGACAGATTTAACAGCAAAAGGTTTCATCGCAGCCTTTAAGAGATTTACGTCAAGACGAGGACACTGTCAGGACCTCTACAGTGACAACGGCACTAATTTCGTTGGCGCAGACAAACAATTAAGAGATATGTTCGACAAAGCCAAGTCATCAATCCCTAGTGAGATAGCTCAGTTGTTAACCTTAGAACGGACCACATGGCATTTCATACCGCCGCACGCCCCGAACTTTGGAGGCCTGTGGGAAGCTGGGGTACGCAGTACGAAGACACACCTAAAAAGAGTAATCGGTGACACTACACTTACGTATGAAGAATTATCTACAGTATTAGCGCAAGTAGAAGCGTGTCTTAATTCGCGACCGATAAGTGTTCTAAATGACGACCACAATGATCCCCTCCCACTGACACCTGGCCATTTTTTAGTCGGTGAGCCGTTACTGAACTTAGCTGATGAGGATTACACGCAACTTAATATCAGTTGTCATGAGAGATGGCGACTCACACAGAAAATGGTCAACGATTTCTGGAACAGATGGTACAAAGAGTATCTTGTTAATTTGAATCAACGGTACAAATGGAATAAAAGGAACGCTGAACCAGAAATCGGTGACGTAGTCATTCTAAAAGAGGACAATATTCCGCCTAGTAAGTGGATAATGGGTAAAATATTACAAAAACATGTAGGTCCTGATAACATTACTCGGGTCGTGTCAGTTAAATGTAAAAATGGAATTCTAAAAAGGCCTGTGAGTAAAATATGTGTCATAGCTAAAGTTCAATGAGAATATCCTATTGTAAAATGTATCTTAATAATAATATTATGTAAAAAAAGAGGGTGAAATACCTTCTATTGAAACAGAGTTTGAAGGTAGCATTAGCTATTGCAATTTATGATTGTACTTAAAACTACCTTACTAGATTAAAAATCCTAATGTTGCGTATAATTTTATATTTACCTGTTTTAATTGTACCTATACTTTACCTTTTTACCTTTTTACATTCATACTTACTTGTGTTAAATTTATACTAACCTGTATTAACATTGTTAAGTTAAGCCATGTTATAGTACTTTTTTAATAAGCGTTTAGTGCACGCTTTGTACGCATATTAGAATTCCTTTCATGTATGAGGTATTACGGTGGGTGGTTAATTGTTCCAATATAAACCACACTTTACTGTTATATGTATATTTAATTTCTGTAAATTCTGTGATGATTTTATCTTTATCGTGCATCACATTAGAAACGTTGTTAATTACGTTATTTTGGCTGAGTCACTTTATTATTAACTTACTCCATGTGACGTTGGTTGGTGTTTGGATTAGAATGGTTCCTATTAGAGTTATATTTGAGTTACCTATATTAAAGAACTGCGTTCTTGGTGGGCGGAATGTCCAAAACAGTGCCAAACACCAACGCAATGCATCGTTGAGGTCTTACACATATATATATATATATCTGATACAGTCCACTTAGTTTAACGCTACACATTTGTAAAAAGCCAGTATTAAATCAGTCGCTAAGTAAGCCACATGTCTTTTCATTCGTAAAACAACCCTCAAGCAAAAGTGCACCTTATCGTTACAAACAGATTTGCTTTGTGCTAATGTCACCGAAAAGCAATACAACTTGATGAGCGTTGAGAAAAGACGTAATTGGAAATGCCCGGCTTGTCGTAGTAAACAACCGAAGAAGGATATTACTAATACACCGGTTGGATCAAATCGGTTCGAAAGTTCTACTAATACTAGTCCAGCCAGTAAAAGTTCACTGTCTCCTCCTGACACAAACGTTACTGTCCGTTCATCCAAAACGCAAGCGCTATCATCCCCGTATGCCGACTACTCTCCCATAACTCGCGAAGAGGTACGTCATATAATGGACGAAGTTTTAGAGAAGCATTTAAATGAATTAACACAGAAATTCAGTTATAAAATGCGTTCTATGCTTGATACCGAATTTAAAACAATGAAAGAAGAGATAAAAGATTTTAAAAAGTCAATGGATTTTATGAACGAGCAATTTGAAAATGTTGTAAGGGAACACAAAGCAACTAATGAGCAAAGCAAAATACTCCAAGATCAAAATAAGTATATGGAAACCACTGTGATGGACTTGCAGTCACGTATTAATCTGTTAGAACAAAACGCGCGGTCTAAAAATATAGAAATTCAATGCCTCCCTGAAAAAAAATCCGAAAATCTGTTAACTATAATAAAGGATATTGGAAAAGCCGTACAGTGTGAATTTAAGAATGAAAATATAATACACGCTACCAGGACTGCTAAAGCAAATCCCGAAAGCACACGGCCACGCTCTCTTGTTGTTGAGTTTGGCAGTACGTTGCTCCGCGACCATTTCCTGGCTGCCGTGGTTAACTTCAATAAGAAGAATCCATCAAATAAGCTTAATAGTGCTCACATCGGGTACAGTGGTCCAATTGTTCCTATTTACGTAACAGAACATTTGTCTTCTTATAACAAATCATTACACGCCGCTGCTAGACTAGTTGCAAAAGAAAAGAACTTTAAATTTGTGTGGGTCCGAGGGGGGCGTATATTTATGCGGAAAACTGAAGGTGACAAGTATGTTTTGATTAAGGACAGGAGCGTTTTGGCTAATTTAAAGTAGTATTTTAAATTATAAAATATAATATAATATTTTTTTTATTATTCATTAGCATGTTTTAGCATTATAACCAGTAAAATTCAAGCCATTAAATATATATTACCAAAACGCTCGTGGCTTAAGAACTAAAACACATATATTTTTTAATAGTCTTGTTTTGCATAATTATGATATAATTGTACTTACAGAAACTTGGCTAAATAGTAGTGTCTCTAGTGCAGAATTATTTGATGCTCGCTACGTTGTTTTCAGACGTGACAGGGAAACTTCTGGTTTTCATAACAATAAGGAGGGAGGTGGTGTTTTGATAGCTGTTTCTAAAGACATCCCAGTCGTGCGCATGAATAACTGGGAAAGTATGTGTGAAGATTTATGGGTGGTACTGAATCTAAACCAAAACAAAGTAGCATTTTGTTGCGTTTACCTACCACCTCCAGTGCATAAAAATATGCTGGAGCACTATCTGGAAAAATGTAACGAAGTTTTTGATCGTCATACAGGATATACTTGCGTATTAGGCGATTTTAATCTAAGTAACATAGATTGGAACCTGTTCAATAATAACTCGATAAATAAGGTTCCGCCAACAAGCCAGTTACTGCTCGACTTCATCTCTTTGGCTAACTTACAGCAATGTAATCTAATAACAAACCATAAACAAAAAATACTAGATCTTGTTCTAGTCGATGCCCCAGACTGTAACGTAACTGCCTGTAGCAATCCACTCTGTTCTATTGACCCTCTGCACCCCTCTTTGGATATAGATTTGGGTATTTCTGAGAGCAATTGTCTTTCTATCAATTTTTTGAATCGAAAACTCAATTATCACAAAGCCGACTACGCCCTAATTAATAAAAACTTGACAGAAATTGATTGGGATTGTGTCTTTTTGGCATGTAACGATGTTGATTCTATGGTAACAAAATTTTATGAAATCGTTAAAGAGATAATTCATAGGACGGTACCATTTAGTAGATGTTCTAAGGGTAATAATTAGCCTCCGTGGTTTAATAAGTCTCTTATCAGAATACTGAAGGAAAAGAACAATATACGGCGCAGGCTTAAAAAATACAAAAATCCAATAGATAGAATTCAATTTCAATTATTGAGCAAGAGGAGTGTAAAGCTAGCAAAAGAGCTATATACTGATTATGTAAATAACATTGAAGATAAAATCAGAAACGACTCAAAGTATTTTTGGTCTTTTATTAAAAGTAGAAAAAAAGGATTTAGTAATTATCCAAACGTAATGTCTGATGGTATAGAAGAGAAAAAGGACGGGGATAGTATATGTAATTTGTTTGCACTAACTTTCTCAAAAGTGTATGATAATAAACCAGTTTTTGACAATGATTGCACTAATCATGATTACTTTCTAAATATTGGTCAAAACAGCTCTAACTTTAGTGATCTCGTCATAAATAAAAGTCTGCTAGTAAATAAAATGAAAAGCCTTGATGTTACCAAAGGAGCAGGTCCAGACGGGATACCCCCCATATTTATTAAAAACTGTGCTTTGTCTTTATCATTTCCATTGAGTCGAATATTTAATGAGTCCTTATCATCAGGTAAATTCCCAACGGAGTGGAAATTTGCAAAATTAGTTCCCATACACAAATCTGGGGATAAGAGTAATGTGAACAACTATCGACCAATATCCATTCTCTCTACAATAGCTAAATTATTTGAATCAATAGTATGCCCATACATTCAAAACTACTTTAAGCAATATATGATTGAATGTCAGCATGGCTTCGTTAAGGCAAGATCAACTACTACAAATTTAGTTACTTACGTAGAGGATATTACGAATGCAATTGATAATCATAAGCAAGTTGATGTAATTTATAGTGATTTTAGTAAGGCTTTTGACAAAGTTTCTCACTGCATACTTATTCACAAGCTCTCAGCGTACGGTTTTACGGGTATTTTTCTGGACTGGCTTAAATCCTACCTCAGTGATAGATCTTTCTTTGTAGTGGTGAATGGGTATAGATCAGACTTGCACAAAATTACATCTGTCGTACCTCAGGGGTCACATCTGGGTCCTATTCTATTTAATATTTTTATTAATGATATAACTAGTGACTTCAAATATTCAAAATGTTATCTTTACGCTGATGACCTCAAAATTTCTCGCGTCATTGAGTCGAATGATGATGTAGCCTTATTGCAGGGTGACGTAAATAAGTTACAAGATTGGTGCAGAAATAATAGAATGTATCTCAATACAGAAAAATGTTTTCATATGACTTTTACAAGAAAACTCGAATATATTCAGTCAAGATACACACTTGGATGTAAAAACATCACTAAAGTACACCAAATAAAAGATCTGGGTGTAATTTTTGATAAAAAATCACATTTCTTCCACATTATGATTATATTATTAATAAAGCGTCTAATATGCTAGGTTTCGTTATTAGGAATGGCAAAATATTCCGAAGGCCTCAAACAAAAATATTACTGTACTACACGCTGGTACGTAGTATTCTTGAATATTGCACGGTTGTATGGAGACCACACTATTCAAGTCATATATTGAGACTTGAACGCATTCAGAAGCGGTTTCTTTGGCACTTAGCCTACACAGCGGGGATATCTAAGAAATGCAGGTCATACGACCAAAAATTGGACTATTTTAAATTGACATCTTTGGAGAAACGTAGAACAATCTTAGACTTAACGTTCGCCTTTAAAATATTACGTAATCACATAGATAACTCTCAATTAGTCAACAGTTTCAATTTCAAAGTACCACTACGAATACCACGCAAGCAAATATCCATTATGGTGCCCCCATTCCGGAAGACGGTTCTGGGCTATAATTCGCCAGTTCCTAGATTGAGCAGACTTCTTAATAAGAGTCATGAAACTTTAGACATTTTTTCGTCAAGTTTAGGTGCCTTTAAGAGACTAGCCCAGGAAATGTAATCTTTCTCTCTCAGATTTTTTATAGTCATTATTTTTATCTTGTAATATGTGTTTTACTCTTAGAACAAATAATTAAATTTGTGTCATTTTTTGTAATTTTTAGGTTAACTTAATTAAAATTGTTTGTTTTTTTTTTTTTCATTTTACTGTTAATTGTATGCAATTTTATGCACTGGACCTAGAAGATAATGAGAATACCTATGTTAAACTGTTTTTAATCTTGTTTTTATGTACATGCTGTGTTTATCTGTAATTAGATGTGCAATTAGACTATAAAATTTGATCAATGTAATATAAAAATTTAATATTGTAACAACTGTTGATAAACCAAATAAATAAAATAAAATAAAAAAATTACCCCATAAAATAATCCTATAGAGTAACATTGAAGCAACACAGCCGTGATATGCTGATAGTATAGTACTTTGAGATGAGGTTTTTCTTAATGAGTGAAGGACAAAAACAAACCTATTCAACTTACTAAACTTACTTACTTACTATGTTAGACTAAGCCATATTACTGTGCAAACATTTGTGATGAGATAATAAATGATAAGGTTTAAGTGATAAGGTTTAAATTTACTAAATATCTTTTCTATGTGTCCTTTTCATGAAATATAACTATCTAAGACAATTCCTAAAAAGCTTGTCTCCTCTACTTGACTTATTATTTGGCCTCCACAACTGATATTTAGATAACTTCTTTTACTACTGTATGTACCGAATTGCATTATTTTAGTTTTTGAAATATTATCATTTAAATTATTCATGTTGAGCCAATTTATTGTAGATTGAATTGTAAAATTAATGTCATTTATATAATTAGTTATGTCGGATTTTGTTGGTGAAGTTAGAATTAGTAAAATTGTACCGGACGGGTGAACTCGGGGTTGAAGTTACTATAGTGATGGTTACGAAATCAACCGACAAGTCGCTGACGTCCTATACATGGTGTGTGGACTGTACTGTAGCGGTTACTGGTTACGGTACAGAGGCTCTGAAAACGTTTCATACGGTGCGGGGTTCAGGGCTTCATTCAAATAATACACATCTTGACTGTTCGTTTCTTGAGGTTTCTGGCTGGCTCCGTTTGGTTCTTGAGGCTTGAAGATGAGGTTTTTTGAGCACCCAAAGTCGACCGATACTGTGTTGCTTAGGTACCTCAGAACTTTACCGTAACGAGAGCCGGCCAGAAATCTCCGGTAAACAAGTTTATTTTTACTATGAAAGTATCATGTTTCTGCTTATATCTATGGAACTATACTAGCTAGCGCGATGATATAACCAGCGCCGCGTAGGGCGCAAAAAGACCTAGCTAGTAATATCTAGTTTATTTATCGAATGTTAGGTCTAGGTATAGATGGGGTGTGTGGCCAGAGAACCTCCCCGTGCGCTCGACGGCTGCTGGTCCTTTCTACATTTTTAGTGGATCGGAACGTCAGTCGTTGGGCCGGTACACCCCGGGCAACACGGGTAATAATGTCCTTTCGGGGGCATTATTACTCGTGGCTAATACTCTGGCACGCGCGTAGGGAACCCGAGGCAGTTTGTCTCGGGGTTATCGGCCCGCGAGGGCCGCGTTTGGGGGTCTCTCCACGTTTTCCTCTGATTAGCAGAGGACACGTGGATGAGATGGGGGGGTTAGAGGAAGAAAACCTCTATAAAAAATTACCAGTGGGGGCCGTCAGGCCAGGGTTGGGAGCGTAGGCGTCCTGCCCAGTCGGGCGGTCTTGGGGCGGGTGGATCGGTCCAGCATGGACCCCCATCCGGCCCAACACGGGGGCATAGAGGAAGACAACCTCTTTAAAAAATCACCAGTGGGGGCCGTAAGGCCGGTGCGGGTCGCGTGGCGTCCTGCCCCGTCGAGCGGCCTTGGGGCGGGTGGATCGGTCCAACATGGACCCCCATCTGGCCCAACACGGGGGGGATAGAGGAAGACAACCTCTCTAAAAAATCACTAGTGGTGGCCGTTAGGCCAGGGTTTGAAGCTTAGGCTTCCTGCCCAGTCGGGCGGTCTTGGGGCGGGTGGATCGGTCCAGCATGGACCCCCATCCGGCCCAACCCGTAATCCTGAACTGACAGGACCGGGGGCCTTCGGGCTGCGAGGAAGAAAACCTCTATAAAAATTACCCAAAGCCCAAGTTTTTGGTGGCCCGGCGAGGGGCTGTATGGCTGGGGGGAACCCAGTCATTAGGGCCACCCAAAAACCAAAATCATGATGTCGGTCCAAGGCAATATACTACCCCAGGAGGGTACCAGGCGCCCCGCGCCTGGAGAATCCCTCACGGAGCCTTCTGGCTCCGTCTGCCCCTCGTACTCTGGGGGGGGCAACCAACATCTTGCCAGCGTAGTGCCGCGCGATATATCGGGCACAGAGAGATTCGTGGAGTCAGGTGCTGACTCTGCGGTAGGTGTCACCTTGGGCTTGGGCCCGAGCAAGGTGAGGATGGAAGGCCCCAAAAAGGCGAAGGCTGGAGGGGGTATGCCCCCGCCGTCAGTCCGGGATAGTGTGCCGGCCGTGCCAAGGACACGGTCGAGGTGTCGGGCGGCGGCGCTTGCACGCAGCGACTCCGTGTCGAGCATGTCTGGCGCCGGCACCGGCACTGATATAGATGTCGGGTCGCGGGCGGGCTCGGGCTCAGAGGCCAGTCGGCCTCAGAGCCGGTGCTCGTCGGCGGCACGACGGGAGAGAGAGGAGGGGGGGAATAGCCCTGCTTCCCTCACCGTCAAGTTCTGGGGTGCACCCGGCGCTTCTGCAAAGCGCCAGAAGACGTCGCACCACGCGCTGTCCGACTCTGGCTCGGACACGGAGGTGGAGGTGGTGAAGGGGATGCCCTGTGGAGGAAGGGCCGGTTCCCCGATGCCACCTCCCTCCGCGGGGAAGCTCCTCGGGCAGCCTCTGCCTGCCCGTCGAGCCATCTCGAGGACGGCTGGGGTCGCGGATGCGTCCCCCTTGGGAGAGGACTCGGTTGCCGACCTCAGGCAACGGTTCGAGGCTGGCGCCGAGACCGTCCTGAGGGTGGCGGCCCGGTCCGGCAATTTGAAGGGGGGGTTCTTCCGTGACCTCAAGGTTGCAACCGAGGACATGAGGGAGGCCTTCTTCGGCCTGTGGGGACGGGCTTCCTCCGACCTCCAGAGACGCTGGAGGTCGGAGAACGAGGGGCTGCATAGGCAGCTCGCGGAGCTCCGGGCTGAGGTGGCGGCCATGAAGGCGGCCGCTGCCACTGCCGCTCGGGCCAGCGCCGCCAAGACGCCCTCGGCCATCGCCGGGGCGCCTGCCGGGAGGCCGCGGGATGAGTTCCCGCCCCTCCCGCGGTGCACAGCGCAGCCCCTCACTCCCGCGGAGGACCGGCGTCCCGCCTGGGCACACGACCTGATGCGGGCCACGGTGGCTCAGGCGCGCAACGTTGTGGAGGCGTGCCTGGCCAACTATGGCCTAGCGCCCGTCCCGACCCCGGGCCCTCCACTCGGAGGCCGCCCCCGGATGGTCGGGGGCACGCCGGCTAGCCCACCGCGGCAGACATCTGCCCCCACACCGTCGGCTTCCTCCTTCAAGGGGAAAGGGAAGGGCAAGAAGAGGGTGACCGTCACTGTGGCGCCGCCGCGCCCCGCCACCCAGCCTCAACCCGCCCCAGTGGCCTCTACCACGGCTGAACAGCCGTGGACAGAGGTCACCAGGAGGAAGAAGAAGAAAAAGAAGAAGAAGGCCTCCCGGGCTCCCCCAGGAAACACGAAGAAGGGTCCCCGCCCGGCTGACCTGCGCCCCCCGCGCTCCACCGCCGTTGTGGTGGAGCTGACGGAGGAGGGGCTCCGGCAAGGCGTGAGTTACGCGGGCGTCCTCCGGCGGGCCACACAGGCCATGAAAGGAGACCTCGCAGAGATGGGCCTTGCCGGAGGCTTCCAATTCAAGGTTGCCGCTACTGGGGCTAGAATTCTGGAGGTCCCAGGTGCCACCTCCGGCGACAAGGCGGATAGGGTAGCCGCAAAACTTCGGTCCCTTTTCACGCCTGAGGAGGTCAGGGTCTCCCGCCCGGTGAAGTCCGCGGAAATGCGGATAGCCGGGCTGGACGACTCGGCCTCCTCCGAGGATGTCGCCGCTGCGGTGGCACAAGCCGGAGCCTGCCCTCAGGCGCAGGTTAGGGTGGGAGAGATGCACCGCGGCAAGAGTGGTATGTGCACCGTGGTGGTGCGCTGCCCCATCGCCGCGGCGAAGAAGGTGTCGGCCGGCCGTTTGCTGGTCGGGATGGTCTCGGCTCAGGCCAATCTCCTGGAGCCGGGGCCTAGGCGGTGCTACCGCTGCCTCGAACCGGGGCACGTGAGGCAGCAATGCACCGCCGAAACTGATCGCAGCGATTTTTGTTTTCGCTGCGGCCAGCCCGGCCACAAGGCCGCCGCCTGCTCCGCAGAAAAACTTTCCTGCAGCATTTGTTCGGCTGCAGGAAAGCCGGCGGAGCACCGAATGGGGAGCAAATTCAGCTCCCCACCCAAAAAACGTAAGGCCAGAGGGGCGGTCGCCAGGACTCCGGCCGCCCCGGCCTCGTCCCAAACAGGGAGCAGCAGGGAGGCGATGGAAACCTAATTGATTATGGCCCATCGCCTCCTACAGGTGAATGTTGACCACTCCGCCAGGGCGCAGGATATCTTGCTGCAGCACATGGCGGAGTGGTCAATAGACATCGCCGTGGTCGCCGGGCCTTACTGCATCCCCAGCCGACACAACTTGTTTGGGGACCTCGGAGGCTCGGCGGCCATTGTTTCGTCCGGACCCTCGCTCCTGGTGATGACAGACAGGGGCGAGGGATATATATGTGTGGATTGGGAGGGAACCGTCCTGATCGGGGTGTACTTTTCTCCGAACCGGCGCCTCGCCGAGTTTGAGCGATTTTTGGGCGCGGTGGGCACCGTGATTAATCGGTGCCCATCGCATCCGGTCGTGGTGGCGGGGGACTTCAATGCCAAATCATCGGCTTGGGGATCCCCTGTCACCAACGCTCGCGGCAACCTGCTGGAGGAGTGGGCGATTGCGACCGGCCTCGTAGTTCTTAACCGGGGGTCGGTCGCCACTTGCGTGCGCTGGCAGGGCGAGTCCATCGTGGACATTTCGTTCGCAAGCCCTGCCGTAGCGCGCTACGTCCGGGACTGGCGAGTGCTGGTCGAGGCGGAGTCGCTGTCGGACCATCGTTACATACGGTTCGACATCTCCGCCTCGCCGGCGATCCCGGACGATCGCCCGAGGAGAGTTCACATCCCGTCGTCCCCACGATGGGCGTTGAAACGTGTCGACGTAGACGTGCTGGTGGAAGCCTCCATCGTCCAGGCCTGGACCCCGATGGGTGAAGGGCCTGTGGAGGTTGAGTCGGAGGCGAAGTGGTTCCGGGGCGCGATGACGCGGATTTGCGACGCGTCGATGCCCCGGGCCAGTGCTCGACCTCCAAGGCGTCAGGTGTACTGGTGGTCTGACGACATCAGCCATTGCATTGCGGCGCGTCGCCAGTACACTAGGTACCGCCGACGCAGGCGGTACCGTGACGCGACCGTGGAGGCACGGCTGCGGGGCGATTACGTACAGCGGAAGTACGCCCTGCAGTCCGCCATCAGCGAGGCCGAAGCCCAAAGATGGGAAGAGTTCCTGGGGACTCTCGAGGCAGATCCGTGAGGCCGCCCGTATAAGGCGGTCAGGGGCAAGTTGCGCCCCTGGGCCCCACCGGTCACCGAGAGTCTCCAACCCCGGCAATTGGAGGAGGTGGTCTCCGCTCTCTTTCCTTCGAGAGCGGAGCACACGCCTCCCGTAATGGCGCCGCCCGAAATTGAGGAGGGCGGTGCCGATGCCGGGGTGCCAGTACTAACAATGGCGGAACTCGGCGCGGCAATGGTGCGGCTCCGGAGCAAAATCACCGCTCCGGGGCCGGACGGGATTCCTGGCCGCGCCTGGGTTTTGGCCTTTGACGCCCTAGGGGACCGGCTCCTCAGGCTGTTTAGCGCCTGCTTGGAGTCGGGACGGTTCCCTTCCATGTGGAAGACGGGCAAGCTGGTCCTCCTGAGAAAGGAGGGCCGCCCCGCGGACTCTCCCTCCGCGTGCCGCCCCATAGTGTTGTTGGATGAGGTGGGCAAGCTTTTTGAGCGCGTGTTGGCTGCCCGCCTCTCCAAACACCTGGTGCGGGTGGGCCCCGGCTTATCCGAAATCCAATTCGGATTCCGGGAGGGCCGATCGACGATTGACGCGATCAGTCGCGTCAAGGCCCTCTCGGAGGAGGCGGTCGCCTCGCGCGGGGTGCTGTTGGCGGTGTCCTTGGACATCGCCAACGCGTTCAGCACCCTGCCGTGGGCGACTATTAGGGAGGCGCTCCGATTTCATGGGGTGCCTCCCTACCTGCGCCGAATAGTCGGGGACTACCTGCACCAGAGAAGTGTATTCTGTGTGGGGCGGAGCGGAGAGACGTTCCGGAGGGATGTGTCGTGCGTTGTTCCACAGGGATCGGTTCTGGGTCCGCTCCTGTGGAACATCGGTTACGACTGGGTGCTGCGGGGCGCCCTGCCCCCGGGCGTCGGCGTAACTTGTTACGCCGACGACACGCTGGTTACGGCCCGGGGAGAGGACTACGGGGCAGCTGCCCGTCTTGCCACGGCTGGAGTGGCTCTGGTTGTCGGCAAGATTAGGATGTTGGGACTGGAGGTGGCGCTGGAAAAGTCCGGGGCCCTTCTATTTCACGGGCCTCGGAGGGCGCCGCCACCAGATGCCCACATCATTGTTGGAGGGGTCCGCATCGGGGTGGAGCCGAGTATGAAATACTTGGGGCTCCACCTCGACGGCCGCTGGAACTTTCGCGTCCATTTTAGCCGCCTGGCCCCCCGGCTGATGTCGGCGGCGGGAGCGCTTAGCTCTCTGCTGCCGAATATCGGGGGGCCGAGTGTCATCTGCCGCCGCCTCTATTTGGGGGTGGTGCGGTCGATGGCCCTTTATGGGTCGCCCATTTGGGCTGGCGCCCTGAATCGCCGAAACGTCGCCCTCCTAAGGAGACCTCAGAGGGCGATGGCGATCAGGGTGTCGCGGGCGTACCGCACCGTCTCCTATGAGGTGGCGTGCGTTTTGGCGGCATCGCCGCCCTGGGATTTGGAGGCGGAGGTCCAAGCGTCAGTGTATTACTGGCGCGCTGACCTCCGCCTCCATGGCGAGGAGCCCACGCACAGGGCGGTGGAGACGCGAAGGTCCCAGGCTCGACTGGTCCTGGAGGCCAGGTGGAATGAGCGACTGGCCCAGCCCCGCTACGGGGTGAGGACAGTCGAGGCTGTCCGTCCAGTACTAAGAGAATGGGCGGACAGACGGCGCGGACCGCTCACCTACCGGCTTACTCAGGTGCTCTCCGGACACGGGTGTTTCGGAGAGTACCTCTGCAAGATAGCCGGTAGGGAGCCGACAACCAGATGTCACCATTGTGAGGTGTGTGACCGGGACACGGCGCAGCACACGCTGGAGGAGTGCCCGGCGTGGGCCGCGGAGCGCTGTGCCCTGGTCACCGTGATTGGCCCCGACCTTTCGTTGCCGACCGTCATATCCAAGATGGTCGGCGACGACAGGTGCTGGGGCGCAATGAGTTCCTTCTGCGAGACTGTCATCTCGCAGAAGGAGGCGGCGGGGCGGGGGCGTGAGGACGATCCTTACGCCCCGGACGTCCGCCGCCGGAGGAGGGCGCGCAGGAGACGCGCTTATGTCGCTCTCCTGCCCCCCACCTAGGGGCTCCGGGTGGCGGGGCCTCAGGGGACCCTGCCACCCGTAAACTAAAAGCCCCGAGAGGGCGCGCGCGGTGTTCCCGCGCGCCTTTCTGATGTCGAAAGGGGAACTCTCCCCTGGGGACGAGAGGTGGTCGGGTCCGAAAAAAAATGACCCGGCCGGCACCCACACGGGGGGGCCTGCTATGGTTGAATCTTTTAAGTCCCCAACTGGCCCCCCCCATTGGGTGAGAGAGGGAACACCCCAGGTTTTTTAGTGGGTATACCAGCGCGTCTTCTTGCTGGGAGTCCCACACGCCCCGCCGGTGCCGTCCCCTAGCCGGCGGGTAGTGCATGAAGCATTTTTCCTGGGAATCAAAAAAAAAAAAAAAAAAAAAGGTCTAGGTATAGATATTCTATGTTTTATGCTAAAATCTAACTTGCGGTTACGTTTTATATAAAGAAAAAGTTAAATAACTTTATAATTATACTATATAGCAATACAATTCAGCATCTTGTAGCGCCTTTCCTAGCGGAAAAAATTAAATACAGATGAAACCTTTTATTAAAACCTTAGGACCTCGGTACCCTAACATTCCTAACTTAAGGGAAAAATGCACATTTTATTGGCAATGTTTACATTTTTACACAATATTATAAAAATATATAAAAATATATTATTATGTTATTCACACTATTGAAATTAAACTACTATATACGTATTTTATCGCGTTGTTTATTTATCATTGTATTACAAAATTTTGAAACTATTACACTACTACTACTATTGATTTTATTTTACTAATTTATAAGCTAATAAAATTATTTAAACTATTAAATCTATTTATATTTAGGTTTACACTTTCCCCGACGTTTCGGTTGCTTTTCAGCAGCCATGGACACGGGAAGACTAAGATGGTAGTTGTCTCAATGTTCCAGTGTAGTTATTTCAAAGTACCCGAACATAATTTAATCATTGGTGTTTCTATTTACGCAGAATGAGCTCAAAGTATCATGAAGTCTAGCAGTGGTTTGTTTCTTCTTGGGTTTGACTATTTGCAGTACTGGATCCCAAGCTGGTGGTACATTCCAACCATCTTCTCTATTGAAATTGGGATGTTTTTTTATTTCAATAGCCTCGCGAAGCATCCTTGGTAGGAATCGGTGTTCTTTAGCGAGAATCTGTGGTTTGTCAAATCTCAAGTAGTGGTTGGTCCCCTGTTGTACTTGTACACACACAGCAGACTTCAACGAGCGTTTGTGTTTTACGTCAGCTATGTGTTCTTTTATGCGGGTGCCTATGCTTCTCTTGGTTTGACCAATGATCCCGAGAAAAGCCAGCCACAGTCGAGCGCCAGCCTGCTATACTGATGCTATAAAAATTGTGAATGCTGCTGCGACAACCTACAAAAAACTGATAGCTTAAAATACCTTGGTGTTATTATTGATAAGAATTTAAATTTCAAAGAACATATAAACTCCCTGTCGAACAGAGTAAGGAAAACGACAAAAATTATGAAACTTCTTCGCTCCTATGCATCAGTTGACACCCTGAAAAGTGTTTACTTTGCACTAAGTCAGTCACTTATTTATTATTGCATTTCCTGTTGGGGTGGCGCAGCAAAAACCGTAATGCTAAATGTAGAAAGAGCTGAACGTTCTGTCCTTAAAACGATGTACAAAAGACATTTTAGATACCCAACCACCCAACTGTACAAGAATTCAAGGTTCTTAACGTGCGACAGTTATTTCTTTTAGCAACATTTCTAAAGTTGCAAAAAGTAGTAACTAACTCAGCAGAACTTCAGAATCTTTTAATACGTAGAGTGTACCGAATTAACGTACCTAAAGTAAATACATCCTTTGCGAGACGTTTCAGTCCATTTATCGATTGCTATGTATACAACAAAGTAGTTAAGTACTGTGATATTCGGCAGTGTTCTATCAAACAGGTAAAAGTAAAGGCAACAAATTGGCTTACATCTCTGGATTACGAATCCACGGAAAACTACTTATACACTTAGCTTAGAATAGACCTTGAGTTTACATTATACATAATAATACCATGAGTGAGTATTTTATTTATAAACATAAATATATATGTATATATCTACGGACTTGTACACGTCAAACCCCGGTGACCCTATATGGGATCGAGCACACTCGATATATATATCGATATGTCTATTTTCACCGTAACGCTTTTAACAGAAAACGTTCATTTAAAGTTTCATTTACCTGGAAGGCGCTTGTGAATGAAACTTTGCATTCTAATTACAAGCAGTTTACGCAAGGGAGTAAGTACTTTGGTACTTATGCCTCTAGTATTTCTTTCTGTGTTGTACACACAATCGTTTGAAGCGAAGTTCTAAAGAGCTTGATATATTTCTTTTGTATTTACGCCGACAATAAGTATAGTTTTGATGTTATTAGGAAAATTAAGAGAGAAGATGTTTTTATGAAACTGCAGAAAGAACGATGGCCATTCTTATTTTGACTTTTTAGCAAAGATTTAAGGTTTTCTACCCGTATGTATTTTGTATGTGATATATTATTCTACCAGCACCACAATTTCTGCTTATTATCTAGCTTAAGATTTTTGCGGGAAGAAATGTTTGCTGTTCCTGTGTATAATGTCTCGGGTTCCTTTTCCAGGACAGGCTGTTGTTACATATTTCTACCAAGAACTTCTTAGTTACAATACGGGATCTATAAATATGCCTGCGTAGCGACAATATTCTGGCTCTTTATTCCGTGGGCCCGAAAATCATATTAAGCGAGATTTGGGTATTGTATTTATTATACCTCTGCGTACTCCTTCGGCGATAGAGACATGAGGTTATACTTTTATGTAAAGAGTATATATCGTTAAAATATTATTTTCGATATTCTATGTGGACGAACAAATATACTTATAAAACGACACCTACCAACACTTAAATAAAATCGCTATATCATATCTGAAAATCGTATCATATTAATTCAACAGGCATGAGCCGCATACAATTGTGCGTCAGGGGAATATCAGATGACGCGATTTTATGTAATTGCATTCTCACGACCATCCTACCAACCACACGGCTGAATATTTGCTGTTATTGATAGTGTGCACCTGTACCCAGATCTAACGTAGGTTAGATAGGAAGAAAATCAACCGTATGCAAACTAGAAATAGATACTTCAGAAAATGAGGTTAAGGTGACGCTAGTATAGATTGCATTAATATTTGTGCGACATAGTATGTTGCCAGTTTATTTAAGGGTTTATGTGATATTCTTTATGTACAAGGCGATGTTTAATTAACGTCACTTGTTAGTCTACTCACGTCAATATAAGATTATTAATTCGAATGATTTATTATGAAACATTCGATTGCTGCAGTGAATTCGAATAAAAGTTCTTTGATTTGTTGATTTATTATTCAGATAAATGGCGTTGCGTTAAAATTAAAATTTGGGCCAAATCGCAGTACACACTAATAGTATATATATATACTTTTTTTCCCCGCGGGAGCGGGCGGAGGGGTTATGTCGGACTCACCGGGGTAAAAGAAAGATGTTGATATGATGATAATGGACCTCCCAGAATACCGACTAAACCTACCACGGTGTTTCTCGACAAAACCGCTATCGACGGGGCCGCGCGAATCACTTGCGCATGGGGGCGGGACCACACCGAGGTTTCGGTCCGGCGTATGAAACGGCAGGCCACTACACGAAGAGACCTACCCTTTGGCACTTCTCACTCATAAAACCCTACTGTCCCCCCTTAGCCCACGCCTCCTCTCGGACGCGGCGCTGATCGGATGGCGGGCAGGCCCACGAAGCCCACCACCCCCAGGTCAAACCTCAGGGTGGCTGGAAGTCATCTCGCGCACTCCGGCGCCCGGTTCTGCGGTTAGGGAGTGGGTTTATGCGCTCCCTCTCCCGCTCCGCCACCTCCTACTACTACGGACGGGAGATTAGTTAATGCAATGTTCGAACAAAGATGTACGTGGTGTCAGTGTCAAGGTCTTTGTTTAGCCTCTCATAAAAGGTGTTTTGTTCGGGATACAGATGTAGTTTATATGTTGCTGTAAAACTTATAAGATAGCGATTTACGTCAATTAGTAAAAACTGGGGGCAATAAGGAAGTTTTATTGAGATTTTTAACGATGTTTAAAAAAATACTTTACGGAAATCAGTTTTGCTGTAAAATGTTCCTTAATTTTATGTCACCTGCATTTATTTGGGTATGAATAGTATTGCGTCGGTATTGCCTACACATTCACTATTATTATTGTTTCTGTTTCAATACGATTAACCACCTGGTTCAAAAGTTACAAGGTTTTCTTAGTACAAGATCCATGACTTCTAAAAAATGTAAATGATTATAAATCGAAGAATAGTTTTTTATTATTTTTCCTACCGATAAAATGATGTCTAGTTTCACTCATTTTCATATGTGCACTTTATGAAAACTCACACTGTATAATAAAAAAAATGAGTCAATTACGCTATTGTACGATGACCAGATGCAATGTACCTGTACCCCTTGACAGTATGCGAGCTGCCCTATGACTGGCATAGATTCCAGATTCACTTGATATATTGTGTATTAAAAAACATTAAAATATATTTTAATAAACATAATTAAGGTATTTTTTGTTGATATGGATGATGGTACATCGTAGTATGATTAACCACGTTTAGTACTGCAGTTGATAAACTCTGTATATAACTTAGCAGACATTTGAAATACCTTTAATGGTGCAAAAATGGCTATAAATAAACACTAAACAAAAATAGTCCAGTACAGAAAATGCAAATATGTAACGACAATCCAGTTAAAGTTGCTTCCTCTCATCTTCGAAGTTAAGTGAACAAGTGGTGACTCGGCCAAAACTTTCTTTATCGGATTGAGGATCTTGGTACTTCGAAATTATTTATATTATTCCAACTCCCAGCTAAAATTTATTTGCATATCTTCGGCGACTGCAACTGGAATATTAAATATTTATTTACTATTTAACGATGACACTTTAAATCAGTGCAAAAGGGTATTAAATAAGACTGCTGTGAATGAGGTCTCAGGTTGGGTACACAGGTTTAAAATAGTTCAGCCAAATATGTATAAGTGTACTTTGTAATTACTTGTGTTAATTGTAATTGTTAAGTTATAAATGTAAAATTAAGAATTCTTACAAAAATAAATGAATTATTATTATATATTATTTTTATACTGAAAAGGGGCCCGTGTTCAGCAGTGGGATAGTTTAATACAGGGCTGGTAGAATAATTTATTTTTGACACTTTTAATTTACACATTATCATTAGTTATGCAGTCGGCTTTTTAAAATATATCAAACTGCATTTTTCATATCAGTGCTGAAATGCATGAATAGATTCAAATACACTTTTTGTAAAACTTTTCATTCCATATGAAATCCTGTATTTGTCACAGCATTGAATATTCTAGCGAAATCGTCATCGAGTTTAACTTGAACATTTTGTGTCGACAGAAATGGTCTATTTCGACCTATAAAGTTCGATGCGCGTAAAAACGGGAATTGAATAAATTGTCACTACGATTTATATTGAAATGCTATAATGTGTGAACTAGGGAACTCATGTTTTGGGTTTATTTTATTGGTAGTTTCGGTAAAATATTGTAGACAAACCTACACAAGTATAGTAGTTGTGTTACTACAAATACTTAACATATATGCAGGAAAATACCCAATTGAAAAATTTACCAGCCATTTTATCATTGTAGCATAACGCAGATCATTTCGTCAGTAGCACATTCATTTTAAATTCCCATACCATAGTATATTGCTATCAGCAGAGACTAAAAAATGCCTGAAAGCTTTTTAATACTAGACAGTCACCGATATAAGTCAATAAACATTTATGAGACTTTGATTTGCTTTATCGTAAACAATAATGATAATTTCTCAGCTTTTCATCAGTAATAGTTAAAGGATTGCTATTATAACACAATGTATTACTATAGAACAATCATATCGTATGGTGATACTTGGGAATCAGCGTTCGCGAGTGCTCAGTCCAGTCTTAACTCAGTAACTAATTGGTTGCCTGGTAATCGACTCACCCTCAATACTGGCAAAACTAAATATCATACATTTTCATTGGTCACTCTAGGCAAGCCCTCCTCATCTTCTCACTCTCTCGTTGCTCACTCCTGCAATGTCCTGGCCCATCCGTTGTGTAATTGCTCTGCTCTGTCTTAAATCAATTGTGTTAAATATCTTGGAGTACAAATCGATGATCTTCTTTCCTTTCACTCACATATTGACATACTTACCGCTAGATTGCGTAAACTTATATTTATATTCAAAGCTCTCAACAATGTAGTCGATACTCAGGTCCTCAAGCTTACCTATCTAGCTCTTTGCGAATCAGTCACGCAGCAGTACTGTATTGTTGCATGGCGAGTAACAAATAAAACACATCTCCTAAAGGTAGAGCGCGCCCAAAGAGCGGTACTAAAAGTAGGCTGGATGCTCCCGTACCGAGTTCCCACCACCAAACTTTACAAGACCTGTAATGCACTCTCGGTGCGAAAATTATTTATTCTAAACCTCATTTTTACGACCCATACAAATACCAAATACGATCCATCGAAGTTAGACTGCGTTCGTCGGAAATACAACGTTTGTTCCTTGATTTCGGTCCGAACTAGTCTAGCCCAAAGATGTTTTTACTTCCTGGGAAATTACGTGTACAATAGGCTTAACAAAATTCTACTTGTACCCAATGACCAAGAATAAGTGTAACAAGACAGTTACTCATTGGCTATGTGATTTAGATTATGACGGCACTGAAAATATAATTTGCACATTAAAATAAACGATAAATGTATAATAATTGGTTATGTTATTGTTGCACTATATACACACACATACACATATACATACAACACACAATTCACACACACTATACTTACACAAATATACACACACAACTCTCACACGCAACACTCACACACACACACAGACACACATAACTACGGTTTATAAATTATCTCTCTTATTATTGTTTTTGTGACACTGTTTGATAGATGTAGCTACTAAGTTAATTTTTGTAGTGTTCCGTGGCGAGGACTGGAGATCTGTCACACAGATTTCGAACCTAGCTCAGACTCCAGCTCTCATCAAGGTTCTGTTTTTGCTGTATCTATAAATATAAGAATACCATTGTACCTTTTTGAGAGAAATAAACAATATTTATTATTATTATGTTTATCTTATCACAGGTACTTTTTAACATATTATATTAGAAAATACCTGGCCCTTTGGGAGGCTTACATGGAGACATGGGTCCAACGTAAAGAGGCCCTTTGAGAGTTTTAATCAAAGGTGGGATGGAACACCTACAGCGGCACTAGCCGCAGCAGGCGTAAGACTATTGCTACGTATGGATTCTAATATATGGGCTATGGGTATGGGTGTTTGGTGGACCGGTATATTGCTAACTATGGATGAAAAACGGCGTCTGCCCTGAATACTCTAATAGCATCAATGCAATGGGCAGACGGTGACTCGCCAACTCACTAGATGGGCCCCCTGAATAGCCACTATAGGCATACAAGTCAGCAGCAAAGGGCAACACCGGTGCGAGTGGCTAGGGGTGTCGAGCGGTGCGGCGTCGGTTTCACCATCACGGGTCTCGTGACAACGGAGACCCGAAGCGGGTTTTCCCGTAATTATGCACTTGAAAATGACACATCCACCCCCAAGCATATAGCTTTAGCGGCCTCCCTCTGACCGGCCAACCAAGGCAAGCCAGAGTTGAGAGTCCTACAGGCGCTCTTGAAGTTCCACCCCAGACAACCAGTAACGGCAAGCCGGGGACGAGGCCCTAACCAACTCTCTAAGGCATTCAGGACCGCAGTGTCGCCACTCACATTCAGACCGCCACAGGCTGCCCTGCAGTTTGTGCACTTTAATTTAACCTGGTGATACATTTTTTGTTTATATCACAAGGCGAATGTGTTTAAGAGCTAGTGTACTGTGCCCTCCGATATCGCGTTAGTCTCATGATGAGATAACGACTGTCCCAGAGGGGTTTATTATTATTATTATATATATTTTATTAGTTTTATCCTCGCCCATTACTGGGGAAATTCGCCAGAAATGCGGGCTTTTGGCCAAAACAACTCTGGTGGTGTGGAAATTAATCTATAGATAAAAACTTTCTGACAATTCTGCATGTATTTAAGATAACTGCTTTCTGTAGTAGTATGTATGTGAGAGGATGGATGTTTAGTGTTTTTAGGCTTGTATGGAGTGTTTTAGGTATGATGCATGTGCTGGATATGATTATGGGGATGGTCTTGACCATATGAACTTGCCACTGGGTTTTGAGTTCAATAGTCAAATCTGCGTACTTGGAAAGTTTGTTAGTATGAGTAGAACTTAAGTTGTGTGTGTTGGGTATGGCTACGTCAATGAGATATACAACTTTATTTTGCTTGTCGTGTAGTGTGATGTCTGAATATAGTTCTGTCCCAGTACATTTTGAAGTTTGGTGAGTCTAATATAATTTGAGGTGTGTATTTGTAATATGGTGTTTTTTCGGATAGTAGTTTGTTTTTGTAGGCAAGTGTTTGGTGTATGATAGCTGCTACCTGGTCGTGTCTGTTCTTATAGTCTGATTGTGTGATTGATGAGCATGCGCCTGTGATGTGTTGAATTGTTTTAGGTAGTTTGTGACAATGCCGACAATGATCGCTAGTTAAACTGCTGTCTCGAATGATGTACTTTCTGTAATTTTTTGTATTTATTACCTGGTCTTGGATCGCTAGCATAAAGCCTTCTGTTTCAGGAAACAGCATGGCTTTTGACGCTATCTTGTCAACATTAGTGCTATTTAGGTCGAGCCGATGACGACCATGTAGATATTTTCGAGTCCACATATCTATGTAAATAAAAGTAAGCGTATTTAATTTAGTGTACTTGCAAAAAGTTTGATATCATCCATATACATGAGATGAGTGAGAGTTGTTTGTTGTGTTTTGTGTTTAATTTTGAATCCTATATTATTTTTATTTAACATGCGACAGAGCGGATTAAGTGCAAGGCAAAACCATAGAGGACTCAAGGCATCACCTTGGAAGATACTACTTTTTATAGGGATGAAATCAGTTTCGGTGATTTTATTCGAATTGCGTATTTTTAATTTCGTATTCCAGTTAGGCATAATTTTTTCTAAAAATGAAGTGATTGTGGGATGTATTTTATAATGTTTTAATATATATATTAACCAAGAGTGTTGGACTGAATCAAACGCCTTTTTATAATCTATATACATTGTGTGGATGTTGCGTTTTTGGGAATGTGCCTGTTTTGACGCTACGGCATCAATCGTGAGTTGTTCTTTGCAACCTTGGCTGTTTTTGCGGCACCCTTTCTGTTCTTCTGCCAGAATGTTATGTTCCTGTATGTGTTTGTGGATATATTCACTTAAGCAAGATGTTATAATTTTATATATGTTCTGTAGGCATGTAATAGGTCGGTATTTAGCAGGGTTTGCTGAGTCTGATAAATCTTTTGGTAGCATGTATATGATGCCTTGTGTAATATAATGTGGTATCGTATCGGGTGACTAAAGGAATGCGTTGATGTGTGTGTTTAATAGTGTGTGAGTGTATGTCAACTTCTTGTACCAAAAATTGTGTATATTGTGGGAGCCTGCAGCTTTCCAATTGTGTGTTTTAGCAATTACTTTCTTTAGAACGTCTAATTGAATATGTTCGAATTTCATTTCTGATATATCTCGCAACGTTTCTTTATCTTCTTCTATCCAGCGATTTTGTTGATGTTGTATTGGGTTTGACCAAATGTTTGACCAAAATGTACGTAACGCTTCAGAGGTAGGTAAATTAGGCTCATTTTCATGTAGGTTGTTGTGTTGTTGTGTAATCTGTCTGTAAAATAATTTTTCATTATTGCAGAACTGTTTGTTTTGTATTTTCCTAATCGTAGTCTGCTTATACCTTCTTAGTCGGCTAGCTAGGGTGTTGAGTTTTTGTTTTAAGGTATCTAGAAAGTGTGATATATCAGTGTTTTGAGTTTCGTCTTGTGAGTGTATTTTATATAGCTGTTTTATTTTACATACGTGTTTTTTTTTTCCTTCATTTTTTTCCCTATTATATTCAATAAGTCTCCCAATATTTGCTCTGAGATGGCTAATTCTACCTTCTAGCCGTTTCTGCCACCAAGGTGCTCCTTGCGGTTTATTAATGACTGCATTATCTTCTAAAATTCTAGCACCGTTAAATTTGGCTGAAGTGTAAGCCGCACAGTAAATAGATGTATGTAATGTTTTAAAGTCTGTATCGATTGTTAATGTTTTTGGGAGTATGTTAGTGTTGATATGGCTAATAATAGATGACAGTTTTCTAGAAGATTTTAGTTTAGGTTTGTATGGTCGTGTTGTTGGATTAACATCGATAAATTTATTAAAATTTTCTAGGTACATTTCCTCTAATTGTTGTAGTAGCTCTATGGAAAGGCTTGGAGTATCGTGTGTTGTTTCTGTGAGATCTGGATGTTGCTCATTGGGTATTGTTGGTGTAGTTTGTGTAGTGTGATAATCATTGATGGCTATATTTTGTTCTGATGAAGTCGGTTGGTTTTGTAGTAGGACTCTAACTTCTTCCTTAAATTCAAAAATTTCTTCCTTAGTTAGAAAGCTACGTTGGATAATAGCACGGCGTTGGTCCCCTATTCTTTGCTTTCCTACTTCCATTTCAGGAAATTCAGCTATGAAACGTGCATGTAACGGTGTAAGGTATGTTTTCGTGTTTAGCTCAAGTTGTGTGAGGATGAAATAATGGCGCATGATGAAAATATTCATATCTCTTGTCCACGTTTTACGTGTGCGCCGTCCACTACGGGCAGGTAGCTCCGGTACCCGCCTGGGTATTATTCTATTTCTTAGACGCATCGCATTAAAATTAAGAGAGATGAGTGATGGGCAAGAGTAGAGAAGGTGCAAAGAAAATTACGATTTAAATGAGAACAGGTTGAGTAAAGCAGAAGATAAGCAAAATATGGGAGCAAATGAAAGAGGAAAGGAAATAGCTCTTAGCCTGTGACTGGGCCAAAAGCTTTGGTTGTATCCCGCTTTGTCTGACCTCTCACCCTAGACCTGTCCGGTATGAGTAACTCTATCCGGATAGAGTTATCTATGCCGGCATAGCCCTAGCGCTCATTAAGGCACGCAAGCCCCACCACGACGACAACATAGGGATACATAGGGGGGTTATTATGATTATTATTAATAATAAGACATTTTTCAATCATAAGATACTGTTACAAATTTATGAATATATTTATGATATTATGATTAAATAACTTTTATTTGCATTTATAAGCATAGTTTTAATATTGTTAGTGATTTTTAAATCTAGCCGGGTGAGAAATATAATAATGTATTGCGTACATCCAAGTTTTAAGTATTTTAAATATGGTAGAACACAAGTTATTAAGTACAATATAAGGAAGACATGGGTAAAAGGCATTATAAGTATTTTAATTACGAATGTATGTACAATTTTTATATAGCAATTTGTATACAACAAAGCACGAAAGCCTTTGGGCATATTCTCAAATATCAGACATACTCTACACAATATTGTTCAAACATGCATTGTAGGTAACTGGATTTTTCATCGTTGTTCAAGACACGATCTCTCTTGGAAGATTAGTGATCCATTTTACTTCCAGCTGTGAGTCCCCAGTGTACTTAAGACGGTATCCCGTTAACACTTGAGGTGCTTTGTGTGACTTTAGATAAGGTACATTTCAGTAGGCTTACGGTGAGAAGAAACATGTGGCCAGTAGTAGAACAGTATCAAAGCTGTTATATAATATATTTTGGTAGAAGGTAATTCTCAAAAGCAGCAAAGGGTGTAGTAATAAATTATTTCAATAACAGGTAAAGCTTTTGTAGCCGAAACTAACACAAAGCTAACTTCCCATATTTTAATAATATAATAAAGTCATAGTGTAATAAAGAGAGAGCACTTCAAGCCGTCGGTCCCCGCTGCCATAAACATCTATGGCAGTCGTTATTGGGAAGTCAGCGCCCTATAATATCCTGACACTAGTCTAGCCTTAGGGTATCGTTAGCCTTCGGGTTATGGAGGTCAGGTGGCAGCCGCTCCGTGTAAAAACTGATATCCAGTCAAATCCGGTTAGACTAGAAAAGCCGACCCCAAGTGACTTGGGAATAATAAAGGCTAGGGAGAAGATAGTATAATAATTGTTGTCTACTTCGGAGCCATGGTGGTACGAATAGTATAAGTAGCCATAGTGAATGAGACTGTGGTGTCGGGTTAGATTCTCGGGTCGGACATAGTGTATATTAGATATTTTTGTCAAGAAATTATTATTAGCAGTACGAAGTCTGAAACGGTGCCCGGTAAACGACAATAAGCCCGCTCCCTATTACAAGATACATAAAACCTTAACTGGTGAAATGTGGACGTAATATGCTTTTGTCATCTCCTTCAGCAGTGTAATAATAAAATAATATAAAATAGATTGAAATGTGAAAATAGGTTCGATTTCTGGGTCGGCCCAAGTAGAGCAATAGACTCACTGCTTTGCGTGGTACCTGAACCATAGCTATCGAAATATAAATGTAATTACCTCTGCCTACCTACTCCAGGATGTACAAGCGAGTGAGTCTATAATCTTTTATAGACTCACTTGTACATCCTGAAGTGAAAACTACTTTTAAACGTCATAAATATCTGCGCACTAAGAACGAAATGACCAAGACAGCTCATGAGCACTTCATAAATTCTCAACTATTTCCTTATCTGCTGTGCACAGTCCAGTAGGGGCTGTGGTGCTCGTAATTAATAAAAGTCTCAGTACGATATCATAGCCGATTTGTTAATGTCCACAGCAACTGCTGAACGCTTGCCAGCAAGGTTACCAACTGGCCTACTGACCCGAGACACGAGATACCCTGTGTAGGTTTACTTCGTAATTATTCTAGTTAATGTAAGAGTGTGTTGTTTGTTTACATGTTGTTTACTACAGTGACACGCATGTATACAATTCATAAAATAGTTGTATTTTTCCTAGATCCTTTTCCGTACCTATAGCGATAAAATGATGTCTTGTTTCACTCATTTTCATATGTGCTCTTTATGAAAACTCACACTGTACATATAATGTCATAAATCAGCAATATCTTACAGGCGAACTTTGGTCGAATTTCAAGCACTAGGCGACCATATTTATTAGTTAAAATTGTGTGACTGTCTTGTTGGTTCCGTCATATATTTTTGCCGTTCGTGAGATCTCGGTTTCGATTTACTTAGGGAATTTACTTGTATATTCAAAAGATAACAAGTGCGTATATTGTGGGCAAATAGCACCTATCTCGCCTTTATGGCACAGCGTCTACATAATAAGGACTGTAAAATATGCTTCTCGTCATTGGAATAAAACACAAGGCCGTTCTCTATTATTATATTTTTTTATAAGCCAATTGTTTTCCATTCATCATATAATTGTATACATATTTCCATCTTCTTCCGCGTCTCCTCGTTATACCGACTATCACTTCCTATCAATATTGAAATCTTTGTGCTTTATACAAGGATTCAATATCAATTTCTTGTTGCGGAAATCCATTATTCCTTTATCCCGTAATATTGAACGACATACGAAAACTGAGTACATGATTCTGGAAGGATTACTACGTTTCAACGTTAGGTTTAACGAATTTATTACTCATAAAGAACAATACATAGTTCACTTATAATGAGCTTAGACATTAATAATTATATAGTTGAACAGCGATCGTACAAATTTAGTAAATGTGTCCGTAAATGTAACTAGTTAACTTTGATTTAAACACTGCAAGTGATTTAGTATCTTTGACATCATTTGGAAGTTTATTATATAATTGTGCCCCTTCATAAGTAACGGTTTTTTTGCCAAAGTTAGTTCTGTGGCTACGAAGTTTAATTTTTTTTGTGTTTCTTAAATTATGATGAAATGTTTTTTGTTCAAGTTTTATATCCGATTTTAGTGTACCCGTTACTATCTTTCTCACCAATATGCACATTTTATATGTATACATTTGTTTTATGTTAAAAAGTTTTGTATTACAGTATAATATTCGTGTCTCAGTAAACCAGTCATATCTAAATAGAACTTTTATTATTTTATTTTGTGAGATTTGTAAGTCATTCATATTAGATTTCGCAGCACATCCCCAGATTTCAATTAGGTAATCAAGATGACATTTTACCAGGGTGTTATATATAGTCTTCCTCATGGCATGAGGAATGCATCCTACTGTTCTCCTAAGTATTCCAGTAAGTGCTGAGAGTTTAGATCTTACGTAAGCTATATGAGGTTTCCAAGAAAGATTATCATCCAAGTGCAAGCCTAGATATTTTTCTTGGTGTGAACGCTTGATGACTGCATTATTAATGACTAGGGAGGGGTAGTGTGGAATCTTCTTGTTCTTAGCTGTAAATAACATGTACGACGTTTTATCTGCATTAATCGTAAGTAAATTGCTCTGACACCATATGCTAAATTTATTTAAGTCATCTTGTGCTCTATTAACTACATCTAAGATATTTCTACCAAAGTAGAATAGGCATGTATCATCAGCGTACAAGGTGATGTGTCCCGCAAGGCCTATTTTACTAATGTTATTCACATAGATGAGAAAGAGCAACGGGCCTAACACGGATCCTTGGGGAATGCCACAAGTCACTCTTAAAGGACTACTTTGATGATTTTCAATTTTTACTACCTGATATCTGTCTGACAGATAGGACTTGATAATCTTTAGCGCTGTGCCTGTCACACCCAAGTCTTCTAGTTTACTCAAAAGTATTATATATATAACGTTAATCTTTTAAAACAAGCATATCGAAGATATCGTTACACATGACGGGGCTTGTTATACGTAATATGTCGATCGATTTTTATGTAAAACGTGACAAGCTTATCAGTGATGGAGGATATTTTAATTTAAAAGATTTGACGCTAAAATACGTGCGTATTTATATCATACATGCTTACAAACAGTCTTATTTCTCGGCAGATGCCAGCTTCTTACAATAAGACTGGTACCCGAAGTCCAAACTGGTGAACTTAAAATCCGCACTTCGCGAAAGCGCCGCTGAGCTCACTTTACCAGTCAACCCATGACCACGATCTATGCAAGTCGGTCGAAACGTCGGGCAATCAATTGGTATTTTTTACCTTTTAAATACTTAAATACTGATGAGGTCATAATCTTCCATCATAGTCTACCTATTATGCACAAACAAAGTAGTCTTTGTTTTTCAAGCCAAGCCTTGTATCACGGAGGACTTTACAGACATACATTAACGAATACACCCAGATGCAGAAAAGTATTTGTGGATACACAAACAATATTTTTTTACCAATATACTATTAAACTTTTAGCATGTTCAGGAGGCAATAATCAGAGCAGCGATAGCTCAGTGGGGTGACCAATACACTGCAACGTAGAGGGTCTCGGGTTTGAACCCACGTCGCGCACCTCTGACTTACGGAATTTATATGACTTTTCAAAATGATGTGCGTATTGATTGACTATTATCGCCTGCTCCGTGCCTCGGAGAGCACGTTAAGCCGTCGCTCCCGGCTGCCATGAACATCTATGGCAGTCGTTATTGGGAAAGTCAGTACCCCTAATATCCTGACACTGGTCTAGCCTTAGGATATCGTTAGCCGTCAGGTGGCAGCCGCTTCGTTAAAAACTGATATCTAGTCAAATCTGGTTAGACTAGAAAAAGCCGACCCCAAGTGACTTGGGAATAATAAAGGCTAAGGAAAAAAAGGAGGCAATGATCAACAATCTTTACGCCAACAGCACAGTACGTCTTTGAATAGTTCTGGAAACGCTACTAGCAAGAGCATAGCATGAAGTAAGTAGTAGTAGCAAATTCGTTGTGTGTTGACTTTTCAAGCTAGCAAGGTGTTCTACTGCACCTGACTTTTATAGCTAATAAATATACATTTATATTGAGCAATTAAATGCTTAACCATTCTTTTTCTTTTCTTTTTTTAAAAGACTACTCTCGCTCTTGGTGCAGTGCCTGTATTACGGGCGACTTTACAAATTTTTAAACGACGGACACAGAGATGGTAGTTGTCTCAATATTCCAGTGTAGTTATTTCAAAGTACCCGAACATAATTTAGTCACTGGTGTTTCTATTTACGCTGAATCAGCTCAAAGTATCACAGCTAGACTTCATGAAGTCTAGCTGTGATACTTTGAGCATTGAGACAACTACCATTTTAGTCTCCTCGTGACCATGGCTGCTGAAAAGCAACCGAAACGTCGGAGAAAGTGTAAAGCTAAATATAAATAGTTTTAATAGTCTAAATAATTTTATTAGCTTTTATATTAGTAAAATTCAATAGTAATAGTAGCGTAACAGTTTCAAAATTATGTAATACAGTGATTAATAAACAACGCGATAAAATCCGTATATAGTAGTTTGATTTCAATGAATAACATTCGCGTAAACAGAAGACAATATTATATCATTTTATTATAATTTTACTGGTTTAGGAAAAGTATTAACTATGGCGCCTTTAAACCAGTCATCAAATCAGTAGATATTAGATAAGGCTTTAAATGAAGCATTGTTATGAAACCTGCTGTATTCGTTTTAAGGCCCTTGAGTTGCTGTCATAAATTCTGTGATTTAACTTACTTAGTACGGCTACATACCCGTACTAAGTAAGTTCAAGATCTACGTGAGACTATAATGTGTATTTGAATATATTATTACGGATGTGCTTCTAAATTTCTTTGTAACTACGTAAAAGGGTTATTCGGCAAGTATACATTCAGAAATAACGTATATTTCCATCTCGCGTAGACACTTTGTCACCTCTTCGTCACCTTAGGGGTGTTATTCTCCACGGGTGGTGAAAGAAAACAAGGACCGTTTACAAGTACACTTATATTTTCCACTTGAACACAAAAGTACAATAATATTGTTACACCCGCGAAGTTGAAGGAGAAAAGTCCTCAGGGCGTGGTCCACTGCAGAGTAGATGTGTGTCGGTGATCCAGGTAGAAGTTGGGAAGATACTTGCCGGGTGTGATGTCTGCCGCTAGCCGAGCCCTCGAGTCAAGTCCCGTCCTCCTTATATCGTCGTGTCTACAGCCGGCCTAGGTGTCAAGGAGGGGGCACAGCGCCCCACTCGACGCGCGCGCATCTATGACGCGACGTGACAACTTGTATGTCTAAAATAATAGAAATGATGTATTTCAACCTCAAATCGCCAGCTCACTTAAAACATTTTGGTGACATAAATCTATTGTATTTATTTTAATGGCCCTTTTTTATCTCTAACGTGTTCTTAAATAAAGTTCAAATAAAGCCTTTATGTATATTTACCCCATATTTAAACCAGTCTAAAGATTTCTTAGTTGAGATTGCCACTAAATGAACAAATACAAACAGTCGATAACTAATAGTTAGTATCAAAGTTCGCCTTTTATCATGGTATCAAAACAAAATATAAACGAGCGACTGTGCCTCGGAAAACTTCAATTGTACGAGGACAATGGATCTAAAAGTTTGTCGTTCTTAAGTATACTCTTGAAAAATAGAACATGTTCCTATTTCTATAAAACTGTTTATTGTATTACGATGCATACCGATTGTATGTATTACGGTGTATTTTGCTTAAATACTTAAATAGTCTCAATCATATACATATGTACCCGAAAGTGTACCTGTTATACACACACATTTGGCCAGCTATGGCTTTAGAGCTCCCGTATTAGGAGGCAAGCCTTTTGTTATTTATTAGGCACAGCTCCATACTTTATGGGGCTACTGAGAACTTTGGACAGAAAAAAATACAATAATACCTGGACCTGGGCATCAAAGACCGCATGCACAACCATTACATTGATAACCGCAGCGGCAGTTAGGCTTTTTGAAATTTTGTTTGAGTTATTTTGCATCCGTTAACCGTATTTTTTGATACCACGTGATATCACGGTATAGGAGATAACCTATTGCCGTAAGGGTTTCAAACTCCGTGTTGCTATAAAGTTTAGTTTAACAGAAAAAAGACCGTCAGCACTAGTTTGCCATAGGGTCGGATCCAAGAATTGAACCAGGACAGAACCAAGTGCGAGCGCAAATTTTTGCTTCAGAAATAGCAATGCAGACGATAATGCAAGGAGATCGTTCCTATTCAGACACATATATCGATCCTTCGGGGATGAAATATATTAGAACACAAAACATTACTTTCCAGGAGAGCGATACAACAAAAAACTCAGTTTTACTTTTCTCATGATATTATTGTTTTTTATTTTGGTTAACATAATTTTATAGCTGTTTACGTTATTTAATTATTACACAGTTATATCTTATACAGCATTAGTGGCGATTTAAAGTATTATTTACACCATTATATTAAAAATAAAAGTTTATGCTGCGGTATTTTCTGGGTAGTAAAATCATTTTATTTCGCATATTATCATTTTAAATAAATAGGTCGATGCAGCTCAAAAAACTGAATGAGTCTACACATCAATAACTCATTTTCGTTACAATGGCTTTTACAGCATTTCATCCTAGAAGAGTCGATATGTAAATTCCCGAAAGTACCGGCTAGGTATATTTTAAATCCAGCCATGTTTTTAAGATCCCACCTTATAGAAAGCCAACTTATTGCCATGACATATTTCCTGACTCCGTGCTACTTACTACTGAAAATGTTCTAACAGAAAATATCCTTAGCAATTCACCCGAAATTGACTGCAAAAGAATGGCTAAATTAGCAATCCAATATCAAATTTACTCCACATTTCCACCGTTCGAAACTCCAAACGTCATGTAAACAATTTATTTATCTCAAACGCTGATGACGGCAGCTGTAGCCTCGTCTACCGCACTCGTAATCACAAATGTGAGACCGCAGCCGTACAAATGGTTGCAATAGAGATAAGTGAACATTCCACGAGAGGTATCTGGGCTGCGAAGAGTGCAGTACATAAGGCTGTTTACAATATAATATGATATATAGAATTGAATTAGGCGTTACTTGTACTACTACGGGTATATCGTAATAAATTAATTGGGAAGAGAAAAACCCGCCACGCACCTTGGATGTGTTTTATTAATTATTTTATCATTGCGTTTGTGCATTACTTGTGTCCGATCTTTGAAAGTTTGTAAAGACACAGTTTGATACAGGAATAAATCCTAAAGCGGGAGATGTATTAACTTTTTTAATTTAAAACCACTTACCGTGTGTGTGTTAACCATCAGTATTTGATTTTATATTCCTTGGTTTAGTAAGAGTTTAGTTTCTTTACAGTAAGTAACGAGTTGGTTAGGTCTCATATTTTTTGCTTTTAAAACACAATCATATCTGCGGAACTACTGGGGTAGTAACCGCTTAGCCGCTTGCCAATGTCTCTCTAAAAGCTATAAAAAGCATAATATAATATAACAGTAAAAGTTTAAAAAAATGGATACTGAAGTAGTTTATAGTTATGCATTATGGTGGCGCATTGGTAGTAAATGCAACTGCTGTGCATTAATATCGAGTTCGAGTCATGGGTCAGGCCAACAAAAAGTTAATGGATTTTCCGAACAGGAATTTTTAATAATCCTCCGACGTTAGGAAGCCGACAGTGTAGCAAACCCCAATGTTGGATTGCCGTCCTATCCATATGATTTAGGTAACAAAATTTCCAGTTGTGTCTGCGCATACACTTGTGCACAATAATATTTTTTGCACAGATGGCAATCCGATCGAATCAGATTTTTGTTAAAATTGGCAACCATGACCGAAACTCGGTTTGGAGGACATTATTATTATAATACATTTCAGAATCACTCTGAAAAACATTACAACAGATTCATGCTTTGGCGCATAATATGGTATCCAGTTATTGGAGGGAATATGCCATAACGAGGAAATTTATCACATTAATACACAATTACAGACTAATCATGTGAAACTGTTAAATATTTATCTTTAGTAGGAGTTATAATTATGTAACTGCTGAAATAGGCTTTTACGTTATCAAACTTTATGACTGTAAGAGCAGTTACACACAGTTAAAACCACGCAACGATACATGCGATATAGTAGCTATTTAGTCACTGATAGTCGTATATGTGAATCTAGAATATATATTATTATATTTTACTAGTTTTTGCCCGCGACTTCGCTCGTGTGAATGTAGATTTAATCAATAAATTTTAACCCCACACAACGTGTATACGAAATTTTATGAAGATCTGTCGAGTAGTTAAGGCGTGAAAGCTGAAAATGTTAGGATTTCCTATCGAGCCGGTGAACGATAGGTGAGTATAATACATATATATGAAATTATTTATGATGTAAGCTCAATGTTAAGTTTTTCACCTCTCGGTGACACAAACCCTAAGCTTAGTTTCAAGGCCACCAGTAACGATGAAATTGCGTAGTTAAACAAATACAAACGCCTATTATAAAAATATCAGCTCTATTTATAAACTGTCCAACTTTTGGGCACGAGCCTCTTTTCGGTGTGAGAAGGCTATAGTCCACAACGCTGGCCTAGTGTGGATTCGCAGATTTCATACAAGCTGGAAAACATTATGGAGAATACTCAGGCTATTATCGTTACAAAACGCCTATAAACATTTATAAATTACAAGGATCGGGCTGCAATCGCGTGTTTGTATCGCTGCAAAATATTCGTGTGTAGCCGTCCTAAGGGATGGCATATTTAGTCTGGCTCGTCACGTTGTTAGAACGTTGCTCCTGCCTCATAAATGATCTACGATGCGTGGGAGAGCACGCGATGTTGGTATATTATAATTATAGTCGATATAATGAGTACCCTCAAATATGCTGACGGTATCCCTGTTCCATGGAATTACCCATTACATTGCTTCCGCAGCACTACAGTAGTTAATGACTGCTGTGCATGAGGTATAGGGTTATAAAAATTACGAATTTCTTAACAACACGGAGTCTAGAACTCTGAACAAACCTACTAGGGTCAGGTATATTTCACCTTTTTACCTGGTATGGTTATTTGGCATAATTTAGCTATTCTTCTCTCTGCTGCTTTGGGCATATAGTCGTCAGATAATGTATATATCGTATCCTTTTATGTTGAAGAAGTCTGATAGCAGAGATACCGTGGTGATTTTAAGGACACTTTGAGGACATAAATATAATGAACTTTAATGATGTTTGCAATTCTATGAGTATTCAATGAAACTGATATTTATTCACATCTGATTAAAGTTGTAAGTTGATCTCACTACACGTGGTATAAAGCAAGGTAAGCCTATAAAAGCCAATGCACATGACGACTTCAACATACGATGCACGTAAAATGCAAGTGGAACGCGATATACACGTAATATCATTGAGTTTCACGTTTATATTACTGCTAACAGGCAGTTACGTCGATACAGACCACGATAGCATGTAATAATTGCAAAATCAGCGCTATAAATGCGCTTTAACTTGCTTTTATGCGTTTGCTTCGATACGGAAGCATACAATATTTTTTTTTATGTTATGCAGCGCCAATAAACACTTCTCATGTAGGTAGATATGAAATATTTGTCGTATAAATAAGCCTCGAATAGACTGACGATGGAATTAAGCGCAGCCTACAGAAGATCGCAGATAGAAAGCCTCCGGTACTTTTATACACCGAGCGAAACGCTTTACCCGTATATTATTTTTTTAAGACAATGTCATCACTAAGCATAATGGTCATATCACGGGGGACTTACACAATCGATATATAGAAAACTCAGATACGAAGCAATAATATTTCACAATGTTGCGTCACATTTCGAAATCGGAACTACAACGCTGGGCGCAGCATGGTGTTGAGGTGACCACTTAAACTATTATACCACTTATGCAGTATTTATTTTTACAAATATACTAATTATATTAGCTAGGCTAGCTTGGCAATCTATTCTCTAAAAATCCATCTATGTACTGTACTGATTGGATTGCCGAGGACCTAACAAGCCAAGCCCATCAGGAAGACAGTATGTTCGGCGAAATTTATCCATGCGGTTAAATAACAGTCGGTGGTAATTGGATGGGTGATCGTGAGTGGTGGCCTCTCCCCATATCGTTAACTCATCGTTCTCACTGAATCAGCCGGGTTATTATCGATTGTTATGTCCTGTCAATTTGTGAAGGAAGTTACGTCAGCATTTTTGTAGATTTGTACATCGGAGTTTTAACTTGGTGAATATTTGTCTATTGAAGTTTTTGATGTAGTAGTATGAACGGTGGGATTTAGTACTAATTGATAGGTCTTTGTTTCGAAAACCAAGTCGAGCTAACGATATTACTATATCTCTATCTATGTATACCAAATTCTCAAAAGGGACCCAATGTTCGACACCACTGGACCCGTTACATGTTTCTAAATGCCGGTACATTGATCGTGTCTATTGGATCCCCATAGGATATGCCATACTTAAATAAGTCAATCTTCTTAATCCAGACCCAATAAAATAAGCATTGACTACGTCCCAATGTCGACTTAAAGTTTTAGAACAAATCTTAACTAATATTATAAATACGAATGTTAGTTACGCTTTCACGCCTTAACTACTCTGCCGATCATCATAAAATTGCGCATACATATTGTCAGGGCTACAGAAAAGGACATAGGGTACCTTTCATCCAGGAAAAATAACTCTTATTATAACGAGATAGATGTAAAAACCCAGGATTCAACCTCTTCGTCTTAAATGTAAAACTAATGAAAAGAAATGACCACCTATATCTCGGGGGTCTTTTGACCCACAGGGCCCATATTCAAATTAAACTGAGGTATGACCCTAAGGTGTCTGCACACTAAGTTACAAGTCAATCGGTCCAGTGGTTCCGGAGTTATGCCTGTCACTAACAGATAGACACACAGACCCACATCGTGTATTTTTTTTTTTTTTTTTTTTTACGTGGGGGAATGCAATGACGCAAATCCCTCCGCGGGGGTGGGCGGAGGGATTATGTCGGACTCGCCGGGGTAAAAGAAGATGGAAAAGAAATAATGGACCTCCCGGAATACCGACTAAACCTACCACGGTGTTCCTCAACAAAACCACTATCGGCGGGGCCGCGCGAATCGCTTTCGCATGCAGTCGCGACCCCGCCGAGGTTTCGGCCCGCCGTATGAAACGGCAGGCCACTACACAAAATACCTATCCAAACTAGGCACTTCCGACATTATAAAAACCCTACTGTCTCCCCCCTAGAGGGGAGACGGACTCGACACAGAGGCGCGCGTGGGAACACGCACGCCGCCTCTCGGACCTGGTGCTGAACGGATAGCGGGCAGGCCCACAAAGCCCGCCACCCCCAGGTCAAACCTCAGGGTGGCTGGAGGTCATCGCGCGCCCTCCGGCGCCCGGCTCTGCGGTTGGGGAGAGGGTTTAAACGCTCCCTCTCCCGCTCCGCCGCCTCCTTGATGGAAATTACTTCCTCACAGAAGGAGGCGACGGCGTTCCACGACCTCTCACTTCGGACCATAGACTGAACTACGGCCGGGAGCGAGAGGGCAACCGATCCGACTGCCGCGATCAACTCACGGCGCTGCGATGCCCAGGCGGGGCAAACCGCCAAAGTGTGCAGCGCCGTGTCCTCTATAACGTCGCGGCAGTCGCCGCAGTGGTGACAACCGGGCGTCTCTTGCCGGCGTATACGACACAGGAACTGGCCAAAACAACCGTGGCCAGTCAGTACCTGTGTCAGCCGGAAGGTGAGGACGCCATGCCGCCTCTCCAGCCACTCCTCAAAAACGGGACTTACCGCCACGATCGTGGCGTGCCCGACCCACATCGTGTTTACATTAACCTCTTCGAAGAAGACTCAGAGGACTCAACCTAATCTAACCTAACCTACATTTACGCGAGCGAAGCCGCGGGAAAAATCTAGTATTAATATAATTTACAGTTGTTTGTACCATACCTCAATGTCCTTTGTTCCAATGTTTTAAATACCTACAGGTGTTTGAGTGTTTGTAAAGGGTCTTTACAAATATCATGATTTCTTATTTTTGTTAATAATTCTGTTCGGGAGTTTTTATTTACCCAACTGTCAACACATTATCATTTTTAAATAGTGGGGTTATTGTGGAAGGGAAAAAGTAACTTGGCTCTCGGCGAAAGATCGCTCAGTAGTGAGGAACTAGAATTCAACTGAGTAAGACGTTCTCGACAGTCCGTATAATTGCTGTGAATTTGGTAATATAGTCACATAATATTTTAGGCAAGTGAGTTTCATTATACAAACAACGGACACAACGAACGCCTAGACCCGGAAAACTGTTTCACATATTTTTGTTTCGTGTGGGTTTTCAACCCACAACATTAGAAGCAGGTAGTGGTAGTGGTCAGAAGCGAGGTGATATACGTCTTTGGGGCTGATATTACAAAGTTAGCCCTTGGTGCAACCTACCCGAAGTGCGTATACGACGTACAGTGTATGCACTTGTGGTATGCACTTAAGTGCTAGTAAGCTTAAGGCGATTCCTCGCTTAAACACAGCTAGTGTTGCTGGTATAACTACGTTACTTACAGGTCATGAGTTTTTAGTTCCCTGCAAACAGATTGTACAACTAACATCGGCAAACGCTAAAAACGTCTTATCTTATTGATGTTTTCGTAATTTACACGTAGCTAACAGGGTTAAATTTTGACATTTAATGCTAATGCTACAAAAAAGTTAATTAGGTTCTTTAGTATCAATATATATGTATATGACTTTTTTAAAGTTGAATATCGATTGACGATTCTTGATTAATTATTATTCGAATCGCCAAACAAATCCATATAAGCAAAACCTTAACGGTTATATAAGTACATTAGACTTTGAATTTCAAAGTTTATATAAGTATTAATTAGACTGCACGGATGGTGTAGTGATTTAAATGGACGTCTCGCCACTGATACTACGCCGATTCTTGTGGGTTTACACGTGATAAATGTGTGATCGACAAATATTTGTTTTGGACATAGTGTTCTTTGTGTCTTTAGAATGTTTAGTCTGAGTATGTTATGTATTCTGTGGTAATAATAACACGGGACAAGAGTTCATGTTGGATGACTAAATGTGGCAAATTTTTGTTTAAATGATTTGTGCTGGTCTGCCCTTAGACACACACACCAATGCATTATGCATTATATATTACATGCTTAGTCAACAATATAATACATGTGTCCCTATTGTGTCCGTATTTTAATGTTTGTAAAGTCTCCCGCGACACTGAAATTGTTATTAATGGCGAAGATAACTTAAAAAAAGTTGGTATTTTTAATTATATTTGACTAGGTTTACGCGCCAATACGAAAACAAACTGTTAGCGGTTATACTATAAGCAAATATGGGAATGGTATAACTTTACATAATCCTATCATATAAATAATTAGCTGTCCCCATAGTTTCAACCACGTTTATAATTACTGCTCGGCTTCTGTGGCTCGTATCGTGATGTTAGAACATAGCCTATGTTACTACTGGATATAGATACTTTCTAATGGTAAATTAATTATTAAAATCGAATTAGTATCGAAATTAAACCACTGTTTTCGTATTTCATCGAAGTTTATTTTAAAATCACTACTTTTCTGTAACTTTTGCTATATATTTCTTTTAAATTATTTATATTTACACTTTCTCCGACGTTTCGGTTGTTTTTCACTAGCCATGGTCATGAGGAGACTAAGATAGTCGTTGCCTCATTGTCTTGAAGTGTAGTTACCTCAAAGTACCCGAGCATATTATAAATATTAGTTTCCTCTTTACACATTATGAGCTCAGTGTATCACAAGGTCTTGCTGTATTTCGTTGACAGATAGTAGTTTCACAGTTTATCGATAACAAATAAACAAATATTTCCTTTTTATAAATGGGGCCGCTTAAAATATATGACGACTCTCACAGCGCGCGAATTTTGCCATCAAATATTTCAGAAAGACAAATATTGTTCTAATAGAAATTCTTTCAGGACAAAATGGTCTGGTAAAGGGAACGATCCAATAGATAGGGACCATTCGTCTTATCGTAGTAAGATATAGATGGGTTTACATTTCAGTTTCTTTGGGTGGAACATATTGAGTTTCAACTATAAGCATTTCGGCGATGTCTCTTCCAACTGGGTTAGTATTTTTACGGAAAAATACCTTTTCGTTACTAGATGTATATGCTAGTTTGGTTAGATTCACGCCTGTTTGGGCAGGCAGTAGTATATTGTACGTAGTAGACCTATTGCCAGCTGCTCCTTGGTGCTACTGACAATTTCCTAAGAGAAATAACTCGACAGTCAGTTAACCCAACATTAGAATCGAGTCCAGAACACACAGGTCACGACACAAATGAATGCAATAAACTTATGACACGGAACTAGGAACGCTCTTGAATAATGAAATTTTTTAAGTATATAATTATTTTTGTAATAGTTAAAAATCAAGAGGCGGTATCCTCGTAGGAGACATTTGTACTTCCATGGAAATATTCGTAATTGATCCTAAGGCCAATCCAATTTACGAAGGCCAGTTTCTGTGTTGCTAATAAGAATTTTTAGGCAGTATAACCCAATAATACTTTGCCCAACCCGGGAATCGACTTCGAGACCTTATGCACAGTAGCCGCCGCGTTCACTGCCACTGCGCTACCAAGGCTTAGGCTATCTGAATCCTGAAAAGTAGTATATTGGATCATCAGGTTGACACATGATAAACATATAATATAATCACCGATTACCGCGCAAGTGGCAACACTCATCTAGGGATGCCGCGTAAATAATGCGCTCCATAGAGATATTTAATTATTAATATTTATTAATAGACGACGGAGCGGTGATTCATTTTTGTTTAGTGTGGATTATAGAAAAATATATGTTATCGAGATAAAAATATCTCACTCTAGTGCATTGTAAGTCATAAATCACGTATTCATTTAATATCTTTATTAAATCATGTAACTGGTTTAAATATATAGAACCAATATTAGAACCGACTGCTACAGCCCATCACAAATTTTTACTTCATACAAGATGAAGTAAAAATGGGCAATGGGCAGTTGGTACAAAACACTAAATTCGAATATTGTATGATTCTGTACCAAATGTTAAACAAATCTTTGTTACTGATTATATTTCGATTCATAATCAAATACTCGAAACTCGGTTCGACGATAATTGACAGGCAGCTTTGATCGGTTGTAGTAAGAAATTGCACACTACACAAGCCTCTGTAACGTTGTAATACAATTCCTCAATACTGGCATAGCATTACCGAGCTTTAACCCTCCTATAGGGGAATGCTTCAGGTTAAAGATTAATTCCTTGACCGTAGCTAGTACAATCACCGGACCTGTGATATACAATAACGTCTTGCGAGCTACTACCTAGGTACATATATGTATTTCAGTCTAGAGCTATTTATGTACAAAACATTACAGTTAAAATATGCCATACTAGATTTTGCCATCAATTTCGTCACTTAAAATTTGGAAATGGGCACCTATTTATATTTTTCGTTTTTTTACAGCAAGCAAATCTAGATGTATCGTGCTCTAGATTTTAAGTTAGACTTTCAGTTATACAACTGTGAAAACTGCATTTAATTTCGTGCAGTAGTTTTTGCGTGCGTGCAGAAGTACATACAGCTATAGTAAAATAATTGTTTTGACTTCTATTATATAGCTCTTTATTATTTTTTTATATTTTCTAACCTAAACACATCGTAAACATTCTGAAAAAAATCCGATCCTGTAAATTCAAAGTTAAAGTTAGGCAATCAACGATTTCTGTACTCTCCTTGTGATTTTGGCCTCGGTCAACAGTGATCGAAAGATTCGCATTTCGAGATATTCACCCTTTTGGGATATAGGTGTATACCGAACGAATCACATTTCATCAGGTATCTTTTATGGCCACGTAATGCTTTCTTCATGAAACTATACTTATAATGAGTTGAAACCTGCTTCCAGTCAATTTCTTCATTTTGCAAGCGTTTATGTGGCGTTTTCTCAGCCAGAGACAATTTGGCGTACGCTAGGATTGGCAATTTGCCTCTTGCATCAGACTGTCCGCTACGAATGTCAAAAATGTTTGTTCCACAGTCGACGTGTTCGTTGGTGCATTAAGCTGATCACGCTTTCTCATGAAGACGAAGAACGGTAGGAAATTTGTACATAGGACTTGAAAATACAAAACCGAAACGTATTTCTAATGTAAAAGTATTGGAATACCTACATAGTTTTCTGAAACTACTGAAAATATACTACTGGTTAAAATTTGTTAGATACATTAGTATTCAGTAAGACAATTTTATGTAGTTAATAAAGAAAGTAGATAGAAATTCCAATGCAATGTCTATGTCTCTGTCTCGTAAATAATTTTATTTTATAACCACGTATCAGTCAGTCAGTGTCACGTTTTAGAAACTTTTTGTGTAGTAAGTTGTAAGTAAGTTTGAAGTGTGCAAGAGTGGGTGGATAGAATAATGGGCAAGCGTTAAAGCGTTAACCTCGCCGCTGGTGGTGAGCTATATGTTTTGGTGTTGAATCCCAACAGAACAATTATTAATATGTACATCCATAAATGATTCATTCAAGACTAGGTGTACTAAAGAACAAGCAAAATAAATAATTTGTTTAATCCATAGTTTCACATATCTTTCCCAACACACCCACACGATTGCTTTATTACAATCGATAGGTGATGAACTGATGAATTATGGTTTTCTGAACCGAACTTTGAATGATACCTCTATTTCATTCATTGGTAGCTACCAATGAATGAAATAGAGGTATGATTCCACTTAGCTAAGTGGCTATAATTTCTGAATTATTATTTAAGTATTAAGTGTCCAGTGCCCCGAGTGGTTGTTTCTTAATATTACAAATGGTCAGTTATGTATGTAGATGCGCGTGTGTGAGTAGTCCCTTAAGACTACACTCGTGTTATTACATGCATAAACCGTTTTGATGTAGCGTTGTGTAATATTTATTTATAATATTTAGCTGAGTTCAGTTTAAAATAAAAGAAGTTTTGACAATTTATTTAGAGAAAGTCGAGCATACTAAAATGACTACGCCGCTACTGCATTAGGTATTCAATTCCAACGCGCGACAAAACTTGTGTGATCTATAAACTGAAATTTTAAACACTAGGTATACCTTGCTACTTAATAAATTAAGCGTTCTTCCACTTTTTGTATAGGATATTAACACGACTGACATTACTTGGCTAACATGTTAAGTGATGTAGGTTTAATTTCCAAGGATATAATCTTAACATAACTTTTGAACATAGCATATTTGTTTCATAGTTATTTAAGTATAAACTCAAGTAAAATTGACTGCACGTACAGTGCAATAGTTTAAATTATTGTGTCGGCTCCCGTTGTTAATTGTTTCTATTTTCATTCCCCCTGACAATTACTGCTACTGCGATAGTTTCCATTTAAAACAAAAGTTATACTGAATAATAATAGATTTATATTATTATTTAATTACAATAATCCTCTAATATTAAGTCCCACAACAATAACGCTCTGTGGCTCTACCATTATTACATTACGCATTTAAGAGGATAGTAGTAAAGTTTGAAATATCTATCAGTCGGTAACTCTGCACTAACATTTAATGTTCGAGAAAAGAAAACGGGTACCGTGGAGTCGTTAAAGAGCGGCAAATATAGTGAACGTCATCACGGTAAAAAATCTTCCACCCATAATATATTGTCGCACAGGGTATTTTCACGCGGTAATTTTATAAAATTTATAGCTGGCTCTACGGATCTTTTACTGTTCGTGTTTCAAGGGTTTTAACCGTTAGGTAGAACGTAGGTAGGTATGTCTTTTCGCTATAATTCTTAATGACATAAAAAGTGATAGAAACATCTTTCTGTTACTTTGTTTAGCTGTCCTGTTATGTCTGACAACTTGTATATTATAGTTTATACTATATGCTTTACGAAGTCTCTGATCGCTAACGATACAAGGAGTATAAAAAATGAATTGAAGATGGCATAAACAGAAAGGAATATGTGGTTTAATTTTTATTGACATAAGTCCATCCGAATACCAGGCAACACACAGTAACAATTTTATTTCTACTCATGCGAGCTAGCCATTCTTACCATGACTAAATAATTGACAACGGCGCTACAAAATTAATTTGTTACATTCAATCCCACAAAACGAAAGACAATAAAGATAACCTCTCTGCTATTCAATAACAGTAACTCATATATAATAATCTGTAGCGGTAACCGAATGTGTGTGATGATATGATATATATTATTTGTCAACGTTCGTACCTTCAAGCATGACCGAGGATATTGTACGTCTTCATAAAAAAGAAATATGCCACAGCGAAGTACTTATAGACAGGAATTTCTTTATACTGGCACTGAAGATGTGATATAAAATTGAAATATGTGGCGAGAAAAGGTTTTGTATCGCCAACATTGTTTTACTTACGGTTTTGAATTTACAATGTCTGACTGAAAATAATAGCATTTATTTATTTTTATACTACATTACAAAGTATTTTTTTTCTGGATGTAAGTGCTAACGTCCATTTGTCTCCCCTGACAGCGTAAATGTGAAATTTCATGATAATCGGTCGAGTTGTTTAGGTGTGAAAGCTTTACAACCAAACAGATTCACTTTCGAATTTAGCATTTATAATATTAAGTTAGGATGGATTGGCATGAGGATCACACATGAAATCTTACAATAGTTTGTAAGCCTTAAGCATGTTGCCTGCATATATGTTTCAATTAATAGGAGGAAGCCTAGAAAGTAACTGAATGTTTAAGTTTCTGAAGAAATCCTGACTATCTATAATAACATGTAGTATTTATGCTGTTTTCTAAATGGAAATAACTCGAAATAATACGGTGGCAGCAAGCGTCGGTGAAAATTGTTTTTAAACAATAAATATTAGGTATTGACTCGATAACATACAAAGTAAAATTAAATATTAGCAAAATATAATCACTACAAGCAGATTGGTAATTGGGTGATAATATAATATAGAGAAAATAAACAATAATATATTGACTATCATTATAGGTATTGTTTTTTTTTCGAATGCATCTCGCGTCTGCTAATTCAATCTATGACTTTCAATCATACAGCAATGTGCTCTTACTATTTACTTTAATTAAAATCTAAGTATAGAACAAATCTTCTACAATTGTAATAAACTCTAAAGTAACTGCATTTACAGAAACCATGAAATGTCCTTTGACTGAAATTGGCGCGATGGTTTAAATAGATAGTGGCCTTGCCATTGTCAATGCGCCAAATGTTGAGGTTAGACCGAGAAAGGACTAAATAATGTTTGAGCGTGTCTGGGTGTCCTTTGCGTCTGTTATTTAAAGGACCTCCGTGACATACGAATAGTAACTAGTGCGGATTAGTCTTTATTGTAAGCTTTAGGCACAGTTAGTGTGTTGACAAACTATCTCGTATATATCTTCCTCTCCGCTATGCCTCTGTGGGAGATGCAAGTGTGAGTGAATGTGTATGTATAGATTTCTCTTTGGAAGTTAGTAAGTCAGTTTACCGCAGCCTACCCGTAACATACTAGACCAATTTTCAAGTTTATGAAGAAATCAAACCAACTTTATAATTTAAAAACATTATCATAGTACACCTATATGTATTTGAAGGATACATGAGGGATATACGCATCAAATGAGGTCCACCAAAAGATGAGATGAAATCAAACATCTGATTTTAATTCATATAATTGTTTACGTTTGTAATATTAGTAGGATAATCATCACTTTATGACGCATAATGCCTTAATTACAATTCAAAAAGCCAATAGTACTGTTATTAATTATTAATGAAGGATTAAACGCCAGACTGACTGTATCTTGTACAAGTACTTTATATGAATGAGAAGCGAAGAACATCAACCTGAAAGATTAATTGCCAGTATATTATTAATTATAACATATTACTTCAAAACTTGAAAATATTCCTATTTTCCACCCAAAACGTTATTTATTGTGTCATGTCACAGTCCTCAATAGCAGCACGGAATTTGGAACTGTGTTGTAAGTCTGTGCCCGCTAAGCGGTATTGCGCATATTAACGCTTAAACCACTCCGCTATACAATTTCTTATTTCTTTTTCGTTTTCGAATTTTTTATAGTCGACAATAAAATTGCTTTACCACCCTTAAGCTCCGTATTCACATTTGGTTTTACTCGATCCAGCAAACACTTCGAGTAAAAATCACGGCATGATTCAGCATTTATCTATCGAGCGATACGCGATGTTTAGTATTCACCGAACCGTTCGAGGCAAAAGATGTCTGTTAAACGAAGGAGACAGTGGCTACAACTGGTCACGTCGAATTCTTCGGCAAAAAAGAGATTTTGATATAAAACCATTTTCTTCAAATGCACGTCTCATTTCTTCCATTTGCGCTGTCGTTACTGTAGGCCGTCGACCACCCGCCTGTGGCTTTGGAGACTGCCCTCTTCACCTTCTCGGTTAATCCAGAACCGAATAGTATAGCATGATATATTCAAATCTCTGGAAATTTGACTTATGTTGTATCCTGCTCTGTGTAATAAAATAGATTGCCCTTTTAATCTAAGCATTAATTGGATTACTGTCAACCACTTACGTCAATATCACATACTAGCTGTTCCCGCGGTTTCACCCACGTTTATGATTACTGCGCCACTACCGTAAGTCGTAGCGTAATGTTATATAGCCTATAACCTTTCTCGATAAAATATTTTTTCAATTCGAACCAGTAGTTCCTGAGATTAACGCGTTCAACCAAACAAACAAATAAACAAACTCTTCAGCTTTATAATATTAGTATAGATGAACATTAATAATGAGTCTTATTAAATTATAATGGAAATTTTTGTTAAAAGTGGTAAAGCAAATATATGGTCGACTATACATAGGTGTACGGAAGACGGCGTCTGTATACGACGCTAATATCATTATATATCGATATGCTTAATCTATTGAGTCGCAGCGGCCCACCGGCGGCTAGTTATAATAAGTTTCTGATTTTTAAGTTGGAACTTAAAAATTAAAAACTTGGCTTGGCAGATTAAACTGACAGTTTCCAATATTACTTTAGCAAAGATAGATGCTAACTACAGGTACTCAATGGATTTCTTATTGAAATGAAATATAAATGGTAATGTATGACTTCTCGGAGCGATCTACTAGAATACTTCACGGGACACCACACTCAATTTAACCTCGAGTAAAAAGTGGTGAAAATGCGCAAGCACATTATTACCCGCCATCCATCACTAGAATTGATAGCTTATGAGGAACAATGTTTTATTCTCATCTTTGTATATTTAAATACATAGTAAGTATATAAAATCTATTTAGGTATTAGTTTTCAGACATGATTATAGAAAAGCAGCGAAAGAATCAAATCCAACGGGGATTGCCACGCAGGGTTCTCTGGTTTGATTTTGATCGCACCTCAAACATTTTTAAGTTATGTATTTAATAGATAATTATCGCTCGCTTTAACGGTGAATGAAAATATCGTGAGGAATCCTGCATTATGTTTTCTGTAATGTCCTCGAGGATATGTGAAGTTTGCCAGTTCACACTGGACCATCGTGGTGGACTTAGGCCGAAAACTGCTCATACCGACAAGAGGCCCACGCCCAGCAGTGAGACAGTTTATAAGTATATTATAAAATAGTATTAAAGACATAAATTGATGAACGAAAATCTTTAAGAGTGTTCGTTTTCTGAATAAATAAAATAAACGAAACTGTATTACTCTCACATATATGGATATCACAAAAAGAATATGTGGAGTATTACACACACATTTCGCCAATTACAGTTCTTGGTTCACGTTATAGGGTGCGAGCCTATTGCGACACCGGGCACAGTGATCGACTCTATACTATTACTGGGAATTTCTGAACGGAAAACGAACTTCATGCGTAGTAGTAGCATATACTACCGCTATGCCACTGAGGCAGTCTACCTTCGTATAACTGTAAGTATTTATTTTTAATATGAATAAGTAAGCATAATGGTTTGATCATCTATGGTGCTAGGAGCACGCGCGGGTTACATACGCTAGCTATTCATGCAAGTTACTTGCGCGGGAAAGTCGCGTTGTCCTTTATACAATGCATACAATTTTTACCGAGCAAGTGCCCCGACTAGCCCATATTACCAACGTTGTGTACGACGGTATCAAATTTTATTAAACGTGACTACATATCTTCTTTGTTAACTCAAATCATAAACAACAGCTTTAGACTATCGTGTTGCACAAAACGGGTATAAACGTCAAGCATCAAAAAGGTAAGCACTACGCATAATCGCGTAAATTAGGGCCATAATGTATATCTGAAAATAAGCTATTATCACTTAGTTTACAGCAAAGCATCAATAATCGCGTGGCTTAGGCTTACCCGTGCATATAATTTTGTATAAGTGCCCAGTTCGGACAAAGTACAGTTGAGATTCTCTGTTAGACGACTTCCAGTAACTAAGATGCCAGATGTTACCTATTTCATGTGAGATAAAACATGGTTGCTAAAATGCAGATGTAATACACCTCTGTCTATTCGTTTAAGCATGTAAAACTTCTATAACGTCAAATGTTTTGTATTTATATAATAAACTTTCTTGTTCAACTACGAGTACCTACTTAAATTTTCTCTACCACTTGAAATGCTGACTTTCTACAACGCTTTCTTTATAGCCGTCCACCGCGTCTTATTATCATACCTGACGGTACGTGTATGGATAGAGAAAATACAAGCCCTACTATTTTAGGTTAGCACTCAATCTATCCACTTGTACTAATCAAATCAAATCATTTATTTATTCAATCCATTTTGGATTACATTATATGATTACAAAAAGGTAAAATAGTACCACCAAAATCTGCCTGAGGAGGCGTATGAACGTGTCGAGTATAAAAAAATTAAGACAGCGCCGAGCGAAATGTGCCAAAACAGGCGGTCACAGTTAAGTTGATAAAATGACAAAACTTTTTGTTTAATACGTATAAGTGGAGTAACTCCTTATAACTCTGAGCGTAGAATACAAACATTGAATTGAAATTAAACTACTATATACGGATTTTATCGCGTTGTTTATTTAGCACTGTATTAAAAAATTTTGAAAATATTACCCTACTACTGATTTTATTTTACTAATTTATAAGCTAATAAAATTATTTAAACTATTAAATCTATTTATTTTTGGTTTACACTTTCCCCGACGTTTCGGTTGCTTTTCAGCAGCCATGGTCACGGGGAGACTAAGATGGTAGTCGTCTCAATGTTCCAGTGTAGTTATTTCAAATTACCCGAACATAATTTAATTATTGGTGTTTCTATTTACGCAGAATGAGCTCAAAGTATCATGAAGTCTAGCTGTGGTTTGTTTCTTCTTGGGTTTGACTATTTGAAGTACTGGATCCGAAGCTGGTGGTACATTCCAACCATCTTCTCTATTGAAATTGGGATGTTTTTTGATTTCAATAGCCTCGCGAAGCATCCTTAGTAGGAATCGGTGTTCTTTAGCGAGAATCTGTGGTTTGTCAAATCTCAGGTAGTGGTTGGTCCCCTGTTGTACATGTTCACACACAGCAGACTTCAAACAAAGTAGAGTGATTTTCTGGTTTATTTGCTAGTTAATATTTACGTATCTATTTAATATTTGAAACTAGCTTAAGGTGGTTGACAATTATGTTATTTCTATAAAAAGTATACATTTATTTGGTTATAATACAAATTGCACCAGTGGCGCAGCGGCTTCGATCCCCAGACTATCACATTTCAAAACTCTACTTGCTACGATCTTGGCATTTCATTGTTGATGCATTCACTCTCAATAAATTCTTTATACATATCTCTTAATGTTTAACCTGGCATTTCTCAAAAATGTCTTCGATCTAGTCGCAAAGACCTTTAGACAAGTATTTTGCAAACATATGTTAACAACAACATTGTATTACAATATTTTAAGTCTCTGGGACGCTAACGAGCTTGTTTGTAATTGCAGTATAGTGCTCCTACAAAATCGAGGGTGCCCACTACAGTTGCTATTCCGGACTGAGCCAACAAGATAAGCAAGGACTTGTGGATTTCTTATCTGCTTTGAACTTTCGTAGCCAGTGTTTAGAGCAGTCGTGTCTTGAAATTATAGTTTTGTATGCCATTTGAGTGATACAGCCTTGTTCAATGATTTATCCACAACAGCTAGAAGTATAGGACTTCATACACGTTTGTAGTAAAATGCTAATGTACTTCAACTTCTTTTTAAGCGATTTCAAAACAAAGAGGTCATCATTTCGTCACGTACATAATATATCTGCACGTTATATTATTGGAACCACAATATATTCACATATATGAATCTATGAGAGCTTCCAAACATATGTTATAGGTATGTTTGTATGGATGTGTGTTTGTCCATTTCTACGAAATTATCAGTCGGATAGTGTTTATATTTTTGCGTTTGCTTACATTTATTTCAAATTTAGGAACAGTGTTTGCACTGTTCCTAAATCAATAGTTCCTAAGTCAATCCATATCTAAAAAACTATTGCACTATTTGTAGTGCAATAGTTTTTAGATATGGATTGACCTGAAGTTTCACGCCCTGGCTTATTATAAAATAATTAAGTTTATTTAGAAGCGAAAATATTTCTGCTTGAATCTAAGTATACATTTAAGTTTCGATATCGAACAATTATCTAAAATAATTCTATTGGAAAATTAGCAATTACTAAAGTTGACATTTTTAAAGACAATAATCGTTTCTAGTGTAAAGGCCGTACTTCCTTTCTGAAATATGTTTAAAATAAATAAAACTGGGCTCGAATAATTGCTTGAATTTAAATCCCTTTTTAAAAATTCTGCCCACAATTTATACAAGGAAGTGAGCCCTTATTTCTAAAATGCTTCTTCGATATAGAAACATATTGTAACATCACATTAAATAATTTTATTAGGTTTGGGTTTTGGGTTACAGCTACTGATACTACTACTCAGGGAGAAATACAGCAGAATTTATGCAGCAACCGCTGTCGAACTATATAATATCCCGCTTAAAATTATTTAGTAGGAGGGTTTGCTTCCAATAAAACATTGTTTGGAGCTCTGCCAACTAATGACACACCAAAGTTGCATGCACGCCCGCAGTTGATGAAGATCTGCCTTCTTAAAATATCTATGTCAAATCAGTGAGTACTCCTATTACTTATATGTCTGTGCAGTATTCATTGCAATATCTTATTAGACAATAGTCAGGTATAATAAAAAATAAATATTTAAGTGAAATCTTCTTTAGGCGCGTTGAGCACTTTTGGGTGAACAAAAATCATGGAACTCGCGTCATCGTCACTGAACGCTTTCCATGAGCTATATGTATACTGTGTTTATATGTATACTTTTTGGGTGAACAAAAAGCGTGAAACTCGCGTCATCGTCACCGCATGCTAGTTACTTAGTTTTCACTTCTATCGGCAGTCCCCAAAGACTACGTCGCATGTTTTTTTTCCATAAATATTTAAATAAAATTTCCTCGTTTCTACAGTGAGGGGATCGAATATCAGATCAAGCAAAATATTACTAGCCTTTTCTGAAATTTTCCTTAGCCTTAAGAAGTCTAAAAGTATGCACGGTAAACAATCTTCAATAGCCCTTGAGATGTAAAAACATAGCAAAATGTGGGTGTTGTACACCTCTGGGTTCGGGTTTATGTAATAGGGGTTAAAGTATGAAGTTGGCGTTGTATAGTAATAGATACTTTGAATTGACATAACACCTTCATGGTGTGAGATTTTTTCACATGATACCTATAAGATTCTTCTTTTAAAAAATGCGCAACTTTCGATTTTCGTCCTCCATTTGTTTTTTTTAATCAGCTTAGACGAGAAAGATGCATACTATAAACCCGAGTCATTTTTGAATACGAGTTCCGACGCGGAACTAACGCGGCAGAAACGGCTTGCAATATCAACGCTGCGTTTGGAGGGGAAACTGCTAATGAACGCACCGTGCGTTTTTGGTTTAAAAGCTTTCGTAATAGAAACTTTGACTTGAAGAACGAACTACGTGGAAGACCGCCTACACAGGTGAATAACGCTGAATTGAAGGAGATGGTGGGAACCGATCCGAGTCAAACTGTCTAGGAATTAGCGACAAAGTTTAACATTACCCTAGCTACAATATTGGCTCATTTGCATCAAATCAATAAGACAAAAATATATGAAAAATGGGTGCCACATGATTTGACTGATCTGCAGAAAGAAATGCGTGTTGAAACTTGTGTTGCCTTGTTGAATCGGTATAGAAATGAAGGAATATTGGATCGAAGTCTAACATGTGACGAAAAGTGGATTCTTTACGATAATCGTAAGCGAAAAATGCAATAGCTGACCCCAGGTTAAACGCCGCAACAGTGCCCTAAAGCAAAGATTACCAATAAAAAGGTAATGGTAACTATTTGGTGGTCTCTCCATGGTGTTATTTACTATAGTTTTCTCAGGTCTGGTCAAGCAATAACAGCAAATGTTTACTGTGCCGAACTTCTAACAAGGATGGCTAAACTGGCAGTGAAACAGCTCCGACGCGTGAATCGATCTTCACCATTATTGCTCCATGATAACGCAAGACCTCACACTGCACGAGAAACTGTTTTAACTCTACAGGAGCTGCAGTTAGAAACCGTACGTCATCCTCCGTACTCGCCAGACCTTCCCCCAATGGACTACCATTTTTTTCGAGATTTGGACAATTTTCGACGTGATAAAAAATGTTCTTACCCGGAGGCAGTACAAAATGCTTTCACACAGTTTGTCGGAGCCGGAGTTCAATCGTAAAAGCATAAATGAGCTTCCGTTTAGATGGCAGCAATGTATAGATAATGAGGGTAAATTTTTCGATTAAATAAATATGGTCTTAGATAAAAACGAGTTTAAATTTTTCAGTACATATCGGCAATTTCAAACTTTAACCCCTAATTTGTTTTTAACATTGCTATGAAAACTGTTAATATAGAGTTAGTTGCACAAAACTTATTGGCATGGTGCCACTTTGATTGGGGACGAAACGAAAACAAGAAGTTTTCACTTCATATCACCTTACACACAAGGTGAAGGTTGATTGAGGAAAATTGTGCACCGTTGTTGTTGAACAAGATAGCTAACAAATTGTCACTTTATGTAACGTCCCAAATAATACAATTTAAGTGCACAAATGGCGCTGTGGTTTTGTGTTATGGATTGGATCGTGAGTCAGAAATGTACTTGTGTGATGCACAAGATAATTTTAAATAACAAGCAATGTATATATAATCTAGCTGTACATAATTTGTTACATAATTATCAGTAATGAAGTCGATAAGTAGTTTAAGGCGCAACTGTTATTCAAATCTAAGTTAGACTATCAATTGTCCTTTCTTGTTTCCCACTAGCTTGCTAGATCTAACACATGCGATTTGCCGAACATATAAAAACAGGAAAAAGGGATCATCAAGACAAAACCTCTGACACTTCAAATTTTTCTACCGAGCCCATTCTAACATTTTAATTTTTCTTTCTTAGCGCCAGAAACCTAACTTTGATAAGTTGTTTTTATGTTGTGTTACTACCTAACCCGTCAAGGTTGAACTTGTGTATGATGTAGGTTCCTATTTATGAATCTTAAATCTAGTTACCTACTCCGGGCTTACCCAGGCCGAATAATCTGATCTGTCCTGCGACAGATGAATTAGAATATTCAGTCTATCAGTATATCTATCCGTGTCATCAAGACAAAAATCAAAATTGACCATAAATATCTAAGAGTATTAAGATAATGCTATGCGTATTTTTGAAGTTGAATATGTAAAAAAAATAGACACATGTATATCGTAGGTATTAAATATATGTTTGCCACCATAAAATATTTGTGGGTTTATAGTTTAGGGTTCACCCCAAACTTCGATTCGATCGGTTAATCTATTAACCATCATCAAAGTTAAATAACTACTAAATATTATTCTATCACAAACACACAATACCGTCTAGTCCTAAGCAGAGCTTGCACTATGGGTATTAGATAATGGATAAACATACATATATATATAAATATATATATATATATATATATATATATATATATATATATATATATATTGTTAATACGTACATATTATACACAGAAACACCCAGACCGAGTTCATGCACACAAGTGTTTGTGCAGGAATTGAACCCGCGACCTCAGGCATGGCAGTCGGTTACACTAACCACTACGTCGTCGAAGTCGTCAATATTTTCAATTTCTGACTTTTCAGTGCTTTTGTAAACGATTTTTAGAGTCACATTGTCAGTCAGTTGGTTGATTAGCAGGTTGGTCTTCATATACATTTATAGCAACACAAAAGCCACCAGAAAAATATAATCTCGCTTCGCTTTTATACATTGCTTCATAGAATTTCATGCAATTAATTGTAGGCGGGGATCGAATTTATCCCCGATGATTTTCAGTTTGTAAAATATATTCGCTGTCGAGATAATAATAAATTATTTCGTACAAATCTGAATTAATAATTGCGATGACTCAGATTATATTATATGCTTCCTTATCAGCGTGGAAAATTTGCTTAAATTCTAGCGAAAATATATGTAAGTAGTACCTGGATTTTCGGCAATTCTGTTATTAAACTTAGTTTTATGTAAAGTTTTCTTTGTATAATATAGTAAAATGTTATTTAAAACATATACATTTCACGATTATACACATACTTTATAATATACTTTATGAAAATTATTCGCTTTAAATTATTTTTAGATAGACAAAAGAAAATTTAAAATATTAATCGCACCTTTTTCATAATAATGGGCACCACATCTATGTCGTGATAATTTATTTGTTAAAGTCGATTAATACAATTAATATTCTTAATTCAGCAAAATTTCAATGTGAATATACAAGTTACGTAGAGCTAGCCGTACAACTCGTTTGTATGTTCGAATTTTATTAAACTCAATAGCTAGCGGGGAATAGTTCCACAGCAAACTTATTTGTAGAATAAATAAATTTGCTTGATTTCGTCCGTCCTCCACTCAGGAAAAAGAATCGTGACTAGTATGAATAATTTTATAAACGAGAGACTCTCTAGAGGGAAGACTAGCCATCGTAGTTAGAATACATATCTATTTTTATTCACAAGAAAAATGAGCTTTGTATAAACTTTATGTATAACGATGAGTATAATTGAATGTATTCTCTTTTATATATAAATGAAGAAATTGATAAATGTATCTACTGAGTAACTTTGAGCTTTTACACAACGTCAGTAACTAGCGTGGTCTACATGCAAAGACTTCTCGTGCGGGTAACATTTGCAAGGAAACCATACGTGTTACTTGCCTCCCACGGGTTATTTATGCGATGCATAATACCTGTGCATAGTACCCGCGTCATGCATATCCCTGAGACTTCATTATGGAAGCTACTACTGTCACAGAAAATTCGGGCTATATAACGTATAATTCTTTCCTTTCTTATTTTCGTCAACAATACAATTATTCGACAACAGACACAAATATCAAAGATATGCGTAATTAACAAGAAGATAAAAATATCGATATTAATTTTTTTCCTTAGTTCACGCTAATAATAAATAAATTGCGATGAAAAACGTACAGTTTAATTTCAATATTCCGTACATTGAAATTAAACTGTACGTATTTCATCGCAATTTATTTTAGGTATAAAGAAAGTGATAAGTGCACATGCTATAGATACTTCCCCAAAATTGCTTATATATCTATATATCTTTATATATATAATTCTTCTGTACGTGTGTTGACAGTGAACTCCTCCTAAACGGCTGGACCGATTTGAATGTTTTTTTTTGTGTTTGTGTGTGTTCAAGTGGATTCGAGGATGGTTTAGATTTGTTTTTTTTTTGTTTTTTCGCCTGTTCATGACAACGTCTGTCGGGACAGCTAGTGTATATATATATATATACATATATATATATATATATATATATCGGTGTGTGCGTTACTTAGACGTTCGTCTCACTTCAAAATATAACCGACGCCCCACCAAACGATTCAGCTCACGTGAGTTGTCGACGTCACGACTTTGCCCGCTTTCGTATACAATAAAATCAATTGAGTGTCTCATTTTCGCTAAATTATCGTAGTACCCGACATAATTATATAATAATCATAAATTATGAAAATTAAGTTTAATATTTGTAATTAAAATAAACAGTAAAATCCGTATATCTCTCTCTTCAGTCATTTCCCTCATTGCTGAGGATAGTGACTCCTTCTGACTCTGTCAATTAGCTATCTCAATTGGCTGCGATCCGTTGCTTGATGTAAGGCAGCACTAAACGGGATTGCCAGTTGTTTGGATATCTGGTCTGGCTATCGCTTGGGATTTCGGCCTCTGGATCTTTTTCTTCCACTTTCCCTATCACTATCATGCGTTCCAAAATGTCGCAATTTCTATGTGCAATGTGTCCAAAGTACTGCATTATACGGCGCAAACAGGTTGTAGACAGGCGCTAAGTATCCACTATTTTCAGTTCTTTTAGAATCGAGACGTTTGTACGGCGGGCTATATCCATGGTATTCTCGACATACGGCGCCAGCACCACATTTCAAAGGCGTCGTCGTAAAATCCGTATAAAGCATTATAATTGCAATGAGTGGGTATATATTTATATGTTTGCGTAAAATAAAAAGTTTATTACCAGCTATTCCGTTGAACAGTTTATTATAGCGTTTATTCTACAGCACGTGGCACCAATTACGAAGATGATAATAACAATTGATTATTATGATTATGATAATCCAATTAGTGCAATCCGATAAGTACTAATTGATATCCGATACGATCTTAGAATGCTAAAACAATAATAAACAAATCAATTTCACCGACGCGCGGCGTCTAATAATACAACCATTAGTTTTAATGTATGATATTTGCTTTACGCTAAAGCAAACCAATTTATAAAAATTTCAGTGTCATAATGCATGATAGCTTCAAACTTTAAACGTAAATAAGTATTTAAGGTCAAACCATCTTATTTATACGATAAGCAATATAATTTATAAAAAATACAGAGCAAGTGTCTGTTGATTGAATGATTGTAAAGTCACTTGGAATAATTAATACTGTGTGACTGGTTAAACATTGTACATACTTAAGGACATGACAATTTACGGTCAGACGTAAAGAATAAAAATTTAAAAATATCTGTGTAACCTGCAAAGAAAACCTTTATGAAAATATGTATGAAATATCCATAAAATGTGGACACTGCGCGCGCGCACAGCTGTCGAGCGCGCTGCGCTACCGAGGCTAATGACCTTTGATAAGAAAAGCACGGGTGGGGGTGCAAATTCAGGAGAGTGCGGGGCGCGGTAGCGGTGGCGGGAGCGGAGGTTTTGTTTAGCTTTGGTATATGCGCAAGAGTGTTCGCACATTAAATTTTTATTGAATAACTAGTCAAATTTTAAGTATCTATTTCTTTTAGATATTCGGGTCCAGAATCGAGTACTGAATACCCTCCTTCAATATGTCCAGTCTTTTACCAATCAGCCTCTATATCGTAATTGCGGCATTTTTCAAGTGTACCTTTTGTTTGACAATTTCTTTTGCAGACTATCTCTAGTAATATGGCATAAGATAACCCTTATGTTCACTGCTTATAGCCCAGACTTTATTTTTAAGACTAATAAAGTGTTAGTGCGCCTTCTATAAAATTATTCTCAGTTGCAATACGGAGTATTTGTACTCAAACATAGCTGGCAACAACTGGGGGTTTTTAACTAAAACCTACAACTCTACCTAACTTCTTGAGGTGTACAAGCGCGATGGTAAAATAATAAATAATAGTAATAAAATTTCACGTGAAAAGGAGAATAATAGTGGACTTAAATAAATTTTAAATTAAACCATATTATCTAACAATAATTTAATGCCTTAATAAACTAGTTTATAACCAAAATAATAATCATAATAATGGCAAGAAAGGATACTTTAACATCTTTAAATTATTATAAACTACTTGCCTGAACTAAGTTAGACCTGTGTTTCAGGCGATAAATAATAAATGATAGCTATTTTATGATTTATACCTTAAACGCTTTTATCCTATATCGCACAGTTATTTGGGTATTACAAATGAAAATTTGCTTAAGAGCTCTTTGTGTCAACATTACAGTAAACTATTAAATTAGGTGCCACTGTTTATTTCATATTCCTCCTTGAATATTTCAACGAATATTTAAATGTCAGTCATTTCAAATGTCAGCATATATTACGTCACACATCTTTAGTGTTCGAATGTTCTTGAGACTTTTGAATTAGAACATGTCTTTGCGTTTTGTTGCCTATAAGTGGTTGCAATGCTATTGCGCCAAGTATTGTGGGTTCAATCCCAAATCGGAACAAAAATTTGGATGATTCATAAATCCTTGTTCCGTTCTTTGTGTTCATTGATTGTGAAATCCCTCTAAGACACATAATTTAATCCAAATTTGATTTAAAAAATGAGCAGAGGAGCAGTAGTCTTAAAATGTTTACTATACGTATAAAATACCACACATCTATACTAATATACTATTAAATATATATTTTTTATTTAAAATTACTAGGAATTTGGAATACAAATTACTATTAAGTAGTTACATTTTAACTTTAATTTAATGCTGTGATTGTTAGCTAGCTTAATTTACATCGGTGTAATGTATGGGTGGGATTCAAAACCACTATTCCTTGGTCGCAAGTACAATACCTTATCCGTTGGGCTGTCGCATTTTTTATAATTTAATTAGCCCAAAGTAATCAAATATCAACTGTAACAGCGAGTATAGTGAAATTATGATCAAATGTTTTATTCAATAAAATAATTATGAAATGACCAATTTAAATGCATGCAATACATTTTATATTGCTTCATATGATAGGAAACGAGAATTGACGAGATCATCCCAGATTGTTCAACGATTCAAAATAGTACGAAAATACCTTGCATGAATGCGATTTTATTATTGTTTAGGAGACATGGTTTAGTCCGTTGCTACAACAGCGGCCGGTCGTGGCGGGGGTAAATTATAATGAACTATAATGATGTTTGCAATTCTATGAGTATTCAATGATAAAACAATTATATTGCCAAAACACTCTTTTGTCGTTGTACTTTATATCTAACAACGTACAACATTTTAAAATTATTTTTAAAGTTAAATATTATGTTTAGCAGTATTTGTGTAATTAAATAAATTTATATTATATTATATAAAACATATAACGTCAAAGTATACATTTATACAAGTGATTATATTAGTTCAGTCATGTCTAGGTATATCATAAATAGCTTTAAGTACTTAAATACTCTTAATGTTTCAAGTAAGCCCTGAGATTTCAAGTCTCAATGTCAAAACTAGAAATCTAGATCTAGTTCTTAATCTAACAATAAAGGAGATCACATAATCCAGGTTTCTTGCTGATGTAAATTGCGCAATAATATTTGGCTCCGCTTTCGGTACGCTCTCTCGCAGATTACACTCGTTAACCCGACTCAGCACTTTCTATATAATGCTAATTGTTAAATATATTCTAGAGCGCTATTATACCTATAATGTCTTTAGTTCAGCATCTTGCATTTTCTTTTCTCTTTATAAAAGTTGGTTGTAATTTTTGCTGACCATTGCAACAGGTGCATTGCAAATGTAAAATTAATGTACATTAATACTAATAAATGTAACTTTAACGTTCATAAGCGTTACTTTGTGACCTACATGAATAAAGATATTTTTGATTTCGATCTTGACTTTTATTGAAGTCGGTTTTCTGTTTCCTAATTAACTCAGACAAATAGTATGTTTGATTATCATAATTGATTATTGTGGCCTCGCCACTTGACACACGCAGAGTATTGTGGGTTTGCAAACGTTTGTTTTCCACACGGCCCATTCTGTGTTTCTGTGTCCGTCGTTTGAATGATTTAATTATAGGGCAGCGTATGTGTGTAAATAATTATTTTATTTACACACATATGCCGCACTATAATTAAAAACCATTTTATTTAAACATTATCTCTAGTATAGTGTTGCAACTCTCGGTGGCGGTGCGATGGTAAATGGTACTGCTGATAAATGTTGTATACCATCTCGGGTTCGATTCCTACGTGGTATATTCCTAGATGGTATTTTTAAAATAATAGTTTATCTGTTATCGTGTTGCAACGCTCAGTGGAGCAACAAAGGGTTCGATTCCTGGGTCGAGCAAGGTATTATTCGATTTTTCTGTCAAGAAATTCTGAGTGAGCATGAAACTATGTATGGCTACACGTGTAAGTGTTTATAGCTTAGCAAGATTATTTTAATTTATCTAATAAAGCGTGAGATAAAATCTTTTTAAATGGAACAATTTCTTTAAATAACCTGGTAATTAGCAACTCGGTCGGTGCAAACGATTAATGAGTCCGATAGATGACGAAACTAATTCCCACACATTACATATGCACAGTGCGAACAAATATTTTTAATTCCGCTGATTTAATGTAAAGTTTATTTTGGATATTTAGATGTATATTGTATATGAATGTCATATTTTCTATATTTGAATTAACGTGAAAGATAAGGAAAGATAAGCTATGTTTTTTTAACTGCAATTATTTTTGAATAAATATCAATTATCATGAAATTTCGCATACATGTTGTCAGGCGAACAGAAATGGACATAAGGTACCTTTTATCCAGAAAAAAGTACTATTACTAAACTAATCTAACGTAACCTATATTGACACGAGTGAAACCGCGGGCATAACCTGCTATTATAAAAAGAAATTACTGGTCGATGGCTATACATAGGAGATAATTAATAATTAATATTATGTAAGGAGTCTTTATAGAACAATTATTTTGGTATTTTGCTCTGTATGTTTGGATGCGCTTCACGCAAAATCTATTTAATAATTAAATTGAACGTGTGTATCACAGTTGCATTGCTGGCGTTCTAACTTAAAATGTATTGCATGTTTCATCTTGATACACCACCTAGAAGTTCAATATTATGTAAGTAAATCAGCTTCTTCTTACATGTAAAGAAAGAAAAATATAGATAAGTATCTACATACTTCCCAATTCCACGCGTATGAAGTCGAGGGCAAAAGCTAGTCTCACATAAAATAACAATTTTGTTAGTTTGGTAGTAATAAATTAATAAATCATTTCCGCTGTACATTATGCTATCACTACAAATTTGGTAACCGTATCATCGATCATATATTAATTATGGATCATAGTTTCAGCTTCTCACACCGCATATATAATTACACTGTTTAATTCTTGACATCTCACTTATTAATCTCGATGGTTCTACGATGATAATATTATGGTCTTTGCCTGATCCTTATGGACTACTACTATTACTACTATTTATAAAAAAATGTAGTCTCCATTTGCAAAGCTTTTCAAAGCATTAACCAACCACAAATATCGTATAAAATACATATAACATAAACTAAATGATGTATACGAAAACAAATATATACAAAAATCGTCAACATTAATCTTTTTCCTTTGTTGTATTGTAATAAATATAATAAAACTCGGTTGAACTAAAATATATCTACTATAGCCGACTGGCTACCAAGGCAAGATTATATTTGGATATAAGACGTTTACAAAACTAAGAACCTAGTAATTAAAGATTTGGAACTAGAAGCGAAGCCCGCAATATCTCAACAAAAGCTCAAGTCGCAAGTATACTTTAAAGAGACAAATTATACCTTTAATTGAGTGAATACATAGGTACATTTGTCTACGAAACAAAATGAAACATCTCATATAATATTTTCGTTATTGAGACTAAAACCGATCCGGTGGCTCAGTAGATAAATTTTACTGCTGTGCATGAGATTTCAGGTTTGATTGCCAGGTCTAACGAAGTGTTATTGTATTATTCTGCTAAAATATTCTATGTCAGCCTCGATGGCGTAGTGGTTAGTATTCCCGCTCAAGTCAAAAATTTGAGTGCTTTTCTGGGTGTTTCTGTGTATAATATGTATGAATTTATAAAAAAAGTATATTATGTATGTTTATCCATTGTCTAGTACCCATAGTACAAGATCTGCTTAGTTTGGGCTAGATGGTGTTGTTTGTATGTGATAGAATATATTAGAATATTATTCTTAGCAGCTCGGAGTCTGAAACTAAGCCTAATGGACGAAACTTGTCTTCGCTCGTCCCCTATTACATGCCACCTAAAACTATAGCTGCCGAAATGCAGTTACAATAGGTACAAATCGGTCTTCTTCAGGTTATTGGCGTGAGATAATGTATATGTATATGTTAAATAAATAAATAAATGTGTTTGAGAATGTTTCGTTGATGCAGTTCTAACGAAAGTCGAATCTGTAGAATTAAGGACAAGACATCTCTGTAACTTTATCTTCAAGGTACATTCTAGCACTGGATGGTACAGTGGCCCTCTCTTATAAGGGTTGGTGGGAAATGGATAGTTTAATACATTTTGGCACTTGCTCTAAAATGGTGCTGGTGATACAAAATAATAAAATTAAATCATCTTTTGTATATAACCTATCGAAAATGAAGTTTGGTTGACTCCGATATACTCGTCGAACTTGACGTCAAAATAGCTTTAATATACATATTTTAATCTTATTCCTGGAGACTTTCTAAAAAAAAGACAAATTACTAAGTACTACTTTGTTGTGCCACCTCGATGCGTTAAATTGTGGGTGAATAGTTGGAACTACTTCAGCGATAATTAGATACCTAGGAAACTTAAGGTTCACCACTTAAACAACCTCAAAACTGTGTAGGTACTTTAAAACCACAGCTTATTTTGTGGTTAAGTACAGATAAATTAATTAATCGTAATTCATGTATCGCGGGTAATTTTATAAATATTGAAACATTGGAATACTTTAATACTGAAATAACAATATAATGCATGTCTGAGAGTTCCCCATAATGTTCTCGAATATATGTGCGAGACCACCGTACTGAGGCAGCATGGTGGACTATGGCCTTCTCGCACTGAAATAGGCCCATGCCCAGCAATAGGACAGTTTATATAGAGGGCTGATACTATTATAACACCAACTTCACCGTTAAAGTGAGCGATAACTAAATATTTAATACGCATATAACTTCAAAAAAAGCGGTCTCTTAATTGGCTATCGCTGCTATATATAGGTTTATACAGTTATTATTGTTATAAAATATTTCCATAATTAATATCATACCGTCAGTCCACTCTTCATAATATAGTAACTCCAGGATTGATTGGTTTCTTTCTGTTAGCTCGTCATGTTGACGTCAAGTGCTTCGGTTAATTAACGTTCGCTATCGAACACACACCGCCTTTGTTGGATACTGATGGCAATACTCATCAATATAATAATAATCATCATCAGTCTAACAAATATGCTAGTGCTTTTATTTCACGTGAAGATCGACTCTGGTTTAATTTTAATACTAGATTTTGTGTAACTGTAGGTTAGGTTAGATTAGTACTTTTTCTAGATGAAAGGTAGCCCTATGTCCTTTTCTGTTCCTCTAACAACGTATGTACAAAATTTCATGACGATCGGTCGTGTAGTTAAGCCGTAAAAGCATAACAAACAAATAATCAAACAAACAAACTCACATACGCATTTATAATATTAGTAAAGTAATATAAGTAAGGATATTATTGACTGCACACTGCCGCACAAGTTTACTGAATAAGAATTGTAATTCTTATTCAGTAAACTTGTGCGGCAGTGTTTATTCAGTAAGCTTGTGCAACAAGGAAAATTATAATACATCAAGAGGGGCTTGAACCTACGACCTCTATAAACTGTGACGCCGCGTTTCGTTAACTAAGCTATTCATCGTCCTGCGCAAGGGATTGAAATTGGCTTCTGCGTTTTGCATCTAGGGCGATATTATCCGTAATCTATAGTATAGTTAGAGAAATATGCGATCAGTTGCTTCATGGATGGCCTTTTTCCTAGTTTATAATTTACAATTTCCCTTAGCATTGGAAATGCTCATAAACATTAACAAATCAATTTAACGATTTTATACGGATTGTAAGGAGCAGCGATTAGCTATTTGAAGGTTTTTGGACAGCCACGTAGAGCACACCTTTGCTTCTGACTTTTATATAGAAGTTGATGAGTTGTTAATAAGCGTATGAAATAAGTTGGTCACTTTAATGATGAACGAAAACGTTGCGAGATCGACATAATGATTTGAACTCTGCTACACCGCACTAGGCGAGCATAGTAGACTATGGCCTAACCTTTTGTTACACTGATAATGGGCCCGTGCCCAACAGTAGAGTAATTCATTAATAGAACTGATATTATAGTATTACAGATAAAAAGTTGTATTTTGTTAATTTAACCGAGTAAAAGTGTCTATAAAGTAGCTCAATTTCAATGTATAATATTCGCGTAAACGTAAGATAGTAGAAGGTTTAGGACGTCTAATTAAAATTGTTTCTGATGACATGGGACTATTATCCGTGTGTGTAAGAGCTTTCGAATATTCATTAAACCTTTTGTATACGTGAGGGTCCAGATGACTAGACTTTAAACATTGTATAAACCCTGAGACCTTTTGCAAAAGTCGTTAATGTAAGTTGGGAACAGTCCTCCAGCGGACATAGATTTGCTTCGAACGCAAAAGAAAGACTTATAGACCTAATCCGAGATTATGGCTAAAAGGTATCTTGTAAGCCAGAGCTACATACGTGCGCATTATTTATCGTAGTGATAGTATTCAATAAAAACAAACTTACTAAATGTAATATTGTTCTGGTTACTTCTTTGAGATATGATAGGGCGTTAATTTAATTATGCATTTAAAATAATCTTTGAATACTGCCTAATAAATTACTTTGTTAATTTTTTGTTTAATAAATTAATAAATTACAGTGAAGTAGGATCCTGTATTAATCGCCCACCAATGCTGGTCTTGAATAGATGGGAATCAACATTCTGTTTATTTCAGTCGATAACCAGATTTATGTTTCGACTAACAGACAAAATAACCGTTTATTATCTTGTTTTTAATAGACATACTCCGCAATAGGAATAATGTTTACGGCACGGGAGAATTTACAGACATTCATACACCAGAAATCGGAACACCGAGACTCGGAACAATCATTAATTATGTATCACACAAATTTATATCATGTGTGGAGATCGAATCCACAACATTCGACGCACTCGCAGTGACCACTTTAATCACTATGCCATCCATGCAGTCAATTAGCATAATCTATCGTCCATGTTGCTCATGTAGATTTAATAATCAGTTCAATTACACACAGTCTCATGGCCCACAGTTTAATAGCCTACTTGATTACTCTTCGGCATCGTCAATTTAATTAGCACAGTTACGAGACTGACACACGAAGGTATCTTATAGAAGTTACGTTCTCTAATTGAGGAAACTATTTAGATAAGACAGGTAATAAGGAAAAATGTGACATTCGTGTGTGATTCCTATGATTAGTTTTCTGAATACCTAGCTGATTTCGTAACATAAGTTTACGGTTTTGTTTGCAGAGAGATTCCTGAAGTTCCTGGTTTGATTCAGTCATTAAAGAAGAAGTTCTAAGGCTTATTGAGGCTGAAATGTGCTTGGTGGTTGGTAATAGACTTGTTCTTCATTACGTGAGACTTAAAAAACGTAGCTGGGGAAGGTAGTGTAATAATAATAATAATAAACCCCTCTGGGACAGTCGTTATCTCATCATGAGACTAACGCGATATCGGAGGGCATAGTAGATAGTAGAGGGCATAGGCGAAAGTGATAGTTTTAAAGCTACTGAGCTTTAAAACTATCACTTTCGCCTCCTGATATAAACAAAAAATGTATCACCATCATTAAATTAAAGCGCACAAACCGCAGGGGCAGCTTGTGGCGAGCTGAATGTGAGTGGCGACACTGCGGTCCTGAATGCCTCAGAGAGTTGTTTAGGGCCTCGTCCCCGGCTTGCCGTTACTGGTTGGCTGGGGTGGAACTTCAAGAGCGCCCGTAGGACTCTCAATTCTGGCTTGCCTTGGTCGGCCGGTCAGAGGGGGGCCGCTAGAGCTCTATATGCTTGGGAGTGGAAGTGTCATTTTCAAGAGCATAACTACGGGAAAACCCGCTTCGGGTCTCCGTTGTCACGAGACCCATGATGGTGAAACCGGAGCCGCACCGCTCGACACCCCTAGCCACTCACACTGGTGTTGCCCTCTGCTGCTGGCTTGTATGCCTATAGTGGCTATTCAGGGGCCCATCTAGTGAATTGGCGAGTCACCATTTGCCCATTGCATTGATGCTATTAGTGTATTCAGGGCAGACGCCGTTTTTCATCTATAGTTTGCAATATACCGGTCCACCAAACACCCATACCTATAGCCCATATATTAGAATCCATACGTAGCAATAGTCCTACGCCTGCTGCGGCTAGTGCCGCTGTAGGTGTTCCATCACACCTTTGATTAAAACTCTCGAAGGGCCTCTTCACGTTGGACCCATGTCTCCGTGTAAGCCTCCCAAAGGGCCAATTATTTTCTAATATAATATGTTAGAAAGTACCTGTGATAAGAGAAACATAATAATAATTATTATTATTATTTATCGATGTCACCATTCCACATGACGGGTATCTTGTGAAAGCTGAAAAAGAAAAAGAGTTGAAATACTTGAACCTAGCTCACGAGATTGTCGACATGTGGCGTGTGGACTCGGCGATCATTGTGCCGATAGTCATTACAGTCAATGGTTTAATACCTAAGAGCCTCAACCACCACCTGCAGAGGCTCGCGTTAGATGGCTGGATCAAGTCCTTGATCCAAAAGGCAGTACTACTCGACACGGCGCGTATTGTGAGGAGATTCCTCTCTTTGGGGCCCTAACCACCGGCAGCTTGGACCTTGTCCCCGATGTCAGTGCGTCATTTCAGTTTTTATATTTTTAAATATGTATAGTTTTTATATTTATATTTAAAAAAGTAATAATTAGAAATAAAGAGAATAATAATAATGTAGTGTGTATGTGGTAGAATATACCACATACACACTACACTATCTGGCCCAAACTAATAACACACTTCTGCCTAAATCATTGAGGGTATACAGGTTTAAGTCCATAGGTAAGCTTTAAATAAAAAGATATCATACGTCTACGAATTTAGAAAAAATATGGGATATGATTGAGTAGAGAGTAAAATGATGCATAGGCTATAAACAGACATGCAAGCATCAAGACATGTACTTATTCTCCACAAAGCAGGAAAATTTTCATCTTTCGTACTCACACAATCCTTATGGGGTATGAGCTTGCCTCTAATGAAAATACGTCTATACATATACCTACGTCCCGCTTTGTCATCATTTACAGGTAATTCGTACAAGAAATACGCTCACGATATACGTATTTTCGCTTTTTATCAAGGTATTTTATTTAGTTTGCTAAGTTACAACAATTTTTGCTATCTTTATCGCGGTTTATTAAACTTATTTCATGGGTTTGATATTACTTTAAAGCAATTAATATTTAGAATTTCCCCAATGTTAAACAAGATCTGTATAAATTGTTAAGCTTATACTACCGAATTCAAATAAACCGCGATCTAAAACGATTATAGAGTTTTGATTCCAAAAGATTTCTGTTATAATTACAGCTATGATTTTAAATAACAGTCAAGGATAAAAATCAATCACGATTGTTTGGATAAAGCTTGTAAGATATTGTACATGTTAACATTTGTTCAGCAGATTGCACACTTCCGGATATCGGTCCGAACTTTATACAACTTTTGTTTTTTTTTTTTTTTTTTTTTTTTCAAAAAATGCTTGATGCACTACCCGCCGGCTAGGGGACGGCACCGGCGGGGCGTGTGGGACTCACCAGCCTAGTGCTGGGATACCCACTAAAAAAACCTGGGGTGTTCCCTCTCCCACCCAATGGGGGGGGCCAGTTGGGAGTCTAAAAAGATTCATCCATAGCAGGCCCCCCCGTGTGGGTGCCGACCGGGTCAATCGGACCCGACCTCCTCTCGTCCCCGGGGTAGAGCATTTCACTGCTCTCCCCTTTCGACGTTAGAAGGCGCGCGGGAACACCGCGCGTGCCCTCTGTGGGTTCTTACTCACGGGTGGCAGGGTCCCCTGAGGCCTTGCCACCCAGAACCCTTAGGTGGGGGGCAGGAGAGCGACATAAGCGCGTCTCCTGCGCGTCTCCTCACGCCCCCGCTCCGCCGCCTCCTTCTGCGAGATGACAGCCTCGCAGAAGGACCTCATTGCGCCCCAGCACCTGTCGTCGCCGACCATCATGGATACGACGGTCGGCAACGAGAGGTCGGGGCCAATCACGGCGACCAGGGCACAGCGCTCCTCGGCCCACGCTGGACACTCCTCCAGCGTGTGCTGCGCCGTGTCCCGGTCGCACTCCTCGCAGTGGTGACACCTGGTTGTCGGCTCCCTACCGGCTATCTTGCACAGGTACTCTCCGAAACAGCCGTGTCCGGAGAGCACCTGAGTAAGCCGGTAGGTGAGCGGTCCGCGCCGTCTGTCCATCCACTGCCTTAGCACCGGACGGACAGCCTCGACGGTCCTCACCCCGTAGCGGGGCTGGGCCAGCCTTTCCTCACACTTGGCCTCGAGGACCAGTCGAGCCTGGGACCTTCGCGTCTCCACCGCCCCGTGAGTGGGTTCCTCACCATGGAGCCGGAGGTCCACGCGCCAGTGATACACCGACGCTTGGACCTCCGCCTCCAAATCCCAGGGCGGCGATGCCGCCAGGATGCACGCCGCCTCAAAGGAGACGGTGCGGTACGCCCGCGACACCCTGATCGCCATCGCCCTCTGAGGTTTCCTCAAGAGGGCGATGTTTCGGCGATCGAGGGCGCCGGCCCAAATGGGCGACCCGTAAAGGGCCATCGACCGCACCACCCCCAAATAGAGGCGGCGGCAGACGACACTCGGCCCCCCGATATTCGGCAGCAGAGAGCTAAGCGCTCCCGCCGCCGACATCAGCCGGGGAGCCAGGCGGCTAAAATGGACGCGAAAGTTCCAGCGGCCGTCGAGGTGGAGCCCCAAGTATTTCATACTCGGCTCCACCCCGATGCGGACCCCTCCAACTATGATGTGGGCATCTGGTGGCGGCGCCCGCCGAGGCCCATGAAATAACAGGGCCTCGGACTTTTCCAGCGCCACCTCCAGTCCCAACATCCTAATTCTACCGACAACCAGGGCCACCCCTGCCGTGGCAAGACGGGCAGCTGCCCCGTAATCCTCTCCCCGGGCCGTGACCAGCGTGTCGTCGGCGTAACAAGTTACGCCGACGCCCGGGGGCAGGGCGCCCCGCAGAACCCAGTCGTAGCCGATGTTCCACAGGATCGGTCCAAGAATGGAACCCTGCGGAACACCGCACGACACCTCCCTCCGGAACGTCTCTCCATTCCGCCCCACACAAAATACGCTCCTCTGGTGCAGGTAGTCCCCGACTATTCGGCGCAGGTAGGGAGGCACTCCATGAAATCGGAGCGCCTCCCTAATAGTCGCCCACGGCAGGGTGTTGAACGCGTTGGCGATGTCCAAGGACACCGCCAACACCACCCCGCGCGAGGCGAACGCCTCATCCGAGAGGGCCTTGACGCGACTGATCGCGTCAATCGTCGATCGGCCCTCTCGGAATCCGAACTGCAGTTCGGACAAGTCGGGGCCCACCCGCACCAGGTGCCTGGAGAGGCGGGCAACCACTACACGCTCAAAGAGCTTGCCCACCTCATCCAACAGCACTATGGGGCGGTACGCGGAGGGAGAGTCCGCGGGGCGGCCCTCCTTTCTCAGGAGGACCAGCTTACCCGTCTTCCACATGGCAGGGAACCGTCCCGACTCCAAACAGGCGCTAAACAGCCTGAGGAGCCGGTCCCCTAGGGCGTCGTAGGCCAAAACCCAGGCGCGGCCAGGAATTCCGTCCGGCCCCGGGGCGGTGTTTTTGCCCCGGAGCCGAACCATTGCCGCGCCGAGCTCCGCCATTGTAACCTCTGGCGCCCCGGCATCAGCACCGCCCTCCTCAATATCGGGCGGCGCCATTTCGGGAGGCGTGTGCTCCGCTCTCGAAGGAAAGAGAGCGGAGACCACCTCCTCTAATTGCCGGGGCTGGAGACTCTCGGTGACCGGTGGGGCCCAGGGGCGCAACTTGCCCCTGACCGCCTTGTACGGGCGGCCCCACGGATCTGCCTCGAGAGTCCCCAGGAACTCTTCCCATCTTTGGGTTTTGGCCTCACTGATGGCGGACTGCAGGGCGTGCTTCCGCTGTACGTAATCGCCCCGCAGCCGTGCCTCCACGGTCGGGTCACGGTACCGCCTGCGTTTGCGGTACCTAGTGTACTGGCGACGCGCCGCAATGCAAGCGGCGCGTTTCTGACTAATGTCGTCAGACCACCAGTACACCTGACGCCTAGGAGGTCGAGCACTGGCCCGGGGCATCGACGCGTCGCAAATCCGCGTCATCGCGCCCCGGAACCACTCCGCCTCTTTTTTTTTTTTTTTTTTTTTTTTGATACCCAGGAAAAAATGCTTGATGCACTACCCGCCGGCTAGGGGACGGCACCGGCGGGGCGTGTGGGACTCACCAGCCTAGTGCTGGTATACCCACTAAAAAAACCTGGGGTGTTCCCTCTCTCACCCAATGGGGGGGGCCTGTTGGGAGTCTAAAAAGATTCATCCATAGCAGGCCCCCCCGTGTGGGTGCCGGCCGGGTCAATGGGACCCGACCTCCTCTCGTCCCCGGGGGAGAGCATTTCACAACTCTCCCCTTTCGACGTTAGAAGGCGCGCGGGAACACCGCGCGCGCCCTCTGTGGGTTCTTACTCACGGGTGGCAGGGTCCCCTGAGGCCTTGCCACCCAGAACCCTTAGGTGGGGGGCAGGAGAGCGACATAAGCGCGTCTCCTGCGCCCCCTCCTCCGGCGGCGGATGTCCGGGGCGTAAGGATCTTCCTCACGCCCCCGCTCCGCCGCCTCCTTCTGCGAGATGACAGCCTCGCAGAAGGACCTCATTGCGCCCCAGCACCTGTCGTCGCCGACCATCATGGATATGACGGTCGGCAACGAGAGGTCGGGGCCAATCACGGCGACCAGGGCACAGCGCTCCTCGGCCCACGCCGGACACTCCTCCAGCGTGTGCTGCGCCGTGTCCCGGTCGCACTCCTCGCAGTGGTGACACCTGGTTGTCGGCTCCCTACCGACTATCTTGCACAGGTACTCTCCGAAACAGCCGTGTCCGGAGAGCACCTGAGTAAGCCGGTAGGTGAGCGGTCCGCGCCGTCTGTCCGTCCATTGCCTTAGCACCGGACGGACAGCCTCGACTGTCCTCACCCCATAGCGGGGCTGGGCCAGTCGCTCCTGCCATTTGGCCTCGAGGACCAGTCGAGCCTGGGACCTTCGCGTCTCCACCGCCCCGTGAGTAGGTTCCTCACCATGGAGCCGGAGGTCCACGCGCCAGTGATACACCGACGCTTGGACCTCCGCCTCCAAATCCCAGGGCGGCGATGCCGCCAGGACGCACGCCGCCTCAAAGGAGACGGTGCGGTACGCCCGCGACACCCTGATCGCCATCGCCCTCTGAGGTTTCCTCAGGAGGGCGATGTTTCGGCGATCGAGGGCGCCGGCCCAAATGGGCGACCCGTAGAGGGCCATCGACCGCACCACCCCCAGATAGAGGCGGCGGCAGACGACACTCGGCCCCCCGATATTCGGCAGCAGAGAGCTAAGCGCTCCCGCCGCCGACATCAGCCGGGGGGCCAGGCGGCTAAAATGGACGCGAAAGTTCCAGCGGCCGTCGAGGTGGAGCCGCAAGTATTTCATACTCGGCTCCACCTCGATGCGGACCCCTCCAACTATGATGTGGGCATCTGGTGGCGGCGCCCGCCGAGGCCCATGAAATAACAGGGCCTCGGACTTTTCCAGCGCCACCTCCAGTCCCAACATCCTAATTCTACCGACTACCAGGGCCACCCCTGCCGTGGCAAGACGGGCAGCTGCCCCGTAATCCTCTCCCCGGGCCGTGACCAGCGTGTCGTCGGCGTAACAAGTTACGCCGACGCCCGGGGGTAGGGCGCCCCGCAGCACCCAGTCGTAGCCGATGTTCCACAGGATCGGTCCAAGAACGGAACCCTGCGGAACACCGCACGACACCTCCCTCCGGAACGTCTCTCCGTTCCGCCCCACACAGAACACACTCCTCTGGTGCAGGTAGTCCCCGACTATTCGGCGCAGATAGGGAGGCACCCCATGAAATCGGAGCGCCTCCCTAATAGTCGCCCACGGCAGGGTGTTGAACGCGTTGGCGATGTCCAAGGACACCGCCAACACCACCCCGCGCGAGGCGACCGCCTCATCCGAGAGGGTCTTGACGCGACTGATCGCGTCAATCGTCGATCGACCCTCTCGGAATCCGAACTGCAGTTCGGACAAGTCGGGGCCCACCCGCACCAGGTGCCTGGAGAGGCGGGCAACCACTACACGCTCAAAGAGCTTGCCCACCTCATCCAACAGCACTATGGGGCGGTACGCGGAGGGAGAGTCCGCGGGGCGGCCCTCCTTTCTCAGGAGGACCAGCTTACCCGTCTTCCACATGGCAGGGAACCGTCCCGACTCCAAACAGGCGTTAAACAGCCTGAGGAGCCGGTCCCCTAGGGCGTCGTAGGCCAAAACCCAGGCGCGGCCAGGAATTCCGTCCGGCCCCGGGGCGGTGTTTTTGCCCCGGAGCCGAACCATTGCCGCGCCGAGCTCCGCCATTGTTACCTCTGGCGCCCCGGCATCGGCACCGCCCTCCTCAATATCGGGCGGCGCCATTTCGGGAGGCGTGTGCTCCGCTCTCGAAGGAAAGAGAGCGGAGACCACCTCCTCTAATTGCCGGGGCTGGAGACTCTCGGTGACCGGTGGGGCCCAGGGGCGCAACTTGCCCCTGACCGCCTTGTACGGGCGGCCCCACGGATCTGCCTCGAGAGTCCCCAGGAACTCTTCCCATCTTTGGGTTTTGGCCTTACTGATGGCGGACTGCAGGGCGTGCTTCCGCTGTACGTAATCGCCCCGCAGCCGTGCCTCCACGGTCGGGTCACGGTACCGCCTGCGTCGGCGGTACCTAGTGTACTGGCGACGCGCCGCAATGCAAGCGGCGCGTTTCTGACTAATGTCGTCAGACCACCAGTACACCTGACGCCTAGGAGGTCGAGCACTGGCCCGGGGCATCGACGCGTTGCAAATCCGCGTCATCGCGCCCCGGAACCACTCCGCCTCTAGCTCAACCTCCACAGGCCCTTCGCCCATTGGGGTCCAGGCCTGGACGATGGAGGCTTCCACCAGCACGTCTACGTTGAGACGTTTCAACGCCCATCGTGGGGACGACGGGGTGTGCACTCTCCTCGGGCGATCGTCCGGGATCGCCGGCGAGGCGGAGATGTCGAACCGCACGTAACGGTGGTCCGACAGTGACTCCGCCTCGACCAGCACTTGCCAGTCCCGGACGCGGCGCGCTACGGCAGGGCTTGCGAACGAAATGTCCACAATGGACTCGCCCTGCCAGCGCACGCACGTGGCGACCGATCCCCGGTTAAGGACCACGAGACCGGTCGCAATCGCCCACTCCTCCAGCGCGTCGCCGCGAGCGTCGGTGACAGGGGATCCCCAAGCCGTTGATTTGGCATTGAAGTCCCCCGCCACCACGATCGGACGCGATGGGTACCGGTTAATAACGGCCCCCACCACGCCCAAAAAACCACTCCGCCTCTAGCTCAACCTCCACAGGCCCTTCGCCCATTGGGGTCCAGGCCTGGACGATGGAGGCTTCCACCAGCACGTCAACGTTGAGACGTTTCAACGCCCATCGTGGGGACGACGGGGTGTGCACTCTCCTCGGGCGATCGTCCGGGATCGCCGGCGAGGCGGAGATGTCGAACCGCACGTAACGGTGGTCCGACAGTGACTCCGCCTCGACCAGCACTTGCCAGTCCCGGACGCGGCGCGCTACGGCAGGGCTTGCGAACGAAATGTCCACAATGGACTCGCCCTGCCAGCGCACGCACGTGGCGACCGATCCCCGGTTAAGGACCACGAGACCGGTCGCAATCGCCCACTCCTCCAGCGCGTCGCCGCGAGCGTCGGTGACAGGGGATCCCCAAGCCGTTGATTTGGCATTGAAGTCCCCCGCCACCACGATCGGACGCGATGGGTACCGGTTAATAACGGCCCCCACCGCGCCCAAAAATTGCTCAAACTCGGCGAGGCGCCGGTTCGGAGAAAAGTACACCCCGATCAGGACGGTTCCCTCCCAATCAACACATATATAACCCTCGCCCCTGTCTGTCATCACCAGGAGCGAGGGTCCGGACGAAACAATGGCCGCCGAGCCTCCGAGGTCCCCAAACCAGTTGTGTCGGCTGGGGACGCAGTAAGGCTCGGCGACCACGGCGATGTCTATTGACCACTCCGCCATGTGCTGCAGCAAGATATCCTGCGCCCTGGCGGAGTGGTTAATATTCACCTGTAGGAGGCGATGGGCCATAATTAATTATGTGTCCATCGCCTCCGTACTGCTCCCTGCTTGGGACGGGGCCGGGGCGGCCGGAGTCCCGGCGACCGCCCCTCTGGTCCTACGTCGTTTCGGTGGGGAGCAAGATTTGCTCCCATCCGGTGCTCCGCCGGCTTTCCTGCAGCAGAACAGAGGCTGCAGGAAGGTTTTGCGGCGGAGCAGGCGGCGGCCTTGTGGCCGGGCTGACCGCAGCGATAGCAGAGATCGCTGCGGTCAGTTTCGGCGGTGCATTGCTGCCTCACGTGCCCCGGTTCGAGGCAGCGGTAGCACCGCCTAGGCCTCGGCTAACTTTATACAACTGAGTGAGCTTATTGAAACTAATTTTATATGTAAAGTCCCGTTTCTAAAACTCTTTATGTAGGTATAGAGACAGATACCTATATGAGATAAATGATGAGGTTATACGAGTGCTATTTCGTGAGTTATAAGTTCTATTTTTGTATTGTGTATTTTACGCTACGTTTGGTTACGTATGACAGTCCGGTTAGTGCCATATAACGACGTGAAATGCGGTGATTTATCAATAAATTTTATTTGAGCGTAAATAACGCATCTCATATTGCGTGATGAAACTTCTCATACTTCTCCAGGTGCGCCAGCTCATTGCTAATAATTAATGACGACGGACGCCCCCTCAAAACTATACCAAACAATGTGTACCAAAACAAGATTCTCTTTTTGGTTACAGGAGAAGTTTTTGATATAGAGCACAAGACGTGACCTCAAACTTTCGAGAGATGACTCAACAGTCCTGTGGGGTAGTACACTACCAATGAGCCCTACAACCTGGAAGATATCGAATATCAGGAATGTTTTATATTTGACCTACCTAAAGTCTTGTAAGACGAAAGGCTGTGTTTTGGTTTACCTTAGATTATGAGAAATCCGGTTTTACTTGTAGGTCAAGCAATGCTATAAAGAATGTCTCATAGAAAATTCCCTGTGGCAGGACGGACCGTTATGTAGAAGTTTAAATAGAATCACAGGTGGCGAAATATAAGTAATACTGGATGCATTTGCACCGTGCATTGCAGTCAATCCCCTCAGGTATGCGTATGAACAGCTGATTTATTTATTTATTTATTTATTTATTCATTCGATCTTACAAGCTAACAGATGTGACACCCAAAACGCTTACAAGATAACTCATTCAAAAATTAAGTTAAAAGTATAACTAAACATGCTCGTCACATATACATATTTATAAAATATCAAAATGTCATAGATTATAAATAATAATAACAATAAATTAATAAATTACAATAATTAATTAAAAAATATAAAAAATGAAATGTCAAATGTCAGCCCTATAAATTATAATATGTCATTTAGAATTATTCGAAATTTATTATATAAATGTTCTGATCCATCGGCAAAAAGGTCCAGTTCGTAGTGCTGAGCAAGTATGTCTCCAATAATGCGGAGTGCGCGATTGGTAGGCGCGTGTCGCCCGCGCTCAGTGCGCGCGGTGGGTGGCTCCAGCAACCGTGGGCGGCGGCGCGGCGCTACCTGACCCTTCGAGTCCCTTGATATCTTCACGGGGACCAAAATACGGACTTGCTCTAGTATTCGGGGACTATCGATTTTATTACGAATTATTGACAGGTATTGTGTAACTTGAGACATAGCCCTTCTAAATTTTAATGATTCCATGTCCACCATACCCGAGACGAATATAGAAGGATATAGATAGGGATAGTATCCGTATTGTTTCCTGTATATCCATCGAGCAAATTTACGCTGTATTTTTTCGATCATTAAAGTATATTTTTCCTCATAAGGATTCCAAATAACATCACCATATTCAAGTTTACTGCGCACATAAGCATTGTATAGTACTTTTGCAACCCCTATGTTATTGAACTGTGATGCAGTCCTTATGACAAACCCTAACGTTTTGTGTGCTGACTTGCAAATTTTGGTAATGTGCATGTGGAAGTCTAATTTACAATCTAATACTAATCCTAAATCCCTAATCTCATAATTTCTATCCAAAGGAGCGTCCGTCAAATTATAATTAATAATAATGGTCTGTGATTTTCGTGAAAATGTTATTATTTTACATTTGAGATTATTGAACGGAAGGTGGTTGTCTTGGCTCCATATGGATACCGCATCAATATCTCTCTGTAATGCCACTGCGTCAGCCTCGGTTTCAACACCCAAACTAAGCTTTAGATCATCCGCAAATAGGAGGCACTCAGAGGTCAAGACGACTTCCGGTAAATCGTTTATAAATATCACGAATAGCAATGGTCCCAAGGTACTACCCTGACTTACTCCTGACCTTGTAAAGTAGTCTTCAGAATCGTATCCATGTAACCGCACATATTGACGACGATTATTTAGGTAACAGGAAAAAAAGTTGAGGAGCTTTGGCGTGAATCCAATAATTGCCAACTTTTTCAATAGTATATCATTGTCCACCAAGTCGAAGGCTTTTTTAAAGTCGAAGTAAGCCGCATCGACCTGCTTACGCCTATCCATTTGCATGCAGACATAGTCTACATGCGCGACCAAGTTGGTAGTGGTGGAGCGAGCACTGCGAAATCCATGCTGACTGTTATGTAGTTGGTGACAGATTTGGCTATTAATGCGATCACTTAGAATTGCCTCAAAAATCTTAGCAAAAACGGATAGTACTGCATTAGGTCTAAAAGAAGACACATTCGTGTCTCCCTCTCCTTTAGGAACAGGAGTGACTCTGGACAACTTCCAGTTTTCGGGATATCTTGACTGATATAATGAAAGATTGTAGAGGTACAATAGAGGCCCTGCAAGAACTGATATACAATCCTTAGCTAAAAATACAGGAATGCCATCAGGTCCACCGGATGATAGAGGTTTGAGGCGCCTCACTGCCTTTCTTAAATCAATCTCATTAACTGCTACGATCGAAACGGAGGCTGCATCTCGATAATTATGTGCAGTTTTAGCAGCCATATCCGGGTTCAACACAGGTTTATCTGCATGGAATACGGATGCGAAATATCTAGCAAATGCGTCGGCTGCCGCTTGATCCTTCACCTCAGTATTTTCATATATGTATGTATCTATATACCTTCTACATTTTTTCTTATCCTTCACATATTTCCAAAATTGCACTGGGTCGTCAATTATATTTTTTTGTAGTACTGTCATATATCTTCGATATTCATATTCAATCATTTTTTTCACTTTGTCTCTATAATATACAAACATAGCCTTATTGAATTCTTTACCCTCTTTTTTAAATCTCTTGTGATGGAAGTGTTTGTTTTGTATATTTTTTATTATTTCTGCGTTGTACCATTTCGGATATTTGTATCGCCGACTATATGCTTTTTGTTTTTTAAAGGGTACAAACAGACTTATGCTATCATATATCTTATCGTAGAACAACTGAATAGCACTGTTAATATCGCTTATTGTTGACAAGTCGGACCAGTCTATTTCAAGCAATGTCTTATACAAGCCCTGAAAATCCGCCTTACGCCAGTTCCAATCTGGACTGGGTTCCGGGCGAAGTGTCACTTGCGGCGATGATATCCCGATGCATGGAAACGTTATAATTATATCAAGCATAGGATGGTACTGGTCAATATTTACCAGAGGATCTTCACCAAGGGATACCGCTATCTGATTGGGTTCAAAATTACCCAGCACGAGATCTAGCATACCACCGCGATTATTTAAAACGGTGTTATATTGCTTTAGCGAGCAAAAGGCACAAAAAAAATCAAAGTTAGTTCTTACATTGGTACTGCAAGAGTTTAAATTAAAGTCACCTAGGATTAGAACATTCATGTCAGAGTAAGTACAAATCACATTTTCTATACATGTCAAGACATTCAAATATTGCTCATCCTTATAATTAGGAGGCAGATACACGACACAACATAACATTTTTACATTTTTATATGTTAAAATAGTGAATATTAATTCTTTGTCATCAGTCATACTAACAATGTCCGTAACTATTTTTACATTATAATAATCACGAAACGCGAGCAGAACACCTCCCCATCCACAGTCACCTGCTCTATCTTTACGTACCACATGAAAGCCCGGAGGGAAAAGTTCACTGTTTGAGACGGAGCTCGTAAGAAAGGTCTCTGTTAATGCTATTATATCATATTCACTTTGCGTAACATTATTAAGGAAGGTATTAGTCTTTGTCCTTAGGCCACGAACATTTTGATAGCACATTTTCATTTCATGGAATCGCGGTCGATACTTGATAGTCTTTAGCGCGAAAGTTCTGTCGCCATGGCTTAACACATATGTCTTTTGCCCAGTTATCGGATGACATTATAGTATCGGCATGTTTCAATGGGACTCCAAGCTTAAACGAAGCGTATTGCCCACGAGATTTCAGCTTTTCAACCGTGCACTCATCACTGCCACATATTGAGTTAAGATGTTCACGTACTTGCTCAACTGTGGTGCCTTCCCTCACGTAATATAGGTGCAAGTATTTTCGCCTCTCAGCAGCATGCAACATCGTAGAGCCAGGCGCAGCGGTACCTCTGAGTACCCCGGGCAGTGAAGATCGTGACCGCTTGCGCTTTACTTCTTCCCAGTTTCCTTTGTCAGTGTCTTCACAGTCAAGGCTATTCAAGGTAGAGACCGATGCGGAAGATTCTGTCTGTATGACCTTATGAGCACTGAGGACAGGAGCCACTGATGAGACTTTAGTTGTACTGGGGATAGAAACCGCAGATGGGTCTGTATCAACCCCGAGAGACTTGGTGTTTGGTTTCCGTTTACGAGCCTTATTTATTAAAGTTGATTTATTTTCAGGAGTTGGACGTATTTGTATGTGATCCCTATCTACTCTACGGCTATACACAGGTGTTTCTGTACCTATATAAGTTTTGTAAACATGAGATGGATGTCTATCCATCTCATGTTCACAGAACTAGACTTTTTTAGTAGTCAGAACAAGCAAATTATGTGCAAATTATGTAACAGAATTTAAAATCTTTAAATATTCGTAACACGTTCTGTACCTTTCTACATCTGGCAGCATGAGTGATGATCAAAAACACGCTCGGATAACTCGGATTTCTTAATCTGTCATAAGCCGGTTTAATGTTTCAAATCCACAGACAGTGCTCAGACGGAATTAAGAGCTTACCGCTTTTAAAGGTGGTATGAGTCTACTCGTTTCACTATTCATATTTAGTAATCCCGTTTGAAATAATACAATTAATCTGCTGTTATGGCAGATATAATAAAAAAACCATTGTATCTTGCCGCTAGTAGGCCGCTACAGCTCAAGATCCTCATGAACGGATGACTATTAGTTTAAGTGGTCGTCACGCCACTGCTAGTGCGCCGAGTGCTATAAGTTCGATCCACACATGAACCAATAAATTGTGTGATCCACAAATAGTTGTTCCGACTCCTTGTTTGATTTTTTGTGTCTGTTGTTTCAATGATTGTAAAGTCCCACATGACACCAAGGACAAAAGCACAAGACTTATCGCATCGACTTTATTTTTGTTGTTTTAAAATAAATAAACTAAATTACTTTTTTAAAGTAATCGCGAGTCGGAGCTATTCATATTTTACGTATTTTTAAAACAACTTAAGCTCATGACTATATTGAAAACGTTATTTATCGTAAGCCTCTTACCTCAACAAATATTGTATAAGGCAAATATGTATAAGATACTTGTATTATTGTATAAAACTTGGTGTGGGTATATCTATAGGTATATTACTAGATTTGGCTCGCGACTTCGTTCGCTCGGTAACAGTACGTTTTTCTGGTAGCCTATGTTCTTTTTTGTTACCCTAACAACGTATATGCAAAATTTCATGACGATTGGTAGTAGTAGTAGTAGTTAACACGTGAAAGCATTAGCGTACGTGAAAGTTTACACACGTATATTGCACACAGATTTGAAAAATTGTGGCGCGTATAGCGTTCCGTTTGTAGCAAAATTAAATATTTACTATGATAATAGGCCAGTGCGTTTGATGTTGTCAATACGGACGAATTTATTTTAAACTAGATTTGCTTGCTGCTTCACTAGCGTTAATGTAGATTTTGTCAATTAATTTCTATCTTCCGGAAACAGAACTAGTTCTGTAATAAAAAAAATATGTAATAATAGAACACTAGTATTTTCTGGGGGATAGGTTCTATTCTGTACCCCTGACAATGTGGATGCGAAATTTCATGATGATCGGTTGAGTAGTAAAGTCGTGAAAGCGTAACAATCAAACACACATTCATATTTATAATAATACTTTCAAAAAAATCAAAATAAATTTATTCAAATTAGGTTACAAGGTAACACTTATGAATGTCAAAGTTACACGTAAATTTTTTCCTGTGAATTTACATTTACTGCCACGTTCAGCAAAGCTAGGGTGTGTAGGGCTCATGAGAAGAACGGGCAAGAAACTCATAGCCACTCTTTTTAATCGCTAAGTGTACAATAATATTTCATTTACAAATCATAACTGTAAGGTGCTGCAACCATTTCTCCATGAACTACTACTCAACATACTCAAGCATTTGATAAAAATTGATGGTAGCCTCTAAAGCAGCAGTATGGTAAATAGGAGCATCCACTTACATGTACATAAATAATCAAGACAAGATTTTGCCCGCGGCTTCACTTGCGTTATTTTCTATTAATTAATAAATTAATTTTTATTCCTCGAGAACAGTGCTTTTGTTCTGAATAAAAGGTACACTATGTCCTTATCAGTACCCAAACAAACTCACATTCACATTTACCTATAATATTAGTTAGGATTAGGATTTTATTGTAGCGTATTTGAATAATGACTAGTACTCTTGTTAATCCCTCCATCTAAGCTAACATGCTTGTGTTGGATGTGTGGTCGCGTCGGTAGTGGAAAAGGTGGCTGAAGCTTTTCAGCTAAACTCTGTGTGTCTGTGCTACTCTGTGTTCTCTTGCTGTCATTTCTAATTACTGTGAATACTATACTTGGATATAATTGTTAAATATATTCTGTACATATGATGTATTTGATAAATTAAGAACAAAATTCAATGGCCGTTGTCCTACAAAAATACTTTCTTTTTAAAACACAATATGAAAGGCTAAAACGGTGTTATTAAACTTAAATATAATATGTATGTAAATAATATTTTTTTACAAATTATATTTTTTTATATTTTGATGTATATATGTCTGTTGTATATAATCTTTTATGATTATATAACTTTGCTTTGTTTAACGCTAACTGTAGGATAACTAGTAGAGAATATAAGTGTTTTGATTTAACTGTTAGCTTATATTGTTTAATTAATAAATAAATCGGGAAAATGTACTACTCTAACGTAAACAAGCGAGTGAGTTTTAATCTATGACGATGGATATAAGTTTCTTGTAACAATCGGGTAATACAAATTTGAATTATTCAAGTAAAATTTTAAGCCATCAATATATTTGAATCTAAGATAAATATTCGAATATGATTCGAATTATAATCAATGACAATAAATTGATTAACATTCGGATACCGATCATCAATGTTCGAGTATTTGAATTTTGTTTCGCGTAACAATTTCAAATTGCTTGTTTCTTGGCTCTCTGGTAAGTGAACAAAATTAATACTATTGAGTAAAAAACAAGTGTGCTTCATGCGCTGAGAACATAATATAGTCAGTGCTATTAAAGACAAAAGCTCCATTATTTGAAAGTAACGTAACGATATTAAATTTATGCACCATTTTATAAACTTTATCTCTCACTATACTCCTTCTATGTATCGCAAGATTTTTACGAGGGTTTTCGAGGGTTATTTAAGAGTGAACTGTGGAGCAAGTTCTTTTTGTCTGAAGACATCTAATATATGTAAACAATATGGCTGCAGATAAACACACTCAAGGCCTTGTTGTTCTTTAATGTAGTGCAATTCCCTCAAATTGAAGTTCCCAGCGCTCTTTCTCCTGTGAATATTATGTGTTGTGAAAATTAAACTCGTTACTATTTAGACTTTAAAGTGGTTCTGTTCCATCCAATTGCCAGTTTGCGTAGTAAAATTTGAAGTAGCGTAATTTTCCGTGTGTTTCTGTCTTAATTTTCATATACGCCTTTGGTGAACGTTTATTTCAGTATTTTAAATGGTAAACATTTTTAAATGTTCTCTTTTACCAGTAACAATTCCTTTACGTATTTGGCAGCGGTGATGCGTGGCCTAACATGTCTATTCAATTACAAATTGTTAAAACTACTAGATCATAAACTGTTTATGAACTATATGGGGAAAGAAATTATAATACAAGTGAACAATCCCATCAGTATGACTAAAATATTAATGAGATTATATTACACTTATCCTAAGAAGTTCACTTGCCGCCAGAACAACGCGCATTTCTTTGGACTTAAATTCAGGTTAGCTACTCAAATTTTCGAGAGCACGCGTTCCAGGTTGCCAAGGTGATCCTCAAAGGTGCGTCTTTCTATGATAATATCGTACAAGTAGACCAGGCAGGCGTCTCCAATCAATCCAGTAAGTACCCGTTTCATCAATCTCTCAAAAGTGGCAGTGGCATTACATAATCCAAAGGGCATGACATTGAATTGCCACAATCCTTAGCCTGTGGAGAATGCTGTCTTCTTCTTATCTTGAGGGTGTATCTCGACCTGCCAGTAGCCAATTTTCAGGTCTAGAGTGAAAATCACTTCATCCCCGTTAGCGTATCCTGAGTATCGTCAATCCTTGACAACGGTCTTTCTTTGTGATGTCATTAAACCGACGATAGTCCACATAAAAGCGCATGCTGCCCTCCTTCTTTTTTACCATAGCCACTGGTGAACACCTTCTTTCACCATACCCTCGATCATAGCGTCAACTTCATGTTTCCGTGCCACTGGTCTTGGTCGCTGGCGGATCGGTACCTTATTGCCTGTGTTTATTTTGTGTTGACCTAGGGCAGTCTTGCCTATGTCAGCATCACTTGTCGAGAAGATGTCGACAAACCGGCTTAACATCGTCTCAGCCATGTTATTTTCTTCTCTCGACAGGTTTTTTCGGCAGTCCTTCAAGAGAGAAGATACGTCGTACCTTGCCCCTTGAACTTTAGCGTTGGTAGGCTGTTCACGGCACCTACGCATCCAAACTGCTCCTTCACAGGTGCTCAATATCATGCTCTTTTTGAGTCCCAGCTCTTTGTCGCTTGGGTTCAGTGCATGTACCGATGTAGCGTTGGTATCCCTCACCAGAGTGCGTGCAATCCTTCATGAAACATCGTTGTCTAACACTTCTATAATTACACATCGATTTACCTGATCAGAATTCCTTGGTAGGCAAACCGAAATGATTGTTTCCGACCTCGGACGAAGTACTGCTTTCTCTAGGCAGCACACTTTTCCCGATGATGCACCCTCCATGAATACTTCTTCTGAGCCACACTTCAATACTCCTTGACTAACGTCGATTTCACAGTGATGCTTCCGCAATAAGTCTAAAGCCAGGATACAGTCATCCACTATGTCAGCTACAATGACGTTGTGGCGGTAAACTGTATTACCTAATTTCGTGTCCACCTCCTTCTCACCTCGGACGGTTATGTGCTGACCGGTAGCTGTTCTAAGATGTACACATGGTTCCCGTAGTCGTCCCCAAGAAACCGTCTTGCTAGTCGGAAACTGTCGACTATTCGAGAAGCTCCAGTGTCCAATGTCAACTTGCACGCACGGCGTTCTGTTAATTTCGCCTTCGATAGTTAGACTGTTTCCGTCATACGATTGTGACATCGAGATCGTTGGGGCTCTCCTATCACCAGCCAGCACCCGCTCCGTAGTCCTGGCGTCAACTCATTTCCCTGCTGTTGTTGCCCGGCAGGCACATCAGGTGTTCCTCCTACCGGCGACTGGTTTCTGCTGCGTGGACTCGCTTCGCTTCGGGCAGCTCAACCTGATGTGGCCTCTTTCGCCGCAGCTATAGCACCGGGGTGAAGTTGACACTTCCCTGACACGGTGAGCGCGATCGTCCCGTCACACTGCTTCCACCTCCAGATCGTGGCCTAGGGTGTCCTTCAGGTTTTTGAAATGTTCGAGTCTCACTACGGCCCTAACCTTCAGGTCTTGGATCGAGTCGGTGAAAGCTTGAACGATGTTCCCATCGATGAGCGCAGGTGAGGACTGATACGCCTTTCGAACCAGCTTCTCCACCTCCAGGGCCCACTGCTGCAAAGTTTCACCAACACGTTGCGATCGGTCTTCAGCTGGGCGCGAAACACGTGTTTCAGGTGTGCATCGCCATATCTCGCTTCCAATACCTCCAACAGCTTCTCGTACGACTGACTTCTTGACTATGCGCCTCTAACAGAGTCAAGGCCTGGTCGCAAAGCCCCAAGGTGAGAGCAGTCAGAGCCTGTTCTTGCGTCCACCCATTTGATTTCATGAGGGCCTCGAACTGGATCATTTAGGCTGACCATGACGATGAGCCGTCAAATGGTAGGATTTTAAAGCCTCGTGGTGAGGGCGCCATAACCACCGGTGTCACGATTATATCACCAACCTTGCCTTGCCCACGTATCGTTTTCACCACATCAGCGATGCGACTTTCGTTGCGTTGGACTTGCTCTTTCACTTCCTTCATCTCCTTGCCAACCGTTGTGCTGAGGTCTTTTAACATCATCAGCTGCTCCTCCTGGCGGCGCATACCCTCTTCCTTACCGCGTTGCAGCTGTTTCTCAAGGCGGCGTGCCTGCTCCTGCTGGCGGCGTGCCTGCTCTTTCTGGTGGCTTGCCTGCTCCTGCATAAACACCATCAGGGTCGCGAGATCGGATTCACTGGCGAGTGAGCTGCACTAGATGGTTCCGCTGCTCCACCTGACGTTGGCGAGGGGGCATCTCCAAAGCGCCTCTGGTCCACATCTTGCTGGCACTGTTTCCTGGTCCGCACTTCTTCCACTTCCTCCTGCGTTAGTACTGGCATATTCTTATCCCACTTCTGACACCAATTTGTTACGTGCTAGGTTCGAGGGATAAGAATGTAAAACAATATTACCGACTAAAACGTTTTTTTCTAGCACATATTTAAATTTAAAACACAACAGACACTATACTACACTTTTCAACTGTAACTGCTTCAAACTCCGTAGTGTTTTTGCTTCCGTTCACTTCGAAGAATACTTGACCGCTTACGATTGTAAACTGACTCAGCGAGCGCTGGCCTTCCCCTTTTATACGTGGCTAAAGCGTTTCCGGAGTTTTCTAGAAATGTCATACACGGTACGTAACAGTACGAAGATTCGAGAATGTGCCAGCCGTTCTCTCTACTGTTCTCGTACCGACGAAGTAGTTCCGTAAGACGTAAATAGATGGCGCTGTAGACAGAACTGCCGAATCTGCCCCAAAATACCGACAATGACTGGGTGTAATACTTTTTTATCCAGGAGTACAATAAGCTATACATAAGCATACACGTGGATAAAACGGCGAGGGAACGCGAGTCTCATATATAGACATTGTCTTGCTACTGTTTTATATTAATGTAGATATATAGATATTCGCCGAGCATAGAGGAACAACATAAGCATTATATTTGTATCGCCTGTGCAGTTGCCACTAACAACAGATGTCAGAATATGACAGCAAATATAACAATATTTACTAGGAAGCTAGCTTGTACTGTGTTCTACCCACACATTACACCAACACAGCAAATCTGACGTCCTCATTGCACGGACAAATTTCGTTCTAATGCCAACCACATTCGCCACGCATGACGGGAGGATGTAATCATTAATCTGATTTTCAGTGTATGTTTGTTCATGTGCTTAATCTAGGACGCACTTTATGGGTACTGAACAAGACTATATGTATTTAATCATACAATGGTAAAGGCAATTATTTAGTACCGGTATGAGTAACCCATTTAGGAAGTAACTAGTATAGTGCGGTCGCGGAACAGAATAAATTTCGGATAATGATGTTGGTGCCTACTGCCAATAGAAAAGGTTAACAATATGCGTTCACGATTGTGCTCATTTTTTGTTCGCGAAACGGAAAGGTAATTGTACGCAAATGACAGGGCCAAATATCGATAGGCCATTGTTTTTTTTTTTTCATACAATCTGCGTAAAGGTAATACAGTTACTATGCTTCATCATATAAGTAAGAAAGCCAAAGGCTCACATGTCTATATCGCTCATATCTTTTCGTTCATCCCATTTTTAATGCCATTTCCTTAGGGTAGTCGATGATTGTACCGTCAGCGATATAAGTCGATAAACATTTCTAAGATTTTGAATTGCTTTAATAGCAATTCTTTTTAGTTTATAGCAGTAACAGGATAGCTATTTTAATCACAATACATCACAACGTAATGTAATGTTTTCATTCATAAAATCTTGTCACAAATTTGTTTAATGTTCAGCTACGTATGACGCTGACTGTATTATCTATTATTGCATGTCATCATAGGCTTCAGTATCCACATATCATCAAACGCGCTGTATGATTCCTTACGACATTTATTATCTAAACAAACGGTGTATATTGCTACTTTTCTATTAGTATATTAGGAATAGAAAACAACGTAAGATCCTTTATAGCAAGTTTTACTAATTCTTTTGTATGGTGCTGAAACATGGTGCATCAAAAGTCGCGACAGCAATAAGATTGATGCTTTTGAGATGTGGTGTTGGCGGAGACTACTTCAGATACCATGGACCGCCATGAGGACAAATGAATCTATTTTACAAGAGCTCAACATCACAAAGCGGCTTACAACCATCTGCGAAGAGCGGGCCCTCAGTTTCTTTGGACAAATCATGCGGTCACCCAAGCATTGTCTAGAGAAACTCTTAATATTGGGTCAAATTAACGGAAAACGCGCCAAAGGTAGAACACTAAAAAGATGGTCGAACGTTATAAAAAAAGCAGTCCACGCAGCTCTCAACCGCTCTCATTGGAGAGATATCATTTGTGGTCACGATCCTCAGAATTGAGGGAACGAGGAAGAAAAATTTTACCCGCCTACGGCTAAACCAAAAGGAAGGGTAATGATTTTGGCAGTCTGGGTATGTATATTTGTATGTTCCATCATAGCGCCTAAACTACTGAACCGAATTTGATGAATGAGGTGTCAATAAATTCATAATAATGGCCCGGGTGACATAGACTATAATTATAAATTTTAAATTCATACTTTTTAGACCCCTTTTTAAGTAGTCGGGTTATAGTTTCCAAACTTTTATCTTATAGTCGTAGTACACATATTATAGATCTCAGTAAGAAGAAATAACAGTCAACAAAATTAAATCTACACATACGATAGACTCATTTCTATATATTTATGAAATAGTAAGCTGAATAATATATTACACCTACATTTCACTTGTCATGTTTTAGTTTGCTGGCATGGCTACCAAATTGCTGCCACTAAGAATAACTTTTTGCTCAATCTGGGATTCGATCTAAGAATCTTACGATCGCACGCAAATATATGTCATGAGAACAAATCGGTTGTTTAAAGATCATAAGCTGGTTTGAAAATAATCAATGTTAGTTAAAGATCGATGATGACATATGTCACCAAAGCTCTCCTACCCAATGGTAGGAGAGCTTTGGTGATCTGCACAAAGAAAACATAATATCATTATTTAGTTGAACGATACGTTCCAAGCTATATGTATATCTCAACATAAAGCAAAGAATATTAACTTTCAACACATTTATCCATTATTTTCTGCAACATTTATTAAATATTAGTATGCCTAAATGTCTCATTACACAAATACATTCGCCCTTCTAAAATACAATTTAAACGTAACTAACAACAGGTGCATTTAAAACTTTATATTAGAAATTCAACGTTTATTTAGTGACAGACGTTTAGCAAAATGAAACTAAAATATAAATAGAATATTCTATTAACTTCACGTTTATGTAAATAGAGACATTGTTTTGCGAAAACAGTAATACTGACAAACTCACTCATTCTGAAAAGGGTCCCCAAAGAGAAAAACTATTTTATTGTCACACGCAAAGTTGAAAACTAAATTCTAAAACTACACAGAACGAATAAAATTCGTATAATTAATTCTAAAATGTTATTTAAAGAAGATAGAAACGTCATTGCCCATTATATATCTCATTTAAAAGTAAACTTTAAAAAAAATACAGGTATGTTTTTGCCATGGAGTTAATCGGGACCTTTATATTTATTTTTATTTCCGTTAATGGTAAGTAACCTAAATTATAATTATAATCCCCACAATTAAAGATTTAAGCAGCTGAGCGGACGGCAATAAGTTAACCCTTAATTTGGACATATAAACATAGCTGGCAAAATGTGTGTAATGCCTTTACACGCATTAAATCTATAACTACAGTAACGTATAACTAAATAAAATTATTATATACATATACTAGCTGACCCGCGCAACTTCGTCTGCTTCATATAAGATAAGAGAATTTACTCCGTATTTGCAACATTTTTAAAAACTGCTCCACTCCAATTGATTGTAGCGTGATGTTATATAGCCTATAGCCTTCCTCGATAAATGAGCTATCCAACACTAAAAGAATTTTTCAATTCGAACAGTAGTTCCTGAGATTAGTCCTTACAAGCAAACAATCAAAAATACAAACTTTACCTCTTTATAATATTAGTATAGATATATACACCCAAACATACATATACACATACATAGATTCACGCCTGTTTCCCAGAGGAGTGGGCAGAGACTATGGATTTCCATTTGCTACTATCCTGACATACTGCCCTGGCTTCATTCACTTTCATCACATTCCTCACGTAACACTTGGAAATTAAACTAATTAAAACTGATTTTACCGCTGTTTGTTTTATTTAACAACTTTAGGAAGTATTTATATTTACATCGAAAGATAAGGCAAAGTGGTTAAGTTAACTACTACTAGACTACAGATCGCCGTTAGGTTTACTACACTAAAGATCCCATAAAAGCGCATAAAGCATTCGAATTTGGATTTCTTTGTTATAAATGGTTCCTTTATAATTTGAGTATTCTGCACCCCACCTGTATTACAGCTTTAGCTTTGCCAAATCATACATTCCGCAGAATATTCTGCATATGAAGATATGCGGAATGTTCTTTTTGTTTTATATGAAAATATCTTGGTACTAATATTGTCTTGGTTAGTACCAAGACCACGTAGTGTGGTGGTATTGTTCTATATAATTGCGGTACTGCAATTATTGATAGACAGAACATGAAAATGACTTTGCTTATATGGGTGATATTGCTTTGCATTAAGTCTACATGACACTCAATCAAGCTGTCGTACGCCATTCATTACGCAGTTCCGTTGAATTGACAGCTCACGTTACGATCCGGCTATTATACGTAATCCGCTCGTTTGTCAATTAGATTTGACATCAAACAGGTGCGGCCTGACAAGGGTCCAGTTTTGCTTCATAAACCTAAGCGGACAATGATTGTGTAATGTAATATGAAATTATATATTTTGATTGTCTATTTTTGTTTTTGATTTGTTCGCTAATCGAGATGAAAGTGTCAACAGTAAGGCAGAGGTTTTCCTATGAGTTTTCATGGCTTTTAATGCACCTTAACATGTATGTTTACCTTTCTGCCTGTACATACGTAAATAGCCCTACGCTCGTATTCTCGAAGGGGTAGGCATAGGTACACCTAAAAAAGGTAGATAGCTCGGCTGTTACTCTAGTTCACCCACATTAAGCTTACAAATTTGTTAGATCTATCGTAACAAGGAGCAAGCCTAGTGCCTTCTACCGACTACAGCACCCGACTCTGTGCAGTTACGACAAATTTCTTGTCCGAAAAATCCAATAACACTTTAACTAGCATTGGTTGAAATATACGTACATCAAAATATACCGACGATCAAAACCGCATTGGTAATCAAAGATTTAAAACTCGTAAATCGTGGTATACCTACTGGTGGTTTTAGGTCAGATTTTTGAGGTAAATAAAATATGTAGTTTCTGTGGTTATGTATACATTAATTATCGAAGGGATTCTTCTTCCATAAAATTTGTTCACTTTAGGTTAGACGATGCATGTATAAATTTGCCGACACAACTAATATTTACTACAGCTCGCATATTTTTACTTTAGCAGTCCTTTGTTAAGATAAAAGGCAACTAACAAGCTGCTTGATTATATGAATCTTAGACGGTAATAGGTAATATATGGATACCGCATTTCCCTAAGGATATGACCGGGAAACAAATTTATGTTATTTTTTAACCTACCCTACTTTGTTATTTATTTAGGAATTATCTCATACATAATATTCAGGGTAATGTTAGACGTTGATAGTTCCGTGGCCTATTTTGGGTCACGGGATAGAATCCTTCATTAATTCATGCAAAAATTGCTTGTATATAATTTTTGTTGTACAAAAAATATCACTTATAGTTTGTCAAACAACAGCACAGCTCGCACAGTAAGCGAATTTCGTAGCTTATGATCGCTTGCAATACTTAATTTAAATTTATGTTGGCAGTGATATCTGGAGACACCACTGCTAACACTTTCAAAATGGAATTAAAGGTAGAGCGAATGGAAGGGAACGGGAGATAACATTTTTTTTGTTATTGTTCTGGTTACTATAGCATATACCTATGTATATCAATACATAGGTATATGTTATGTTATGTAGCCAAATACTTTGATCAATCAGTTGTATCTCCATTGTTAAATCTCAGGAAGAGATTTCTGACATTCAACCTGGCTTCGCTATGGGTATAATAATTGTATAATTTCTTTGTCCATTTTGCTAGGGTTGTCATACTGTAAATTTCTTGTATTTTTGGTTTATTTTACATAAATCTAAGAATATATATAATCTACGTAAATGGGTAATGGGTATTGATTTTATATCACACCCGAACCGATAAAGCACGCAATCATAATATTATTCAACTATTATTCAACGTGCGTCCCGATTTGCTGAAGTTACGAAGCGGTCACACATATATGGTGGAAATATAAAATACATGTAGTATACAACTTATGAAAAGGTGTATATAATAATATAAGTAAAAAGTTAAAATATAATTTTAATGTTATAATATACGAATCGTGTCAAGCGAATTCGTTATTATTCAAACGAACAAGGAAAAATCAGGCTATGATTTGATTTCTTTTTAATTGTTAGTATAAGTTTATAGCTATGTAGAATTTTTAATAGCTTCCTGTTACATGCGTATTTATATCAAATACTTTTTAGTACAAACGTTGACGTTGTTAATGTAAATGCTATGCAGCTTTATGCAATAGCTACGTGTCGCTACAATAGTCTGCTATGTGCTACGGAGTAAAAACGCATGTCATGCAAATTCTTTCAGTCTTGTCATAAAATGTCGACTGAAGATAAAATCGGGGTTAGCGTTACAACTTTTGGGTCTTACCACTTAAAGTTTTAAATATTATTTATGAGATTATAAACTCTTTAGATTACTTTAGCTATTGTGATCCAGTACAAAAAACGTATAATGAACCAATATTTGCTTGAATTAATAACACAAGCGTGTAATTTGTGGCGAAAATATATTTTGTATCAAAAAGGAACGTTCTCTTGGACAGTTTTTTCTACGGACTCATGAATAAACTATAAGGTCACGGGCGTCAGGCGCTATCTAATGTTTTTTTATGTGTCCTAAAATTAACATCATATTGCGTTTATTGCTTAACGATATGTTGAATACTAATAAGTAGGGTTCGTAAAAATAGCACAAAAGGTAGGCAGAGTTATTACCCGTTACAAAGTGAGGGGAACAGTGGATACCACATTTTGCTATAAATGGACTTAGGGCCCACGTATTAAAGGATGAACCTAATGCCTTCTACCGGGCAGAGTTATAGAGTCCGTGCTGAAGTAATATTTGGTTTTTAGGTCAAAAAATTCTTAGTTTCTTGACCAAAAAACCAAATAATACTTTTCAAGACTCAGTAATGTAATCCGAGACCTCATGCACATTTAATATCGTTGCGCCACCGGTGCAGCAAGAAGAGCACCATCTTAAGACCCGAAATAGTATTTTAGTAGAGTGAAAGCAAAACTAAGACTAACTTTTAAGTACCATCGCGTAAAACAGTTGTTTTCACAGTAAACAGATAAATTCATTGTTTTGTATACGGCTCCATACAAAGATTTGATAAGGAGATGATCAATTACCAATTAGTCTAATGATCACTACTGCTGCACGCATCGTGTTCGTTTTGCTGTAGTTCTGCGCCTCCGATCCAAAACAAAAGTGAGCGATGTCGGTATTGTTTGATATTGAGGCTAAGAAATGTATTAAATTATTAATTATTTCAGTCAACAATATAAGCTATCAGCGTTTTCAATTAATTTCCCAAAATTGTGGAAATAATGCTGGTTGGCGTAAACAAGACTTTTTATATTTTTTTATTATATTTAAAATCCTATAAGGGTTTGTTTTAGTTTATTAAATGATGCCTAAATGATTAGTTAAAGATATAAATCTCTTCCTATTTGATTTGTCACTACGAGTATATGGTTAAGAATTAATATTTTGCCGCGAATGACACACAGCTTTCTTGCTTGTCGATATTACATTCCGATAGGCTTTGTCTTGCAACGCTCCTGTGCATTATAAAAAAATAAAGTACTAGATTTTGTAAAATCATTGTCATTATCATGGTATGTACATACCTATAAATAAACTCCTTTGCAAAATAAAAGGGCGGCTTTCATTTTTATACATTATTGGTAATAATTTAATTCTAAAGAGGTTTTAATAGCCAAACTATGTAACTGGCACTTAATAAAGAGTGTGGGTATGAAAAAAAGTTAATATCAAATTAGAAACTTTCGTTTTTAAAAATAATGATCTCTTTTTCAGTTTGTGACTTTTAGACTTCGAAAAATCTCTTATACAACAGCTTTGTCCGTCCGTCTGTCTGTTATACAACTTTCAACTCAAGAACCGTAAGAGCTAGAGTATCGAGGTCAGCGCCATTCGACTCAGCATAGTCGATATACCTCCGAAATTACTATGACCTTTGACCTCTGACCTCAAGATCACGTGGAATTACGTACCTTTGCATATTACTTGAACCATTTTTTCGAACTCTAATATTTACGGCAATTCATTGCCGTTTCTCACTTGCTTATTTATTTTTCGCAGGATTGCGGTTAAAAAGTTATCAGGCAACTAAAACTAACTTCTCGTTATTTTTAGTAGACTAATTTATGTTTGTTGCATAATCCTGCCTTATGGTGACTTAAAACAGATATCTTTGTCTTTAGGTATGATAATGGCAGGAAAAAGCAATAAGAGCTAGTAAAATTATAGCGCTGCTGGAAGAGGGCTGTAGCTAATGTTAGGTCTCATAGCGGTTAAACGTGAGTCGTTCAACCGTCCAAAGAACCTGGACTTGATACCAAGAGATATGTTCCGTTCAAAGAAGGCAATATTTTAGGAGAAAACGTTGCACACAACCGCGAGATGACCGCTTTTTAGTGGCTCAGGCGTGGAGGAACCGTAAATGCAGTTATATAGACCTCAAAAGAAACCTTCAAGAGGTACGAGGAGCACAAGTTGCCCTATGGACTGTAAGGAGAAGGCCTTTATCGGCTGATATACGCAGTCGATGACCAGCGCGGGCCCCCAAGTTACTCCGTGAGCACCGGATTGCCCAATTGAGGTTCGTTAGAAATTGCTTATCTTGTACTCTAGGTAACTGGAGTAGCGTAATCTTCTCCGATGAAGCTCGAATTTGTATAAATGGTAAGGACCGATGTCAGCGAGTGTTACGAAGACAAAGGGAACGCTATGCCGACGTGTATTTTGAAGAAATCACCCTTTATGGTGCAAGGTCCGTTATGTTTTGGGCGGGCGTAACTTCCAGCTATCGTATCAAGATAGTATTAATTGAAAATGGCTCACTAAATGCGCAAATGTACATAACAGAAATCCATTATCAACATGCACAACCCGCACTGACTAATTGGTGAAGATGCCATTTACATGAACGATAATGCTTGGGCCCACCGTTCTAGCGACGTAGATGCTTATATGCAATAGTTAGGTATACGTCGTTTGGTTTGGCTAGCGTAGAGCCCCGACCTTTATCCCGTTGAGCAATTGGCATACATTAGCAAACATTTGGGACCTTCTAAAAAGGTGAGTACGATCTGTCCAACCAACTCCATAAAATATCAGGGAGCTTAAACATGTGATCTCGGCTGAGTGGGAACACATTCCATAGGACACCATCAAAAGCATGGTGGAAATCATGCCAAGATGATTACATGCCGTAATCGCTGCAAAGGGAGGTCATACTTGTTATTAATTTTTATTTTTTAATCTATTTTTTTATTAAAATACCATAAAAATACTCGTAGTCTTCATTTTATCATACCCATAAAAATATCAATTTTAACACAGCCCTCTGTTTACATTCTCTAAACCACCGATTCCAGGATTTACATGTTAATAACTATATTCCCATTGATAATAAGAAATTTCTAGTCATATTTGCTAATGACATACTAAAAATATTAATATTATTCATAGAAAAGCCAAAGGTACCCGTTTTTTTTTACAAAGGAGTGTATATGCACCTTCAAGCGCGGATTTTTTGCGCAACTTGAGGCAATTTTGTGAGTTGTATGATCGCTTTGCTCGACATGCCCATATTACATTGTATCGCTAGGTCGTGTACAAGAACCATCAGGTTTCTTTCGCAATGCAAGCGTATCCAACATGCATTGGAGGCAGAAAAATATGCTACATTTTAAATTCCTACCTTAACCTTCTCCATGATTAGATTAATACGTTAGAAAGAAAAAAAACGATGGGATTGTGAAAAAGAAACACAAGTGTCAAATGCTCACAATCGCATAAGCTGAACGGTTGTTAGATGAAACGTAAAACTGACAAACGGGAGGTATTCGCCGGGACGACTCGTCAGGGTGCCCCAACAATACCGACAAGTGGACTCGACGATGATTGACACATCGCGAGCGCAAGCGGTTATCACAAGCTTTTGAAATTGGAATGGATTTGTAAATGGAGAGTCACTGCCAAGAACTGTAATTGAATGGTTAATACAGTTAGTGACGGCACTGTGTCATAGTGTGGGATTAGGAAATTAGTGACGGCATGCACGTGCTTATCCTTCTATTATTACAATATAATTATATTATATAGGAAATAATCTCAAATTCAGGCATTTATAGATAAAGTAAAGAGTTTACAGTGATATTAGGTTTAGATTTTGTTTAGTAAAGCACAGACTTTTTATAGTCATGTACATATTAAATAGTTAATTATCGTTCGCTGTAACGGTTAAGGAAAACATCTGAGAAACCTGCATATCTGAGAGATTTCCATAATATTCTCAAAGATAGTTTACCAAAAGGCATAAATGAATTTCTTTTAGATGGCAGCAATGTATAAATAATGAGGGTAAATATTTCAATTAATTAAACACATTGTACATCTTAGAAAGAGTTTCAATTTTTCAGTACACGTCGGCAATTTCATACTTTAACCTCTATTATGCTTACGTACGCTACATCATTATTGCATTCTTGAAATGAATGTGTTCTGAAGGAGGTAGTCAAGGATAATATATCACATACATATTCAAAATCCCACGTTATAGAGGATTTATCGTCTGTTACGCAAGGTTAAATACTCAGTGGATAAAATATACCTTGTGGACGTAAAAGCTTATTATTGGTATCCTCCGGGTATGCTCGTATTTCCAAACTCCGTGCATCTGAAAATATCATAATAGAAATTTTTTATATAACTTGACCTGGCCTAGTAAAAAAATAAGAGCCTAATGATTGACTGCAAACGCTATTCCCACGTTACCAACGATGCATCGAATAATTGAAACTAAAACAGAAGCATACAAGCTCTAGTAATACTACTTTGTCTAGTCAGTTTTTCGTTCGACGAAATTTGTTAGAACTAATAATTGCTTATGCAAGTTAGCTCAGGCCCGCGGTCAATGAGCTGACTACGTTTAATATTAACTTTAATTAACAATGTGTAGAGGAACTCACTGTTTTATTAGTTTCACACAAAGTTTGTTCACTTGGGAAGTTGTGCCAGTTAAACGCATCTTGGATGCCATCACCGTGTTATACCTCGGGCTAGTGCTGGCTAAATTAGTCAATGGTCTGCCGCTAGATTAAATTATATGACACGTGAGTTACATACAAGCAAAGAGGGCAAGACTATTGTCGTGTAACTGACTTTGTACTGTTGCTGAGAATTTCTTTAAACACAAATGAAATAAGACTATGTTTCGCCTGGCAGGCGATTATTATTACTTAACATGACTTTCTGCACTCGTTTTTAAAGTTTTCATATATTAAAAAGTAGTAAAATTTTAATAGTAACATTTAATAAACGTAAGATATTATGCTGTTTTGACATGTTTGCAATATACAAGTTTGTATGTTATCAAATTATTATGTAATATTAAAAATTACATGTAGTTATTCTCTTTAACACGTAAATCTTAGTATACCAGAGACAATTAAAAAATCTATGGTATCTGGCCGCAGTAAGCCGGTAAGTACAGGGTGGCAAATTGAAAAGCAAAATCTTTTCAAGATGACAATGTTACAGCAGCGATAGCGATATGTGGGAGACCGTAGCACTGCTACAGAGCTGAAATTATAATAAGTCTTTTCGAAATAACAATCATAAAGTAGTGGTATTTGTATATGCGAGGAATATAATTGGCATAAGTATCGCGTTTAGAGTAAGCTTTTTGGTTAAAAATGTTACTTCTGGTGGCTAAAATAATTTTGCACGAAATCAAAATATAGGCAACTACTTTTTAGCAACAATAAATATAATTATTTAACATGAATTCAGTTTTAACACGACATGAACTGGTCTTTCTGAAACGGGGTATTAGCATGTAATCATTTAGTAATACAATAATACTAGACAAAAGTATTCACATTTCGGTTTGAAGACGTCATGTTGAAGTTTGTTGCCATCTTGGAAATTATTCACGATCACGACACGATGTAGGGAACTTGTTCCTGTATAACATGTTAGCTGTGGTCTGTTGGGTGATCTTCTCTTATTAGAAGTTAGATTAGTGTGGCAAGAACTGTTCTCTCCGGATCTGCTGCAACCTGCAATAGAAGTGATTTGAATTTGGTAGAACGGAGTGTGAATCTACTTCATGTAGGGAATGTATTAGTATATTCTCTTTATTTAGAGATTATGTGATCAAGCTGCCTCGTCGCTTCCCGAGCGTGGACTACGGTGGACCATTAGACGTTATAAAAAAATTGCGTGATTCAAATGTTTGTTAAAGTATAATTATAAAATACAAGGAATGGAAAGAACACCTAGATTCAGATCTGGGTCTTCTTTCCATTCCTTGTATTTTGTATATTTGCCGCTCTTATTTCAATTTGATTTGAAAGTCTCATCTTTAATTCTTTTTCCTAAGATACAAGGGTTAGTGAAAGTCATGCCAAGCGATCATGGGCCACAATTACTGCTTAGCTCTTGGTGAAACGACGTTTACCGTCTTGGTTGTATAAAGAAAAATAAAGCGTTTAATAAATTTATGTTACCTTGGTAACCTGTGACACAGCAATCGCATACATTACCGCTGCACAACCACGCAGTCTAAAAAATATGTCCATATACGCACCGCTACTGCGATTCATACGTCATATCTTTGACGTCATATAACATATACTCGTAACTTTGGATATACTTAAAATCTAAAACTTGGTAAAAAGAATTTCCAATTTTGTACAGTTTAGATGAAGTTTATCATAATATACGAAAATATTCTATGACAAGAATATATAAAATTTCGAACAAGTTAAATGAGGCAGTTAAGTGTGTCAGTTATACAAGACATTTTATAAAGTTTTTTTAACTTAGTTAAGATAACTCTACAAAATGTCTACGAAATTACAAACAAATTTTTCCTTACAACTTCGAACATTGATCGATTCAATCGAGTGAAAAGCGATTGAATTTTGTTAAAGTGATGTAATTATTCGTATTGAGCTAAAGTAGTCTATTTTATTTATCTTTCAAGATAGATGGTGCGTTATTATATTCTTAGTGTTTGTTAAAAGAAACTTTTGCGAAACGCGAGGGTGGTATTACTCGTTTTATTTGAAAGTTATTTTAATAACTAAAATTTTTGGGTTTACCCCTATGGTATAATGGAGATTGTACTCAACCTGTCAATTGTTTGATTGCCAGACATAATAGAAAACCTATTGTATTTGGCCGCCGTTGCGCCGCTGCGACACAATAGGTAAAATACTTATAACGTAGTAAATATTTATTGACACATAAAGGAAATTAAGCAACCTATTGGTTGCTATATAGATATTTTTCTTTTTCATCTATCACATATATTTACAAAAAAAAGATAACACTACTGACAATAGTCAGTCGCGTTATTTTGTCTTGCAAATATAGCGTTGATATATACATACATAGAATTATACATAGCCAGAATAGGTAGGCAGAGGTGAATAGCACTCAGAATTCGTCAACTACAATTTGAGGTCCCATGTAAAAGAAGGCCAAAGTATTACCGTCTCCTGGCTCCAGTTTCAGACTCCATGACACTATTGAGAAGTTCTCGATAGTAAAACCAAACACTAACATATACACTGTTAGGATATTAAATCCGAGACCTTTCATGTTTTCTGTGCACAGGGCATCTTTGTGTGTGTTCCCAAACGGCCTGGATTTACGGAAAGTAATAATAGTCCGCATTATACAGAAGCTTCTGGAATAAAAACAGTGGAATATATACAGTTATGTATTCGAAACGGGTTTGGATGTGCTTACAATTCACTGATGTAGGGGTTTAGTAAATGGAGCAGATAAGTGATACAAATACTTCAGCTTCGGTACAGCGTGGCAGGTATTGCAAGATTCGCCTATTAAAGGTATGTTGTCCATCGACTACAGTTGCAATTACTCGACAAAGGCACCGTGCAATATTAAATAAATCGATGTGCTACTATTTCTAAATACTTATTGTTTATGGGATTCTTACTATCTGCACTTCGACCACTGTAATAACTGTGTAGCCAGATTGAAGAAGCCAGATAGAAGTGAAAACTATGGGAAACACTAAAGTTTGACGACATGAAGCACCGGGCAAAATTAAGCAGTCTTGAAATTCGCAACGTAGTCAATCAGTAGGAAATCAGTAGTTTATACTTTGACTAAAATAAATTAAATATATTTATGAAAAACGGTTATTAACGCGGTCGTGCTGAGTATTTACGTATATTTTTGGAACGCTTGACCTATCACATAAATTTAACGCGATAGTAAGAAGCTATTGTATCCATATAACTCATATAGTATACACACATTAATTTAGTTAGAAAACTTTTGGTCTTATTACCTTATATCCGAAGGGGCAAAAATAATTGTATTACACACATTTTGCCAACTATGGTAAGAAGGTTTGTTGTTTTAAGTATTTTTCACATCTTGAATCGTAATTTCGTATATTATTAATATGTACGTAAGCCATTTCTAAATATACATACATATGTACAGTAACCAAATACGACAAATTGATTATGTGAGGAATTAAGGTCACATGACAATGTAATAATATTAAAAGTAGTGATATTGATGACAACTGTGCATTCAGCAGAGCCACAATTAGGACTTTAATACAACATGTCGTACTCAAAACTAATATTCATATGACTTAAGTAGAATTTTATTAGTTGCTGCAAAGATAAAAGAACAATTCAATCGATATTTTAGCGGCTCACTGCTGATAAAATATCTGGATTGTTATAAATTATTTTACGTGTAATTTGCCACCTCTAAGAATTTATTGTTCTTCGTACGGGAGTCGGTGGATTGCTTCGGAGGTTGCGGCAAGATGTTATTGCATCGGATCGGTTGCCCTCTCGCTCCCGGCCGTAGTTCAGTCTATGGTCCGGAGTGAGAAGTCGTGGAACGCCGTCGCCTCCTTCTGTGAGGAAGTAATTTCCATCAAGGAGGCGGCGGAGCGGGAGAGGGAGCGTTTAAACCCTCTCCCCAACCGCAGAGCCGGGCGCCGGAGGGCGCGAGATGACCTCCAGCCACCCTGAGGTTTGACCTGGGGGTGGCGGGCTTTGTGGGCCTGCCCGCCATCCGTTCAGCACCAGGTCCGAGAGGCGGCGTGCGTGTTCCCACGCGCGCCTCTGTGTCGAGTCCGTCTCCCCTTTAGGGGGGAGACAGTAGGGCTTTTATTGAGCAGTGCCTATATTGGGTAGGTCTTATTGAGTAGTGGCCTGCCGTTTCATACGGCGGGCCGTAACCTCGGCGGGGTCGCGACCGCATGCGAAAGCGATTCGCGCGGCCCCGTCGATAGTGGTAGGTTGGTTCGTTTATGGGTTACATTAAAGATAAAATGAAATCGATAATTATTACACAGCTAACCGCCTGAAAATACCAATTCGCAAAATTCTTCAATAAAAGCTTAACGTCACTGATTTGGTCCGAGGCGCCTAAGGCAGGGAATAAGTTTCAGGCTTAAGATAAATTCCTTAGCTGCAGCTAGTGCAAATACTAGACGTTAGATCGCAATCACCGGACCAGTGATCTGCAATAACATCTTTTTTTTTTTTTTTTTTTTTTACGTGGGGGAATGCTATGACGCATATCCCTCCGCGGGGGCGGGCGGAGGGATTATGTCGGACTCGCCGGGGTAAAAGAAAGATGGAAATAATAGTAAAGTACCTCCCGGAATACCGACTAAACCTACCACGGTGTTCCTCGACAAAACCACTATCGACGGGGCCGCGCGAATCACTTTCGCATACGGTCGCGACCCCGCCGAGGTTCCGGCCCGCCGTATGAAACGGCAGGCCCCTATGCAATAAGACCTACCCAAGATAGGTACTTACTCAAAATAAAAGCCCTACTGTCTCCCCCTAAAGGGGGAGACGGACACGAAACAGAGGCGCGCGTGGGAACACGCACGCCGCCTCTCGGACCTGGTGCTGAATGGATGGCGGGCAGGCCCACAAAGCCCGCCACCCCCAGGTCAAACCTCTGGGTGGCTGGAGGTCATCTCGCGCCCTCCGGCGCTCGGCTCTGCGGTTGGGGAGAGGGTTTAAAGGCTCCCTCTCCCGCTCCACCGCCTCCTTGATGGAAATCACTTCCTCGCAAAAGGAGGCGACGGCGTTCCACGACCTCTCACTCCGGACCATAGACTGAACTACGGCCGGGAGCGAGAGGGCAACCGATCCGACTGCCGCGATCAAATCACGGCGCTGCGATGCCCAGGCGGGGCAAACCGCCAAAGTGTGCAGCGCCGTGTCCTCAATAACGTCGCGGCAGTCGCCGCAGTGGTGACAACCGGGCGTCTCTTGCCGGCGTATACGACACAGGAACCGGCCAAAACATCCGTGGCCAGGCAGAACCTGTGTCAGCCGAAAGGTGAGGGCGTCATGCCGCCTCTCCAGCCACTTCTCAAACACGGGACTTACCGCCACGATCGTGGCGTGCCCGAAAAGTGGGTTAACCTAACGTCGAAATTCTATTTTAGAATCCCTTATCTCCACCTGTAGGAACACAGGCAACTCCACGGTGTCGCAGGTATTTATTTTATTTTATTGGGGAAAATTGGGGAAAACAAACAATTGTACATTGTGCTTTCTGGCTAGGTACATAACAAAATAAATTAATGTACAATCCACAGCGTTTCCACATATTACCTTCAGAAGTACAGTTAAACCTAATTGAAGCTTAGAGCTAGTATCTACTTAAATCTGAGTCTATGTGTTTATACAAATGTTGACAAATGTTTATACTATTATTGATGACGAAGCGTATGTATTATATTATTATTTTTAAATTTATTGCAATAAATTAAAAAAAAAAACTATTTTATGGAGGGGCGCTCGCTTCCCCGCATTCGTACGACTAGCAGTCGTAGCAAATAGCGGGTAGGCGCGCGTCTCTCGTCTTATTACAGATCTGGGTACAATATAATATAAAGCGTTAATAAATTCGGTACAATTATACTTATTGCTAATAAGGTCATAGAGCATTTTAGCTCGAAGTAATAGTCGTTTCGAGTGTAGGGTAAGCAAATTAAATTTTTGCAGAGACTCATTGTGTGTGGAACGCCCTAGACGACATTTAAACTGAATTGCTCGCAGAAACTTAAGCTGCACTCTTTCAATTGCATGTTCGTACTTTGTATAGTAGGGGTTCCAAATCATGCTGACATATTCTACCTGTGGTCGTATAAGACAATTAAATAGGTATAGGTATGTAGTTTGGCTCTTAAAGCCCACAGAAGCTCTCATCACTAAGTTATACATTTTAAAAGCGCTGGCGGTAATTTTTTCGATGTGTACGTCTAAGTGGAGTTTGCAGTCCAAGAGGATACCTAAATGGCTAATTATGTTATCTTTCAGTAGAGTTTTATTTTGCCCAAAGAGTAATTGAAGTTAATGGCTTTTTTATTTTTAGTGAAATTTACATATTTGCTTTTAGGTATACTTAATATTAATTTATTATTATTACAGTAGTCAGATAGTCTATTTAGGTCCTGCTGTAATAAATGACAATCTTCTAATGACTGGATTTTTCTAAAAACTTTTATATTATCGGCGTACAATAAGAAATTACTGTTACGGAAGCAGTTGCCAATGTCATTAGTGTAAATAATAAATAATAAAGGGCCTAAAATTTACCCCTGCGGTACGCCCGAGGTAGCTAGAAATCAGTTAGAGAAGTATCCATTATTTACAACACTTTGGTTACGATTACTTATATACGACTGGAATCATCGCAACAAATTACCCGTGATACCATAGAATGCAATCTTGTTCATTAAGATTTTGTGGTCGACTCTATCGAAAGCTTTTTTAAATCGGTATATACAGCATCCATTTGCGCTCTATTATCCATGTCATTAAATAGAAAAGTAGTGAAAATCATTAGATTGGTGATAGTGGATTTTGATAATAGTGTTTTACAAAGCCATGTTGTTCCAGTATTATACTTTCTTGGATGAACGGATATACTTTATGATGCACAAGCGATTCGAATAATTGCGAGAGTACATAATATGATAGAAATAGGTCGGTAATTCTCAATATTTTGTCTAGATCTACCTTTATGTACTGGGACTATATTAGCTTTCCTTCAAGCCAAAGGGAATGCACTTGTATACATACATTTATTAAATATTATAAATATCGGTTTAGAGATTGTGTTAGCTGTCCATTTCAGGAAACAAGGGGGTATCCCATCAGGTCCAGGCCCTTTTGTAATATCTAATATTTATCACGAATCTGGGCGAGACTAAACTGTATGTCAGATGAGTGTTGTTATTAATAGATAGGTCTGAAGGTGGGCACTAATCAAGTAACAAACTCGTTGGCTCGTATACAGACTGAAAAAATTAAGAAAAACGATTGCGAATATCGAGGGGATCACTAGCTGTTTTATTATTATAGCACATATGCGAGGGGATGCCTGACCTTCTTCTCCGATTGCTATGTATGTCCAGAAGTACTTAACATTGTGACGAATACTGTCCTCTACACTTTTAATAGTAGGTATTGTAGCATTTAGCACATTCCTTCTTAAAACGTGCTCTATATAAGGAGAATACTTCGTAATCCGATCTGTTTCTATACCTTTTCCACTTTGACCTCACTTTTTCCTTATATTTATATATGTGTATGCTTGTATATATGTGTATGTATGTATGTGTATGTGTATGTACGCTTTGAAAAACCATACAGGAAAATTATATTGTTTTGATTATGATAGCGGTACACGATTTTTGATAATATCGTATAATTATAAAAAGTGTCAACACATTTATAAAACCTTGGCATACTGTGTTGGACAATAGGAGATTGAGAGTACGCCCGAGAGTATTAGTTAAATAGTTACATTGCATAACATCATGTATAGCCATAAAGTTTCTCATACGATCACAGATAGAAGAGGCGCCCATACAGCTCATAAAGTCATGAATAGGGTTCAATTTTATCCAGTTAGCTGTCGGGATGTTGTAGTCACCCAGCATTAGCAAATCATCGAATTTAGTTGAATTTATTATATGATTGATACATTCAAATTGCAGGTCGTATACAGCGAGTGAAAAAATATTGGGTATGTATACTGCACTGATCAGCGTGTTTGTCGTGTTATTACGATTAGGAATTGCAATAACAACTTGCTCAATATTTTTGTTTAGTGAAGTTTGCTTAAGGAGCTTGCATTTTACCAAAAAGACATCAACAGATTACTGTAAATCATGTTTGGGACAACAAACTTAACATACGACTCTTGTTAAACTTGATGAACTTACGATTTTATATGGAGAAAAGGCTCCATTAAACAGATACCTACCTAGTGTAGAGTATATAAATGCACCGTAGAGAGCCGGAGACGAAAGCCCAAAGCATATTACATATGGTTATAGTAGGTTGATGCGCATGTATTAATTCTCTATTTATGTGTGGCTATAACTGATTTAGTCTTTCTTCAAGAATTATAAATTTAAAAGTTTGTAATGATGTTTGTTATTGAGTCTCATATAAACTGTTGAACGGATAAGTTTCGTTGATTTTTTTATGCCGATATGCGTTGACGTTTATCGTTTTGCAGGCAAATCCTAAGATTTGACTGCGAAGGTTTATTTAAGAATAAAGTAAACACAGAATTCTAAATGAGATTTAATACTTTTATTATTTAAATATTACAATGGACAAAAATCAATAAATTCAGTTTCATTTAGCGAATGCATTTATAAAATGTTAACCACACATATACATCGTGGCGTAGAAATGAGCCCCCGAGGTAGTCATAGTATTTGTTGATTTATAAACATAATATCATATCACTTTTTCTCGCGCACAAAACCCTATCAAACATAACTACCTTATAGATGGGTTGTCCATGGTAAGGGTCGAGGAAGTCAAGGATCTGGGAGTAAGTTTTAACGCAGTGTTGACTTTTAAGGATCACATCATGCGCATCTGTAAAAAGCTTATAGAAATTTGGGGTTTATGCTTCGTACAGTGAGAGGGTTCACCAATACGAAAGCTGTTATAGCATTATACAATGCATTGGTTAGGAGCCAGCTAGAATGTAACGCAGTCATTTGGGCTCCGCATGAAACTAAATATAGTCTTATGTTGGAGCGGGTACAAAATAAATTTATCAGATATTTATACTTAAGTTATTATGGTGTCTATCCATTTTACCCCTTAATGTATCCTACTTTATTTATTCTGGGTATGGTAGGATACAATGAACTGAGGGTTAGGAGAGAATTGGCACTAATTATTTACTTGTTTAAAATTTTGAGGGGGAAGGTGCACAATGCAGTAATTTTAGGTCAGTTGGGTTTTTGTGTGCCGGACGGGTACGTGTGGCGACGGCGACAGCCGCGGCTGCTAGTAGTACCGCGCGGTCGAACCAACCTCATGAATGAGGCGCCTTTGACGCGCGCACTCCGCACGCTTAATCTCACAGCCTTGGACGTGGACATATTCTGTTGTGCTCTGAGTGAATTCACAAGGATAGCTTCTTATAAAATTTGTTATGATAATTAGATAAAACTATATAGGAATATGTTGTATAAGTTTTATTTATAATTTTTTTAATAGTGCTACAATATCGCTTTGGGTGAAACCTGTAAAGATATTTGTATGTCAGTAAATAAATAAATAAATAAATAAAATAATAATATATTCACGTTGTTTGAGTTACGTACATGCAGAATTGCATCAAGCTATCCTTTATTGTTCTGCGTTGGTTTTAAGGTTATGTATTTTAGGCATGCCTTTAAAATGTATAAGGATATACAAACTTATTTGAATTTTATGGTTTCTGCGTGTTAATAAAGCTTGCCCACACTTATTATAGTAAAGGTTCCTCAACATTTTGTCCTGCAGTTATGTCCAGGCTGAATTTACCCGGCTTGAATAATTTAGGGTATTAAAATGAACGCTCTCTTCATGTGGAAAACTTGGATTTATGTATTTTCGAGATTATATAGAAAGGTTAAATTATACTTAAGTTACTTTACATAAAATTTTACGCAACAAACTATTACAGTGTTTTATTAGTGATAATTTCAAAATTGTTAGTGTCAAGAAGGCTATAATAATTGGCTAATACTTGGTCTTAACAAAATCGGTATATACTTTATTTTCCATTTTATAAAAAAAGACAACTGGCACATTAGTATTAATGCTTCTATTACTGGGGACCTTTCAAATTACTATAAGTATAAATAACACCCAGACGCAGATCAACTATTTGGGAATCACATTTTCTCCTTGTGAGGCTCAACCATACTTGGTGCACCAGCAAACCCCACACGCCTTCCATTTAATATATTTTTGCCTTATTCTATATAAATCAAGATTATACGCATTATACAAAAGCTTCACCTGATTGTTATGGACTATAATATAACAACATTACATAGTACATTGAGGCAAGCACGTCTAGAACAACCAAGTCAAGGTTATTCGATAAAAACAACTTAATAGCATTTAATTTTTCATTGCCACCAATACCAGAGCTCGACTATATGTTAGAGATATGTTTTCTTTAAAAACAAGTAAGTAATAAAAGTCGTAGCAACTTTTATGACGCCGCCAATTAGATCCAAGGCTCACTTAAGAATTTTATTTACTTCCCTATAAAATGATTGACCCTGATAAAACTACTACAGGTTTTGTTTATTTCCATAGTTATATTTCTAAGTAAGAGTGAATGAGTGAGTGGTGTATTTACATTCATGGAATCGCCCTTAGAAAATGTCTACTATGCTATACGGTATGTATTACCTGTGTAATAACTATTAATTTAGAAATAAGAAAGCTTTGCCTAAGATTTGTGTAATTATATTGTTGGTGTGATTATTCTTTAAAATAAAATATTTTAACGACTCTTAGTACGTCTGTGATAACATAATAAAAATATCGAAATATTTATATAAAATACCGAAATATATACTAATATTTTAATAGAAATATTTATACAATTTCTGTATTTCCTAAAAACCCACTCACAGCTTGTTTGAACTGGGTACCTATATCAAATTCCTATCTGTTATCAGTGGCACAGGCTACTGTTGTTAATTATTTTGTTTTGTTAACAAAGGACTAGCAGGCTATAAAAAAAGCCGGCTTACCCTTCTTCCTATAAAATTGCGGCAGGTTAGTAACACGGTTAGTTAATTTCGTCTATTGAGTAAGAGTTTCATAGGCCTTTAATACCTGCCATTCATAAAGATGGCAAGAATCAAAGATAGAATGAAAGGAAAACTTTCATTAATTAATCTTTAAATCCTTATCCTCGCAGCTATGCGATTCTGATACTTCTGAATAGAAAGAAGAAAAGAAGAGTGTTGATATTATTATTATACCTATTTACAATTTAGAATACTAAATTGTAAAAAGGTACAATAATAATATCAACACTCTTCTCTTTGTGAGAAAATACAAAACGCAAAAAACTAAACTACAAAAATTCCTTACTATTGCACCGGTTTACATGCCAACCATAAAAGTTTCAAATAACATTCAGTCCTTTGAATACATTCAATGAGCATATATTTTCCAAATTCATCTATTTAGCACATACCGTAGCAAAAATATTATATGTTTATTCCTAAGCCCATTTGTGTGTAAATGTCGAATATTGAATAAACCTCTAATTGAATGTGTAGACACTTAATCGATATGTCTTGCTGATAGTTTCGCAAATGGCCAGAAATTCTAGCAGCGTCTAAAGACATTTAATTAGCTAATGGTGCATACCAGCAGAGCAAACTCCTAATGACCTTATATTGAACGTATACGCAACACTAATAGTATTCTAGTGCGGTTCTTAGACGGTTAAGGATACGCTACTATGCTACGCTATTATAAAAGCTGTCACGTTAAGTATTTGTCATCGTAGAAGTAGAGAGTGAATTTGACGCTGATATTTGATTCAGTATGGTTATTACCAAACTCTTTTAATTTATTTTGCTTACGGCGCAAATATTGTGCACACAATATGTAGATGTTTGTAACATCATGGGTAAACGCTTACAATAGTATTTATGCATTATCGAAAGTGTAAGAAAACGCCTGCAAAACCGGTGTGAATGTTGTATCTATCCTCTAACAAAGAAGTTGCTATTAACCGTAACTCTTAGCTGCTATGAAGATAACTGCAATTGAAAGACAGCAGACACAACTATGACACAGACTTGTGAAACTACCTGTAGCTGTACATTATATTGTCTAACGTTCACGCAAATGTTAGACTTTGAAATTAAAGTACTTTATACGGAATTTAACGCGTTTTGCTTTAATTACAATTCAATTAAGTATTATTTTACTTGCCTAGAGTTTCGACTGCATTTCAATTAGATTAACTTCTCTATCTGTGGATAATTGACACAATGATTATGTCGAAATATCTACTGGAACTACAACGCCGTATAACGGCGAGTTAACAATGGTTGAAGAGTTTCCTACGTTTTGTTTAACATGTAAAAATATTTGAATAAATTTAAATGAAACCGTGCAATGAGAGAATAAAATGAATTTCTAGGTGAAGCCCAACCCGGGCGCTATTTGAATCCGATATGAAGTAGGTTACCCCAGTTCTGCCCTTAGAGACTAAAGTTGGAAAGCGAACCCGTCAGATTGGGAAAGATTCGGTTCAAAAATGTGCTACAAAAAAAACTAATTCACAGTCAAAAGAAAGACCGCAAATGATAATAAAACCCTACCTGCTTAAAACTTTTAGTGTTCATCTCATTTATACTAATCGCCGCAGTGTCGACATCCGCAGTATTTAGGCTCCGGGTTTTAGCAGGTTTCTTGTAGGCCTAAAGAAGGAAACAATGTAAATAGTTGGTGCTCAGATTGTGTTGCTCGACAAAATTAGTTTAGTTATTGTTTTTATTAATTTATAGTTAGATGAGGTATTAACGATGCCACATAAAACAACTTTTCCTATTTGTCTGTGGGATTAAATGTTTCAATACAGTCTAATGTTTAAATTTATTAATGGAAGCATGTTGTAAAAGGTTACTAAGCTACCGGATTCCAAATACTAGTATTGAAGTTAACAAACGCAGATAAGCATTAATGCTAGGTTCAAAAATGTAAATACCAATTTAGAATAAGCTGTTTTTTGATTGTAAAGTTAGATCTGCGTATTACAATATACCAATAAAACATGAATACTTACTTAATACTGAATTACAGTAAATGTAAAGTGTTCGGTTTATCACTTCGACAGGCACTCAAAATTGTTTGATAAGATTTGTTAGGGACCATTTACTGCAACTGTTGGGTATTGGTGTGTCATGTAAGAACAGTGTTATTAGATTTTTCTATAAAGAAATTTATAGTAGTATCTGACTTGATCCCCATAATATGGGATTCAAAACCATACTCGGCAAAATGTAGGTGAAATACATCTCTTCTTTATGTATCTTAAAATAGTTCGTGATATTAGGCATATCTGTGATGTTTCTCTTTTAAATAAATCCTAATTAATAATCTTAATTATTGTGTAACAGCACACTGGTGACCAGACACAATAGGTTTTCAATTGTGTCTAGCATTCCAAGAATTGAAAGCTTAAAATAAGAGTCTGGCCAAATCATATTTGTACCACCAAGTTAATTTGAAACACAAAGTTACAACGTTTAGATAGATCACGGACTAAATTGAAGCTACTTCCAACCTTCTAGTTGGTATGAAACATGTCGTAGCGATCCCAGAAACAACACGACTGTTATAACTTCCCAAGGGTTATCCTTGTTCTCTTAAAAGTTACTGCAAATTAAATAAAGTGAGATAAGACAACGGCAGACATAAATTGCGTCAGATATTTAGTATAAAGCAATACTTAGAGCCACCCTAGTACTCACAAAGGAATAGGTCTGATCTTCATTTTATAGCGACCTTTTGTTCTAACTCTACCAAAGTTAACTACGTCCGGAAATAAGATAAGCGCTAGAAATCAGCGAAAGGAACCCTTTTTATCTGTTTGTATATATTTGGGTCACTTGACTGAAAACTCAGTGGGATTTTTACTAGGGCAATAATTTCAGACTCTTGCTTCGTAGAGCGAACGGGATTGAAGTTTCATTAATTGTAACACGAAGACATCTCTTGGAATTAGACCATTGCTTTTATTTCTCAATAATCAATTTGTATTAGATTGTGGAGATATTTTCTTTTTTCTGATTTGTGAAGATTATTCATAGCTGCTGGTGGTAAAAGTGTCAGCAGCCTACCTGATGGTAAGCAGTAATCGTCACTTACGGGCGTGTTATTTTGGTATCACAGAGGCAATTTCAAGGAAATACATTGAAGTCGCTGCAGGCCATAAACCATATCGGGGGCAAACAGTTCACGGTCTGCCTAATAGTGAATACTTTCAACACCGGGGGCATCACTCGCACGTTGTCATCTAAGATGAATGAGTCAGAGATGATATTCTGTGATAAGTCGAGCGGACCCATTCATGCTGAAACTAAGAACACTACTCCTACGTTTCATTAGCTGCAAGCTTAGCTGAGTCTATAGTTATACGAAAAGGATATCCGCAAGCTCTTTTTGTGAGTGTTAGTATTTTCCACCCATTTATTTAATGCTTTATACATTAGAATTGGTCAATAGCAACAAATAGCCCAGGACCGAGAGAAATGGGAAACTTTGGAGGAGGCCTTTACCTGAGGGGGGTTCCAGTGGAATAATATACTAGTGCCTACCTACTTAAGATATGTTTTTATATTAATAATAATTAGGTATATATTAAGATTATTTTGGTTACATAGATATTAATTTCTCTATTTTCTAATTCTTGTGTAAACTAAGTATGAAGGTAGATACAACTTTATTTATATTAATTGTAATAACTGGAAATAAACGGCTTTTTATTTTTATTTTATTTTATTATGATTCTACATTAGAATTACTATCTGCCCAACCAAATAATTTCACCGAATATTGGATGCCGAATCATTACCAAATTACTAAGCCGGCGTATGGAAGTTAGGGTTAAATTAATTTATATCAATGTGAATAGATAGATGTGTTTAGAAGCAACGTGTATGTGTAGTCATTATAATACTACGAGTAATGTTGTGCCAAAAGAGTTGTGTGTAAAGTAATGCCAAAAATGTTTCCAGCTAAAGTTATTGGATCAAGTATTATTGAGAGCGCAAAATGATTTTTTTGTATATGCGAGGAATATAATGGTCTTTATGGTATGGTAGCTTTAGAAGCCATAATAATCGTTTGTCTGTTTGTATATTTGTACGTGTGTAAGGCAACAACTACTGCACGAGTAGCTGAGATTTAAGTCGTAGCTGCGGTCAAAGTCAATAGGGTCGAAGTGGTAGCCGAGGTCAAATTCGTAGTCAGGGTCAAAGTGGTAGTCAATATCAAAGTCGTAGCAGTTGTAGTCAAGGTCAAAATCGTAGCAGCTGTAGTCAAGGTCAAAGTGGTAGCAGCTGTCGTCAACGTCAAAGTCGTAGCAGTTGTAGTCAATTTCAAAGTCGTAGCAGTTGTAGTCAATGTCAAAGTCATATCAGTTGTAGTCAAGGTCAAAATCGTAGCAGTTGTAGTCAATGTCGAAGTTGTAGCAGTTGTAGTCAAGGTCAAAGTCGTAGCAGTTGTAGTCAAGGTCCAAGTCATAGCAGTTGTAGTCAATTTCAAAGTCGTAGCAGTTGTAGTCAAGGTCAAAGTCGTAGCAGCTGTAGTCAATGTCAAAATCATAGCAGTTGTAGTCAATTTCAAAGTCGTAGCAGTTGTAGTCATATCATAGATATTGTAGTCATATCATAAATGTCAAAATGTAGCTTATATTAATTAATTTGTTTATTTTCTTGATATAAAGAAAAGACCCTAAGAATGCGAAAAATCTCTTTGTAAAAACATAATTTGATTCAGAAAGTGTGGTACAGACAATATCTTTACATCTTTTAGTGTTAGTAAGGTTGATGTTATACGTAAGCGTTGCGTGCTGTTTAAGTAAGGTATACATTATAAAAAGCTGTCGGATAATTAATACATTACAATTTTCATACAAAATATGTCTGGAAAAGCGGTAGGGTCGGCGGGTTGTTACTTTTAGAAGCACTCTTTGTGCCCGCTCAATATTTAGCATGAAGGATTTTGCGCTACCGACCGATGATGTGATTTAATATTGAATTAAAGAGTAACACAATGCCTTATAGATCTGTAAAATGAATTTGTGATTTGCAATGAGGCGCAATTTTTTTAAAACAAATAATTATTCGTGTACTCTGTTAGTTAAAGCATTCTTTAAAAAAGAGTGTGTCGTCTAATACAACACCTAAATATTTAATATTAGTAGTGTTAGAGATAACAGGACAAATACAAGCGGTAATGTTATTACTGTAATGGTCATATAAATTAATGTGACTTAAAAATGAGGTTGGTGTCTACGCATACAACATTTAGTAAATTTTGTTTATGTGCATACTCATAGACTTCCGCAATGGTGTCAGCGGAAAAAAGGAGCGCAGTATCATCTGCGTATGAAACAATTTTGCCATGATGTAGACTTAGATTACAGAGATCGTAAATGAACAATAGAAAGAGGGTACCTCCGAGGACGCTTCCTTGAGCAATACCGAATTTCAAATCGGCACTGACGACGTTATCTATCTTGATACATTAGTAACTATCTTGTAGATAGTCTGTGAGAAGCTGTAACTGTATGCCCCTAATTCCTAGTGCCTTCAATTTTCTTAGAAGCTTAGGAACAAACACGGAATCAAATGCCTGCGCCAGATCATGGAAGATACCGATTACCTGCTTACTCTTCCCAATTAAATTTAACATTAAGGTATATTAGAGTGTATTAGTGAATAAGTCTTTGGAGTATCATAATTAAATAAAATTAAAATAAATATATTATAGACATTTAAGAAAATTAACGTATTTTATTTACATTGTTTAGTAGAAATCTGTGGAATGGCTTTATGTGAATACCTCCTTACTTTGTATAATAACATTTAGGAGCGCTTTGTGATAAAACTTTTGTTCAACACACATACCGATAGCGTAAAGGGCAACTATTCGAAAACAGCACTCAAACATTACTTTACTACCTTCAAGTAGTTATAGAAAGCCACAGCAAATATTTACATACATTTAACTTATTTGGACTTTTAATTAGTTTACAGACTATTTGGATATTCGAGATTTATTTATTAACCAGCATTGGGCGTTGATGAAACGAACAAAGATTATATATATTGTTAATATTGGGTGTTGGTTAACTATGTAGAGGGAGAGGTATACATGCGTTAATTTATATGTTAGTTTTACCTGTGCAACTGCCGTTATTTTATGAAACGTCTGCATATATTATAGTTTATAGATATAAATGTTATTATATACTGCAATTGCTAAATTTTCCGTAGTTACATGATTCCTATTTAATTAATTAAAGCAAACCATTCTTTGCCTGAAGTCCAGCAACAACAGCATGTATATAAAAAATAATTAATACGACTTTCCTTTAAAAAACGGATTAAATAATTTGTACGAAACCCGATTTTTCGATTTCCGATTATATTTTCTTCATACAAAATGGCAATATTATTTTGTTTTCTTTTTTCTTCGTGATGAGCATCGCGAGGAAACATATGTCTAGCAGAAAAACACAATTAAGACTGACAGCGAATCTATATATGTATGTCTTTTATTTCAGAAAAATAATACAGGTAAAATAGTACGTGTTGTCGATAATTTCTACATTAATTGTATTTAAGAGAGCCTCCAAGAATAGCTGGTCTATTGGTTCTGATTACATCTTAACGTAAATACATCAAAATTGAATACAGAACAGTAGATTATACATATATTGTTCTCCACTTTTACACTTTGTATAATATTTTTTTATTATTTATTTATCTTGTGATATCCGCTTAACCGATTCGTTGCGGCGCGAGCGCCCATTTTCGAACACTTCTATCTGTGGTGGCGAACAAATATTTCGTGACACGGCTGTCGTGTCAAGCGCCATATAAGTTGATGACATGACTATTGTGCCATCAGCCATGTACAAAAGAAAATGTCCTTTTTGTGCTTTTTTCATTGTTTAGTCTTAATTAAGTTCAGCTGACATCAAACATCGGATGTAAACAGCAGGTTACGTTGTGTAAAGTGGTTTTACCACTGTAAAACCACTTTCAGTACCAGCCATTTACAGTAAAACATGTTCGTCACTACGAACATGTTTTATAAATTGAAAATGGCTGGTAAGTTACTTTTTTATTTAGAAGTAAACAGTTTGTAAACAGTTCACATCACGTCATATCTAATTACTTCGAATAGCAAAAAAGTTTTAATACAGTTACAAGATGCGCCGGTGGTTATTGTTTACTAGGTGGCCCGCAAACAATAGACGCGCCGCGCCGTCACGTTTTTTATGAATCCATAGTGTTTCACGCAAAAATAAATCATAATATCAAACACTAGCATACGGTAGGTATTTCGTTGTCAGAGTTGTCGAAACGGCCAAGCCACATATTTTGACTAAGGTGTAGAGTTTGTGAAGTTAGGCCTTGTACAGTTAGGGCGTGTAGAGTTAGAAGCTCGGCTCTACATGAGATTTGATAACTTTTTGGCAGTGCGAGTCATATGGTCTCGTCTTGACAACATTTTACATGAAAATGTTTTGGTGGGATAGAATCTTCTATTTTTGAATCATAACGAACTAGTCAAGCTTAAATAATAGTTTTAGTTTACATAAAGTGGTGCCTACCATTGCCTAGTAGCTGTCTTTATGTATCAGCCACAAAAAATGTAAAGGGTTTTCAATAAGAGCGCGTAGATGTTGAAATGAAATAAAAAAAGCTGTGTGTGAGGTATAAACAAAATTCTTTTTTTATATGAAAGGCCTATGTCATTTAGTGTGGAATATGACATCGATCAAATCCTCGCCTCGACTTCTTACAGTGGCAAGGATCCGATTGGTCCAATTTTCAATTACTCTTCCGCATAGAGCCGGCTTAATTTCAAAATGGCCTGTGTTTGTTTTATTTCGTTTCAACATCTACCCGCCCTTATTGGAAAACCCTTTACTATCATAAAACAAACTTATTATTATATCAGAATTTTATACAAGTTACACAAGTTATATACAGATTGGTATTATTACTGACGTTAAAAAATAATAAGAGTATTAAGTCGCACTGGCAGCATTTTCTTTCTGCACTGTCGACGGCTAGTTTATGCCCTTATATCAATTTTCATTATCCATCACACAGTATTGGCGTTATATGTATTGTAGTTGAAGATCGTCCCTTGGACATTTCATCAGTGGGATTACCACAACCACGATTAAAGTAATTAAACCAGTTGTAGACAGCGGCACAAGAGCTTTGTTATGAAGTGCCAAACATAGTCTATCAAAGTTTGTTGTTGACTTAGACCACAAGGAAGTTGTAATAAATCATATTGTTAGAAATCTTACCGCGTAATATACGTACTCATCAAATTGTCGCCATTTTGTAAACATAGACGACAGTTAAACACTCTTGTTGAACTTTAATAAAATGTTGAGAAGTTGTGTTTATTTGTGAGCTTGCTTTGATAATTAAATGAAGTAAGATAAAATAATAGATCCGTAGTAAATGGAAATCCGTCCACTGTCAATCGTTCCAGGAAATACGCGAAAATATGTATACATATTATTGGAAAACTTTGAATATTTTTATACCTATTTAATAAAGACAGATTAACTTTCCCTAAAGTATATAACGAAAATTAAATCTGTAGAACATACATTTCAAATTTTTATATTTCCTCCAAAAAGAGGAACTGTGTACGGATAATCTAACTTAACCTAAACAAATTTAAATGCAAGTATTGATCAGAGTACTAGCTCGGAGATACGAAGGCGTAATATTTATACATTAACAGATATCGTCGATGATTTTAGTTAATAATTTATGTAGATTACACTGTACCAAAATACGAAACCCCATCAAAATCCATTAAGTAATTTTGCATGCTGGCGTCATAAAAAAATACATGATTGATTTCGTCTTTTTGTTTTTTTTTAAATGACAGCTTCGCACTATGAATAAATCCTGTGTCGTGGGGACTTTACAAACATTTAAACAGCGGACACAAAAAACACCCAGACTCGGAACAACCATTTGTGGATCACACAAAGTTTTGTCTCGTGTGGTATTCAAACCCACAACACTCGGCGTAGTCGCGGTTCTATAATAAGTAAAATAAAGAAGACATAATAAATTTATTTTTACGTTGTTTTATCTTTTTTTTTTTTTTTTTTTTACGTGGGGGAATGCTATAACGCATATCCCTCCGCGGGGGCGGGCGGAGGGATTATGTCGGACTCGCCGGGGTAAACGAAAGATGGAAATAATAGTAATGTACCTCCCGGAATACCGACTAAACCTACCACGGTGTTCCTCGACAAAACCACTATCGACGGGGCCGCGCGAATCACTTTCGCATGCGGTCGCGACCCCGCCGAGGTTACGGCCCGCCGTATGAAACGGCAGGCCCCTACGCAATAAGACCTACCCAAGATAGGCACTACTCAAAATAAAGGCCCTACTGTCTCCCTCTTACGGGGGAGACGGACTCGACACAGAGGCGCGCGTGGGAACACGCACGCCGCCTCTCGGACCTGGTGCTGAATGGATGGCGGGCAGGCCCACAAAGCCCGCCACCCCCAGGTCAAACCTCAGGGTGGCTGGAGGTCATCTCGCGCCCTCCGGCGCCCGGTTCTGCGGTTGGGGAGAGGGTTTAAACGCTCCCTCTCCCGCTCCGCCACCTCCTTGATGGAAATGACTTCCTCACAGAAGGAGGCGACGGCGTTCCACGACCTCTCACTCCGGACCATAGACTCAACTACGGCCGGGAGCGAGAGGTTAACCGATCCGACTGCCGCGATCAATTCACGGCGCTGCGATGCCCAGGCGGGGCAAACCGCCAAAGTGTGCAGCGCCGTGTCCTCTACAACGTCGCGGCAGCCGGCGTATACGACACAGGAACCGGCCAAAACAACCGTGGCCAGTCAGAACCTGTGTCAGCCGGAAGCAAATCCGGGGCAAATCGCCAAAGTGTGCAGTGCCGTGTCCAAAAAAAAAAAAGAAAAAAAGTGTGTGAAAAAAAAAACGGCATATACAGCCTCTTTCACCTATAAAATAGTAAGTATATGTATATGCAAGACAACTGACTAAATACTCTTCCAAAAAAAAAAAAAAACATCTGTATTTTTAATGACGTGACTCATCTGTGACTAATAGCATGTGTTCGTAATAGACGCAAGGGATGCTGAGTGATTACCGTTTCTTCAACTTTTCGAAATTACCTTCGCATGTTGTGGGATAATCTTTGTTGCAAAAACGTTCGCTCTAATAACTCGCAGTTTGATTAATTGCTGTATCTTCGAATAAAAAACATGTTTGGTATCTGATATATTATGTTCTTTCTCGTAATACAGTATTAAGTTTTGAATTAGGTGGTTTTTGTAGTGTAGTTATATAATGATATAAAATAATAATGGTTGCTTTTTTGCTGCACCACTGAGCTCTATTAGCGCACGCAATTTTGACTTATCGTCGTTATGTGCTATGGCGTTATGGCTTTAACAGTAAAAGAAATCATCGTGAGAAAACCTCCTTTTCTAAGCGTTCTCATGTTCTCAAAGATATGTGAAGTCCGCCAACCCGCACTGGACCAGTGTAGTGGACTTTAGCCTAAGCCTTTACATTCTGGAAAAAGATCTGTGCTTAGCAGTGCAGATAATATAATATATTACTTCATTTCAGAACATTAAAGAGTTTTGTATAATGTGTATATGTCTTATTTAACCCTTAGTTACTCGCACGAAGAAAACCCTCAACTACTCGCATGGGGTCTCCACTGATCCCAACTTTATATGATGATTTCTAATGAAATTATTAGGGAATGAAATAATAAAAGTACATGTTATATAAATTAAAGTTCTAATTGTCTTAAAAACTAAAAGGAACTCTTCCAAAAATTTAAATTTTAATTCTACCTATTCATAAAATAAAAAATATAGCCACTTTGAGATCAACAGTATTTATGTATTATTTCTTACAGACTAATCAGAATGATTGTGATCACAGCCTCGGCAATAAGCTTTGAAGTGGTTATTGCACACGAATTTACTGAATGTTATACATTTTCTTAGCACTTTTCGATTATTACTTCTAGGGCAATTATTACAGCGTCCTCTTTTGGCTGTAGACGAAGCGGACTGAGTTTGCAGGTCATGTACCTCAGTAAGATGTAATTTTACTATTTTATGAGTCGCATTTACGTTGACACGTTTTATTTGGTATTTTTGGACTAGTTGTACAGTGAACTGTCGTAGAAAATGACGTAGGTACGAATTTTTGCTTGCTCGTATTTGCGCGATGTAGAACCAGCGCATCTATGCATGAGACGTTCAATAGATAAAAGAATACGTTTAGAGGTCACTGCTTAGTTCTTTCGCCTACGTTGTAGATTCCATAGTAGGTGATTAGCAACAACTCCTCCTTTATTAGCATTATAATAGATTATAATTTTTGGCTTTAGTTGAAACGATATCAATGCGATGATGCATAGTAAACAGTAGAACTATGGTTTTATTTGGTTTGAACATATAGCAGACCAGGTCATGCTATTCTGGAACCCAAACATAGAGCTAAAACACCTCCAATAACCATCAATGACGAAAATCTAAAATAATAAAAAAATTAAAACATGTATACAAGGGCTCCGATATTTTTGTCACGTTAAAAATTCATGTAAATATTATTATAATAGATACATTATACTAGACATAGAAAAAACTATACGAAAACTCAATAAATATCAAAAATATATAAACTTACCACGAACAAATAAATAATAGTTTAAAAAATCTAAAAAACAGTAGTTCTATATAAATATCATGCTCCTTTAAAAAATATTCCATGTCAGCGAAAATTCTTATTTTTCATTAGTAGGTTATAGAACATTGAGTGCCTATCTACAGTCCTCAGAATGAAATGGGTAATATGAGCTACGTTACCTTTTATTTATAAGCATTATTTTTAATACTATTAATTAAAATATCTTACAGGTCATACAGGCCTATTATACGACAGTCGACAATAAATGTTGTTTCATCTTCTAGAATGGTATAAGTCTATAACGTATTTTATGCACTTTATAGGGGACATTTACAATTCTCTTGCGTTTGTCCTATGTATCTTATAAATGAACGCCGACCAGCCGCGCAAATGGCCTGCTAGATTATCTAACAACGAATACAAAGAACACCCAGACCCGGGACAACCATTTGTAGATCACATAATTTCTGATACTGACACAAATTTTTGTCCTGTGTGGGTGTAGAACCAATAACACATGGTGCGGTTGCAGCGGCGAGGCGACCACTTAAACCACTACGCCATACGTAGAGATAAAAATATCTCAGCCAAATGTAGACAAGATTGGATTTAAAGTCTTGAAAGCCTTAAACCGTCGAACGTCTGATTAAAAAAGTGAAAGGAAGGCCTTGGCGGTTATTTACACTTCGTGTTTACACGACACACGAGATAAACGAAGGAACAAGGTCTTGAATAATTTTGAAACTGACGAAATAGAAGAAATTTATTTGAAATCTTATGTCTAGAAAAAGCCTTCCTTTTTTGTGGAGGGCAGACAATAGAGCCCCTGTTGCCCGTTCCAAAATCTGGCTCAGAATGTAAACCACAGTTTAATCGTACTAGCACAAAAATCATCTAATACAAATATATAATACTATCAAATCTAAGCGATTTAGTTCGTTATCAAACAGTTCTGAAATGGTTTGGCTATCCAGGATAAGCAATATAATGCAAAATTTATATTATCTGCATATCGGCAGAATATATCGTTGAATTCGTAAAAGCCGTATTCTTTGCTGTGGACTGATTGTTACTAGCGAAACGCGTAGTAAATATAATATTGTTACACCCAGTGTCATCTCTCGGCATTGTAGGGAAGAGTCAGCAATTCCGTCTAATAATTTATTACAGCACCATCTATTGAAGTCTTACGGAACTACGTAGTTCGCCGGTACGAGTAGAGTAGAGAGAACGCTGGCACATTCTTGAATGTTTGTATTGTTACGTACCGTGTATGACGTTTCTAGAAATTTTCGGAAAGGCTTTAACCGCGTATAAAAGTGGACGGCCAGCGCTCGCCCAGTAGTTTACAATCGTAAGCGGTCAAATGTTCATCGAAGCGAACGGAAGCGAAAATACTACGGAGTTTGAAGCAGTTACAGTGGAAAAGTGTAGTATAGTGTTTGTTGTGTTTTTAAGTTAATTGTGTGCTAGAATAAAACGTTTTAGTCGGTAATATTGTTTTACATTCTTATCCCTCGAACCCAACTTGTAACAATTTATTGACTAGAACTATACAATCCGCAAATAACCAGTAAATGTGTAATTATTTCAACTCATGAGTAAAGTACGCATTACTACAACCAAAGATATAATATAATATTCTACCACATACACACAACACCATCTAGCCCAAACTAAGCAGACCTTGTATTATGGGTACTAGACAATGGATAAACAGACATATATACTTTTTTTTTTGTAAATAAATACATATTATACATAGAAACACCCAGACCAAGACAAACATCCACAACACAAATGTTTGACTTGTGCGGGAATCGAACCCGCGATCTTTAGGCGTGGCAGTCGGTTACACTAACCACTACACCACCGAGGCCGGATTGAATTTAACTTCAAATAAAAATAAAATGGTCTCATCATTCCTATACCTATATTTTACTCTATCTGTACTGAGATCGCATGAAAAAGTGTCCACACTAAGAAAACCAAGCTCACACATTAGGTAGAGAATGATAGTGAACAAATGTCAATATGAGTGACCGTTTATAATTCAGATATCCGTTGTGTGGCAGGTAATACCTTAATGTCCAGAAAGGACTATATTTGAGCGTAGTAGGTCGCATCTATGACTACAACTTAGAATATATTCACGTTTACCTACAGCACATATGTAGATTTGCCAAGAGGCTAACGGGCTCCTTATAAACAAACGCGGTGGAACTCAATACCTACTACAGCACATATGTAGATTTGCCAAGAGTCTAACGGGCTCCTTATAAACAAACGCGGTGGAACTCAATACCTACTACAGCACATATGTAGATTTGCCAAGAGTCTAACGGGCTCCTTATAAACAAACGCGGTGGAACTCAATACCTACTACAGCACATATGTAGATTTGCCAAGAGGCTAACGGGCTCCTTATAAACAAACGCGGTGGAACTCAATACCTACTACAGCACATATGTAGATTTGCCAAGAGTCTAACGGGCTCCTTATAAACAAACGCGGTGGAACTCAATACCTACTACAGCACATATGTAGATTTGCCAAGAGTCTAACGGGCTCCTTATAAACAAACGCGGTGGAACTCAATACCTACTACAGCACATATGTAGATTTGCCAAGAGTCTAACGGGCTCCTTATAAACAAACGCGGTGGAACTCAATACCTACTACAGCACATATGTAGATTTGCCAAGAGTCTAACGGGCTCCTTATAAACAAACGCGGTGGAACTCAATACCTACTACAGCACATATGTAGGTTTACCAAGAGTCTAACGGGCTCCTTATAAACAAACGTGGTGGAACTCAATACCTAAAAGTTTTTAGTTAGCAGGATTCTTGGCAAGCATCCATAAATTAACTTAAGGCCTGGCTTATCCGATTTCACACAAGATTGAGCGAAAATATATTTAAGTGTATTTAAATATTATTTTTTTTGGGTTGACAGCTGTTTACCTCGGCTTGTCTAACAGTCTTCTTTTTGTAAAAAAAATCCGATAATGGTGCCAATTCTGTTGTCACAAAATTCTCTTATCTTAGCTAAAAATCTCTAAAATTTAGTTTACTCCTGTCAAACGACATTTCGCATTCTGAAATCGCTAAAAGTGACAGGACTAAACTAAATTTTAGAGATTTTTAGCTAAGATAAGCGAATTTTGTGACAACAGAATTGGCACCAATGTGTGTATTTTATATCTTAACCAGATCTATAGTAGAAAGATATCTAATCTCAATGGAAAGTTGCTTCAAATGTATCAAAATCCAAGATTCTAAGAAAAAAATCCACTATTTTCTTTAGTGTAGTATTAGTGGACTAGTGACTAGTGAGAATAATGTTTTGTGTGTTGTATATGAGCATTGTTTACGTAATTTGTTTAAGTCATGTGACGACTTCCTAGTAAGCATTCGACTCGCGCACAATGGGGCCGAGCCGGTTTGGCCGTGTATAACGAGGAGGATCTCTCAACAGTATCACGCGAGTTATCTTATCCCCCTTTATAAAGGGAGAACAGATCTCGCCGCCAGTGTACGTCATCTATTGTTTACATTTAGTTCGATATAAAATTATTCTTGTCGTGACGGCACGGATGACGCGCTTGTGGGTGCTTCACCTCTGCCAGTGGTAGTGTTATGGGTTGGATCTCCTCATGAGTTAATAAATACATATTGTATGGGATTTTTACCTCCTTTTTTATAATAGTAAGTTAAGTAATAGTTACTTTGCTCTCTAATTATGTATTCTTGATACTTTCACATTTTTTGTAATGTTGTAAAATTGTATGCAGCTGGCTTGACGTCCGTGTATAAGGGTGGTCTCCATTGTAGCGTTGCGATATCACGTCAGTTTTATCGCAACATCAATGCTGAATGGGGACCTTTTGTTGCCACAATAACATAATATGTACTTTTTACTTGCGAACTATTCATTTAATTGTCTTTTTTATTATTTTGTCATTATTTTATAAGAAAATTATGTAGTTAAAGATTTTTGTGGCAATAAATAATGTTTTCTATCTTTCTTATTTAGTAGCCATTACATATGTTTAAGGAATTGGTTTTCATGATCAGATAAAGTTTAATGCAAGTTTTGAGTCGATTCTATGTAGATAGATAACCATTGACAAAAATACCAGCTTCTATGAGGACATGGATGGTGAACAGTATTAGTAGCAGTAGTCTTTTGCCGTTATCCCCGATTTACGTCACCGTCCCCGATTTATTCATATTTCGACAGCTATAGGTATAGGTCCCACACAATAGAAGATGACCCTAATGTTGTCTATCAGGTGTAGTTTCAGTCCCCGTGATGCTACTGAGATTTCTTCACAGAAAATTTCAATCACCCTTTTTTCTCTTCGCCATCGAAGCAATCTAGTTACATGTTTGTATGTTAGTTGCGTAATCATAAGAAAATATTGAGTAACATTTTATATAAACTGTTTCAAAAAGTCTGATAAAGCTTATTACTGCTAAACTAAACTAATTTTATTTACAAGATGAAGACCTTTTTCCAAAACATAATAGAAAAGTAGACCGTCATTCTGACTTCAAAACTGAGGCGGAGTGTCAAGTAGCCATTCGGTAAGTAAAGACGAAGACGTTACATAGCGCCACGGTAATACGGGGACTCAGCTTAATCATAAAATCCTTTTGGCATATTACCCTCTCCTACCTATTTAAGGAGTTAAGCTGGCGTTAATGGTGTTGATACTTTACAGGGCTTAATTATTATATTTTTACAAACATCCTTACTAATATTATAAATGCGAATGTAAGTTTATTTTTTTGTTACGCTTTCACAACTACTGGACCGATTATCATGAAATTTTGCATAAACGTTGTCAGGAGTACATATATGGACAAACCGTAGGTACCCTTCATCGAGAAAAAGTACTGTTCCCGAGTTATTGAAATTAATATATAAAATCTACATTAACGCGAGTCAAACCGCGAAAACAAAACTAATCTAACGTTTAAATATGAAGTCTCAAATTAACACCGGAGTATCTTTGAAGATACTAAAGTGTCATCGAATAAGAACTGAAGCTTCCAAAAACGTCTAAAGCAGCTCTCGGTCTTACGAGCTAATTGTAATATCAGCCTTATTTATAAGCTTTTCACTGCTGGGTACTGCTTTGATACTTCAAATGCTAACCTAACAATTTTTCTTCGAGAATATGATAAAAAATATAATATAATGTTTTAGAGGTTTCTATGATAAATCAAGGTACATTTTTCGTTTCATATAATAAATTTTCTCGTTTTTGTCGTAAAAGTTCTCGGCCTCTTCTCTTCTTTCTAGGGCCTCTTCTGAGAAAGGACGGATGGAAACCCGTCCATTCTATTCTATATCTAACCGCTAACTAGGCCAGGCCGTGTGCATGTTTGTAATATATGTAGTTTACAGTAGACAGTGGCTTGATTATGTACCCTTTGCACTGCTCCTGTGATAACAATAAGACATTATCACCATGGGTGGCGGCTACTGCTTTCCACTACGCTCGCATGTCACCAAAAGCAATAAAAATATGATTCTATCAAATATCAAGACCTTTTTGAGGTGCTATATCGTAAGGCGTCTAATTTTCTTGGAACAATATTGTCTCGCCCCGCGACTGTGGCTGTCTCGACGCATCGCTCTAATTAATAAATGAAATTAACCCTGTCTCTTACACGTCGCAAGATTTGACTTTAACGTCAGTGATTTAGCCATTTTCCACTGAATTGTCGGCGTAGTCTCAAATTTAACTCACAATTTAAAGGTTGTTTTATTTGAAAGTGTTTCTGTTTTGTTAATAACTCTTTAAACATGAAAATATACTATAACTTTTCTATATTTGTTTTCTCTTGTTTCGGTGCCTGACTTTCAGATTAAAGAAATGAAGGTAGTATTTTATCTTACTACGACCACATAATAATAGATTAAGTGGTCCACATTTGCTGTTGAAACAAACGAATAAACAAAATTCTAATCTATGTACACACAATCCATTGAGCCAACAAAATTAATTCGCTAACAGTTTAGCCCACATTTGCTTTCAAATTATCTGCTTAGTGCAGCACTGAACAATTGTAATTGGCATATATACATAATTTCAATTTTCCAGCATATGTACTGACTACATAATAATTGATTAGCTTGTACGATTTCCAGTATTATTGCACTTCTCACAGAGAGTACATCATTAAGTTTGTGAAAGACTAGCTGTATAACCAACAAACCAATTTCACGGGCTTTATAGGTTCTACATGTTTAGCTAATTTGATAACATGCATTGGCTTTATTTGACTTGCGTCTGGTATATTTGAGACCGCAATTATTTATCTCGCCAGCATATCGCGACGATTTGATCCCCACACACAAATTATATGCATTTTTGCCATGGATGATAATTTATTTGTTGTTGAAACGAATTGAATTTCCTTTGTGACATCACAAAAAATAACAGGCTTTGCTGGGTAATTTATCAAATTGTCGGATGCCAAGAATGGATTTCGGTCCCGATATTAAAAGAGACGGATACGCTTTCATACATTCTTGGGCCTGGATGTAAAAGGATGAAAGTTGAGTAAATTTAGAGCTTATATATTACCAAACCATCTCTGAAAATTCTGCGGATTTTGGCAATCTGAGAGCAGAGCTATAAAAGATTTAGTAAAAGTGAGGTTATGCAACAAGTTGACAACAATCTATACTAAACAGGTGATTTTTGAGCTGCGATTGCTACTTTGTTTTACTAGACAGTTATTTACTATATAAATTATAGTATTTATTGTATTGTATTGAGTGGGAGGATATTAGGAAACTCACAAATATATTAAAATATAGGGAAGACAAGGATGTGATGTTTAAAAATAAAAATCACTTTTTTAATAATAATTATCTTTTATTAATTATAATCAGAATATCATCTAAGAAGTACGCAGGTGGTAGATGGCTGACTCATGATGCAAGAGAACGACCACAGCGGAGACATACACTACGATGGCCAAGTTGTTGTGGTTCATCAACAGATGGTTGTTGAGCCAAATCCCAACAAGCCTGGCAAATATAGTCAATGCTGTTTACCTGAAAGATGAGAAAAGTTAAATAAAAAAATCATGATTACTGTAAAATATACAGTCAGTTTAGGTTTTTAGTTGTTTTTACATGTAAATAATCTTCATATGACTATTATAATATGTTTAAGTATCTATATGTTTAGGAACACATATTAACAAGCAGAGTCAACTATTGTAGCAACAAGCATGATTTTTTACAGTAGGTAGGTTTCTTTTATAATGAAGCCGCCACTAAGAAAGGATTTATGGAAAATCAACCTCTCAAAATCGATGTTTAGTAGGTATCCAATAACGCGTTAAAAAACGACGTTAAGCATTAGTGTTGCTCCTGCATAATGGTTATGGAAAACAGGAAGGAACCTATAGTGAGAGACGCTGGGTAGCCAACAAACAAAAGGTTGTACTTACAGGTTCTGGTGCACGCCATTGACGAATCACTGACAGTGTCGTTTCATCATCTAAAGCTCCACGCCCCAGTGTATTACAGCGACTAGTCGCTATACCACAATTCACACAGCGATCCATGGTGTCAATATCCCATCGATAAGCAGGACGTAAAATACAAAATAACGAGCCAAATTCAGACGAGTAAACGAGTTTATCCGTGTCCGTTAAGATAGCAAGGGTCGTAAAGTTAAGCAAGATCAGAAGTGCGTAGAAAGAAAGCACTGGTTGGGGAATATATATAAAAAAACCGGAAACACACTCAAAACGCACACGCAATAAACGATACGAGACGAGTGATCATAGATTGAGAGTCAGGTAGCTGTCACTGTTAGCACAGATTAAAAATACAGTTGATAAACACAGGTAATAAATCGATCTGTAAACGAGAATCAATTTACAGATTTATTTTCATCAAGTTAGTATTTCGATATTTTTAACTGTTGACATTATGTTAATTATTGTTAAATACATTTACTTTGATTGAATCAATCATCTTTTTTTTTTTTTTTTTTTTACGTGGGGGAATGCTATGACGCATATCCCTCCGCGGGGGCGGGCGGAGGGATTATGTCGGACTCGCCGGGGTAAAAGAAAGATGGAAATAATAGTAATGTACCTCCCGGAATACCGACTAAACCTACCACGGTGTTCCTCGACAAAACCACTATCGACGGGGCCGCGCGAATCGCTTTCGCATGCGGTCGCGACCCCGCCGCGGTTACGGCCTGCCGTATGAAACGGCAGGCCACTACACGAAAGACCTACCCAAAATAGGCACTACGTCGCTTAAAACCCTACTGTCTCCCCTAGAGGGGAGACGGACTCGACACAGAGGCGCGCGTGGGAACACGCACGCCGCCTCTCGGACCTGGTGCTGAACGGATGGCGGGCAGGCCCACAAAGCCCGCCACCCCCAGGTCAAACCTCAGGGTGGCTGGAGGTCGTCTCGCGCCCTCCAGCGCCCGGCTCTGCGGTTGGGGAGAGGGTTTAAACGCTCCCTCTCCCGCTCCGCCGCCTCCTTGATGGAAATAACTTCCTCACAGAAGGAGGCGACGGCGTTCCACGACCTCTCACTCCGGACCATAGACTGAACTACGGCCGGGAGCGAGAGGGCAACCGATCCGACTGCCGCGATCAAATCACGGCGCTGCGATGCCCAAGCGGGGCAAACCGCCAAAGTGTGCAGCGCCGTATCCTCAACAACGTCGCGGCAGTCGCCGCAGTGGTGACAACCGGGCGTCTCTTGCCGGCGTATACGACACAGGAACCGGCCAAAACAACCGTGGCCAGTCAGAACCTGTGTCAGCCGGAAGGTGAGGGCGCCATGCCGCCTCTCCAGCCACTCCTCAAAAACGGGACTTACCGCCACGATCGTGGCGTGCCCGCTACTGGGGTGCACAAGTCGTTCCTTCCAATTGGCCACTAGGACCTGGCGGAGCTCGGACCTCGCCGCCTTGATTGCGGCAAGACCCGGTCCTTCGCCCCGAGCTAGCGCCTCCTGGCGCCAACGGTAGAGCGACGCCAGGAGCGCCGCTTCCAGGTCCCATGGCATCGATCCGGCGAGGAGGCTCGCAGCCTCGAACGAGATCGTGCGGTATCCTCTAATCAACCTGACGGCCATGGCGCGCTGTGGTGCACGTAGCGCCGAAATGTTTCGGGCCGCCAGGTTGTCGCCCCAAAGTGGGGCCCCATATAGGGCCATGGACCGCACGACCTCCTCGTAGAGCCTCCGGCAGGAGGTGTTTGGCCCCCCAAGGTTGGGCAGCACGCGCGCGAGCGCACCTGCAGCGCCCCGAAGAATGGGGGCCAAACGACGGAAATGGGCTGTAAAGTCCCATCGGCTGTCGAGCAGGAGACCCAAATACTTAAGGGTTGGCTCGACGCCGATGCGGACCCCTCCCACCATGATATGGGCCCCTGGAGGTGGCCGGTTCCGAGGGCCGTGAAAACATACAGCCTCGGATTTCGACAGGGCCACCTCGAGGCCCAACCGCCGGATACGACCAACGACTTGTGCGACCCCAGCGGTCGCCAGTATGGCCGCCGCCCGGTGCGACTTACCCCTCGCCGTGACAAGCGTGTCGTCGGCGTAACAAATGACGCCGACGCCACGGAGGAGCGCACCTCGCAGCACCCAGTCGTAGCCGATGTTCCACAGGAGCGGACCCAGAACCGATCCCTGTGGAACACCGCACGACATCTCTCGCCGACTCCAACCGTCGTGACCCGGGTAGACGACTACCCTCTCCGATAAATATGCCCCGACTATGCGGCGGAGGTAGGTCGGCACTCGATGGAAAACGAGTGCCTCCCTAATGCAACTCCAGGGCAAGGTATTAAAGGCATTCGCGATGTCCAAAGACACCGCGAAGACGACCTCGCCCCGGGACACCGCATCCTCCGCCAGGCTCCTCACACGCTGGACAGCGTCAATGGTGGAGCGCCCGCGGCGGAAACCATATTGGTTTTCCGCCAAATCCGGGCCCACCGTGGACAGACGCTGGACGAGGCGCTCCGCGATAATAAACTCGAAGAGTTTAGCCACCTCGTCCAGCAACACAATGGGCCGGTAGGCGGACGGAGAGTCCGCCGGGCGCCCCTCCTTCCTGATCAGGACCAGTCTCCCCACCTTCCACTGGCGCGGAAACTGGCCCTGCACCAGACACTCGCTGAGGAGCCCCCTCAGTCGGGGCGCGAGCTCCTCGAGGACCAGGGCCAATGCACGACCTGGAATGCCGTCGGGCCCTGGGGCGGTGTTTTTCGAGCGAAGTCTCGACACCGCCGCTCGCAACTCTACCTGGGTCACTTCGGGAACCACGTCGTCGTCAAAGTCCGCGCTGGACACCATGGAAGGCGGAACCATCGACGGAGGAGTGTGCTCCGCCCGTGAAGGGAACAGAGCGGCCACCACTTCCTCCACCAGCTGTGACCGGAGACTCTGGGACAATGGGGGCGCCCAGGGGCGCAGCTTGCCCCTTACCAATAGGTATGGACGCCCCCAGGGATTATGGTCCAGAGTCCCCAGCAGCTCTTGGCGGGCCAGATCTTTGGCCCGCTTGATGGCTACCTTCAATGTAGTTTTGGCCGCTCTGTAGGCCTCGTACAATTCCGCCTCCCTGGCGTCAAAATCGGGAGGGCGGCGACGTCTCCTACGAAGCCGGATGTACTGGCGTCTGGCCACCACGCAGGAGTGGCGAAGGTCGGCAATATGTGCCGACCACCAATACACCCGGCGCCTAGCTGGAAAATTTTTAGGCACTCTTGGCATCGCCGCATCGCAAGCTTGCGTTATGGCCTCCCGGAACCACTCAGCCTCCATCTCGACATTGTCAGGCCTGGCCGGTGCTGGCACCCAGGCCTGAACGATGGAGGCTTCCAGGAGGACCTCCCGATTCAGCTTCTTTAAAGCCCAACGCGGACCGCCCCCAATCGGGGCTCTTGGGGCTGGGGGGTCGGAGGTCTGGGCGGAGACGTCAAACCGTATATACCGATGGTCCGACAACGTCTCCACCTCCTCGACGACGCGCCATTCTTGGACACGGCGTGCTAGTGCGGGGCTAGCGAAAGAAACATCGATGACGGAGCCGCCCCGCTGACGCACGCACGTGTGCACTGACCCACGATTGAGGACTAGCAGGCCGTTTTCTACGGCCCACTCCTCGAGCAATTCACCCCTCGCGTCCGTGGCCGCGGAACCCCAAGCCGAGGATTTGGCGTTGAGGTCCCCGGCGACGAGCACGGGCCGAGGGCGGCTTCGAGCGACGACGACGTTAAGTTCGAGGAGATACCCCTCAAAGTCGGCGAGAGATCGGTTGGGTGAGAAGTATCCGCTCACCACAACCGCTTCTCCTATTAGTGCTGCGACGTAGCCCCGCCCCCGGATGACGTTCTCGAGGGGCGGGGTGCCGGCGGCGGCCAGCGAAGTTAGCGCCACCAAGCCGTCAAGGTCCCCTGCCCAGTCAGCCCTGGGAGGGACGAAATAGGGCTCGGCGACGACGGCGACGTTGATGGACCACTGTGCCATGCTCTGGAGGAGAAGATCCTGAGCCCTGGCGCAGTGGTTTAAATTGCATTGAAGGAGGCGGAGGTGTGGAGGCATTACGTCTCCATACTGACCTCCGCCCCCCCGACCGTGGCAGCGGCAACCCTGGTTGTTGCCACGAGTAGGGGCCTTGATGATATTTTATGGGTGGCGGCGCACTCTTTGCCGCCCGCCCGGTGGTTGGCAGGTTTGCCCGCCGCCTCACACAAGATACAGTGCGGCGGGGCCTCACATTTTGCAGCCAAGTGACCGGGCTGACCGCAACGAAAACAGCGGCCAGTGCAGTGAACCCGCGAGGTACATTTAATGCCTACATGGCCGCCGGAAAGGCAACGGTAACATCTGGTGGGTCTGGGGTCCAGCACCTTGACGTGCGCTGACACCCATCCCACCAAAATACGCCGACCATCGGCCAACTTTTTGGCAACGGCAACAGGACAGCTAATAATGGCTGCCCCCATTCCGCCGCGGCCCTGTTGAATGTCACCGCACCTTACCTGCTCTTTGGGGCACCCTCCAGTCTTTGCGACGGCGGCGACGACCTCTTCTTTAATTATGGAATCGTCCAGGCCGGTAATGCGCAGGTCGACAGAGAATCAATCATCTGGTGCAAGTGATTTTATGTTTTTTTATTTAATACATTCACATTAATCGATTATAGTAATCGATATCCTATTTTATTAGTGACATAAACTTATTTTTAAGATTTCTCGTCTTCCAGATTGTGAATTAAGCAATTTTTTTATATTTCACAATAGAAAAATACAACGCTTTTTTTAAATCATATCTTAACTTAAAGCAGTCAGGCCCAGAAATCCCCGTCTCCTTTATTGTTCACTCCATGAGTACTGGTGACATTTCTATGTTTATACTTACTTATAGCGGTGGTGTAGGTGGCAAAATATGATGTGATTATTTCGAATGAACTGATTTGTTGATGTTAATGCTTTTTGTATTACAAATTGATGATTGCAAATAACAATACGGTACGCCTAATGGTAAGCGGTGACCGTATCATATGATCGCTTGTGATGCCAGGTATATTATTTATTCGTAAAAAAAAAGTATTTAGTAAATAACAACTGCCTCCGTGGAGCAGCGGTAGTGAATGCGACTGCTGTGCATGAGGTCTTGGGTTCGAATTTCGGGTCGGGCCAATAAACAGTTATTGGGTTTTCCAGTTAAGAAATCTCAATAGCAGCCTGGAGTTAGGAAGTTGGCGGTGTAAGACACCCCCGTGTAAAGCCGTTGGTCCTGCGTCTGATCTCTCGCCGGTCGTGTCGGATTACCGTCCCATCGGATCATAAGAGTTAGAGAACAGAGAGTGCACTTGTGTTTGCGCACACACTTGTGCACTATAACATTTCCTGCGGCCGAAATTCGGTCGGGAGGATATTATTATTTTTTTTATTATCATTTACTCGTTGATTACCGTTTATCACAGTTCCAGATGCCGAATATCTGGGAATATCTTGATAAAAAGCCAAAATAATAATTTGTTCGACAAAAGAATCGAACTTGACACCTCCTTGTACAGCAATCGCAAATCTCTTTCAACGAGGTTAATTAGGAGCATCTAAAAATATTATTTTCCAGAGACTTATTGAAATTAAACTACTATATATGGATTTTATCGCGTTGTTTATTTAACATTCTATTACATAATTTAGAAACTGTTACACTACTATACTATACTATTAAACTAAAACTAGTTGTATTTAAGTTTAAACTTAAATACAAATAGTTTTAATAATTTAATTAGCTTAAAATTAGTAAAGTTTAAAAGTATAGTATAGTATTGTAACAGTTTCTAAATTATGTAATAGAGTGTTAAATAAACAACGCGATAAAATCCGTATATAGTAGTTTAATTTCAATGAATAACATTCGCGTAAACAGAAGACAATATTATTTTCCAGAGACCTTAAGTATCGATACCTGTTCAAAGCTTTTAATAATCCAATGGAATCGCATGCAAATCCGTCGTCATATATTGCCGAAACAAACTTCGTCATGTATGCTAACACCTGCCATGTGTTTGTATTAGAAGATTTATGTCAAATCACGTAGTAATCCTCTCCGGCATCTGTGCTGGGTTCGATCTCATTTACAAATAAGATAGAATTTTCGACGACAGAAAATCCATATTGAAACCTAGTATTAGCGTAACGTAAGTCACAATGAATGTGGTACTGTTTATTATAACTGCAAAATACACATAAGTAGTTTAACGATTATATCTTCAGAGAGAGGTAGGCCGAAATGTATTTGTAAACTACGGGTCTGGTGAACCATCAAAAATATGGAATTTGCTTAATAAACTTATATTTCGATGTACACAGCACGAGCGATGGATGAGAATAGAAAAAGATGGCCGACATCGGCAGTACAAAATTGGTACCTGATTTGCCCAAGGCGCCCTCTCTCAGAACAGTTATGTAATAGGTGCTACGTGAAGTTATCAATATCGGTCGATAAGCGGATGTAGTTCTCATCTGTTCGGTTAGGTGGCACTTTACAATAGTTTTGTTAATATAGATATTAACAGTATTATACCAGTTTTAGGTCCTACGTATGGAGCGAGCTTATGGCTGTCAACCAGAAAAATTATCAGACACCGTGATACTTCAAAAAAATGTCTTGGTAGAATTATCCAATAATACTTTTCCTGGTCCCTGGAATCGTACCAGTAACACAAAAATTGTGTACAGGTGATGGCTATTACTTCATTTACTTTTAAACAACAGATCGGTATATGTTTTTCTGACATTGAAGCCTACGCCTACTAGATACGCTATTAATCGAGCCTATGTTACAGAACATTGGTAGTGTATTGGCAGTGGCGAAGTGACCACTTAAACCATTTTGCCATTCGCGTTATCAAACGTTAGTTAAATATTAAGTACTGTGTTTAATAATTTAAACGAACATACAATACCAGTCTTCAACTACAAGCTGTGTTGCATAGTGGTTTGTACGAGATATACATATAATAATTAAATTTATACGTGACTGAAATGCAAAGCACACTCGTTATGCATTTAGCTAACGAGCTACAAATTACAAAAAACAAAAGTGAAACGTCATTAGGGACGTTTACGCAACATGTTTTAGAAAAGCAGCGATTGTGAATGCATCTGCTATGCATGATGTCACAGGGTTCGATACCTGGTTCAAAAATACTGTAATTTAGTTGTTCTGTCAAGATATTCTCAATAGCAGTACGGGATTGTGACTTGTATGGCAATAGTCTCGCCCTCTATTACATAACTAATAGTTGGGGTATATAGACGTGACGCTCTATATAATACTAGATGTGCCCGCGGATTCACCCGCAATTATGATTACTGCGCCGCCCCCGTGAGTCGTTGCGTGATGTTATGTAGCCTATAACCTTCCTCGAAACGGGCTATTCAACACTAAAATAATTTTCAAATCGAACCTGCAGTTCCTGAGGTTAGCGCGTTCAAGCAAACAAACAAACAAACTCTTCAGCTTTATAATATTAGTATAGATTAACAGCTTTAAATTTAAAATTATATTTGAAGTATCCATGTGCACCTTCATTATCAGTTATTATATTTTATTGATGCGTATGCCTCGGTTATGTAATGAGAGAGCTGCCAAGTCAAACAATTCAATTTTATTGACATCTTCATTAATTATATTTTATGTTTAATTTTAATTGTTTATATTTGACTCCGTGTAGCATGTGACTTTTTTAAAGTATATTTAAATTGAGACTGCACAAGCAGTAAGGTGTGAAGAAACACGTCTAATTATTCACTTTTCTTATGGCAGCTTTCGCACTAGCGCCGCCACTTCGGCTTCGCACGCGTAAAAGTAGGTTAGGTAACAATCCTTTTTTCTGAATGAAAAGTACCTAAGTCCTTTTCTGTTCCCCTTATAACGTGTATCTATGTGATATTTCATGATGATCAGTCAAGTAGCTAAGACTAGAAATCGTGACAAACAAACTCGCATTTATACTCGTAATATTAGTTAGGATGTTGAGTTATTTAACTGGGAATGCCAATGACATTGTTATATGTTGTTATAATGATCACGCAGTAATATAAATGTAACGTCGATAACTATCAAACGATATTTTTTTTGAAGTAAGCAGAGACAACAGCTACTTTACTGAGTAAGTACTAAGTAAGTACTGTCATTTTGCCATCCTAGGCCTTTAATAGTTTATAACTAACCATTGATAGCCGAAACCTTTGCTATAAGACATCGACATCGACGAGCCTGACTTAAAACAGATTGGAGGATTTTTGAAAAAAAAAATATAATTATCTTAATTTTATTAAACAGAAGGCAGCAATTTGCCCTGTGCTGGGATCGGAAAGGTTAATAAGATTATTTAAAGACGTATATTAAAGGATAGTATATCGTATTTTTTATTGTTTGCGTTTATTAAAATTCTGTCAAATTGCAATGAAATTTTGCAAATCAAGCTTGGAATGTTTTTAATGAAACTTCGTGATTGCAGCGTGAATTTGCTTAATAAGCTGACTGAGGTGCCAGATATTGTAATTCCCAATTATGCTTCGAACTAAAATTCTGTGAAATTATAAGCGTAGGTGTATTTCTAGGGATGTGCCTCCAACTTTTATTCTCGAAATAAGACAACGTCTAATCATCTACTACTAGCTTTTGCCCGCGATTTCTCTGCCTGCCTCAGTAATAATATAGCTTTCAAATGGTAAAAGAATTTAGAAAATCAGTTATGTAGTTTATGAGTTAAATCCTTACAGACAAACAAAGCAACAAACAAAAAATCTATCTTTATAAAAGAAGTTAAACGAATTAAATCTATAGGAGTATAGATTTTATTCGTTTAATTTTGAGGCTTTTATAGTAAGTAAGCTAACTTACAATATGTATTTATTTTCTATTTGGGTGCTTAGAGTTCTCATTATAAATGTTATCACAGTTAATACATTATTAGGCTTTAGACGCACGCTACCTTTAATAATATAGATGATTCCCATTTTATACTGAATACTTAGAATTTATTGAGTATATACCTAATAATTAAGCTCTAATTAGCTTTAAAATCTTAATGAATGAGTACTTTAAAAATCGTTTGTCAAATCATCGTAAGTATCAAAATAAAAACATTCTCTTCATTGTCATATGATGCTGCGTAGCGTTTCGTAGCATCGTAGAACATAGATCTACGCATTAGCTACAACTGCTACGTATACAGGATCGATTAAACTTTGTTTTGCTGTGATTAAGCTGTGTTACGCATTTCAACAATCACCTAACACTACTAATGATAAACTGTGGATTTGTAGGCACTCGTAAACCAAAAGGCATTACTGTTAGTATGTGTATGCGATATATGTAACTGCACGGATGGCATAGGTAAGTGGTCGCCTCGACACTACCACTGCGCCGAGTGTTGTGGGTTTGAATGACATACACATAACTGTGATACAAATGTTTCATAATTTTGTCTAGATTATGGTCTATAATACAGGCAAGTTTCATTTAAAACTGTTTAGTGGTTTATACGTGATTGAGTAACAACCATTTAAATATTTTAAATCTTGGACTTATGTGATAATATATTAATAGGATTATTATTTCTTTACATTTCTGGTATTTTTACAATTTTACAATTATATTAATAAGTAATATTTATTTCTCAGTTTATTACCGACTATCAAGATAAAATATGTAATAATAATATTACCCCGTATTAAAATCCTTCTACCTTCTCAGTGAAAGAAGTATTAGGCCATAGTCCATCACTCTGGTCCAGTGCGAGTTGGCAGACTTCACACATCTTCAGATAATCTAATAAAACAAGGATCTCAAGAAAATAGGATTTAAAGCAGCCCTAAATTAAGCCAGCTCCAAAGCCGTAGAAAACGTTTATCTCGGTATTATGATTTTATTAGCTTTCCATATATTATGATTTCCGGTGTCCTAATCCTGCCTCTTTCATATTTGATGTTTATCCTCACAAATATGATGATGCTTTTTCCCTTTCCTGCACCTACCATGGAAAATACGCAAATTTAGTTCAAGCGTTAAATTATTTAGAAAAGATTGGCAAGAAATGTCAATAAATATTATTGCTATAAGTAAAAGAAAGTAGTGCGACGGGCACGAAAAATATGGAATACCTGTCTTAGAAGTAATAAACATTGATACCACGGACACGAAAAATACGGAATACCACTAGGTATTCCGTATTTTGTAACGTTGTACTGTGTCTTCAAGGTTTTTAATGACGTGGTCAACCAGGAAAGTTAAGGTAGCGGAGTCAAGGTAAACACTATTGTTTGCAATTACACGTTATTTAATTCGAGGTTTACGCCACTGGGGAGGAGAAGCCTAATCTCACTGTCACAATAATTTCAAAAGAATTAAAAGAACTGTTTTTTATGAAGGTCGAACCCATAATACTCGGCGCACCGATGGTAGCAAGACTACCAATTAAACCACCGCGTCATCATTGCACTCAATCAAAACCAACAATTTTCGTCGCATGTGTAAAGAATATTTTATTATGTTTGTTATATAATACGTATTAATATAAATATCAGCCCTGTATTTATCCTGTCCCATTTCTAGGCAGAGAAGGCCTTCTCAGCGTAACAAAGTTTAGGCAAAAGTCTACTACGCTGACTTAGTGCGAGTTGGCACACTTCAGATAATATCATCGAGAACATTATGGAGAACTCATGTGCTCCTTAGAGCACATGAGTTCTCTTTTGCATTAGTACTCGCTTTAATGGTACGCCGTTAAATTGAGTTCTAATTCGTGATTACGCCCAAAACTTCGATAAGTCAGTGGTACATACCTTGGGCCATTCCAAGGTATGTAATAAACCACTGACTTTTAAACTCGAGACCTCTGCGTGGCAATCAAACGGTCTCTCACTAGACTATCGCTGCTCACATATGTACCGCTACGCTCATATATTATATCTATAATTAGTAATATAAAAACGATAACCATACAATACTCAATGTTATATATTCATTATTTTTTAGTACTTAATCTAGTTCGAAACATTAACTTTCATTCGCCAGCAGTCTATTATCTACTTAATCCAGAACACGTTAACTGCCGAAATACATTGGTCATGTCACGGTCAATATACTTTGACCCCAATCCGGACTCCGCATGTGCGAAACTGGCAAACATAGGCCAAGCACTTTAACGCACAACTTTTTAGGGTACGGTACTAAAATGGTAATAACGGAACATTTATGTTGTGGATTTGGCTGTCTGTATGCCGAAGCTGCAAATACTCCTTTTTCAATACTTCTCTCCGTGTATTAAGCGTCAGGCTATTTATCGCCGGAGACTTTACAAATATTCAATTATAATTAACGAACAAAAATTATACCCAGAATCAGAAATGTCATTCTATTTGTGGATCACACAAATTCAAATTCACATAAAACTTTAAAAGGACTATTCCGTTTTTCTAGACAAAAGGTACTTTATGTCGTTTTTTGTACCCCTGACAACGTGTATACAATATTTCACGATGACCAGTCGTGTAGTTAAGGGGTAAAAGCGTAACAAAAAAATAATTGCACATTCACATCCTAACTAATAAATGCAAATGTAAGTTTGTTACGTAATTACGCCTTAACTACTCGATCGATCATTATGAAATTTTGCATAAGAATTGCTAGAAAATGAAATATGGTACTCTTTATCCAAAAAATAATCTATTCACGAGCGATAAACAATTGATACAACCTACATTTACGCGAGCGAAGTCGCGGGCAACAACTAGTCTGTAACATTAGTTAGGATTCCGTGCACTCTTTACGTAAGTATTTTACAAAAACGCGTTACAATTTGTCCAAGCTAAGTAATTCCTACATTTTTCATTAGATTTGCCTGGCTTTGAAGCCGACATTTTTATTATCCTGGGAACGTTTCTACAATTTATTGCTTCGGAAAGTACTACCTACATAGATAAACCGTTTGTAGATTGTTTACTTGGCATGTTGCTTTGTTTATAACTTCCTTTACTCGCATCTTTGTACACGTGGATATGATACATACTATCACTAGCATATGGTATGCGATACTATGCTACGATGCTATACTAAACTAAAACTCAAAGAAAGGATTAGGTTAAATTAACGCTATAGAGAGTGAGATACATTGGCTATTTTGCTTGGTGCTCATTGTTATTATTTTCGTATAAGTAATATTTAATATTGAATTGCGGTTATTGTACTGTGTCTAATTTTATGATGATCGGTTGAGTATATAAGGCGTGAAAGAGTAACAAATAAACAAACAAATTCACATTCGCATTTATAATATTAGTTAGCATTTTGAGAATTGACCTTCTGTTACGTGCGTCTTCGTGGATACATAAGTATGAGTATTTGACGTATGTATAGTAGAACCGCATATAGTAACTAATAGTAGTATCAAAAACATTCAATAAAAACATACCTAATAAATATCGCAAGGTATCAAACGCTCACTACCTAAGGATAATCGTTCCGGTGGAAATATTATCAAATAGAAGCGACATACTGTGTTGTCAATTTGTTACCAATAAACGATGCCATTATTACATTTTATGGGCATTTTATAGCTTTTGGATATTGTTATATCAACAAAAACACCGGTTTTATTGTGTTTATGCTAATTTGACGTGTATTTTGAAATATGATATTAGTAAAGTACGATTTGCACGAATGGTGTGGTGGTTAAAGTGGTCGCCTGGCTACTGCCACTATGACGAGCTTGTCTTGTGGGTTCAAATCTCACACGAAACAAAATACTGTGTGATCTATAGATAGTTGTTATGAGTCTGGGTGTTCTTTGTGACCCTTGAATATTCGTAAAGTCTTTACGATACATAAATTATTATTCCAAGATAGCAAGTGGGCTATTGAAAAGTAAAAAGTAATGTAAGGAGCATTGAGAGTAGCGTAGGTCATAAATTAGTGTCTAGTCAACCTCATATAAATACTATAATAATAATAATAATAAAGAACTAAAGAGAACTGGCGAAAGCCTGCTTAGCACTAACGATCGCAGGGATATATGGCAGAGCAAACAAATTAAATATCTCGATTTAGCTCGCGAGGTTGTTGACATGTGGGATGTGGATTCTGCAATCATTGTGCCGATAGTCATATCTGTCAATGGTCTAATAGCCAAGAGCCTCGATCACCATCTAAAGATGCGTTAGGTGCTTGGATCAAGGGTTTGATGGAGAAGGCAGTGCTATTAGATACGGCACGCATTGTGAGAAGGTTCCTGTCTCTAAAATCCCAAATGATGCTGGTGGGGTACCTTGCATTTTATATTTTTAAATGTATTTTTTATATATTATGTATATTTAAAAATGAAAAAAATTATTGTAAAGATTGAAATAAAGAATGTAATAATAACCAACGTAACGTAACGTTTTTTATCCATAGTTTTCATTACACCAGGTCATAAAAAACCTATCCCTATAGCCTAGATTTATTAGGTTCCATATGTAGCCACTTAGCCATATGTAGCACTTGCTGCGGCTAGTGTCTCGGTAAGTATTTTAACTCACTCTAAATTAAAACTCTCGAAGGGCCTCTGCATGTTTGACCCATGTCCCCGTGTAAGCCTCCCAAAGGGCCGGGTTTTCCTTAAAGCATTAGGAAAATATCCGTGAAAGAGAAACGCGTAATAATAATAATGTCCTCCAGACCGAATTTCGGTCACGGCGGCCAATCTTAACGGAGACTGGCCATCTGCGCAGGATATATTATAGTGCACAAGTATATTAATACTAACACAATTGTACTCTCTGTTTCCTAACTCTCGTGATTCGATAAGATGGATAATCCAACACGACCGGAGAGAGATCAGGCGCATGACCAACGTTTTTACGTGCTTTTCGAGGCAAGAGGGCTTCTAATACCGCCAATTGCCTAACTCCGGGCTCGTATTGAAATTGCTTAATACAAAAATCCAATAACTTTTTGTTTGCCCAACCCGCAATTCGAACCCAAGACGTCAAGAACAACGGTTATACTATAACATGAATGAGTACCCATATGTACGCTATGTTACTGCGTACATTTTGTAGTTATAAAGCTCTATGTACTGGCCGTTTCGTGACAGTTTCCGTGTACATTTTGCTTGTAGTCGCGTGTTTTGTGCATGTAGCGAATGCGTTTGAGTCATGTTTAAGAACAATAACATTCACTTTGACTATTTGGAAACTGTAATCGGTATATATATATACTAATATTATATAGAGGAAAGATATGATTTTTGTTTGTAAAGGTTTAACACAAAAACTAATCAATCGATTTTAAAATTCTTTCACTATTAGAATTAGCTATATTATCACCGAGGAACATTGGCTGTACATATTTTATAAAAGGTTCTGTTACTAATATAACCTAACCTACTTTTACGCGAGCGAAGCCGCGAGCTAAAGCTAGTTGACAATACAAGTGAATATTTACTGTTTCAGGCAACACCACTATTTTGGTTGGAATATTAATAGTCGTTAATAAAATATATGTCATTTGTGTAACTGTATTCAGCCGTATACTAGTTTATATAAGCATAATACCAAGAATCAGTATCAGTGTCAACAATAAACATGATTACAAAAAGCTCTATATGTTTGGAAATAATTAACGAAGATGAAGGCGTAATTAATATTTGTGATGGACTTGGCACTTTGAAGTGGAATTGGTCAGTTGTTTACATTAACAATTGAGTATTTTGTAAACAACTCGATTGAATTTCGTTTGCACTGTTCTTTAAGTGGTCGCCTCGTTGGGTACGAACTCCACACTAAACAAAAAATGTCTTTTAATGTCCGTTGTTTGCTTGTGTGCTATATAAATAAACAGTCAATTAAAGATTTTATTGCATATAATAAGGTTATTATGTAGGTCTGTATATAGTATTAGTTTGGATTATGATGTTGCTTATAACGAGGCAACCGCATAGCCAGTTAATAACAACCTACAGGCAAAACTCATTTTTAATTAGAGCATGTCGATCGTACAATGTAGCGATGATGCCATGCAAGGAGCCAGGATGTTGATATCGATATTTTTAATACTAGCATTTCTAAATTGACAAAGATATTGTGCAATTGGTACTTTGGAGTTAGCGCCTAAAGATGTACTTACTATTAAGTGTAAATTTTGTGTTAATGTGTCTAGTATATAAATTGTTTCTTTTTTATTATGTGAGTTAGTTTAATGTTTACCAATGTAATTAGTATTTTTTAGTCATATAAGTATCTATATGTGAAAACTCGTAATTGGCCTTCCTTTTTATATTGTTCTACTTATTACTTTAACAGCAAGTTTTCTTAAAAATGAAAAAAATATATTAAAGGAATTATGAGGCAAACAAATAAAGATACGCTTCGAGCAAACTTTGTCGCAAGCCTCATGTTTTGTTTATTTGTGATAGGCTCGTAGCGGTCGTGAGGCGGATTCTCACGCTGTACCGCAGGTTCGCTCACGACACGTGCGCGTCTCGGAGACACCGCGCGTGTTCCGTAAGTAATGGCACGTCGCGACCTTCCGCCATAAACGTTCATCTTCTTAACTTGGGCTCAGTTGTGATTTGTTGTATGTACTTGTCAAAACACCGTGAGACGTTTTTAGGGTTGCGTGCGCAAAGGGTGTCTACGAGATCCTATTACTAAACCTTCACCGTCTTTCTCTCTGCCTGTCCTGTCCTAATGTAAAGTTGTCTGATATGTTCAAATAATATGTGTTACTAGATTTAGCCCGCCGCTTTCCACTCGGAAACAGTACTGTTTATCTGCATAAAGGTATCCCCTGATAAAGTGGATGCGAAATTTCATGATGATCGGTCGAGTACTTAAGGCGCGCTAAAGCATAAAATACAAAGAAACTCACATTCGCATTAATAATATTAACAAGGATTGTAGTATATAGTAATCCTGTCAATGCAGAACTGGATCAATTTAAATTAAGGTGGCTTTTCAATTCGAGACGTTGTTAGGTCGGCTGTGTCTCAGAACAGTTTTAATTACCTCAAAGTTAACTTCTAAATTTAAAGTGTTAATTGGACTATTAGCTTGATGTTGATTATCATGCTACATGGGATCCCTACGATGGAGTAGTAGGTTGGAATTGCGTAACAAGCAGTCACCATACCGCTGTTACACCGCTGCGTGTGCTCGAAATCTATGCGGTTTTTTTTATGAACCTACAAGATTAAATAGAGGCAGCTATTCTATTATAAATGTGAACCCTCAAGAACATAATAATACATTATGCTCCGTGGCGCAGCTGTTGGGAGTGCGACTACTATGCAAGTTGTTTACTGTGATAAGAAGTCTCTAGAAGCAGCACAACTTCTGGAACTGTCACCGGTGAAGGGCTAGCCGCCAGAGTAGGCTAGGACTATTACGTAGGTCCCTAAAACTGTAGCTAGCGAATATTATTGATTTTAAAACTCGTTGGATATTCGCAACATATTAACTTTTATTCAAAAGAACAATTTATGGTCATACCATTTTCAGTTACAAACTTATTCACTAGATGGCGTTAGTAGTAAAGCTAAAGCAGAAGTGTAACAGAGGTTATTGACTTTATTTTGATACAATTTACTACGAGTATACATACCTACTAACAATACCTAGATAATGAATTTATTTTACATAAATTAAAATAGGAATTAAAGTTGTTTTATTTGAAACTAGAATGAAAGAGAACTTTATTTATTCAGGCGAATAAATAAAATTTCAACATAAAGAAAATAAATTATCTCGCTTATGGCTTGAGCAACTAGATTCACAATGAAGATAATTTTATTTTGATTTTTATTTATTTATTTTATTTTATTTTATTGGGTAAAACAAACAGTTACACTATTTTCTTAATCTAAAGTATTTACATTATTTGTATATGTATAATTGTGTAGCTCACAACATTTTCTACGTTTTGTCTATTTACATATTATTTGTGAACTGGAAGAAATACGATTAAATGCGACATGAAGTTTTACACTATTATGTTAATCCAAAAGTTTCAAATTTTACAGATAGTGTTACTCTTTTATTATCTAAGTTAATGTTTGTAATATTGAACGCCTAATTGTGTCGCTTCTATTTGATAATATTTCCACCGGAACGATTACCCGTAGGTACTGAGCGTTTGATACCTTGCGATATTTATAATGTCACATTTATTGAATGTTTTTGATACTACTATTAGTTACTATATGCAATTCTACTATACATACGTCAAATACTCATACTTATGTATCCACGAAGACGCACGTAACAGAAAGTCAATTCTCAAAATGCTAACTAATATTATAAATGCGAAAGTGAATTTGTTTGTTTATTTGTTATTCTTTCACGCCTTATATGCTCAACCGATCATCATAAAGTTAGACACAGTACAATAACCGCAATTCAATATTAAATATTACTTATACGACAATAATAACAATGAGCAACAAGCAAAATAGCCAATGTATCTCACTCTCTATAGCGTTAATTTAACCTAATCCTTTCTTTGAGTTTTAGTTTAGTATAGCATCGTAGCATAGTATCGCATACCATATGCTAGTGATAGTATGTATCATATCCACGTGTACAAAGATGCGAGTAAAGGAAGTTATAAACAAAGCAACATGCCAAGTAAACAATCTACAAACGGTTTATCTATGTAGGTAGTACTATCCGAAGCAATAAATTGTAGAAACGTTCCCAGTACAAGTCTCCACGCATACTGTTGTACGGTAAATAAAAATGTCGGCTCCAAAGCCAGGCAAATCTAATGAAAAATGTAGGAATTATGTAGCTTGGACAAATTGTAACGCATTTTTGTGAAATACTTACGTAAAGAGTGCACGGAATCCTAACTTATATTACATTTACTAGATCACTAGATTTTGCCCGCAATTTCGCTCGCGTAAATGTAGGTTATATAAATATTTTCCTTGGGTATAGATTATTTTTTGGATGAAAATTACTCTATGTCCTTTTCCAGCAATGTTTATGCAAAATTTCATAATAATCGATTGAGTAGTTAAGGCGTGATTACGTAACACACTTACATTCGTTCATACTTACATCTATTACTTAGGATGCGAATGTGAGTTTATTTGTTTGTTACGCTTTCAAGCCTTAACTACACGACTGATCATCATGAAATATTGTATACACGTTATCAGTGGTACAAAAAAACGACATTAAGTACCTTTCGTCGAGAAAAACGGAATAGTTTCGTTTTAAGTTTTATGTGAATTTGAATTTGTGTGATCCCCAAATAGAATGGTATCACTGATTCTGGGTATAATTTCTGTCCGTTAATTGTATATTTGTAAAGTCCCCTGCGATGAATAGCCTAACGTTTAATAAAAGAGAAGTATTAAAAAAGGAGTATTTGCAGCTTCGGCATACAGACAGCCACATCCACAACATAAATGTTCCGTTATTACCATTTTAGTACCGTACCCTAAAAAGTTGTGCATTAAAGTGCTTGGCCTCTGTTTGCCAGTTTTGCACATGCGGAGTCCGGATTGGGGTCAAAGTATATTGACCGTGACATAACCAATGTCTTTCGGCAGTTAACGTGTTCTGGATTAAGTAGATAATAGACTGCTGCCGAATGAAAGTTAATGTTTCGAACCAGATTAAGTACTGTAAAATAATGAATATATAACATTGAGTATTGTATGGTTATCGTTTTTATATTACTAATTATAGATATAATATATGAGCGTAGCGGTACATATGTGAGCAGCGATAGTCTAGTGAGAGACCGTTAGACCCATATAGTACATAACAATATACGTAGTAGTGTATATTTTGCTGTGATTAAGCTCTATTTACTGACCGTTGCATGACAGTTTTCATGTACATTTTGTTTGTATTCCCGTTGTTTGTGCATGTTACGCACGCATTTGAGTCCATCATATATTATAATACATATATAAGAGCTATAACATTCACTTTGTCTGTAATCAGTATGTTCACAATATAGATGAGTATTTACTGTTTTAGGCGACACCAATATATTGGTTTGAATATTAATAGTCGTTAATAAAATATATGCCATTTGTGTGTTAACTGAATTCAGCTGTGAACTGGTTTATATTAGCATAATACCAAGCATCAGTATCAGTGTCAACAATAAACATGATTACAAACAGCTCTATATCTGTTTGTAACTAATTAACAAAGATGAAGGCGTATGTAATTAATATTTGTGATGGATTAGGCACTTTGAAGTGATATTGGTTAATTGTTTACATTGACAATTGAGTATATTTTTTAAGCAACTCAATTGAATTTGTTTGGTATAAATTCAATATGAAACAAAAAAGTACGTGTTTAAATTTATAAAAATATTAGATAGAGGAAAGATATGATATTTTGTTTATTGATAAGGATTTACCCCAAAAACTACTCAACTGATTTCAAAAATTCGTTCACCATTAGAAAGCTCTTTTTCTCTTTAATTTTATTTAAAAGAAATACCGTTTCATGAACTAACGTAATCTACTTTTACGCAAGCGAAGCCACGGGCAAAAGCTAGTCCGAAATATAGTTGTTTCGAATCTGGTTGTTTTTAATATCCATTTTTTTGCTACTTTCTATAGCTTTCTATGCTCTGTAAAATGCTATTTATTTATGTATTTATTTGACTACTAGATTTTGCCCGCGGCTTTGCTCTCATAAATGTAGGTTAGGTTAGGTTATGTTAGTAACAGTCCTTTTTTCTGGATGAAAGGTAACCTATGTCCTATTCTGTACAACGTGTATGCGAAGTTTCATGATGATCGGTCGAATAATTAAGGCGTGAAAGTGTAACAAACAATCAAACTCACTTTCGCTTTCGTCATATTAGTTAGGATAAGGATTTTACACAATATAACAATAAACTGATTCACCACACTAAATGGAGAGACATGCTACCATTTAATTTAAAGAGCACTCTGAAATAAAAAATAATGGACTGTGCGAATTCTTTAGCCTATTAAAAGACTGCAGTATTAAGTTCCCGCGTGTTTTATTTTGAGTTGACGTGACTAAATGCTTTTAAAGTTTCGTATCCAGTTTTTACTAATGAGAAAGATTAAATTAAAGGCCTTAAATATAGAAACTGTGAGTCAAAGTTAAACATACATATATGAATACAAACTAGTCTTATTAGGTAGGATCATTTGATTTTAATGCAGCTGCTGTGCATGGGGTTTCGGCTGCGATTGCCGCGTCAACCAAACTGTTATTGGGTTTTACTGTAAGAAATTCTCAGAAGCAGCTCGGAGTTTTATCCTTTGTCAGAATTTACTTTGGTACAAATAGGTTGGCCTCTTTTTCCGGGGGACATACAATTATAATTGACGCGATGTGGGTGTAATACAACTTCGACAACTGAAACTGAACGAGAAATAGACATTTATGTTTCTAAAGTTACCACAAGATCCATGCACTTGTCGCTTCGGACCGATTCCGCGAGCTTCAACGGTGGCTCTCATAGTGGCTGCTCGACACTAACTCGCCAGCATCACACGGATATTTTTATTTTACATGTAATAATTACTTTTATACCATGGTCGTAAACTGTGGAAATAGTATAAATTTAAAATATGAGCTGAAGCCAGTTCTAGCTGTACTGCTGGGCAACCGAAACTTAGCACTCAAACAGCATAAGACTATAATTTTAGAAGTATTAAAAACAAATAGTAATTACAGCAATTTAGTGAATCCAGAGAAAAATCCCTAATTTTCAAATTAACTGTATTAGAAGCATTTGCTCAGAGACAAGTACCTACTAGAAATGCAAGCAGTATTTCTATTCCAATATTATGTCAGATTGTCACTGAAGTTAACAAACAAACTTAAATGCTTGAAAGTTGGGCTCTGGCTGCTTTAAAGATAAGATAAAATTAGACTAGTAGTCAACTTTAGGCGAATTTACATAATTAGTTTAAGTTAAACTATTGACTATATTTTATACTACATAGATTATAATAATAATAATTGATTTATTTTCTCTTTGCAAAAAGGTTACATACAAATTTCACAACACAAATATTTTTCACAATGTTTTGTGAGTGACTTGTGCCTGTGATAGATAAATATCTATCACAGGCACCCGGTGACCGTAACACAGGTGTTAAAATTAACACCTGTGTTGATATTGTGTGTAATACGGGTGACCAGATCTCAACTTCACTAAACATTATTCTTTAAGTTGATCAGCTGTAGAAAACGCATACAATTTAAAATTCACACATAAAATAGAAAAAAGCAATTATAAATATTTACTATGGGTACTAAACAATGGATAAACACACATACATATATACTTTTTTTTTGTAAATACATACGTATTATACATAGAATCACCCAGACCAAGACAAACATCCATGTTCATGCACACAAATATTTGTCTTGTGCGGGAATCGAACCCGCGACCTCAGGCGTGGCAGTCGGTTACACTAACCACGACGCCACCGAGGCCGACTTCTCACGCCGTACCGTGGGTTTGTTCACGACACGTGTTGCGTAACTAATGGCACGTCGCGACTATCCGCCATAAACGTTTATCTTCTCAACTTGGGCTCAGGAGTGATTTGTTGTATATACTTGTCAAAGTACCGTGAGACGTTTTTAGGGTTGCGTGCGCAAAGGGTGTCTGCGAGATCCTATTACTAAGCCACACTGTCTTTCCCTTTTTACCTGACTTGCCTTTATACGGCTGTATCTTTTCAACCATAATGTATAGCTGTCTGAAATGTTCATATAATATGTGTTACTAGATTTTGACCACGGCTTCACCGACTCATAAACAATACTTTTTTCTGAATGAAAGGAACTCTTCCTTTTTAATACCCTGACAACATATATGCGAAATTTCATGATGCTCAGTTGAGTAGTTAACTTATGAAAGCGTAAAAAACAAACAATTTACATTCGCATTTATAATATTAGTTCTTACTAATATATATATATATATAATACTAGTATAAATTTTCCAAATTATTCTTTTACTCTTGTAAAAGAATAATTTGGAAAATTTATACTTAAAAAAAATTACTTATTAAAATTATTTTGTCAGAAGTCATACAATAAATATTGTTTATTTCAGTAATAGTTGCTATCTTAAATCTGTATAAAAGCACCACCAAGCCACCGTCATCCTGTCAATGCACAACTGGATAAATTTGAATTAAGGTAGCTTTTCATTTTGAGATGAGATAGTGCATCTGTTAATGTTGTTAGGTCGGCTGTGTCTCAGGTGTATATTGTATTGTATAGCGTTTACTTATAAATTTAATATTTCTCTTGAAAATAGTGTTAATTGGACTATTAGCTTGATATTGATTATCATGTTACATAGAACCGCTTCGATGGAATATTTGGTTTGAATGGTGCAAGCATTCGCCATATCGCTGCCACCGTGCTGAGTATTGTGGGCTCGAAATCCATACGGTATAATTATATTTGTCTAATCCGTGTGTCAATTAATTGTATTTTGTACACGGCGCAGGGTTTAAAACTAAATGCGGGATTGTCATTTACACAAAACACATTACAACAATGAAATTGTTTTTAAATAAAGGCTTTTTTATTTTATTACGTCGTCGTTTCATATTTTTATTATTTACGTCCAATAATTACCCATGCTCAACAACAAACATTACAAAGAATTATCTTCATCAGCATCAAGTCTAATAGTAGGGGAAATTAACAAATGACAGAAAAGGGATATACGATAAAGACTGTGATGTAACCGCTATTAAATGCAGCTGTGTGGTCAAGATAGCGAGATAGTTCCACTATATTTCCCTCATTTTCTTATTATAAATTAAATATATTAAGACATATCTTATTATGCAACCAATTTTGAAACTTGTAGCGACACTACCGATGCCGGCGCCGCGACGCTTTAGTTTTGTATAGCAACGGGCGACGCGCCGCAGTCGTCATCCCCGAACCACTAAGTTAGGTCGTAGCTCAATATATAATTATATTATTTATAACTGGTATCAGTAAATATTTATCCATATCTACAATGAAGCATTTCATTTGAACAGAACTCATAACATTACAACCCAATTGATTGCAAAATAAGGTATGTTTTAATATTTACTAATTGCCCAAATCGGTTTGCTCTTATGTGTAAAATAATGTACAAAATCAAGTATAGGCAACAAAAAACAGAAAAGTAATAATAAATTATGTGTTATGACTGCCTCAGTGGCGCAGCTATAGGGAGTGATACAGTGCAAGTTTGTGACTGTGATAAGAAGTGACCAGTAGCAGCACAGCTTCTGGAACTGTCACCGGTGGAGGGCTAGTCGCTAGGGTAGGCCAGGGCTATAGGGACCCACGTAATAACGTGGCTCCCTAAAACTGTAGCTACGGAAAGTTATTGGTATTAAAACTCGTTGGATATTCGACATACTAACTTTTATTCAAAAAAACAATGGTTATACATTTTTAAGTTAGTTACAAACTCACTTACTAGATGGCGTTAGTAGTAGTAACAGAGGTTATTATTTTTATTATGATACAATTTAATATACATATTAACATTGGGTTACCTGGATAATAGATATATTTGCCGTAAATTAATGATGTGTTATGTGGATATAATAGGTACACTTCTGTCTACGGCTTCGTGGAAATAGACAAGATACTATGTACATACACACATATCTGTCCCTCTGGGAGGTAGTTAAAACTGCACGATGGTGTACTCGTTAAAGTGGCCTACTGCCACTGCGCCAAGTGTAGTGGGTGCGATCGCGGAGTCACCACACGGGTCAAAAATTTGTGTGTTCCACTAATAGTGGATTCGAGGGTGTACTTTGTGTTCATTGTTTAAATGTTTGTGAAATCTCCCGTGACACCATAATCATACCTAGGATGAGAGGTATCTTTTAAAAAAAGATAAGGATAAAAAACGCAGCTACGGTTTTCCACGTGCTACGATCCAAGCATACCTTTCTAGCTTTCATTCTTATTACATTCTTCATTAGACGATGTATTTGTAAAGTAAAAGCCTCTGGTAAATCTTGGTTTAAAATTAAAAGAGTTAAGTCACAAACAGAGTGGAACATCAAAGAGAATCGTTGGCTTGCTTCCGTTGAGCGGAATCACGACTTACTTCATGTTTTTATTTGTGTGCACTGCGAGGCAGCCGCTAAAAAGCCTTCATTTACACTACCCTTGCTTTATGTCATTAAACTTTTGTCTTGACTTTCTTTACCTATATATAATTGGTTATAAGTATGATTAATGAAGAAATTAAGTTAAGTTAGGAAGAACGTAGATACAAAGCAGATAAAGATTAGCAGAGTTTTTTGTATTTTCAAGTTAAAATGTGGTGTGGTCAATAAAAGTTTACCTAAATAAATTAATTAATAAAAATAAAGGTTTGTCATGTATTATAATATATGTACTCGAATTTAATCGGTGTTTTATAAAAGGTTTGGAGTCATTCACAAATGCATTATTTTAATAATAAATAAGATATTATAAGGAGAAGCTATAGCCTTTCTTTATAGTTGCTTTTCATGCAGATACATACATTCAGAATTTGTGCATGTGCATAAAAATAAACGAAATGCTTATTTATTTTAGTACTAATGACTCGATTATATCTGTATTAGTCACTGTGGAGGGTCTTAAGTGTTCTCTTGGATAGTCAAATAAAATAATCGATTCATTATCTGGTTGTTGATCCTGTTAGTGTTATCAGGCTATAACTAAACCAAACACAACAACATACGTACATACTCACACGGTTATAATATCGCCGAAGTAAAAGCAAGATACACTCTCATGTCGTCAGCTATAGTTTAAGATCCCACATTATAAGGAGCGAGCCTATTGTCAGTTACCGCTCACAATTTCTAGCCCTGTAAAATATACTACTTGACACTTATAAACATTTCAAAGTTAAAAAAGCTTATACGCCTATAATGCTTACAAAAGATTATGTAACAGATTTAAAGTACTTAATAAAGTGACATCGATAACATTATTACTTCAAATGCCTTTACAAACACGTTCATATGTATCTGGTTTAACTATTTGCATGGTTTACATTCATCTAATACTCTCGCATTGCCTTTGTAGAATCTGCCACATGCTGAAACATACTGCTGCGAAGCTGACACCCATATAAAACATCGACGCGTGAAACGCTCTGCTTGGGGCTGAAACAAATACTGATTGAAGAATACTGAAGCTGGTCGCAAACGTGGACTAAGTTAATTATATGAAGCTATTAAATCATTGGATAACGCACTTTTAGCAAAGACTTCTTTTCACTTAGTAATCGGACTACGTTTAAAATTAAGATTATTATTTAACCTATTATCAAAGTAACAATAAAAATAACTTAATGTGCTTATGAAGGAGAATACGTAGATATGTGATGATGAATGGTAAATGTATAACTTTCTATAAAATAGTACAAAAAAATCGTGAATATGTAAGTGAATAACCCTCAACAGCGTAGTTTAACGGATGTCTATAAAAATTACAGCCGCTCCACTTTTACATTATGAGAGAACGTGCTGGAAATAGTAATCAGCTCTAGCAAACTCTATTATCAGGAATTGAAACAAATAGCTTCTAGTTTAGTAGTAGTGTTAGGTGTTACGGTACTTACTAGTTATTTTTGCATGACATTCGAAAAATATTTGGGTGTCAAATTCATTGTTGTATTCCAATGACTATCAAAGATAAACTCGTTGGCTATAATATTACACTGTAAGTATGAAATATTGTTAATTTTGATGTTGAAACTAATATTCAAATCGACATTCCCGTTACGAATATTTTAGATGTTGCGATCGTTAATTTTATAAATCGAGCGCTATTCAAATGTACTCGTATTATATTCAATTAAAGAATTCGAAAGATTTTTGTCAAATATTAGTGCATTACTAGATGGAACGGTACTCGCCATAGAACATATACCCATATGTTCTACAGCAGGAAACGTTCGTGTCGTCGTCATAGCTCGCGAGTGTGAAATAGTCTTATTATCATTACAATTTTTCAGTTGATCTCACAGGCTCTCAGCTTGGAAAATCTCTCTTTCCTCACTTTTTCTAGTTCTGATACAAACGCGAAACCTTTTTAATTACATTTTTACGACGAAGTCCTTGAACGAGTTCGATTAAGTTTTATATGGACAAAAATTAAAGCACAGATATGTAAGCTAATGAATAGAATGTACAAACGTAAACCATTTTATTAGGTAATATAGCTTCTTAAAAAAATATCCTCAGCTTGCGATGCTTTTCGTTATGACTGATTTACAAGTCTTGGTCTTGATTGTGTATACTACTTTCTGTTAATCAGATTAGGGATTCTTATTAGCAGTTTATCACAGTCGATAAACTCAATGGAGGGTCGGCGAGTTTGGTAAGATGTTTAGTTGTTTCAATGTCACATAAACCGTTAAATGCAGATTTATATGAGACTAAGATTAACACATTCCAATTTATTTAAATCTGCGTTTCAAACTAAATATCTTTATAAACTTTTACATTTATAATATCAGTAACGAGAAACATATTTGCACCATGACAAAGCATATAGCAAGCTTAACTTTCGGTGTTCTAAATTATGGGATTCGAAGACGCACGAGGCACGAGTCACTGATGTAACAAAGTATAGCAATTTACTGCTCGACTTCGTATGATAGCAAGCTGTCTGTATTTTCACGACTAAAATTAGTGGGTATTTTATTACAACTAAACATCTTTACAATTTTAAACTTTAACTTTTGCTGTTTAGAACATTGTGTCATAATCAATGTCGGTTTTGTACAAATAATGTTGAATATATTGTCACGGAATTAAACCTGTGCGTTTTAAATAATTGAATGCCATGTAGTAGATACAATAGAGAATGTAAAATTTTCGGTCATTTCTTACCGGCACGTTGTTGAATCTATACTTATATAATATTATAAATGTGAAAGTTTGTGAGGATGTATGGATGTTTGTTATTCTTTCACGTAAAATCTACTGAACCGATTGCGATGAAACTTAGTATGTAGATAGCTGGAGACCTGGATTCACACATAGACTATATTCACACTTACGCGGGTGTAACCGTGGGCAAAATCAAGCGTGTTAATATCGATGAACATTACCGCTCTAGGTATATCAATACCGTATTATATATTTATTTTATATCTCTTTGTAAATATATGTTTGACGTGCTTATTTTAAAATTGGTAATTTTCGGTAAACTCAAGAGACTCTGGATTAGAAGATTAAGTTAAATGTTAAAGTTTAACTTTTTTATTATTGGAATTAAATTTAAATATGAATCTCTTTCTTAAAAGACCGCGAGTTTTAATATCAACTTAGAATTTCAATATACACTGGCGCCCACTACGATGTTGAAAACATTCCCCGTTTTATTTATTAAAAGTTTATTAAATTTACATATTAAATACCATCGCGTGCCTACATCATATGCTTTAAATAAGATCACGTATATTATAATGCCTTACAATATATATTAATTATGCTAAATATTTAACATTCAAACTTCGGCAGTTTCGAAATTCTGCGTAACTAAACTAACAAATTAAATGCAAAAGTTTTAGAAGGTTAGTTAGATTATTATTGACAAACATGGGTAAAGGATTGTATAGACTAGAATAAAACTTGGCACACAGATTGACCATGTCCTTGATTTTCACGTATGATATTTTTATTTTAGCATGCGTTTTCGAAGGAATTTAGAAAAAGATTTTTCGCCTTTTGATTTTGTGGTATCATAGGTGCATTTTACGCTCCATATTCGCACTTGGCTGTACATCATTTGGTAATATTTTTTATTTTAGTTTATATGTCTATATATTTTTATCGTGCAGTCACGTAGTAATTGCGTAGAGGCCGCGTAGCAATGCGTATAACAACGAAAATAACGCGTAGTGGTAAAGCAACTGCTACGCGACAAAACGATAAAAAGAAAAGATAATTACATAGATATAAGGCATTTGAAATTAATGACGTGACTCTTAATGATCAGCAATTATTGGTTTTATAAGTGTTATACTTAACATGAATGGAACTTTTTTTAATATCACTGACGTAAGTTTCGTAAAAATTTTAACAGCAACCTTGATAATAAAACACAATTCATCACATCATATTATATTATATCATTTATTCGCTTCCACCGTCCTCCATCAAGTTTTCTAAGTAAACGCAAGTTAGTACCCGTAATGGCTCAATGGAGGAAGTTCCGCTTTTTTATTGAAAGTGCTTTCCACCAGATGCGTCGTTAAGATAAAAATATAATATTATTTCTGGCAGAAATAGTGTTTTTTCTTTAAGAATTCATCTAGCAGTTTGACTGCACGGATGATAGTAGTTTAAATGGTCGCCTCATCGCTGCGACTGCGCTTAATGTCGTGGGTTCGATACCTAGATTAAAAAAATATTGTGTTATCAACAAGTAATTGTTCTGAATTTGGGCGTTTGTTGTTTGGACTGTTATTTGTATGTGTCTGGCAGGTATCTTCTCATATGCTCAACTCCTTTCCCGAATCTAGCAAATAACCTAAACATATCTTCAGTAACTTAGTAAACTCACTAATCAAAAGATTTTGACGTTTATAAGTATTACTGTGTGACCTGAATATATATATAATAATCGCAACTAAAATTGCGATAAGAAAAACCTATAAAAAGCAGCGCTCCACCGGGGAGCGGCCATTTGCATCTCAGCTTTCGAACGTAACGGTCGTGTGCGGCGTGACTTGTTTATTCGTATATTGTGTGAATTGTGTAAAAAGAGTTCAGATAGTGATTGGTGCCTTCTTTTCTTACTTGCGAATTATTAAGATCAAGAGTATTACGTGATTATTTGTTGATTTGTGTACATTTTATAAAATTATTAATTTTAAGTGATAATAAATTGTTTTATTTAAGTAATTTAATTTAATTTCCTTAATATATAATAAATAATTTATGACATCGACTTTAAATGTCTGTAAAGTTCGTTTTGAGAAAGGAATTAGTTTAAGAGACAAAAACGTCACTCTAACTAAAATAAGTATTTTAAATAGACACCTATTCTATTTTGTCTTCATAGTAGGTATCTTTCTAAATATAGTATTATTCTGCCGCAACTCGAGATAAAAAAGATCTACACTTTATACATTTACATTACAAAAGCTTTGTTTGTCACAAAGGACGTCATGAGACAGTAAAAGGTATATTTATATTAAAAAAACATAAAGCTACAAGTGCTATTTATAATGGTAAACTAAATACCTACTTTGTACTGAACTTGACTAGACAGGTAGCGTAGTGGTTTACGTGGTCGCCACGCCGCTGCTATTACGCTAAAATTGCTGTAGGCCCGATTACGACACGAGACTAAAATTTGTGTTTCACAAATTGTTGTTTATCGTCTGGGTGTTCTCTGTATTCGTTATATGGTGTTGATAAATCTTACGCAACAATGAAATTATTTCATGTGCGAAAGTTGTCTTCTGACCTGGCAGTTGTTAAATGCTACATAATGTATAACCTATTGTGTCTTGTCACCGGTGTGCCGTTACCACACAATAGGTTAAACTTATTATTATAATAATTATATCCGGTTCAATTTGACTCGAAATGCACTATCAGTGACATGGGAGTTCGTAAATCTATTTGGGTATTCAATTGTAGCTTAGTACAAAATATTATAATAAATAAGTCATTGAGCGTATACACAAATATATGAAGGAAGTCACATTTGTAATATAGTTGGATACAAAAATAGATGTTACAGTGGGCAAGAATTAGCCTTGCCTCTACCACCATGCCGAGTGTTATGGTTCGAGTCCCATATAGGCAAAAAGTACACCCAGACTCAGAAAAATCATTTGTGGAGAAAGCAAATCAATGATTTGTATAATAATAATATTCTACCACATACATAACACCATCTAGCCCAAACTAAGCAGAGCTTGTACTATGGGTACTAGACAATGGATAAACATACATATATACTTATGAGTATGATTTACATATGATTGTTCTAAGTCTGGCTGTACATTGTGAGGTGACAGAGATATTAAAACTAGTGCGGGTTTTGTTTTCAAATATAATTATATTTAAAATAAATAATTAAGAACACATTATAAAACTGCTTGCTGTCACATTAAATATTATGCATATTACCTACATATACTAATTAAAGTAACTTCCTACAAATTTATATTATATCAAGCACATCTGTATATATTAAACGACCCCGATCAGGAGAGACGGAAAAGGAGAGACAAGGAAAATATATTACATTCCTCAAAATATTGTCAAAGAAAAACGAGAACGAAATTATTTCTTTCATTTACATAAGAATGTAGTCAATGCAGCATAAGCAAAGCATGGTGGTCCAGACTTATTTCTTTTTATATCCGAATTACTCAGGAAGGTTAAACGGAGATAGCAAGATTTTGAGTTTAATATTTTACCAAAATTTGCACTTGTGACAAATCTTAACTGTATATCAATTACGATCTTTGTGTGGGCCCGGATCATTCTTCAACCTTTTGTAATTGGGAATCAATACAATTGACATAAAAGACGTTGCCTTGTCGACTAAATAACATAATATAATATCGTTTATTAAATTATTGGTTTTGAAAGAGGCTAAAGACAAAGCTTACAGACAAATACAATTTTAATATAGATAAACGTATATGTAACAATCTTACTAATAACAAGCCATCATAAATTTCTATCCAATTGAATTTTACGGTTTGATTACTGGGTCAGCCAAAATGTTACTACGTTTTACTGTAAAGCTATTCTCAGTAGCAGCAAGGCGTTTGAAGTAATTTCTGATAAACAGCAATTGGTTTATTCCCAGTTATTTTAAACCATATAGCTACGGTATTGCGAATTCTAGGTACACTTCTACCTACCCCTTTTGATATATAAGCGTGAGACTATATATGTATCTCTCAATTAAAGAGCACTTTTCCTATTGATATCAAATTCTTATGCTGCCATATTCGGAGTGGCAAAATAAAATATACTGCTGAATATCGTAAAAATAAGGTAATATATCCTGTATAATAGACACAGTATGTGTCTTAGCTTTCCTGATAAATTGAATCAAATCAACAATTTGTCGCTTCATTTAAAATTTATATCAGATGCCTGTTCATTTTGTTGTTGTTGTTCGCTGTCTAATTTAATAAAGACATTTCTCATTTCCAATGTATACATCGTTTATCTCTATCAATATTTATGTTATTTTTAAGTAGGTATATGTTATAGGCTTTTTTACATTATATTAGATTTTAACCACACTTCGAGTTACTGCGCAATGATTTAAGTGATTAACTTGGTACTATATGTTGTGTCGCATTTTGCGGGAAACGAATTGTAATCCAGAAATAAGTGGTCTTTGTGTTCGTTGTTTAAACCAGTGTAAAGCTTTTCGCGACAAACGATTCCTAGCGTAGATGTCTTGAAAAATTAATAACAATTTTAATATTGTACATACAGAACATTAGGAAAAAAATAAGGATGATTTTAAACGATGATACTGTTAGCTACGCTATAAGTTCAGTATCTAAAAATAAAAAATATGTTCACCCAGAAGCATAGAGCATGCACTATGCTGTCTTTGAGTAATCTGTAAACACAACATATATACGTAGATAAATGGACTAATTTATCGAAGTCTTACTTAACAGGAGTGACCTTATTGATGTAGGTATACAAGAAAAATATTTTAGCCCTATATCTAGCTTAAGTTTGGTTAGATAAATTTATTAAGTAAGTACAATTAAAAACACATGAAATTTAGATTTTATGTTTTTAAGTACACTTACAACGATTCATCATAACTGCAACTGTAATTTCCATTTTAACTGTTTACTAAATCCATGATTGTGTGCTCAGTTGTATCTATAATAATGATTAAAATAAACAACTAGCAACTGTCCTCAGTAGCATATATTTATTTTACGGTTATTGCGATAGATATAAACAATTAAAGCTGACATCACATTATCACCCCGTTACTCTGCGTTATAACGTTGTTCCCTTCAGGTACATAAATTGTTTTTAAGACGGCATAAAATACCGGCCAAAATAGCTCGGGTTTCTCGCTTGTGGAATTTTCTTTTGTAAGAAGTAACTTAGTTTCAGAGTTTATTTATTCTCTAAGTACATTTTGTTGGAGTTGGCAAGAAGAATGAAAAATATAGGGCTTTCTTAGAATTTGAAAGAAATTGTCTAGGAAATACATTTGTTTTTTATTTTAACAATAGGTACCAACTCTCTCAATGGTCGGTTCCTCATGTCTGAGGATCGTGATCATCGTTGGATAATCCACACTTGGATCGAACGATTTGCCTCCATCGGTTCCTGTTCATGGCACTTCTGGCCACTGAGCTGAGTTTGGTTGAAGATGAGTGCTTTACTTGATCGGTCCATCTGGTTGGGAACCATCCTCGAGCTCTCTTGAGGTACCAACTATATAGGTGTAATATAGAAAAAAACTAGATTTTGCCCGCTGCTTCGCTCACTTTAATATTTATTTTGGACAATAATTTTTACCCATCGGGAACAATACTCTTTTCTGGAAACCTATAAGGAAGTTAAATAACTAATAGAGTCCTAGTAATATTAAAATACAAATCAAATAATTTATTTAAAGCAATGTTCACATGATAAAATAACAAATACAAAGTAAAACTTAGGTCCACTTACAATTATGAGTCCTTTGTCTGTACTAGGTGATACATTATTTCAAGCAAGGAATATAAATGTTTGGATGTTTGTTACTCAGTCACACGTAAACTGTGGAACAGATGTGGATAAAACTTGGCACACAATTAATAGACTATTTTCTAGAGATTTCGTAAGATACTTCTCTACGCAGTAGTATGCTTAGAATTCACGCAGTCGATGCCGCAGGTGTAGGCCATATTTTAGTCCAGTACTGAAAATACTTTTTACTAGAGATTTAAGTTAACTTATACGTTTGGATGAAAATTTACTAAACGTCACGCTTTATGACTTCAGTAAAACTATCATTTAATTGTCATTTATTTTATGGGTGTCGAAATAAAAAGTGTTCGTATATTTCATATTCGCCATTTTTGCTCAGCAGCGTTGTTTAGTATAATAGAAAGGTAATTCTGTTATAATTTTATGTATATATAGAAACATACAGCTTGTTTTGATACGAGTACAAAAATAATTTGATTGCTATTGTAAAGTTAAAATCATTTCTATATTACGATATAACTATCGTAATATAGAAATGATTTTAACTTTGATCTGGTTCTACCGAAATATTAATAATAAAATTTATTGTCTAAATGAAATATTTTGAATGCCCACTATGTATAGAATTGTGTATAATTTTATTTAGAGTACGATGTCACTTAAAGCACTATAGGAAAATTAACCTGAATTTTATACGATGGCTGTCTATAGCAATAAATGCATTTTTTTTTATAGATGTGGTCAGTATCAAGATGTTTACATTACGTTGGTATTTTTACAGAGAAGTCAAGGGCTCCCAGCAAAAAGGTTAACAACTGCTAAACCTTGCTGGCCACATAGAAGCCAGAAATAACCACTCATTGCAGAAGCATAACCCAAGATTGTTCGGCTGCGCTCTTCTAAAGGATGGAATTATTTTTTTAGCTGGTTTGCTCCAGTAACAGTGAAATGATACCTTGAATTAAAATCGCTGTGCGGCTAAAAAATTAAATGTTATAAAATTTTGCATACAAAATAATTTACTTTGCGATACCTTAAGCACCGCAGAGAACTTTTCCTGTATCAAGGTTGAGTAGCCGCAAAATGCGGAGAGCGTGCACCGTATACAAGAATTTTCTAACATGTATAAATATAGTAATGCCGGCGGCATCCAAACTCGTCACCGAGCCTACGTTGAGCTCATTATTGTACATATTTTATTCTTTGAAATTAAACACTTTATACGGATTTTATCGCGTTGTATATTTTACTTTAAACACTGTTATTACATAATTTTGAAAACTCTAACACTACTATTATTGAATTTTACTACTATTTAAGCTATATATTTTCTAATTAAAACTATTTATATTTAAGTTTACACTTTGCCCCGACGTTTCGGTTGCTTTACAGCAGTCATGTTCACGGGGAGACTAAGATGGTAGTTGTCCCAACGTTCTGAAGGACCATCTTACATTCGCGTAAACATAAGACAATATTTTATTCTTCATTTACGAAAGAGAATTTTGGCACTAACCTTTAATGTTGTGTAATTTCTCGGCATAACTAAGTAAGCTAGGTCCATGGCGGCATTTCTTGAAGTATTTGCTGCGAAAATTTTCGCGTCGTAATCGCGTCGTCTCTATGCCAGTGACGGGCTGTGAGTTTGAATGACACGTGTCAAACGTCTGTGTTAGAACGGTTAGAAGTGATCCATTTAAATTCTCTTAGATTGCAACATAAGTTTTGTCTTGTGACATATGTTATTCCTGACATGTTCGAGTATTGTTACACAAGTGTGGATACTTAATTATCAGATCTCGATGCCACGGTCTGATGAGTGAATCGCCCGAAGTGGGTTTTCCTGTCCAAGTAATGTTATTTATATTGCAAATCACAAAGCTACGCATACGCCTTATGTGAGGCATTATTAAAGCACTAAGGTTTATTCTAGGGCAGAAGTTTAATATAATGGTACTATATATATGTCTATACTGATATTATAAGACTAAAGAGTTTGTTTGTTTATTTGAACGCGCTAATCTCAGGAACTACTGGTTCGAATTAAAAAATTATTTTAGTGTCGGGTAGCCTATTTACCGAGGAAGGCTAAAGGCTATATAACATCACGCTACGAACCACGTGGGCGGCGCAGTAACGATAAACGCGGGTGAAACCGTGGTTATATCTAGTGTAGGTACACGTGGGAACCCACGTCATAGTGAGCGAGTCCATTGCCATCTAAATTCGGACATTCGTGCTAGTATTGAAAATTTATTGACAAAAAGACATCTCCGTCGACTCGGGAGTCGAGCTCGAAATCACAATTAACGCTTCCTCTATCACCGGTTCACGGAGGCACTCAACTTATTCCATTCTTTAATCTTTGACTAACTTTACTAACACAAACGTTATGATAATTATATCTTTCTTTAAACGGACGCTCACCGAGAGGGAAATCAACTAACGAGCCTATTAAAAGATTCCAAGTAACTCAGTTTGATTAATATTGCTATTAGAGAGATAAATTCCAAAATTTTCACAATTGTTGAAAAAGTAACCATCTTAGTGACAAGAGAGATTTTATATAAAGAATAATCTTATTTTTCCTTAGAGACCTTTACGGAAATTCAAAGCACTTCAACTTAAAAAGTACTTTATTACTCTTCGTTACATTAAGCCGGTTGATTTAACATGGCACAATAAATTAATTAACCTTTTTATATAACTGTGTAGGAATCGCGTCTGTACATAAAAAGTACAAGTTTTTAAATCTGCAACTACGTATTCTTTTTATCATGTTGTGTGTTTGTTTGATCGAGATTCACGCAAAAACTGCAATAAAGATTTTGATGCGGTATTTACACTTCAGTAGCTCGGACCTCAACTTAAAATTTAACTTATTGAGCATGTATGTACTAGCAGTTTACCCGTACGCTGAGATATGTTGTGTTGTAGATGGTATGACTAAGAACAGGACGTACACAAAAAAATAAACAACAGTGTTTGTAGTGTCCGTAAATAGCCAGAGTATTTATTGTACTTAAATATATTGTAAAGATAAATACAAGTTGGCTAGTATTAAGCAATAATTGACACATTTGTTTACGCAGACCTGCGACATATTTATTGTTGCTTATATAGTAAATAAGTAAGACAAGTAGAATTATATAATATTGTCTTCTGTTTACGCGAATGTTATTCATTGAAATTAAAGTATACAATACAAAGTATAAAAATTGTGATAAATAAACAACGCGATAAAATCCGTATATAGTAGTTTAATTTCAAAGTAGAATTTTGTGGCGATGCTCGTACACATTATGCGGACATTGGCGTCAACACGAAATTATTTTGATCATTATGTTTCGACATAGTTATTATGTTGGTTTAATATATAATAAATAATATCATCGCTGTTCTAAGTTATCCTGCTGCTGGGTACGGGCTTCTCTGTGGGAAAAGGGTTAGGCCATAGCCTACGCTGGCCTATTTCGGTGTTGGCAGACTTGACACATATTCGAGAACATTATAGAGAATTCCTAGACATGCAGGTTTCCTCACGATGTTTGCCTTTACTGTTAAGGCAAGTGACGACGATTTTAACCACGTTTTATTTTTCCGTTATATTTGGCTAGTAGTAGGCTGCAGCTATATTGTATAGTGTGATCCACTAAGATTAAATTGCCGGCAAACTGTAATCATTACGGGACAGGTCGCAGGCGTAACCTAATCTTACTAATATATGTATGTGAAAGTTTGTGAAGATGTTTATGTAAACCTTTGAACAGATTTGAATGATAGCTGGCACATGGTTAGACCATGTCCTGCATAAACACTTAGAACACTTTTTACTAGTACGTGGAATATACACGAGCAAATCCTGGGACAGGAACTTGCATTAAAGAGCGTTGCACGTAGGAGACAAACTAATTGATGTCTAGTAAAACTAAATTTCTAATAGTTTTAACAACCATGAATATAGTTTTAACAATAGTAAAAACATACTTAAATCCTTCAGAAACTTCGAATCATTATTGAATGATATTAAACCAAAATTCAAACGAAACATTTAATAATATTATTGCAGAGCGTCGACGTTAAGAGGCGAATAAATCCTTCATTTTCCGGTCGCGCTTTCGCAGCAAATTCAATTTTATTCCCACTTGTAATAACATAAATCAGTGCAAAATGCGAAGATTCTAAATTCCATTAAATCAATAAGATTCGGCAACATCGGGACGTGTTCGGTAAAACTCGACGATGAACTAGCGCAGCTGTTATTAGTTAATTATTAGAGCTTTATCAGATTGATTCCCAGATATATACAATACATTATGATTACCCCTTGTTTCCCTGAGGGTTAAGCAGAAACTACGGATGTTTTTTTGCTACGATCCAGGCATATTGCATACGATACTCGCATATGTAATGCAAGTGAATAAAGCTAAGCGTGAATGAACTTCATGCACGGTCTTAGAATTCAAGTTCTCTTAACGTACTATTCTCTAGAACAGAGGGTCCCAGACCTTTTTCTCATAAACCATTTTCAAAATTTAGCTGCGGTGGAATCAGACCCCCTGCAGCTAGAAATGTAATCCGTCAAATAAAATCGGTATATTCGGATCTCTACGGTTAGAAGTAATTCTCCGGTCTTCAGCGAGTGGTATTCCTCAATTATTATTTGCCTACATTGTAGATGAAATCAGGCCAACATTTTAGATCTTTACTATCGAAAGCAAATAAATTTTCGTGGACCCCCGCTTACGAATTGCAAACCCCCATTTTTTTGTCACGCCGTCGTAGACCCCCGTAGAGTCTCCCGTGGACCCCTGGGGATGGACTGCTGGACTGTGGTGGTTCCCAAAGTGGTCCAGGTCCACCTGGTCCAACTAAGGCTCTAGATTGTCACGATTCTCATATATCTCATTCACATTCGCACATACAAAATCTATTCACGTCCAAAATTATTTTAAAATGAATCCTATGGGAGCTCATACTGTGATAAAAAGAATATACATATTTAACGTGTTAGTCCGAAACATGATCTATCAGTGTGCTAAGTTTCATTTAAATATGTTCAACAGTTTATGTGCGATTAAGTAACAAATATGCAAACTAAGTCATAAACTTTAGAAGGATCACAAATCACCATAACTGCCGCAACCGCAATGTATTGTTAATTGATTTACTTTTGCAAAACACTATTTCATACAGTTATGGATAATTTAATCAGCCTCTTCGTTCATATTATTATATGAAGAAGCAATTATTTTCATTTATTATAGTAGCGTATGTAGAATAACACAATTGTCTACGTTATGCCAAGCAGCTCAGTATTAAACAGATATTCAGCGTAGAGTTAGTACCGTCAAAATGGGCGCACATCGTCCGTGAGATGACGTCATTATAATCTGTTACACGCTCGGATAGGCGATTAAGTGAGGTAGGCTTTGTGAGGGAATTAGCTGTGAAATCTTTGTGCCAATGACCTGGATGTGCAACTGTTGACCTGAGATTGTATTCCTTTGTTTAATACAATTGTGTTTATATTAATTGAATTTTACCATATGGATTATTTTATTGATTAGGAGAACGTGTTGTTGCCAATTATTTAGACGGCGACGGTATGAATTAGCCGAACCAGCTGTTTTGTGAGGCATAAATTACAGATGCTCACTCTCATTTTTTTACTTTTATTACACATTTAATTCCTTTTCCTTGAGGTCGACGATACGCGTTTCTTACTCTTGGTATTACAGTGAGTTTATTGGCCATTCTTTACATTGGTTCTACGCCCTTGCTTTACTGAACATGGCATCAGATAGAAATGCAAATTTCTAGTAAAGTTCGGTTAGTGCAATCTTGACATTCATAAGTGTTACTCTGTGGCCTAAATTAATAAATAAACTTATTGTTATTTTACTAGAGAACAACTGTAATGGATTACCATCAGGCGTGTCGTATATCTACTGGTTTGTGGTTTACATAAATATTACTTTATTCAAAAGAGCCACGCTTTGTGCATATATATTGTATGTAATAAGAATAAGCCATATAGCACAGAGATCTTATGTACAACAGCAGCATTATCTACCATTGCGCTATCCGTGGTTGTATGTTGCACTAAATCTAAACACACGAATGTACTGCACGAAGCAATCAAAAAGAATCCCGGTAATATCGTTTCACGATATCGCTCGCATCTCTCGGGTAGTCCTCGCATTCATCGGGACTGAACCATTAAGCGACTACTTACTCAAGTAATCTTCTTATAGTCCGGTACAAGATATTAGGTCCCTTAATAGCAAGCGGACCTAATTTGGCCCGTGGGAAAGATGTTAGATTCGTACAAGTATCGGGCTTCGTGTCGTTCTCGACTAGCCGCCATTAGTTTTTATGGTAATTATTATGGTATGTTTAACTGAATCGGTAACGGATTGGTAGTGCGACTGCTGCGTATGAAGCGTCGTAGGTTCGATTCATGAGTTGGTGGGCCACCTCTGCCACTCTAGGATATAGTCGTTAGCCTATTTATCTGGCAAATCTAAAAAAACTAAAGTATTATTTTCATTATACTGTGCATTAAAATAAAGGCGATTAATTTTTATTGATATATTTTTACGGAAATTGATTTTTTAAAGTCCTTTGATAAGTAATAGTTCTTAAACATTTGAATACATTATATAAAAAAATTAAGTGTCACTATTCAATAACTTTTGTAGTTACCCTTCAGGCTATAAAACAAAATACAACTTGTATAAATCCGAGATCTGTGAGAGTCTGGCTTGAAATCTCTTATTTATCTATACAACAGTCTTACTGTCTGTCTATCATAACTATAAGTCTACTATTATATTAAATACTAGATATTATCCGTAACTTCGTCCGCATGCAATTTAGCAGTTCAGTGCGCAGAGTTTACGAAAACTTTATAATTCTGTATTCCACGCAAAGAAATACCATTGCTAAAATTAATCATTCTTCTACTTTTGTGAGTCGATTTTATTTATAATATTATTATATAAGGGTTTATATTGGATTTATTATTATTTTATTTTTTTATTATAATAATATTTTAGATTATTATAATAAAATATATACTTCCCTATTTGAATCGAATATTATTCACTATTTCATTGGTACTACTTGCCCGCGGTGCCCTATTTTTTCTAAAATAAACGTAGTACTCCTTATAACATCAGCTATATGCTAGTGAAAGTCCCTCCAAAAGTTTTCAGGTCAAATATGAGGCTGCATTATTTAGGAGACGCGGGTTATGGCTTAATTCATTACCTTATTGAAGTTATCAAGTTAATAAAATTGTAATAACATAGAGAGGAAAGAGCTAACTCCTTTGTATTTATTTTTCATAAGACAGTTCCCATACGAGACATAATTGCTACACCACAGGCGTCTCGAGCGATAATCTCTACATCACAGGAATCAAACAAACACAAAGAACACCTTACCCTGAACACCTTATTTGCAGACCATTTTTTTTTATTTTATACTACGAGGGTGACAAAATAGCATACGGCCCACGTGATGGTAAGTGGTCACCGTAGCTTATGGACGTGCAACACCAGAGGCATCAATTGCACGTTGCCGACCCTTTAGGAAATGAAGTGGGAAGGAGAAGGAGTGGGAAGGATAAGAAGCGGGAAGGGGGAAAGAGGGTAATTGGGCCTTGGGCACTCTCAAATATATTTTTTGTCCTGTGTAGAATCGAGTCTTTTTCACTTGGTATACTGGCAATAGCGAGTCTACTACTCACACCAGATCACCATCGACTGTGACATGAGGATGTTGTTTGTTTTAGTTATATTTAACACAGCTAACGATGACAGTTAGTGAGTTGTTACTTAGTATCCTAACTAAGACTATATTTGCGATAGTGAATTTGTTTGTTAGTTACGTTTTCACGCAATACCTACTGACCGGTCTTAATAAAATTACGCATAAAGGTTGTCAGAAGGACAAAAAAGAACACACCTTTCACCCAGATAAAAGGACCGTTCCCGAGGGATAGATATTTACTAACATAACTGACATGAACGCGAGCGAATCGTAGGCAATATCTTGTAAAATTAATAAATAATACCATAATTTTGGATGTATCCCGGTGGTTTTAGCATCAGACCGTCATTTCATCTGTCACGTTTTGATTCTACGGTTACGAAAGAAGGGGCGAAATTCATCCAACTATTGGACACAAATCCAAACCTTTTGTCTTTCCATTGTTACCATTGTTATAGATATCGCAGCATCTGTAAATGGATCCATTGGGATTTCGATATGTCGGACAGTGTGTATACGATACGCGGAGGTGCCTTTTGTGGCCGAAAGAAATCAAACGGATATCGACATTCGTTTTATTGAAAGACCCTACTGTTGTTAGTAGTTTTACAAAACACTTGCGATTATATTCTTTTTTTACAATAAAGTACAAAATATCATTGCTAATATTATAAATTAGATTTTGCTCACGGCTTCACTCGTGTAAATGTAGGTAAGGTTAGATTAGTAATAGTTTTTGTCGAGGAACACCGTGGTAGGGTTAGTCGGGACGTACATTATCATAATTACCATCTTTCTTTTTCCCCGACGAGTCCGACGTTTCTCCTCCGTCCGCCCCCGGGAAGGGGTATGCGTTAATGTATTCCCAAACGTAAATAAAAAGTATTAGTACTTTTTCTGGATTAATGGTACCCTATGTCCTTTTCTGTTGCCCTGACAACGTGTATGCGAAACTTTATGACGATCGATCGAGTAGCTAAGACGTGTAAGCGTAGGAAACAAACAAACTCACAGTCGCATCCTAATCTTAACTAATATTATAAAAGTGAATGCCATGTATAAATGTCAAGGGTACCAAAAAAGACATGGTGACTTTTATACAGGGAAAAAGTACCTACTGTTCCCGAGAGATCGAAAACTGCACTAAACTACATTTATGTAAAGAAAGCCGTAGGAAACATCTAGTTGAATTATACATAGGATAATAAATTAATTTCGAAAGTATATTAAAACAACAGTAATACATTAAAATCATAATTATTTGATTTACTTGACAAAGTGCTTAGTTTATTCAAGCTGCTGTTAGTATTTATTTCATTTGCGCAAAAAAATGTTTGCTTAAGAAATCTGCGTTTAAAAACAAATAATTAAGTCATCGTTACGTTTACTAAGAATCTTTCTTTCTTATTAATTTACTGCATAATCTACTTTTTATTGATTTTCATATAAAACATAATCTCTGTAGATTCGAATGATAATTAATTTCATTACAAGAATTGTCTTTGCTTTTGTAAAAAAATTGTATATTATGTTATCTGCGTAGTCATCGATAATTTAAATATAATTTATTGCAATTGATATCATTATAAAATCACTATTAAATACACAGACAACTATCCACCAACCAAAGATATTTATTATTTTCATTCATAGCGATAAGCTTGTGGGCGTTGGATTACCACACAGGGGTCCCAAACCCTATATCACGGTGCGCGTACCGTTGTGTTCTGGCTTTTCAACGTTATGTATATGCTCATTAAATAGCGAATGACTATTGCTGTGATTAAATGTGAAAGCAAAGATCATGAGAAAATCTTTCCGAAGAATAGTTATCTGTAACCTTATTGAAGATATGAAAATTCTATTAACCTGTAATGAACTATATAGCCTAATTCTTTTCATGCTGAGAAGAGGCTCGTGCTCAGTAATGGGCCAGTTGTAAAAACAAAGCTGATATTATCTTATTTAGGATTCAATGATACAAATTACAACAAGAATTGACCTATAGACCTAAAACAATATTATCCAAAAGTTACTTTACAAAAACCCTCGTACATGAACCTTGGAATACTACCTACAAATCTTACAAATGTAATAGACCCTGTTATACGAAACAGCATTTTCTTTCGTTTTTCCAAGGGGATGATTTCTATTAACTCAGCGATACAGTTTTTATCTTGCATGTTTGTGACAGGGGTCGACCGGCAGGACCTGTGTCACTTGACCGCTGACTAAGTAAAATTAACGTTGCTTCTTTCAACTTTTTGCTACTTTAAGGGACCAATACAGAAGTACATTTTGGAATGATCCATTTTACAGTATTATTATGGCGTTGTTTGACTCGAATCGCTGGATTTATTGAGGTTGAGCTTTGTGAAAATGTTGTAAAATTATTTGAAATTCATTTATAGTGCCAATTAAATTATTTCTTATTGATAAAATAATTTCAAAGGAAGGAAACCATGATTTTCAGCCGACCCAAATGAATTTGCAAGTATGGCTCATCGGTGAGGATGAATGCACTAATTGACTTTAATCATTAGTGCAGCGGTAGTTAATGCGACTGCTGTGCATAACGTCTCGGATTCGAATATATTCGGGCGCTGCCGTGGTAATACATATAAGCATTATTTTTAATTTTATATGGATAAATTAAAATGTTATTGGGTATTCTATAGGCACTTCATCACATACAAAGATTCAAATAATACATCAACATAAAAAAATAATAGCATATTGAATTCGCCAATGTCAGTTAATGGCTCGATACTATTTCACTTATTGCCGCGTTTAATATCTTTGCTTAACGTCGCTGATACACGCTTTATGGGAAATTCAATGAGAAACTCAAATTATTGTCTCGAATTGGTTTACCATAATCAAGGCTGAGCTAAAAATGTTTTTAAATGACTACTCCGCAACTTAGAGTAATTACAGTGTGGGGACTTTACAGACAAACAACGGACACAAAGAACACCCAGACTCGGAACAACCATTTGTGTGTTACGCAAATCTTATGTCCCGTGTGGGATTCGAACTCATAACACTCGGCGCAATGGCAGTGGCGAGGCGACCACTTAAAACACTACGCTACCCATGCAGTCAAACAAGTTGTGATGTGGACCATTTGCTCGAGACTTATTTCGATGAAATATATTTTTATAGCAATTTAACGCTACTTTTGATTCGATTGCATTTTTTTAAATTTATATAACAACCGTCTCAATGGCGCTGTTGTAAAAATAGCGATTGAATGAAACATTGCCTTCGACTGAGTCAGAATTTCCCGGGTTGGAAATCAAACCCATGGTTTCATGGTTTAACTAGAATTAAAGCCTAATAGGTTTTATTTGTCAAGAAATTCTATTATTGGACACCTTTATGTGCATGTCTACCACTATAATATCCTAAGATATTGTAGATTCATACTCATGCATACATACATGGTCTCGCGACTTAATGAGGTAGACAGAGATGTAATACGCCAAAATTTCACTAACTATGGTTATTGATACGTTACAAGCTATGATCCTATTCCTTGTAATACAAGTTACTTGAAGCTATTTGACGTTAATATTTAGGTCTTTTGCTAGTTTTCTCATGTAGTTTCTGCATTTTTGTATCTTGTTATAACATAAGCACTTCATTTATTAGATTTGTGATATGTTTAAAAGCTTAATTAGTTAGTTAGCTTATCTAAGAACACAATTTAACATATTTTTAATCCAGTTGATGTTTATTTGGTGATAAAAATATATGCCTTATACCTCATAAATATAGTCTACTTAAATTAAATATATGTATATACCTATCTTCTAATAGGCGACGTCACCGCTTCTATGAAATATGAACATAACAATTAACTCCAACGAGTCTTAGTAATTATTTTCATAATTTCATTCACACACATTTCGGTGAAGTCGTCACACAATATCCCTTTAGCAACACACATTATACCAGCATTATATTATGTGTACATCGAAATAATTTATGTCATTTATATTTGCACACCATTTAGCTACGCAAATTTAAATTTTATATGCCAAGCAACTGATTATCAGGTAGAATGAAGGCGTTCTACATTTAATACTTTTTGAGATAAAGATATCTCAAAAGGCAAAAGGACCCCGTAAGGATCACTTCGTCATTTGTCTGTCTGTCAAGACCCTGTTTCTCATAAAGGCATGGAGATGTCAAGTTAAAATAAATATTAAATACTCAAGTACAATTTCTTGGAGTTGTAAAACAAAATTAGTATCTAAATCAACGCAATCAAAAGAGATGGCCATTTATACCGCATATTTTGGCACTCGCAAGCACATCAAAACTAATAGGATACTCCCCGTTGACCTATAATCATGAAATTTGCTAAGAAGCAATGACTTATAGCGCAAGTAAATGGAGGAAACCGAAAACTGTAAATTTGTAATTTTATATTGTATGTACAAAAACCCCAGTGCGCCAGTCCGATTTGCACTTGGCCTGCTGTTTATATACAATTGAGGTATTAAACAGGCATAAGACCCACCTGATGGCGAGTGATTACTGTGGCTTACGAATGCTTGCTAGGTATTATACGTTGCCAGTCCTAGGTTAAAGGAATATATATATGTAGATAGTATGCTCGATCCAGGGATTCAATCCGAGACGAGTCAGTACCTAAGTAAACTCACTAACCTATAAAATTTGACGATCAGTGTCATTTTGTAACCTCAATAATTAAATGACATTTGACATTGACTTGATGCATAGCAGTCATCCGCTAGTACGCTACGCCATAAATATATTATATAGTCACGTTACTCATGGTAGGTATATCAAAAATAGGTCAGACAGCTTGTAAAATATAGTCGGGCTATGGTGGATATTGTGTGAACTTGGTGTTTCATTGTTTATTACGAACGAGTCCGAAGTATTGCAAGTGGATATCGTCTGGGGAACAGTTAAGGATAACCGATTGCAATGCTTATTGTGCTATCCTATAGTAAATGTATGGGATATATCCCTTGACCACTTATTATATTATGTACCATGGGAAGTTTTATCCTTATATATTTGTAACTTTGACTTACACTGTATTTAGTTGGAAGCGATAGCTTAGTGGGCGACCGTAGCACAGTCACGCAAGGGGCTCGAATTCGATCTTAAGGACGCACATCCGATTTTTCAAAGTTATGTTAATTATTTTTATTCATTATAGCTAGCTTTAACGGTGAAAACATCGAGAGGGAACCTACATGTCTGAGAATTATCCATAGTGACTTGACTGACTATCTCGAATACATGTGAAGTCTGCTAATCCGCAGTTGGCCAGCGAGGTGAACTATGGCTCTGTATAATCTGTAGTATTAATTTAATGGCAGCAAAGTAAAAATCGCGTGAACCTGACGACATAAAAGCTCATGCCAGGATTAGGAGTATCATAATTACGTGTTAATTCAGTACATGCTCTATTAGTGTCTATTAGTATTTGTTCCACGCTTAACGTGTGATTGGAATTCAAACTGGTGGTTGCTAGTGTAAATAAAACTTTGAGAAAACCTACAATCGAAGGCGCTACATAGACTATCTATACATGGGCTGTGGAGCGTCAACATGCCAGTAACTCGACACACAAAACTGGAGATCTCGAAGGATCTTAAAGAGATTATGAGCATGGGATGTGACAAAATGCAACCAATGCACATATTCAAAAATAATTTTAAAATAAAGTTCCCCACAAGGGACGAATGGAGACGAGGTCTACGATCCCCTGACAAGGGTTGTCTCATCTGGTACACCGATGGTTCCAAAATGGAAACAGGATCAGGCGCTAGTATTTATGCCAACGACTGCAAGGTGAACCAAAGCATGGGCAAATATGCAACGGTCTTCCAGGCGGAAACCTATGCTATAATTGCCTGTGCGCAGGAGAATATTAACAACAATGTCACTGACAAGATTGTTTATATACTCAGTGACAGTCAAGCTGCTCTTAAGGCTCTGAACTCCTGTAGGGTGGACTCAGCACTAGTCCTGAACTGTGTTAAAGCCCTTAACAAACTTGGCAGGAAAAACACAGTCAGGCTGGTGTGGGTTCCGGGGCATGCAGGGGTGCAGGGTAATGAGGAGGCTGATGTATTAGCCAAAAAGGGCTCGGAGCAACAATTTGTGGGGCCCGAGCCATTCGTAGGTCTCTCTGAGAGTACCGTCAAGGCAGCTTTGAATGCACATGGCAATGATAAACACAGGCTGGAGTGGATGGCCCTTAGGGGTCTGGAACACTCCAAGAAATTCATTGCAAACAGAGCCACGGGCTTTACCCGGAAGTTCTGCGGGTACAACAAGGGCCAAATACGCCTACTCACAGGAGCGTTTACTGGTCATTTTGGCACCAACGACTTCCTGTGCAGATTGAGATTGTCAAACAATTCGATCTGCAGAGCCTGTGGTGAACAGGACGAGTCCATATCACACCTACTGTGTGAATGTGACGCGTTGGCCGGACTAAGGATGGGTCTGATGGGATTGGCATATGCGAACCCTGAAGACTTCAGGCTTCTCCCTCTGAGGTGTACGCTGCGACTGATGCAGTACATTCATAGGGAGATAGCTGAAGGATAAACCTCGGGGCCGACACAAAAGATCCCACTGGGTCGAAGTGTCGCCGGTCTACAATGACTGGCCCCCGGATCAAGATAAGATAAGATAAGATAAGATAAACCTACAATCTCGTGGCTCGCTTATTTATGTTCATTAACATTATCTTGTGAATGTTTTATAATTTTTGTAATAATATTTGTATGATATCATAATTGTATGCAGAAAGTGTTGAGAAAAGGTTTAATTGGCAGCTGTCATAACTATTAATGATAGGATGAGGTCGTTCCACATCACAGTCTATGTCCCCGGATCAAGATAAGATAAGATAAGATAAGATAAACCTACAATCTCGTGGCTCACTTATTTATGTTCATTAACATTATCTTGTGTATGTTTTATAATTTTTGTAATAATATTTGTATGATATCATAATTGTATGCAGAAAGTGTTGAGAAAAGGTTTAATTGGCAGCTGTCATAACTATTAATGATAGGATGAGGTCGTTCCACATCACAGTCTATGTTCTGTGTTCCAGATGATCTCGAGTTGTTCAGTGCCTAGAGGTAAAAGTATTTTATGAAAATTCGATACTTCATGTATTTTTCTGTCGTGTAACTGGAATAATATGTATCAGTCATGATCAGGGCAATCAAAAGCGCTCCAAACGTCGCGTAAAGTGTAAATAAAATTAATAATTAAAAGAGATGTAAACAAAATCGATCGTGATAAAAGCCACATAAGTTAGCATTCGAGTAAACTGAAGAGAGAACTTCTTCAGAAAATAATTATATTTGCTAAGAATGAGAATCGTTAGTAGTACGGCAACAAGCAACAAGAACTGCGATTTAAACAACTTGTCAAACATGCGGATCGCATTATGTATCGACGACTAGGAATACTTACATAATTATGTATGTTGTTTCTTCTCCCTAGCCTTTATTATTTCCAAGTCACTTGGGGTCAGCTTTTCTGGTGTAACCGGATTTGACTGGATATCAGTTTTTACACGGAGCGGCTGCCACCTGACCGCCGCAACCCAAAGGCTAACGATACCCTATGGTTAGACCAGTGTCAGGATATTATAGGGCACTGACTTCCCAATAACGACTGCCATCGATGTTCATGGCAGCCGGGACCGACGGCTTAACGTGCTCTCCGAGGCACGGAGCAGGCGATAATTGTCAATCAATACGCACATCATTTCAAAAAGTCATATAACTTCCGAAAGTCAGAGGTGCGCGACGTGGGTTCGAACCCAGTCTGTTGGTCTCCCCACTGAGCTATCGCTGATTATGTATGTTGTTTGTAAGCTATATTTTGTACTTGCGTCCACACATTCGTAATTTTAGTTGTAATAGAGAGATATCATAAAAGCGAGCTTCTTTTTTGTAATTTGTTTTTGTTGGCTGACGAGACAGTATTAACTTAATGTAAAAGCTTCATTATCGACATCTTATGATCCTAATTAAGCGTATGGTTCATCATCCACATGGTCATAATATGAACTGTAAATGAGACCCCTAAATAAACTTAATTTGTTTTCTGTCGGTGAGCCCATATGAATATAATATGATAGAAAAGTCAACATTATATGAATAAACCAATTAGAGAATAATTATTATTTTGTCATCGTCATTCCCATCATGTCCCGCCTCCTGCATTTTATTGCTACAATCTGTCAGTTATTGATATAGTTATACCATCTCACGTTAATGTAAAATGACAATACCCACAATAGCGATTACATCAAGCAGAAATTATAAATATTGACAATAACCGAAAATTTTCCATTACAACAACCCATTTCTGTAACAGCATAAAAATAAAGAAAATTGTTTTAGGAACTTTTCCTATATTTTTCAATTACTCCTAATGGTAGCTGAACTTATTTAAGATTATGGCTTTGTGAATCGCTTGCTTAACGTCACCAAAAATAGGTAGTCATTACTGAAATGGAAACAAATACCAATTTATTTTTTGTACTGCTAAAGACTTTAAATATAGGATTTAATACTAGCTGGAACTTCAATGTTAAGCGTGAGATTTGGCTGGGCAACGTATTTTAGAACTGAAATTAATTACGTTGTGAAAAGTATACAAACATTGTTCGTGTTTTAATGAAGCGCCTCTATAAAAAAATTCTATGTGTATTCACAAAAAAGGTGTCATAATTATTTTCACAAATGCTTGTCGAAAATATTTGCACAAATAAAGAATGGTATTCAATGGCAGATGCAGGTCAACAAGTCACCATCTATCACTACATATTATAGAACAAGTCCCCCACCAGTGTCTGTCTGTCTGTTCATGATAAACTCAAAAACTACTAAACAGCTTTTCATGCTGTTTTAAAGTGTGTAAAGGTTTAGGCACATAATTCGTTAAAGTTTTATACTACTCGCGCGAAGCCGAAGCAGTTCGCTAGTTTACTATATAATAATTTAATTTGCACCTAATTTCAAATATATAGAAATGCATCCTTTGTGTTTCATCTGTTTTTACTACTCTCACACGGCTTTTGTTAGTTTCTATTAAACTTGAAGCTAAACAGTGGAATGTTAACAATACTGAAATGTATAGCCACTCGTGGATACAATCATAAATTAACTAGACATAATTTCTATATGGAATCTTAATGTTCATAAGGTTTCAGAGCGATCAGATCAAAGAAATTTCCCAACAAGCTAATAGTATTAAATACTTAATTACAAAAATGCATTGACTTTTAGCAATATATCTGCCTAAGCGCGCTGAGTTAGTTATGTGTCTTAACTACAATTTTTTAAACCAAATTCATATAAATCTTATAAAATAATTACAATGACGGCGTTACATTTGCTATCAAAAACATTTTGTATTGAAACAAATGGAATTTTCATTGTAACTTTTACAAAAATAACAAGGACTGTTGAATAATTTATCAAATTGTCGACCAACAATGGATTTCATCAGCCGTAGAATTTATTTTGAACATCCCCAATGAGTAACTACGTACCTATAGAAAGATCTACGAGGATAATTCAAATGAACCACACTTAACTCGCTGTGTCTTCGTAATTGTATACGTCAGGTGTTAATTAATTAAACCAAGTATAAACATATTATTGCTTTATATTCTTCAATACCGATAAGAAACAATAAAGCATATTCAAAGAAAGCTTTATTAAAATTGAGCATGAAAAGGGACATTAATAAAAGCAGCTACAAAAATTCTCACATCAGGCAATAATCCTTTACAAAATAAGCTCACTATTTATTAGAATGACAGGTATTTAGTTTTAAATGATAATCATTTTGCTACACGTGCAGTAAAAATAATACACACAAAGATTTTCTATTTAAATTACCTTATATGGATTTTATCGTGTTATTTATCACTTTTATTGCATACTTTTAAAACTATTACACTACTACTGATAAACTATTACTATTTAAGATTACTATTTACCCCATAGATGATTTTCCTTTCTGAAAGACGTTGTAGTAGAGAAATACATTTATTTACCTACCTTGAGAAAATGAGCTTGCTTTCTACGAGCACTAAGGTTTATTTACTTTTTAAGTGTATAGTTTTACAGAGTAGCTTGAGCTAGTAGTAAACTTTCATTGACTTGACTCAAAGGCTCTCTCTGTAACTAAATAAGAAAGACCCTGTTAAAGAAAAAAATAAGCTTTAAGATTTCAGTGCAAGCCTCAACAGTTTGAAGGAATTTGAGGGAGGGAAGTTCTAATACGTAACTAGAACTAGGTTGTCTTGTTTTCTGTATAATTTATGTTATTCTGTGCACATATTTTACTATTATTTTTGTCTGTACGGCGATCCGTACAGACAAAAATAATGCAGCGCAGTGGTTTAAATAATCGCTCCGCCTCTAACGCTGACTACTACTTCAAGTGTTGTAGGTTCAAACCCCACACGGGATAATAATTTATATAGCCCAGACAATGTAGTCCTTCCGAGTCTAAGTGTTGTTTGTGTCCGTTTCTAAACATGGAACCAAGATAGACCATTTTCTGGTTTATAACGAAGGATTTTTTGTTTGTCCCAGTAGGATTCAGGGTTTCATCGGGTAAAGTCACGGGTGAAAAGCAGTAGGCTTACATATGAAAATGTTTATCAGAAACTGCGGGCCGAACGTAAAATACTTACAAAAGATTTTCTTCGGAATTTTTCCTTTTAAAATTACATTACTCTGTTGTTCGAACTACACTCGCGTGCAAGTAAATCGACTCAAGTCTCAAGTGCGCATAAAAAGTGATATAACTAAAAAATTACTTATTTTACCTCTATATAATGTTTTACATAATTAAAGCCTAGTAATTAGGCTTTCAAATGGTAGCATAATATCAGTAATTTAAATAAACACTTGTACTTAGAATGCAACTGAACGCAACCTCCCGTAAACTGCTCTGCGCTCTATACACAACTTGCGCGACACAACCCCCTATAAAAACCCTCTGTAATCGTTTTTCTTATCAGTCGCTCATTAGACGTTGACCTGAACACATCTCTGCAAATTAAAGCCGTCATTTGAAGAAAATTATGGATACAACACCTGAAGAAGCCGCTCAAGTCGTTGCCCTATTGCAAGAAGGGTTGAACCAGCGAGAAGTCGCTCGTCGTTTGAATATGAGTCAGTCCGCTGTCTCGAGAGTATACAGAAGGTTTCAAGAGACTGGTGCCTTCACTCGGAGGCCTAATACCAGCCGACGCCGGTGCACCTCGGAGCGTGACGACCGGTTTTTGGTCTCGACCTCTCTCCGAAATCGACACCTTACCGGCGTAGATGTGCAGCAGGAGCTACGTCAAGTTCGCGGGGTGACTGTCAGTCAGTGGACAGTTAGAAGAAGGTTGAAAGAAGCTAACCTTACTCCGAAAAGACCCGCTACAGGCCCGAAGTTGACCACAGCTCATCGTCAAGCACGCCTTCACTTTGCTCGAGAGCATTTGGATTGGAGCATAGAGCAATGGCAGTCAGTCCTGTTCACAGATGAGACGAGGATGTGTCTCCATGGCAGCGACAGGAGAGGTCGGGTATACCGTCGTCCCGGTGAATGGTTTTCACAGTGCTGCTTTGTGGAAACCGTTGCATATGGTGGCGGATCTTGCATGATGTGGGCCGGAATTTCCTTAGAAGGCAAAACGGAGCTTGTTTTCGTTCCTGGGGGAGGCCGGGGAGGAGGTCTGACCAGTGATCGTTACATTGAAAATGTTCTACTGGATCAAGTTGTCCCTTATCAAGGCTTTATTGGGGAAAATTTCATCTTGATGCATGACAATGCCCGATGTCACACTGCTCGGGCCACACGTGATTTCCTGAACGAAGTTGGAATTCACACTATGCATTGGCCAGCGCTCAGCCCCGATTTAAATCCCATTGAGCACATATGGGACGAGCTCAAAAGGAAAGTTAGAGCAAGGAATCCAGCTCCGACAAACATCAATGAGCTCAAGACTGCGTTGGTAGAACAGTGGGGTCGAATACCACAATCATCCATTAAAAAGTTGATAAGGTCGATGAAGAATCGCATGAGAGCAGTGATCAGAGCTAGAGGAGGAAATACCAAATATTGACACGAATAAATTTTTTATCTTACGCACATTTTGTTTCATTTAATCACAATAACCCCATACTGTGAAATTGTATGAATTTTCAACATTTTTTACATTATCATTGGCATTAACCTTTTTTACTAAACTACTGAATCGATTTTCATGCAACTTACACCATTTTAAAGCTCAATTACTAGGCTTTAATTATGTAAAACATTATATAGAGGTATAATAAGGCATTTTTAAGTTATATCACTTTTTATGCGCACTTGAGGCTTGAGTCGATTTACTTGCACGCGAGTGTAGTTTATAAAGCGTTTAGTCCAATCAATAGGCTGTGTACGTACTGAAATCCGGGCATATTTCGGAATAAATGTGTTTCACGATAAGAACAGTAGGGCTAAATCTTCGGTATTTACGTTTTATGTTAAGCCTGCTGTTGTATATATGTAGTTATAAACAAACATAAAATTATAGGTAGTAGCGAGTAAGAACGCAGAATGTTCCTTATAATCCCTCGCTTACTAATTATATTTAACTTCTCGTATTAACACCGTTTCCATTTTATCAGAAAAGTCTTCGTTATTTAACTCATTACCGACTTCAATAGAAGTCTTATTCCATCACGTTACGAGTAGAAATAAAAGCATCTACTTTATATATGCATATTCGGCTTATAACCGTTCTTAAAAAGGTTTTGATATATAATTTATATTTTTGGGTTCTGCCCATGGGTATAACCTGTCTATAAAGTAACGTGTGATGGCATAAGAAATGAACAAACATTTAACAAACTGTAACATATTTAATTTAAGTACCTTTTTTCCGTGGCTTCTCTGGTTTGGCAACAGTACTTTTTTCTGGGTGAAAGGTACCGTATGTCGTTTTTCTACGTCTGACTCTGTATGTGAAATTTTATGATGATCGGTCGAGCAGTTAAGGCCTGAAAGCATAACAAACAAACGGACAATAGAACTTATAATATTAGTTAGGATAGTGTATAAGAATGTATAGGATATAATATTTTGTTTTTTTTACGTTTATCCAAATGTTTACGGCAACCAATAAAATCATTTATAATACATCACAATTGAATGATTTTATACACATACGACATAGGAATTACATATGTATTTCTAATGAGAAATACATATATGTAATTCCTATGTCGCCTTTACAAATATTGGAACAACGGGATGAAACAGGTTTCAACCCAAAACTCTTGATACGCTAGGGGCGAGGAGACTTATACTATAACCACAGTTCCGTACAGACAAATTGACAATACTTTTGGACTATTGATTTGGAATAGGCAAAATTACCATTTCAACAACGTAGTATTATGCTCTTTGATATGGTAATTTCTCCTTTTAGAAACCTATTCCCTAAAAGTCTTATATATGTAGATAGATAAGATTATTTAAATATTAAACGAACTTATAGGGAAAATAAACTTATCACTTAAAGAGAATTTAAAATTGTGGGTCACTTGTTCCATCCAAAATGTTGCTGAGGTTTTCTGTTAAAAGTTATTAGTCTTTTTGCCTAACCTGGGAATTAACCACAAGTTTTCATGCAGAGTAGTCGCATGCACTTCGTCATTGATAATGTCTACTACCGCCATCAATCTGCGCCACCATAAGTTATAATAAAATTCAATAAACTTTTATGCAATCGTTACTAGCCTTAATTAAAACATTAATCAAATACCTGCAAAACCAAAACAGAGAAGCAACTAAGCCAAATAATTAAATTTCCTTAATTTACTAATGAGTGCACAATTATTTCGTGCACTGTAATCGTGCCCGTATCATGATCTCTCTTATTTCAAATTTCAAAGCATTCCACAAATAATGGTAACCACAAAAATAAAAGTATAGATAACGCAGCAGGCAAGCGGTCGCCTCGCCGATACCTCTGCACTGAGCGCTGCGTGGTTGAATGCCACTCAGGGCTATTATTTGTGTGATTTATACATTATTGTTCATACTCCGTGTTTTGGTGTACGTTAAATTTAAGATTGAAACCTTCCCCACAACAGTAGCTCTAAGGATCAATACGTGTCGACTATCACTACTACTCTAAGGTTTAATACCGGTTGCGTGGAAATAAACAATTTGGTTTGGGCAAATAGTTCAATGGAATGTAGGTAGCGCAGATTTTGTCAAAACGCCGAACTTATTCCTCCTCTATTTTAAGACAAACAACCATTTGGTCACACAAATGATTGTCCCGTGTGGGATTTGAACTTACAACACTCGGCGTAATATCTGTAGCGAGGCGACCATTTAAACCATGATGCCAGTGCTGTGCAGTCACAGTGTATCTACATAATATAATATAAAACCTTAATCATATGTATGGTTCCCCTTACGGGAACAGAGAGTGCACTTGTGTTTGCGCACATACTTGTGCACTATAATATCTCCTGCGCAAATGGCCAGTCCGTTAAGATTGGCCGCCGTGACCGAAAATCGGTCTGGAGGACATTATTATTATTATGTTATCAGTAGTGTTCGCACACGCCCCGGCACTACCAATGCGCCAAGTGGAGTTTTGGTTTCGATTCCGACACCGAACAAAATTTTCTATACATATTTAGGTGCTTCAAGCATAGGAGTTTCTTATGTCTCTGTTTTTATGCTTGTAAAACTATTCTACATTACAGGAATTCACGTCATACAATATTACGCGTCTTTTTCTTGACCAGACTTTATGTTTGAATTTGTTCAAGTTTGAGTAGTCATGTTATATGGATAAGACCCTTTATAGTTTTATGACAGGAATGGCTTAGAAGACTGCTTAAGCTTTATCATCAGTTACTTTACTCGATTTTTATTCGCTTTCTAATTTACTTTTCCGTGGGACAAGTTATTTATTTATTTATTTACACCCTTATCCATCTTTACAGGTGGCCCTAATACGACAGACAAGTTATAACACTATAACATTATGAACACAGTGCAAAATTTTGTTTATGTAATCTTATGATAAAATATAATAAATTAATAACAATTAACGTATTATATACATACATGTCTACCCTGTTATGCACAACTTAGAGATAACAATATGCGGCTCTTGTGAATTCACTCAGTGTACAGTTAAATATATCTATGTGTTGCGACAACATATTAAGCGCCCGCAGCGCGCGCGTGAGCGGCGCCTGCTGCAGCAGGTTGGTGCGCGCGCGCGGCTCGCACAGCAGCGGGGGCCCGCGCCGTCGCCTCACGTACCCGTCCGGAACACAGAACCCAACTATTCCCAAAACAGTAGGATTGTGTATCTTACCACAAATCACTTTGAATACATAAGTGGCGAGAGCGACCTCCCTTCTAACTTCGAGTTTGTAATAACCTGTCATGCCTAGCACAAACAGAGAAGGATACAACAGCGGATATCCCGGGTATACTCCGTACTGTTTTAAATACAAAAAACTGACAAATTTATTTTGAATACGCTCCAACATTAATTTGTATTTACTTTCTAAAATTTTATCAATCCCTTCAGCGGCTTTAAAGTCCTTTCTATTTCGTATCTGCTCGCTAGATTTGTGCGAAACGACACTTTCATAAAGCTATATCTTTTAGGTATCGATTATGCGAATCGACAGCTTCCCATCACTACTACCACCTTCTTTTCAAACGGTGTCGTTACGCACTCAAATTCTATCGATGAGTACAAAATTTCGTTTCGCACAATTGTTGCGAACAGATTCGTGCAAATCAACCACTTAGCCCCTTCAGTGGCTCGGGCATAATTTAACATTTGTAATAGTATGAAGAACTGGTCCTCCATCGGTTAACAAATACTGAAACCTGTCACAGGGAGCAGATACTCCTTACTTAGGATGCCTCTATTGTTTTATGTATCAGTAAAGTCAATAAAGTTATTCATTTTAGCGCGAATGCTCAAATCCTTAATGTGTTAACACAATAATATCCAGGCAATAAAAAAGTAAACGAAAATTCCGTGAAACTCTTGTTATAACATTTTTATCGCCTCGTGGGAACGGTGAAGTTTGTCACGTTTACAAATTAATTTGATCCGGATACTCTTTGTAATGTTGTCAGAGGATTTCGTTTACAAGTTTTGTATTTTGTACTACCGATGTGATTAAAGCCTTTACCTACAATTGTCAAACAAAGAACATAGTATACAGTCATTGTAGTTATATTTTCACTAATATGTTTCAATCACGTATTTTTAGCTTGTCTTGATTAAATAATCACGTGTACAGCTAATGTGTGTAGGTACATTAGATTAGGTTAGATTAGTAACACTAGTTTTGTCTAGATAAATGTCCTTTTCTATTCCCCTGATAACGTGTACCTATGCGAATTTTAATGATGATTCGTCGAGTAGTTAAGTTGTGAAAGCGTAACAATGTTTTTATTATAAAACTGATCCTCAAATACAATCGTTTTTTATAAAGTCTTAATTATAGAAATTAACAGATAAAACGTGTTAATGATAGGTGATTAAAATTACGAATAGCACATTTTAATCTTCCGTATGATATTATTTATATGCTACAGTCCGTATGACATGCCGACTGCTAGTAATTGTATTTTTTTTCACATTTGATGTTAATTAGACTAGACCGTAACTTAATTTGGACTGTTTTATCACGAGAATTGGCTCTCAGAACTGTTTAAATAAAGATACTTAATTTTACGTTATATTTACATATATTAAAATAGTTAATAGGTTTTAATTTTCACGCAAAGACTATTGTGAATTCTGAACGCCTTTTTGCAAATATAATCCATTTTAATATTGTAATCTACTTACAAATTTAATTTGGGAATACAAATATTTATAATAATTGATCTTCCTTAATAGTTATATACAAATAGTTTAATTCGCTCAGCTAACGATGAAGAGAAATTTGATTAGTAGTTGATGAACAAACCCAATTTAAATAATATATGTATGTGTGTAGTTAAATAGAATGACAAAGAAATTCTGACGTTATGCATAGCGTATGTATGTATACTAATGCTCATGCTTAAAATAGTAGTGCATTATAATGATCATCACATCGCCAGCTATGGTCGTAGATCTTACGTAATAAGGCATGATAACTATTTCCTGCTAGCGGGCAGAGTTCCACACTGTACCACTGCTGAGATTTAAAATCAGCCTGCATTTTATTTTAATAGCTTGCCTTCGTTTTATATATGGTATACTATTAAAGATTCGAGCAAAGTAGTTAAGAGATGGCATGTATCTTATCTGGTGGTAATTAAAATGAAACTCTTCGAAAAAGGAAACACTAAAGCGGTGTTGTGTCATTACATCGTTTTTTTTTTTTTTATGTATCCTGATTCTCAGTTCTAAGTTATATGGGTAAATACCTATACATATTAAAACTAGACTAGATATTAGAAGAGTGCACCAACTATCCATACCAACTAACAAAGATGATTATGATATGTCGAGTTCTGATTTTTGCCTCGAATTAATTACCTACTACAAATGTAAATTCTGTACGGTAATTAGCAAGATTTGGCTATAGTCCAGCGCTCTCGTTCCCTCACAGATAATACTCATTAACTTGACGCAGCACTTTCTATATGTGCTAATTGTCGGGGACGGTCTAGCGATGTTATACCAATGTTAATCCTGCGTTTAGTATCTGTACGTACCTACGTAATGTATATTTTTCTCTTTATTGATACTATTTGCATGTGATTATGTGTCCGTTTAATCCGTAGTTCTATGTGCAATAAAATGTATGATAGTTGTAGAGGTTTGATTAATTATGCTTTAGATTTTTTACTAACACAAATCACACTAGGTCTAATATCATGTTATGTATTTTTACATTACACTATATCACCTTATATTAAGGGTGATTATTGACATATAGGAGACATTTACGATGTATAACTATACGATACGCATAGTTCTATAACTATATGATAGATAACGCATAACATCGCCTCAGATGCGAAATACAGAGACAAAATTTCAATCTTTGACATATGACTAGGAATAGCTTAGTTGGCAATGTGAAGTCACGGTTTGTAAGTCATATCTCTCCATGGATTGCTTTTTTTCGTCGTTTATAAGTTAGACTTGTCGTCGTAGATTTAACCAAATTATAAAATAACCATCGTTTTCATTCAGCTCTCAGATTATAATTTAAGGTATATTTCGTAGACTATACTATTAAGGATACGTATCAATTAACTAGTACAAGCCTAAAATTATTAAGGTATGTCTAAGTTATTAAATTACATGTAATGAGGTTCGATAGTTGGCATATCCGTTTGGTTAGCTGGAGTTTTGTATATCCACTTACAATAAGTTTTATTAATTTTATGTAATGTCACCAATGTTACAAGAATTGACATAATAAGATTTGTCATTTACCTTTAAACATAATACAACACGGAAACACCAATTACAGCAAATCTAAAATCAGAACGTGAGGACTGATTCAGCGAATTTTGAATATTCCATATACAACCGGTCGATGTGTTTGGTTCAATTCTGTTACAACTCAACTGGAACACAAATATTGTTGTTCTGTTTGTACGATTCGTGTTTGCTTAGGTTTGTTAGGTATTGTCGAAATAAATATGTGATACATAATTCTAACATATTTTTGTTTAAAATTGTAATGATTTGAAATGTCTAAGGAATATGTCGGCCTCGAGGGCGTAGTGGTTAGTGTAACCGACTGCCACGCCTGAGGTCGCGGGTTCGATTCCCGCACAAGACAAATATTTGTGTGCATGAACATGGATGTTTGTCTTGGTCTGGGTGTTTCTATGTATAATATGTATGTATTTACAAAAAAAAAAAAAAGTATATATGTATGTTTATCCATTGTCTAGTATCCATAATACAAGCTCTGCTTAGTTTGGGCTAGATAGTGTTGTGTGTATGTGGTAGAATATTATTATTATTATTATTATTATAATGTCAATGATAACCTAGTATTCTCTAGTATATTCTTAGGAATATTTTTAAAATAAAATATTATAGGTAATAAAACTGATGATGATATTATAGATTTGTTTGTAAAATAACTCTTAGTCACAAGATGAAGACGAGATACGGGCTTTTTTTTCTATACCTTTATTTATTCAAGAATATTCAAACAAACATATAAAATACAATACAAAGTCATGTTCTGTCTTAAGTGAACCTCACCGAAAACTGTCACTAGTATAAATCATTCGAAACTTTAAATATAATGTAGAACATAGGTCTCTGTTAAATCTCAGTTCCATATTTCATTTAATACTGACTACAAGACATGTACCTAATAAATTCAAAGTTCAATAAGATTTCCTTAAAACATATGAGCTATAGTATTCTATAGCTTATATGTTTTAAGGAACTTTTGTCTATAACTTGCTACTATAACAGATATTATGTTATTCTATTTTCATAGTCCGATTACTCTTCATGTTTAGAATGTATAGACATGCTTTCAAAATGTGTTTAGAGGCTTCTCCCAAATTAATTATAATGCTTGTATCGCTAGAAATATTTACAAAGTACAGCACTACGTTATTTGAGCAAAGCTGTTTTTGTACAGTATATGTTTAATATAAAGGTAGATGGCTAGTTTGAAAGTTTTCTTTTATTTTTGAAGCTGATGAGCTTTTAGGATCTACATATATAAATTCCGAAAAATAGACTAGTTTGTATATGACTAGTCGATAGACTATACACTTAAACCATTACACTATCCATGCAGTTTAGTAGTTCTAATGGATAAAATTTTACAGTCCTTTTTTCAATCATTTAATTCAAAGAGAGGGATTATACGGTCGCACAGTTACATCGTGACGACAAATTAAGTATTGCTCGTAACGGATTGAATTATGCCTGAATGAGCCTGACTAAAGTTATTTATATAAAATCACTAGGCAGTTTTTGTTAAACTAAGCTATAAGAAATAGGTATGTGGATACTATTAGGTTTATTACAACATAGTTTTGGCCCGCGGCTCCACCCACAAGATTTTTTTTAAATTCTGATTTACCGAAAAAATTACTTCTATCTCTATTGCGTTTCAAACATCCAAAGCTACAAATATCTTTACACACTCTCACATTTCAAATATTGGTATAGATAATGTATATACTAGTTATACATGAATGGATATTTTCCAGACATAATAAAAAATAACAACAGCTGTTCAGTATAATATTTTATCCTTTTCCTTTAAAATCATAGAAAACATACAACGGAAATGCGTCTTTTCCGTCCGTGTCCTTTGTTGAAATAAAACCATTAAATCAACACAAACAAAACTAATCAGTGTACACATAGTTTATAATTAAACCAGATAGAACTTCTGCACTTTAATTTATTCAGATCGTACACAATCGTCATAATATATGCGACATCACGACATTCCGCCCACAATGAACAAAGCTTCACTAATTAAAATACTCGAAGCGAAAGAATGTGCACCGCAAAGATGTCATTGTATTTGCTCAGCTATGAGCCTACATAAAAAAGACATAATATCTCCCTTCTGCAAGTTCGTATACGCCGAGACTTTATTTACATAAAATTTAAACTAATATGCTGTACTGAAGAAAACTGCTAGCAATATTGCAATTATAAAGATTAGGGCCCAGTGATTCAAATTCAACCGTAATTAAATTTTGACTTCTTGTTTAGAGAAGAAGTCTTTTCTATACAAACATTAGCATTACAAAATATTATATATCTCTGTGCGTGCATTATACATTACTTAAATATTTTCGTTTATGTATAATATCTTATGTATTAATCTAAGATGGCTATGCTTTATATGACAGTTAGCAGTGATCATCTGTCTGTTAAAAACAAGACAATTTTTCTCTAGAAAGGTACTCGTAGGTTTCACTGATCATATTTTCAATTTAATATATAATATTACGTTATCTTAATTATTTATCTGTACCAAAATTGTTTTCTTTTTACTATTTCAACATATTTTATTATTCACAAAACAATAACAATCACATTAAATTATAATACTTAAAATACATACATAAAATAAAAATGTATGTAAAAAAGCTATTATTATCATAATAAATACAACACCGTTATATTTTTAAAAGACACATTAAAAAATATTGAGATTTTAATTTCGTCTTCACGCAACTGCGAATAAATAATAATAATTAGAAACAGCTTTGGGTAAACTTACTCACAGGTATTTCTAATTATTATCATTCTTTAAGGACGTCGTAAATCGTTTTATCGGATCTCAAAGAACTTTCAAGCCGATTAGTTCTATAAGAATCGTAATAAAATCTTAAATGACGCTCTAAGGATATGGTTTCTATTTGGCAAGTTTCCAAAGCTGTCTGTATGATGATATGAGTGACCCGTAGATAGCAATTGCGAGTCTTGAAACAATGTTGTAATGTAAATGCCTGTACATACATAATAATATGTAATAATAAAAATATGTGTCATGTAATTACACGTATGTTGTAGTGGATTTAACGTCAATACTGCGCGGCTATTGTAGTGGTTAAAGTGGTCGCCTCGCTATTGCCACTCGAACCCACAATACTCGGTAGTATTGTGGGTTCGATCCGGGACAAAAATTTGTGTGTTCCACGATTAGTCAATTTTGTTTTTACTCCTTTATCACGCATGTTTTATTACAATGAAATGTCAATGTCAAGAATTGATAAGGTTATTTTTTACCTTTTACTGAAATGGTAAAGATTCAGATTTGTACAGCCTTAGTAGCATACTGTCCATGAGATCTTCGATTCGGATCTCGGGTCAGCAAAAATTGATTAGGCTGATTATTAAAAGAAATAGAAATTATTACAGCATTAATGGGCCGGCTCCACCGGGGAAGGACTACCTTCTCACAGAATGTCGACATGAAATATGTAGCAGTATTCTTACTGTTATGTTTCGTTCGGTGAGTGAGAGTGCCGGAGGCCCAATCACCCTCTTTCCCCCTTTCCGCCCCTTCTCCTTCCCACTTCCTTTTCCAAAGGGTCGGCAACGCGCAAATGATACCTCTGGTGTTGCAAAAGTCCATAGGCTATGGTGACTACTTACCATCAGGTGGGCAGTATGCTTGTTTGCCACATACAGTTGTATAAAAAAAAACTAATTATCTCCTGCAGATGGCCAGTCTGTACCGGCGTGTCCGAAGTTCTGTCTGGAGGATATTATTATTATTATATATTATGTATCTTTATATATATAAATCTTCTGTGCGTGTATTTGTAATTAAACTCCTTCTAAACGGCTGAACCAATTTAGATAAAAGTTTTTGTGTGTGTTCAAGTGGATTCGAGAATGGTTTGGATTTGTTTTCTTGTTTATTTTTGTTTTTTCATGTGTACAGGACAACGTCTGTTGGGACAGCTAGTATATACAATATATATGCCAGAAATAACAAATTGAATATATTAATTTTCATTACTTAGATAATGTAACATAACAATAAACCAAAATAAAATAAATTAAATAATAATTAAAATAATCATTATTGATGTTTTATTATAATTATTCAAGTCCGGCGTGTACACACATGCATATGTGGCCAAGCTGACAGAAAGGGACTATCATATTTTGCAAATAACACTTTTCGAATACTGTTATAACTCATCCGTACCCCATTCATCAGAGACGCAGCTCTTTTGCGCTTAATAGAATAAAACTCATCAATATTTGCTATCATGAACATACATATCTAACGCGCTGCAGTAACGGGGTAGACACAACAATACCCTAAAAGCATTATTATATTGAATACGTAGGGTATGATAGGCCCGATGCGTATATTTCACTTAAAGGCTACATGTGTAAAACGATGTGCAGAAAACTTTGAACAATGTGATTTTCACATGATCACTGCAACGTAAAACCTACGAGCTAGAATATTACATCGGACCGATAGCGCCCTACGTTCCCTCATTCTCAGCATCATTAAGGAGATCCTCTGATAGCACATGGCCTAAATATTTGATCAGAATCATGCGTTTAAAAGGCCTATCATTAAATATTACAAGTTTAAGAGTAAATTATTTTTCCGTCCAAACACCATAAACTTACTCATTTTTACATTATATGTGAGTCCAAGAGAAACAGCATAAGTCTCACATATTTTCATTAATTTTCGAATCGTGCTGATTGAAGAGCCAAGCAGCACCGTGTCATCTGCATAACCCATGTTATTAACAAATAAGCCATCTATAGAGCATCCGACATTAGCACAGCTTAGCTCCTCAATCAGCTGGTTAACGTAGTCATTAAAAAGGGTGGGAGTCGTTAGTCCCTCTTGTCTAATGCCATATTTAGGATTATATATGTCAGAAATCTTGCCTGCCATTTAATCACAGTTATTCTGATTAGCATACCAAAATATGAACGCTACAAACTATTTTAAGAAAGTGAGTTATGTGTTGGCGTATAGGTTTGCAACCAGAATTGCAAATATTACTCGACAAGTTTTAACGCATTATAAGAAGCATCACATCCGTCTATCTTGTTTACGATCCAATGCGGTCTATTGTTTTATTCATAGACGCCATGTCAACAGATCTCGAGATTGATAGTCATGAGTCAAACTAAAGGGCAGTTTCAGAAAAAGTTTGCGGCACCCAAGCTCCGTTCGGAATATTAAGTGTTAGACGGATATCTTCACAGGCCCAACGTTTTCGATTAACCTTTTTCATTTTGGTATAAACAGTACAACAAACTTTTTGTAAAATAAACCAAAGCTTATCTGCGACATTGCCAATAAATTATCATGTGACGACAGGAATTATTGTAGGTTATAAAATGTAGCAGGGTTATGTCTGAAATAATAAAAAATATATATCTTAGCGTATTTGTTAATTATAATTATGTACTGAATCTGTCAATGTGAGGAGTAATTTGATCCTTTTTGTTAGCTTGACAAGCCAAGATCTTGCCTTGGCTTTTGATTAATTATGCTTGCTGCGGCAATGACATTAGATTTTAGGCATTATAGTAAGATTGAAAAATACTAATGAGCAGTCAGTCTCAATCAATATTGTCGACCATTGATAGAATGCTATTAGACGTTTTAACAAATTTTATTCGGACACAGAAATATTATTATGATCCCGTGTGGAATTCCAACCTACAATAATCGGCGTAGTAGCAGAGGCGGCGTGACCATTAGATCATTACTCCATCCGTGTATTCGTACAAATGTTTATGCGTGATTAGTAAGAAACATTCAAAAATCCTTATAAATATAAGTAGGATCTGGTTGACAGCATTCATTGTAGGTTCTATGTCAACAAGCAAACATTAAATAAAACTCTTATAACAACAAAATGTCAATCACATATTATTACGACATTTGAATATGAAATTATAAACCTCGTTTATACATGTAGGGATATGTGTGATTATAGTTTTTTTTATTTAGGAACATTTGTGCAATAATGTACATATAAGTCCCATTGGTTTCTTTATATATTATACATTCGCAAAATAAGGATTATTATTTTCTAAGATGAATCACTTTTTGCTTTTAATAATGTGATTATAGTTCTATGTCACAAGGTTACGACTCATGTGACCTCTCAAGTAAAAGGCTAACTTTAATAGGTACATCCGTTTATTGTCTATTATATGTATTACCGACACCAATGCGAGAACGTGACCGCCTGAGCCGCGCCACACTTGTTTTACATACAATGTACTTAAGTGCTAACTCAGCTAAACGTGACCCACAATACTCATAGGATTGTAAAGCAATAATCAAAGGAGGAAAAAGAATTCAATTTGGTTTAGCATACCAAGTGAATTTCATATTGCCACTGAATATCGTTTAGAATTTATAATTTGATCGCACCTCATGCAAAGTATTCGCGTGAGTATGGGCTAAGCGTATTATGAATGGAACATAAATCCATTTTATTTCTGTGGTAAAAAGAATTTGAACTTCGTGCGAAGATAAAGAAAATTGTTAGACTTTTGAATTTGTTGGCGGGTACTCTTACATATTAATACTTAAGTTAACATATGTTTTAAATGTAACCAAATATAGTTAAATAATTATAGTTACAAGTACAAAATAATAGCAGCAAAAGCTTGATAATTAATGGTATCAGCTAGATGGGAGATGCTCGGTTATGGTTCCGGTGAGTCGCCCGAAGCTTCATAATTTCACAATAAGAAACGAAGTGTTTTTAAATAAACCACAATAAGCTCCATACTAATGCATAATTTCAATATTTCCCTTTATTTAAGAAAACATTTAAGAAAAAGCAGGCCACACCGATATATATCTACATAGCCTTTTAATGGAAACTTTGTGATGGTATTGTACAGGTTTGACCCCATTCCACAGTACATTCAACGGCACTTCTAACGACGACTATTCAGATTAAATTTCTGAAAGGGCGAGGAAAGTTTCTTTAATGCGGTCAATTTATTTAAATTCAATAAATTGCAGCTCACCTGCGTGACAAACATGATTTCACACGTATGCTTTTTTTTGGGTAAGGCTTTTATATTTAAGAGTATATGAATCTCCATATACTAAAATTCAGCTTTCGTATGTTTTTATTTCGAAAAGTATTATCTATATTATGGATTATCAATTCACCTCTATTTAATATATGTAAGAATCATAATATGCCGTTTTATTTGAAGAACTAAATAAAGTATAATGCGAGATCGAATATTCTTTAAAGGAAGAAAGAATTAAAAACCCTTTTCCTATAAAATTACTTAATTTACATTTAATTTCACAATTAATTTAATTCAATAAACCTATACTCAATGTGCCTTTGGCTACACTTCAGTTAACAAAATGTTGTATTCAGACGTTAATTAATTTAATCATTAGACAATTTAATTACTACACACATAACACACTAGCAGTACACTGTGTGTAATGATGTCGTTAATTAGTAGCTTATTAACGTACATATCTGCGTTTACAAGTGTAATTAATTGCTAATCCTTTGAAATGTAAGTAAATATATGAAGACTTTATAACACTTTTGCCAGTCAGGGACCCGAGACCTCGATTGCACGTAACGTAACTTATAACTATTAAATTACAGTCTCAATGTTTTCACAGATAATTATATGAAAAACGCGTATGGTGGTCGTAACCAGTTTAGTCATTTCACTTCAAGTTTACGCTACGTTAAAGTGTCGAGGGCGAGATGAAGGCAACTGGATAAAAACACAAATGCTCGAACACAGAGGATTTGCAAGATATTTGGGTCTGACTTCAAGAATGACGTAGTGGTTTAAGTGGTCGCCTCGCTACTTCCACTATAACGCTGAGTGTTGTGGTTTCGAATCCCACACGGGACAAAAAATGTGTGATTCGCAAATTATTGTTCCGAGTCTGGGTATTCTTTGTGTCCGTTGTTTTATGTTTTAAACGTTATCTGCGTCACAGCAAATGTTCCTAATTTGAATGATCACTGCTTAAATTAGAAAAAAATCCGGAATATTCCCGGGTAGAATTTTCTGTCGGCAAACCAAAAATGACAAACAGATACAACAAAAGTTGTCGGTTAGCCAAGAACTTTTTGATGTGCATTCGAAAGCAGTGATTAAAGTATGTGGTCATTCAATTACTCATCGAAAACATTTTCACTTCACCATTACCAATAATTCATAAAGCTTAAATTGATGTTAATTATTCCAACTTTGTCACTAACTACTCAAATTCAGTATCACCTGTTATCTAGAACAATTAATTCTATGGAATTGTTTTGAATGTAGAAATCCCGAATGGTGAACTATTATCGGAACTAGTATCGTGGTGGTATAAGTGCAGGTTATTCAGTTAAATCAGCTATTGAAACCGAAGGTCATTTAATACTCGCTATCAAAGGGATCAGACCTATAAAGAGATATAGAAAATGCATTGAATTTATGTAAATGCATAATTTGGTCTGCAATATACCTATATAGTTTTTTAATATCGTTTATTCATTTTAAATACATAATAGTACAAATACAAATCTCGTCACCAAGCTACATAGCCTGTAGGCAAGATACTAGCCAGAGGTGTATACTCTGATATATCACATTTAGCTAGGTATAATTTTAGGAACCACGTAATAACAGACGTACCTATAGCCGTTTATCGGGTACGTTTCCAGCTTTCATGCTGCTATTTAGAAAAGCCCAATTCAAAGATTTGTACCTGAGAGCTAACATGTAGCAGCCGTATATACTACCGCTGTGTTATCAAGGTAGCCTATATTCTGTGTCATAACTGCTGAGGTGCAAACAAGCATACGGCCGTAATGGTCTGTCGCCTCTTATTGACATTAGCTACAGTTTCATTATACAGCTATATTTGTAGCAGCTTAATTTATGCATTGCCGACTTTTCATAAATGGCTTTATAAACTTTTTAAAGAAGCTACTGCTGCACTGTCTTGATAAATATTAAAAAAAAATATATGTTGTGACCATCCGACGTAATTCATTGTTTTCTATTTATAATCACAACTAGTTTTTGCCCGCGGCTTCGCTCGCATTAATCTGGATTATCTCAATATTTTGACAGTCCTTATTCTTGACGAAAGGTACCCTATGTCTACCCCTGACAACGTGTATACAAAATTGCATGATGATTGGTCGAGTGGTTATCGTGTAAAAGCTTAACAAACAACCTCACATTCACATTTATAATATTAGTTAGGAAGTTAGGATATTCATTTACTTTCTAAGTCAATTCTTCTGCAATATTTGGATCAGCAATATCTTTATTACATCGCTGTTACACTGTGACATCTACCTCATTACAGAGATGTCAAACGGTATTTTTCATTATTTAACTGACGTGGGTTCAGTTTCCTTGTAATAAGAAGTCAGATAACGAGTTTGTCTTCGCCATATTTAATTTACAATTTAATTCTATTTACAACATCACAAGAATATCGAACAATACTGTATTTTATTAATAATTAGCTTTTACCCTCGGTTTCGTCCGCGAAATTGGTGTAATTAGACAAATAAGTTTTTGTTCAGTTCGCAGAAATTACGAAAACTTAATAATACTGTATACCTCGTAAAAAATATTAATGGCATTCTTCTACATTATGAGTATTATTACGTATATCTTTTATTTATGATATTGTTATATATAAGGGTTAATATTGGATGAATATTGTTATTATACCAATATAATTCCTTATTTGAATCGGATGTTGTTCACTATTTCATTGATTTTAATTATTCTCACGGAATCCAATTCTTTTTCTAAAATAAAAGTTTTAGCTTAAGTCACTCCTTATAACATCAGCTATCTGCCAGTTAAAGTCCCGTCAAAATCAGTTCAGCCGTTTCAGAGATTAGCCGGAACAAACAGACAAACAGACCGACAGACAGACAACAATTTTTAAAATTGATTATGTGTTATATAAGTATCTTACATACTTTCATAGGCATTAAGTAAAAGCTGTTATTTTCATATATACACTTAAATTTTTATTATTTGCATATATGTATAGGAGTGTATTATGGTTGCTTTGCATAAGGTCCCGATTTCAATGGATGGAATCGTGTATAGTCAAGATATCCTTTTTACATCTTTTTTACAGATAAACTTTCATGAGTCTTATAATTTCAAGGTCCGATTTTTTTGTCGCCAGATAATATGGCGATATATACAATAGCTGTCAAAATTCAAACATATCCTCCAGATAAAATACATCTCCCATTGAAAAATCAGCACGTAGTTGAAAAACGTATTGCAAATAACTAAAACAAAACGTTGGCGTTAAAATCAAGTTTTAGCAAATATTTACTCGAATGCAAAGCGGTTGCAGTTAGTTAAACATGATTCCATAGATGATCCTCGAGAGAGCACTCTCTGCTGGAAGTAGAATGGATCACTTGTTTCCCGAGAGAGGTCCTGACGTACTCAGCGAGGAGTGATCGGATTATCTCTCGTGTATGTGTGAACAATATTACGTTTGGAGTACATTGTGTGTTGTTTTCGATATAATATATAACTAAAACTTTAAGTCCGTTGCAATACGGAATATAGTACCATAACAGATAATATATATTAAAATATATTTATTTTCATAGAGTGGTATGTGTGCGAGCACTCATGTGGTGCCTTTTTGTTTTGTTGCCACTTAATTAGGCGTTATTCTAGCAGGCCATGTTTAACTAATTTTACATCAAGGTTATGTATTCAGTTTTAACACTATTAGTATGATAACGAACAACTGATTATCAATATTATAAAGTCAGAAAGATGATTCTTCTTACGCGACTTCGCTCGCGTAAATGTAGGTTAGTTTATATTAGTAACAATACTTTTTTCTGGATGAAAGCTACCGTAGATCCTTTTTTGTATCCCTAACAACGTGTATGCGAAATTTCATAATGATCGGTCGAGTAGTTAAGGCGTGAAAGTGTAACAAACAAACATACAAACTTATATTCGCATTTATAATATTACTTAGGATATATTAAAAGGTAATTATTTGGAAGGAATGTTTCTATTAGCAATGTCCAGAAAAGGCATCATACGTGACGTCACATAACTACTTTACACTGCAGTATAATGGGTGTTAGCAATGGTCATTAGTTAAAGTAATAAGTATATATAATACAACATCTACAAAGCATTGACATTGCTATAAAAGTTTAAGCTACAATTTCTTAAAAGTTTTATATGTAGATAACATTGTTAGTCACAAGCGAAAGATAAACTTTAAATATTATCTCTTTTGTTTTTCACGATCAGAGCAAGTATAAAACCGAATCTAGCGGAACCTTGTTTGTACGACAAACGTTGTAAACATTGTACGTATGTTTCAGTTGCTCTGTTTATATGTATATATAAATACATGTATCAGGTATACGAGGATATTCAAGAATTACATGCTGTTATCGTTTATTGCTTATAATATACAGTATTTCTTAACCGATATTATTTTAAATGGATAATACTTTATTATACCTAATTCATTTATTTATATAACGTAGGAAAGTCAACGCAAAGCACTAAAGACAAAGTCTCCAATCCAAGCTATACTTGTTTCAAATCATTCAGTAACAAAAATATTTTTGTGGTTGATGCACACAAGTGCCTCGTTTATGCCTGACAACCTTTAGTTGCTCTAAGGATAATCCGGTAAGTATTGAAGAATCTAACAATTTTATTTCTTCAGCAATATTAGCAAACTACCTTATTATGAGTTTTATAATAAGCTGTTATTGTAGCCTATGATCGTTTGCTATATTAGGGATATCACTCAGGCGTCATGATTATGATTATATTATTTTTAAATATCCTATGAGGGTCAAACCTAGTCAGGTGAACCTGAATCTTCCTACTATTTATAATGACTGCACGGATGGTGAAGTGGTTTAAGTGGTTGCCTCGCCACCACTTCCACTGTGCTGAGTGTCGTGGATTCGATCCTCTCACCAGACATGTAAGTTTATGTGATCCAGAAATTGTTTTGCGAGTCTAGGTGTTCTTTGTGTAATTTGTTCTAATATTATTTATAAAACTGCCTGCGAAAGGCGGAGAAGGGAGTAGATATTAAAAAAATAATACTATTTGGGCTGCCCCGAATCTTCAATTTTTCTTTAGTCACGAACAAACATTCCTTACTAAGTAACTTATAAATATAAATAATATATGCTACTCCTTAATTAATCATTCTATAAATTAGTCAGACTTTTAAAACCTCTTAAGCCAGTGTTCACTGAGAGCACAAGAGCTTTGTTCTTAATTTATTCCCATAATTCATTTGGATAAACTCCCTTTGAACACGATCGGGGTCCGGGGACGAGAGATAAATAAATACACCACTTGGTTTTGAAACGTATATTCCTCCACTAGATGGAACTTTGACGAATTGTACACTTAGTGTCACAAAATTCGCACTGACAATAAAAAACCCCGACCCTTATATACCCCGTGTGTGAACGAAACTATATCGCGATCTAACTCGATCCTTACGCTATCTATCGAGCACACAGACAGTTTTTAAGGTTCCGTTCACCGATAATCGTAGTTTATACAATTATTATTGGTGCATATATTTTAACTTGAAACACCCTTCAAGTAAGTTGTTTCATTGTCTTATGTACTCCGTTGCACAATCACGAGGCACATGAAAAGACAACTAAAATGGTTGTTTATTTTCTTAAGTATGATATTATATTATAGGATCACGTTGGTTTATGTAAGTATATCAATGGCCGGCAAAGCTTCGTAGACTAAACATAATTAATATATAAGAGTAAACTCAAGAAACTCGGTTACAAGAACTCTTCTACACTAAGACTGCAATTTTCTTAGTATTTTAATGTTGTACTTGACCGACATTTTATTTTACTAATCATGATAATAATTTACATAATATTTTCCGTATATAGTAGTTTAATTTCAATTATAATAATTCATAAAATATTTATGAAAATAAGTTCATTTAAAAACTACACGCAACACACGAGTAATATTGTCGTGTAATTACGGACAGACATTTGTTGCTACAATAGCAATATATTTATTTGCGAACTATTTATTTAATTGTCTTTTTAATTACTTTGTTCTATTTTATAAGACAAATTATGTAGAAATTTGTGGCAATAAATAATGTTTTCTTTTTTCTTTCTCTTTTTAGGTGATTATTACGAAAGTACAGTCATCTGAAGCCTACCTAACCCGGTATTTTCTGTTGTGCTTTAGATATAATACGTAAAATAATTCGTTTCAAGTGTTATACTTCAACCAATATGAGTATCTGCCAAACAGAATACTTGTCTCTTTTACTTAATGCTCACTATTTATTTTGTCTCGATTTTCTAATACTTTTAGACTTTAGTGTGCACCATGCTTTCTTCTGTTAATGTTTACAATGGACACACAATTTCAACCAATCAATTTCAAATGGTTTTCAGTTTAAATTATATACTGAATGTCCAAAGAATAAGATAAATGGACTGCCATGTTGTTAAAGGGTTGGTTCATCCCATCCCATTTTCAAACATTGGTATCCACCCAGGATACCAATGTTTGAAAATGGGATGTTGCATAAAAGCTATCTTTTGATTGATCACATTGTACGTAATTCAGTATGAATATTATCCGATAATTCACAAATAGTGGTAAATTTGGTTTACTGAAAAAGTAGGACCCGCCTACGAAATAACTGATTAATATAGTAATCGGGTGTGCAGTAATTTTAAGAGTTCCGTAGTCTTACATAGCTACATCAACTATTCCTTTACTTTCATACTATCTTTAATCCATTCTACCTAGGTTCAGCAAAGCGTGAGTGTTAGGGTGGGTCCAGATCTGGCGAATACATTTAGAATGCGCCGCTTGCGATCCGTTCGCGAGCTGTGTGCGTGTATTTCAGGTTCGTGCTCCGTTCCTGCGCCGCTCACGCGACATCTACGCGCCGTGCATGAACGGCGCAACAGCCGCGCGCGTGTGCTCCGCATGCTGCACGTACTTTCTTCCGCAACAATTGAGATACATATGCAATATGAAAGCGAATGGAAATGCATGGCCCTATACGCGCGCCGCGCTCGCTTTCTGTGCAATCTTTACGTGAGTTGCGCTAAAGTGGCGCACCGAACAATTGTAGTAACTGTATGCGTGTCGCATGCACACAGCTCACGAATGGCGCATTTGTGTCGCATTTGTGGCGCATTTGCCAGATCTGGACGCACCCTTAGGTATTGCAAGTGATTACGACAATGGCTTATTAACAAGCGGTATTTATGATTGTTCGCCACAAAATAAATATTCTAAGGCAAATGTTAATGGGACTGGCAACCAAATGGCAGTTTTCAATTTCTAACCATATTGCAGACATTACCTATGGAAAACTCTAAGAGTACCCTTTTTTATCGTGGAGGTATGCTATACTCGCCGCGGGAAAAGAGGAGCGAAGAGGGATTGACATGAAAGAAGAAGGGGAACGCGTATCACTGCCGAACAGTGAACGAAAATAAAACATGCATGTGTTCCAACCGCAAAAATATTGGCACCTGCACAAATTAGGCGGGGCTTATTAAATCTAAGCTGTTTTATTATAGTAAAGTTAATTTATATCAATGAATTTGATTTCTTGACATCGACAGCAAGTAAATAAACCGTAAAACAGAACAGCTTGTAGCTATCTTAACCCATAAAGATTAACGTACATTTTTGAGCAGAAGTGTTGAGTAAGTAACTGTAGTATGTTTACTTCCTTACGAATATTATAAATGCGAATGTGAGTTTTGTTTGTATGTTACGCTTACACGCCTTAATTACTTAGTCGATCATCATGCAATTTCGTTTACTCACTCAGGGGTACAGAAATGGACATAGGATACCTTTCATCAAGAAAAAGTATTGTTACTAACCTAACGATAACCTACATTTATTCGAGCGAAACCGTCGGCAAAATCTAGTCAATAATAAACTGGGGTTTATATGAAAGTATTGCATTCATGTTTTATTTAGATTTATTGCTGCTTATATCTCTAAGGAACCGGCATGAGTTAATATATTATGTATGTAACTACAATGCATTTAAATATTTTACTAGTTATATTTTGATTCCACAAAAACAATATTGTATACAATAGCTCACCGTTTAGGTCGAAGTAATCCTTACTAATATTGTAAACGCGAAAGTTTGTATGGATGTATGGATGTTTGTTACTATTTCACGCAAAAACTACTGGACCGATTGCGATGAAACTTGGTATGTAGGTATACCTAGATAAAAAGAACCCTATGTGTGAATAGTACTACTTTTTATCCCGATATTCCCACGGGAACGGGACTTACGTGGGTGGGTTTTCAGTAAACAGAAAATAAACGAATTTATTTGTTTTCTTTGTATGAAGCAATGATGAAATCTCATAATATGCTAGCATTTGCATGCGACTTTGTCCGTGAAATATATTGTTTGCCTTTTATTTATGCCTTATGTATATGGTTTGACTGAAAGGTATTACATTATGCGAGACATAGAGCATACCTAAAGTAGGTATGCTTTAAGCCTCGCATGGCCATCGGTGACGTAGCAGTAGTAAATACGACTGTTGTACATGAGGTCTCGTGTTAGATTCGGCAAATGTTTTATTAGATTTTCCTGTCAATGTCCTGTGTACAGTACAAGACCTGTCCGCTATTACGTTGTGCCTAAAACCATATCTACCGAAATGTGGGTGACTGATACAACTACGCTTACCCCTTCGGGGAATATCTTATAAGCGTAAGGATGTAGATTTTAAGTTGAACTCAATGATTGTTGGGTGTTGCCGTATCAAACAGACAGGTAGGCAAAAGTTTTAATTACCATAGTTTTGGTTGCAAAGTCTTCTAAATAGTCTGACTTTATTAAATATCAAAAATATCTTCAATGTAAACTGCCGTTACGGTTTTCAATAGTAAACATGTAAAAACATTTAATAGATCAAATTTATACATGATCGTCCGTGCAAGCCTTTTCAAAAAATGATTGAAGGTTTCAATTGATATTATCAGAAACAATGTCTGCAGCAAAAGTCATACGGCTAAATGCTTTATATTTATCAACTTTAAAGTTATATTTTGTTGTTGATATCCATTTCACAACACGATATTATTTATCCTCTAAATGAAAAGCGAGAGTGAAAGAAAATATCTTATTTTGTCATGTTATGTTGTCTAGGAGAAAATACTTTGAATGAACAAACAAGAATAGTTTGCTTAGTAAATCGCTATATAATTCAAAAACATCTTCTGTATTTGCGTAAAATTAAGTAATGTCTATAAATGTACTTAATATATAAATGTACGTAGTATGTAACCGTTTAAAATTGTCACCTCGCCACGGCCACTGCGCCGAGTGCTGTGGGCTCCATCCCCACACGAGACAAATTATTTTGTGTGATCCGCAAATAGCTGTCCCAAGTTTGTTTCCAAATGTTTATGAAGTCTGTGGCGAAACACGCATTATTCCTAGTTTTTAAAAGTAAGTTTTAAAAGTAAGTAAGTACATTTTATTTTTAATTCTATCAAAATAAATTTCATTTGGGTACAGGCGGGTCTGGTATTCTTTAGGCTGTAATCGTTGTGTTTTCTACATATCAGTATTTCCAACGTTATTAAAAAACCCTTCATCACCATTAACGTGTACAATCTAATACAATCAGAATTAGATAACGTATACGGCTACGTAATCTGTAATTGACAGATCTTTTTTATTTCAACCACTTCGCTTCAGTTGGTATGTACAAAAGATTTTCACTTTATTTCTTCCAGCTTGTGTTTATGTCAGTCACAAATAAATATTATATTTAAACGATTTCAAAGAATTTTAGACTATTTTTGCATGACACGATTTAGCGATATGCAGTTCGGATATTCGAAATTTCAAAAAATGTTTCGGCATCCGAATGTTGATCTAATCTATTTTAATAGTGGCACGAAGCTTTTTTTAGAATCCTTATCGCCGCTTCCTCTTATATATCACGCCAATCAATATCAAAGTATCATGTTAATATTTGTCACAGGTTTCGAATATATCGATTTGCTTGAAGATTCTTATAATTAGAATTTTAATCGATTATTACCCATTACTACTACGATTAAAATATCGCAAATGTTCATCAACGTGCGTAAATAATGGCTAAGTACGTTGATTGTCCCAACAGAAGTAACAAAATAAACTCGCAATATGGCCTTTGAATTTCCATAGCGTAATATTGTTCAGTACAGCTAATTACATAACAACATTGCATTATCTTCATAACTTATTCACATACACACACCCGGCCAATGACGTCACATAATAACCCTTCAGCTGCGCGCGTTATTAGTTCATGATAAAATAATTTATGATGATAATATAGTGCTTTTATCTTTAAACGGTATTTCCGTATCATAGTTTATGAAAGTGAATAGAGTAACGTGGAGTTCTAATTACGTATTGTGTTTGTTTTAGATTCTTATTACAATATTATTATATACATTTGTATAAGTTATCATCAACACAATCATACTTCTATTTCACTTTTAATAAAGCCTAAGGAATACAAAAAAGGTGTACACGTTTTTAATATTGTTCGCATTCTGCTACGTGGGACCTAAACCATAGGTTTTACAGAACGTGTGCATTAGTGTGTATATTAAAAAAAAAACGTTGTTATATACGTATGAAGTAGATTCATTCCAATTATGCTCTTACAAAATTATTCGTATTACTAGATTTGCCTGCAGCTTTGCTCGTGCAAATTCAGTTTAGGTTAAAATTAGTAACGGTAGAGTAAAGTAGTAAGTTTTTCTGGATGCAAAGTACCCTATGTCTTTTTCTGTTACCCTAACAACGAGTATGCGACATTTCAAGATAATATATAGTCAGGAAGCTAAGGCGTGTAAGCGTAACAAACAAATTCACATTCGCATTTATAATATTGGTTAGGATTAGGATTATAGATTGATGGTACGCCTCGGTAGCAAAGCTACAGTATATGCGACTGTTATGAAAACGGTCTTGCGATCGATATCGGGACCGAGAATAGTATTATTAAATAATCTTGTCTTTGTGTCCTATCATTGAATGTTTGTAAAGTTGTCCGCTACTCAGGAATTATTCCTAGTGCTGCAGTGGCCTGTGTAACAGAAATACCAAAAAGAATAACTGCCTACCCATTCCTGGTTACAGGTTGCTTTGTATGTATGTATTTAGCTTTTCCTTAGCTAAGCACTCTTCAAGGTATATCCTGAGTCAGTTGAGGCGGTTATAATAATTAATAGTTTGTGTAAATCATAACCTCTACCTAGAAAAAAGGTTAGATAGCGAACGAAAATAGCGCAAGAATATCGTGGACTGAATATTACTCACGACTTTATATGTATGATAAATTATCATGAATATGAAGTTTTCTTTGAATTATTACCTGAGTTTTATAAATATAGTCGTAGATTATCGCTATGTAGTACAAATAGGTATTTCCTTTCAGGCCGAACCGTACTCAACTTGAAACTTCCATTAAAATCTATCTCACCTACTCTAGAAATATGAATATAATCTATTCTAACATATTTACTAATATCTACAGTATAAAGGTTGTCCCGTAAACAATGGGTGATCCTGAAAAACCTTACTGAGGAGTTCCACAGCAAGGTGTTTTATTCATTTTAGGCTGCAACTAGTTAGTTGGAGCCTAAAATGAATAAAACTCTTTTTAATAGTTGTCTATTTTATAAACTTCTACTGTTTTTACTACATTTCAACATAAAAATAAAAATTGAAATTCCAAAACTAATCTATTTTTTGTAAATTAAGTACAAATATATTATTAATTTGGTTTTGCGTCACCGGTGTATATGCTATGTAAAAGTTTTAGGATGTTTCAAGATTACACATTATTTATGGGTGACCCAATATAATACGAAGATAATTATCCATTCCCAGATTATAATGACATTAATGTGCTATATTCTTGGTCAAACCCAGTAGTATATCATCGCCCATACATTATGTAAATATGAATACCCTTTATATATACGTAGACTGATGCCTTTAGGAAGGAGCCAGACTCTACAAACTTCCACTTGATACGTTTTAGGCCTATCTTCATTGATTTTTGTTATAATAACATTATTTATGCAGGTTCGTTGGCGTATGGTACTTTTAAGCTAGTCTGTCCTTCGGTCACCCTGCCAAGACTACTATTCTTAATCATCATAAACTAGGTACCTAAATAAAATAAATTGCATAAACATTGTCCATAACAATTTGTCAATTTGTCTTTTGATTTACCTAATTAATCAATAGGAATACCTTTTGTTTTTTTATTTCGAGTACAAAGATATTATTACTATGATATATTATGAAATTTATCATAAGTATATTGAGAACGGTGGATTTTGTAGGATTACTGAACATGACCGTAAAGTTAATTCAAAGAGGTTTATTTATTGCTGATTCTCCTGGAGAGTTCTGCAATGCCTGTAGTCAAAAATTTAGTTACTCCCGCATTTAAGCTGTCATGAAAGTGGTAGTCAGCTGGGAAGAAAACAAAAATCCAATCTATTCCTAGGCTTGGTTCGTTACGTCGATGAAATAAGATTTCTCTTCAATATTAGGTACTGTGAAGTTGGCAAATGATTTTATTTCTGTTTATGTTGTTTTTATAATTTAATCATTCATTTTTATAAAATTGACCTATTATCCTAACTAATATTATAAATGCGAATATGAAGTTGTTTGTTTCGAACTTTGGTAGATAAAATACTGTCATTTTGTTTGAAGTTTTTTGATGAATTTCTGGTGACATGAATAACGTATTTTAATGATTACGTAGAAAATAATATAAACAAGTCAAGTTTAATTTAAAAAAAACGGGTTATAGGCAGATTATTTATACAATGAAGACATTTGAAATAGGTATCTTATTTAATAGAAATTGAAGCAGGCATAGAAACATTAACAGCAAGTCGTTATTTCTATAGATATGTGACACGAGCGCTGGTAGCTCAATAAATAAGGTATCAATCATGTGACTGAGAGATAGAGAGTTTGAATCCCACTCGTTACACTATTGTAATTTTTTAATCAAAAATCAAAAATCTTTATTTCAATAAAAATGTATAAACATTTCTTAAACACGTCAGTTAACATAATAATAATAAATTATAATAAAAAATAAAAGGTAACAAAAATGTAGCATTAAAAAAACCTCGTTAGAGGAGGAGAGCTCTCATGATAAGAAGTAGGCAAGAAACTCATGGCCACTCTTTTCAATCGCCAATTGTTTAGAATATGATTCTGAACAATACAAATCCATTTATTTATCCATTTTTCTTATAAGAGCTTTTGTGCGTGGCTGTTACATTGGTTTATTACAATCGATTGGTTTTACATGATTTCTTTAAAAGACTACCTACGGCTTAGAGGTCTTCAAAAGAGCAATTAAATGTTTTTGGAGTTGAAAATGCGTCAATGATAAACTTGTATTACGAATTTCTATAAATTGGTAACCGGTTACTATCAGGTATATTTACTGTCCCACCACTGGGCACAGGCCTCTTCTTAGTGTGAGACGGGTGAGGCCATAGTCTACCACGCTGACTCAATTCTGGTTGGCAGACTTCACATATCTTGTAAAACATTATGGAGAACTCTAAGACATGCAAATTCCCTCACGGTGTTTTCCTTTACCACGAGCGCAAATTAACTAATTTACATTATTTGCACACAAAACTACATTATCTGGAGGATGTTCCCCTCAGCTTGTTGTAAATATATATAATCGAGTATTTATTAAAACTTATTACTTTTACGCGTTTATTCCCATAGAGAAAGTTCTCGTATTACCTTCCATAAATACTAGTTGATAAAGCAAACATACATACATACATAGTGTCACGCTTCTATCTCCGAAGCGAAATATAACACTTATATTGACAATTTAATTTCAATGAATAACATTCGCGTAAACAGAAGACAATACTACATGCGCTGTTTAGTGCCGTCCATCACAAAGCAAGACTATAATTATAACTTTTGTCTTTAATAGAAGTGCTTTATATAGTACAAGACTTTGCCCGCGGCTCGGCTCATGTAAATGTAGGTTGTCAGGTATGTCAATTTTCTAACTCTCGAAACAGTCCCTTTTATCCAGAAAAAGTACTATTTCCGAGCGAGCTAGGCCGCGGGCAAAAGCTAAAATCTTCATATTCATGCGATTTTCTAGCTAATATTGCAAAACATAGCAAAAGTAACATTTCCTGAAACTAACAAGTATTTTATTATCTTGAGTAAATATAGGTACTCGAAAAATACACAATAGTTCCTATATACTTATAAATATGATGTATTGCATTATTTTATGTGTCAACAGAATAATTTTAACCATTGCCTTAGTGGCGCAGCAAGAGTATATGCGACTGCAGTGCCTAAAGTTATGAAACCGATTCCCGGAGCGAGCAAAGTGTTGTTAGGTTTTACTGAAAAGAAATTCTTACTAGCAGCAAGGATTCTGAAATGCTGCCTAGTAAACGAAAATAGGCTTGCCTTCTATAACGTGGGACTTAAAACCTTAGTCGGCGAAATGTGAGTGTAATACATCTATGTCTAGTCTTATGACGTGACACTTTGATACATGTTAATCAAATACCAAACCTGGGCATATTACACCTAATTAAATGATAGCTACTTTCATTAGTAATTAAAATACTTAAACCTAGACTAAACTAACACAGATAGTCGCAAACATAAATATCATGGTCACTAAGAGCTGTATTAATACTGGTGTAATAGAACTAGACCGTCCCCGACAACTAGCACATACAGAAAGTGCTAAGTCACGTTAACGAGTATTATCTGTGAGGGAACGAGAGCGCTGGACTAAAGACAAACCAGCTAATCACCGAACAGAATTGTCATTAATGGCATTGTATATTAACATCAACTATATTAAACCCTAAATTTAAAGATATAGGGACATTTTCTCTGTCCGGAAAAACGTTACAAGCTTTGAATTAATAGAAACCAATGTCAAACAAAACTCTTTTTTGATAGGGACAAGTTTAAAGTACCTATCATAAATTATATGTATTTCTTGAACCTTGTATATTTTTCTTCTTTCCAAGAAAAGAAATAGTATTTATCAATTTGTGTTACTAATTAGTAATATTCTTGCTAACCCCACTAGCTGAGCTAATATGTTTGTATTAAAAGTACGTTCACGTCGGTAGTGAGATTCGAATCCACGACTACTCGATTAGAAGTCCAAAGCTTCATCCATTTGGCTACCCCCAATTCTTCATGATTATTTTATTGGGCATGTTTTAAAAATAAAGTCTTTTATTGGAGAAAAAGAGAGATCTAAGAGAGCAATACTCCCTTAGATCTCTCTGTTTTATAGTTATTAATGTCTTAAAACAAATTGCTACAACAAAAAGTTTACATATCTAGGTTTCAGGACGCAATGATCGCACGAAGCAAGATCGAAGTTGAACGACATAATTAAACATCAATAAGTCATTAAGACGTCAAATGTCATGTATCTGAAGTATAAGATACATTCCGTGCATTTGATACTCATAACTGAAAATTATAATATTTACTCTTTGGATAGTGAATGTTGCTGAAAGTTTTATATCAATAGTTCTAAATGACCAAATTAAAAAGAAAGTGGAAGGCCCTTAAGTTGTGGTGCAAAATGACGGAGAAACTGCGATGCCAAAGTCTTCGCTGCAAATTGGTGAAGTTGCTTGATCGTGTACTGTCCTTTATAAGACCCTTTTACGTTCCTTTCACTTTATTGAGCTTGTGCTATTTGTTATACCTTTACCTATAACCTGCATCACCATGCACCTTTGTTCTGGCAAATATTCCTTTGAAGACACAATTCTACCGTAAGATACCTACTTAGTTTTTCTAAAGGAATTAGTTAGTGTTTTAGCAAAACGCTCTTTACGTAATAACTAATTCCTGGCGGTTACATATTAAAGTGAATCTAGATATCATCAAAGTAGTGTAGTAGTGTTTGTAGAATCAAAAGACTCGTTTGCACTGAGATGAATGCTGCATAGCGTTTTCAGTAATTATAATTAATAAAATACATATAAATATTATTCTGTTCATTTATTTTTTATTCTTTTGCTTAACGATATGAAATAATAATTAGTAGCTACATTCACCTAATGCTCTACTAGATTTTAGCAAATAATTTTGCTTATTTTAGCAGAGATTTTATAGACAAAAATTATAAATATAACGTATAGGAAAAGTATACAGACATAAATAACATTGTACTCTTTAACAACAATGACTTGACGTCTAGTATGAGTGCAGGCTAGTATATTTCCTTTTATTTCCATTATATTGTTAATTAGTTACGCATAATATAAATACAGTATGCGAGATGATCTCCAACCACCCTGATGTATTACCTGGGTGTGGTGGGCATCATGGATCTGCCCGCCACCTGATCAGCACCAGGTCTGAGAGGCGCCTCTGTCTCTTGTGTCGGTCACCCCTCAAGGAAACAGCAGTCCTGCCGTCTCATAAGCCGGGCCGAAACCACGGCGGGGCGCGATTGCACGTGAAAGTAATTAGTCTGGCCCACCGACTATGGCTATGTCGAAGAACACCGTGGTAGGTTTAGTCGGTATTACCGGGATTTTCCCACGGTGAGCACGACATAACCTCACCGTCAATCCGCGGCGTAGTATGCGTGGAAGCATTCCCCCAGAAAAAAAAAGATATAAAAGCAGTAGGATCTCATTCAGCAACCATAGTGTAGAGTATCAGAAAAGACTTTCACTTTGTAATTTAAATGATTTACCTCTAATCAATACGTATAAATATAATTTTAAGTAACAACATCTACAGATCGATAGCTAAATATTATACTGGGCTTTTCTATCATTTGGAATTCACTTTTTATGAGAATATTGTAGTCGATTCAATCATATTGACAATTATTTAAAAATATTTTCTTGTAATTGTAGGGACATTGCTGCCGCATTCATTTCATATAGTCAGGCGCAGTTATGTGTTATTTATGCGCGGCAGTCATCTCCCCGTAATCACACAATCAGATCGTAGTTCAATATGTATTAATTTTATTTGTAACTGGTACATACCAGTAAGTATATACCGATATCTATCAAGAACTATCGTTTGGTCATACGACAAGAATTATTCTGATTATCCCTACATAATCATTGACGTCGGAACCTTCATCTACTTTCATGCTCTGACTCCACATATACTTAAGATAGAATATAAGAAACCATTATAAGTCCATTATAAAAAATAATATATACTGATATATATTATAATTTTTTATAATGGACTTATAGCTATTTTAGATAGAGCAATATTTTATAAGGTAACGTTCTCTAAGTCCAACTCCAATTTTTAATATAACGGCCCTAAATGGTGTTGTCGATCTTCTGAAGCTGACGTAAAAGCCCTCGGGACGCAGGCTTAGGGTTATACCCATTTTATTGCTTCTAGTGACAGACAAATAAGCGAGTCGCTTGGTAGGAAATGGTTACCGGCTTAGCTGAGAATGTCAATGATATACACATCTAAGCCGTTTCCTATCTGACCAACGACAGGTTCTCTAAATTTAAGATTAACTCTACTCTAACTCTGTTTAGCTAGTTTAGCAATGATGACCACGGCAAGCCAGAAAATTTGAGCTACATTGGAAACTGCAACGAACTCAATCAGAAGTATAAAGCGACTGCTGTGCATGAGGTGACGCGTTGGATTTCTGACCGACACAAAATGCTATTGTTTCAGTAGTAGCACGTTACTATGGCTGGTCGATGTCAATAGAGTCACAAATTATCACGAAGTAAACCATAGCTGTCATATATCTCTGCCAGGGTAGGCATCGGGGATATAGGCCTGATATTATGTATGTATGTATAATTATTTAAGAGATGCTGGACATTTTATTCTACTGTCGCCCTTAGCAAAGACACAACAACAAATATTTATAAATACAACACGGACATGATGTTAGTATCTAATATGTACAGCAGAAACGCCTAATCATTCAAGAATTTGGTATTTTTTGATACAAAATCCACATGCAAATGCAACGCCATAAGTTATTAATTTGTAAATTGCTTAACATGATATTAACTAAGTCTATATTACAAAGCACTGCACTACATATTATTACCCAATATTGATTTAATTATATTTTTGCTGTTATTGTATACCGATAGGTTCATAACTCTCCTTTAAAGTGAAAATTTTCTCTTGTTACGATATAGTGCTGTGTATTATAGGTATTAGTAGGTAATAAGGTAAATGTATACCAGTCACTCGAGGCTTCGTAGGACAGATCAAAGCAACTGCACTTTGCAAGTAATAGTAGCTTTATCATGTTTGTAATTTTGATGTTTTTTAGATTTTATACAGTCAGCTTTTTGTAGCTTTTTGCAGTCTGAATAAATTGTATCGTGTTAACTTTTACAGTTGACAGTAAGGTTGTGGATTATTGTTTAACTTCTATTAACAATAATGTGATAGCGACTTTGTAGGTTCGAACACATTGTCAGCATACGGGGACCGCGCTGTCTAACCTTAAAGCATTATTACTGCATGTGCGTAAGAGACAATGTTATTGACACTCTAATACAAAATTTTAATTTTAAAAGCAGCTATTGTCTATTTTGTAGGTCGTTGGAATGCCATGTATAGGTTTCGAGTTTAATGCCAAGACGCGCATCACTGACTTTGCAAAAGTAAGTACTTAAAGGTTGTAGCAAAGGGACATCGTGAGGGACCCTGCGAAACATATAAAGTCTGTCAACCCGCACTTGGTCAGCGTGGTTGACTTTGGTCTTACCCGTCTCAGACTGGAATGAGGCACGTGCCGAGCAGCAGGACAGTTTAATGCAGGGTTGATCTTATTTTTGTGAATGTTTTATGATACGGTGGCAAGCTATCAGGTACATAAAATTCTGTAACAATAAAACATTTCAAAAGTTATTTATTTATAATAGTTAATAATAAGGCCCTTATTTCTGTTGTATCATTGCCTGTCAAGTACTCCGCTACACATGTACCTAGGTTTCATTTCTAGTACTACATACTTTAACTAGAGTATTCACAGATTTAATATTGCTGTCATTAGCATAAGTTTCTAACAAATTCTCTAATGAATTGTGTATCCAAAACTTATACGAGATAAAATATTTCTTGGCACAGAGACGTACAAGCTAAATTTTAAATTCATCGACGTAATCAACCACTCCAATATCTCTTGCAGATATTACAAGACGTGTACAGAGGCGACGAGGAGACGTTTTAAAGTAAAGCCAACTTACCTAATCTCTATGCTCGCTTAAAATAAAGCTTTAGTATTCAAATCATTAATATTTTAGTAATTTCAGCGCCTGATGACAGTAATAAGATTTATGATAATGGAATAATATTAAAGTTTCTTTAGCTTGAAATAAGTCATTTTATTTGCCAAACGCCACCATAAACCATCAAATCAAAGACAATTTTAAATATTTGTAATTACTATCAGCCAATATCAATGCTACAGAAAATTAATATAATGCACGCATAAGTGTATTTATGTGCCAGGTCAAAGCAGTATTTTTTTTTTATTTCTGGGATGCGCAAGATAATTTATACAAAATATGTAGCAGCACGGCGTCTAAAACTGGATACGTTAGACGGTAACAGCTTGGGCCCTTATTATCACATATCAGATGAAACTCAAAAACGGGTAGAAAAAGCGGAATATGGGTATAGCTGCTTATCCTTATCCCTTGAGATATTTCCATTCCTTCAGGAGTCAGTCTTTGTTTGTACGTTATAAGTAATGTCCTCCAGACCAAATTCCGTTCACGGTGGCTAATCTTAACGACACTGGCCATTTACGCAGGAGATAATATAGTGCACAAGCGTGTGCGAAATCACAAGTGCACTCTCTGTTCCGTTACTCTCATGATCCGATGGGACGGTAATCCAACACGACCGGAGAGAGATCAGGCGCCGAACCAACGGCTTCACATGCTTTCCGAGGCACGGGGGTGTCTAACACCGCCAACTTTCTAACTCCGGGCTGCTATTGAGATTTCTTAACCGGAAAGCCCAATAACTTTTTGTTAGCCCGACCCGGGATTCGAACCCAAGACTTCATGCACAGCAGTCGCATTCACTACCGCTGCGCCACGGAGGTGGTATGTTATAAGTACACGGTATGCATAAGGATTAGCAAGGCTACTACATATGTGCCTATCCCTAAATCTGGCGGTGCATATTTCCCCGATCTACTCTCGCAATAGTAGCCAAGTGACGACAACAGCCACGTGGCACCGACGCAGCACAACGTGAGGCTTCGGACACCGGACATCGCAGTCCCTTACACATGCCACTTTTGATCCAAATTCGATCGATTGTTGACATACTATAGTTCTAATTAATTGTAATTGTTATCTTTAATAAATTAGCACTAATTAACTTTCGCATACACGTTGTCAGAGGTACAGAAAACGAAATATGGTGTGGTACCCATTCATCCAGAAAAAGTACTTTTACCTAGGGATTCAAATTTATTCACAAAATCTACATTCTCGCGAGCGAAGCCAAAGACAAAAGCTACATCTCGATAATTTGAACATTATATTTCATCTTCTTAATAGTGTAGTGTCGCACCTTAGTATAGCATTGAGTACAATTATTATATTCTAGCATAATTGCATTCCGACTCAAATGTAGCTGTGCACAACATGATGATGGACACACTAAATATGTGCAAGTAATGTGTGCATTCCCAATGTATTCGAACTAACAACATTTGAACATGGTGTTATTTTGAAAGAAAGAAAGAAAAATAATTGTATTTGTTCCACATTCTTATAAACTTTTTAGGAAATAAAACCAATAAGCTCAAATAAGGTCAAAAAGAACAAATAAGGTCCTGAGTCAGCAATGTTGCAGTGTAACCACGACGCTGGTATTCTTGCAGAGCCTGCATGTATTCGGTACATGTAGGTAATAATACACACATAACTTTAAAGAAGAACAATTTATATAAATTAAGCATTTATAACAATTTATACAATATTGGTATTTATACAGTTTGTATAATAAACAAACATGCTAAGAAAAATAATAAAAAAAAAACGATATCATCGTAAAACGTCTTCATAATATTATTAAGTACAGTATTGATCAGCATTTTAACCTTAAATTACTGAAATTTCGTAAAGTCTAGCAACACTCCACTAAACTTAACAAGGACATGGAGCGTGGCATACTTTAAAATGCCGCCAGCATTTTCTAAGGCGTAGGTTAGTAGGCGGGGTGTAGTGCGGCGCAGCATCGGTGAAGCTTTATGAACTTTAGTGATACCTAAGTATTATGATTAATAAGTTGTGTGCCATGGGTAATCCCGTTTTTGAGGAGTGTTTGGAGACTCCTCAAAAACGGATCTTATCGTCACGAGAGTACCTGGCGAGTGCCTCTCTTCCCATTAAGGCGACACGGCGTCCTCACCTTTCCACTGACACAGGTAATGACTGGCCACGGTTGCTTTGGCCAGTTTCTGTGTCGCAAAGGCTCGCAAGAGGCGACTGCCGCAACGTTGTTGAGGACACGGCGCTGCACACTTTGGCGAATTGTCCTATCTGTGCATCGCAGCGCCGTGAGTTGATCGCGGCAGTCGGTATGGTTGCCCTCTCGCTCCCAGCCGTGGTTCAATCTATGGTCCGGAGCGAGAGGTCGTGGAACGCCGTCGCCTTCTTCTGTGAGGAAGTCATGGAGAGCGCGAGATAGCCTCCAGCCACCCTGAGGTTTGATCTGGGGTGGTGGCTTGTTCGCCACCCGATCAGCACCAGGTCCGAGAGGCGGCGTGCGTGTTCTCACGCGCGCCTCAGTGTCGTGTGTGTGACAGTAGGCCTTAAATCTAGTAGTGACCAAAGCCTAGTCTTGTTGTGTAGTGACCTGCCGTTTCATACGGCGCGTGGCGGGCCGAAACGTTGGCGGGGTCGCGACCGCATGTGAAAATGATTCGCGCGGCCCCGCCAATTGCGGTTTTGTCGAGGAACACCGTGGTAGGTTTAGTCGGTATTCCGGGAGGTCCACTATCCTATTTTACCCCGGTGAGTCTGACATAACCCCTTCGCCCGAGGAGAGGTAAGGGTCAATGCATTCCAACAAGTAAATAAAAAAAAGCACTCTCGGATAGCCAACCTCAACTATACTAAATCATAACTTTATTTAATTTTATTCATTATTTCATTTCCAAATCTTAAGCTTTAAAAAATATTTGATCTCTAATACTAGTACATAAAAACTTAATATTACAATGTAAAAATCCTTTTTAGAATCACACTGAATCTGAAAATCGCTTCCAAATTGAATTAGTTCAGCACGAAAGCTCGCGTGTTTGTAATGGAGTTATTTCATAAAACGACGTAAGCGGCCGTTTATTTTTTTTATACATTTTTCTATGTAACTCAATTATTCCACGTTCCAATTCCATATCGTTATCTTCAAAAATTCCAGCGTAAGATATATTGGTTCTGAATATTCCACGATCCAAATTTTAATTCTGTGTACATAATATATTAGTTTTACGCCGATATCGCCGATGGAGAACGATGAAGAATATGAACATAGTTGTGTGGCAGAGTGTGTTGTACAAAATTTTGGTAATTTAGCAACGTTTAGATACCAGGGTGAAATAATATATTATTTCCATGCATTAATTAGTTAGATTGGCAGACTGAAGTTCAAAATAGGTGCAATTACGAGAGACATTTGCCTAAGAATAGGACGGTATATAGCTCTCAGATAATTATAATACTATACTATCAAAGGTTATGAAAAAAAAGGGGTCAATAAATTTGTCATTCTCACCTACTAATGTATTTAGCCGTTATATTATCCGTCAGTCTGCCAGTATTATACTATTCTCTAAAGAATTGTACATCAATTCTTTTTAACCTATCTTCTGTTAATATAAATTTTACCAATATAATATCGTAGAGCTCATTGCATCACAATAGATATCATATATCATTCGCGACGATCAACGAACGCGTTCAACTCTTGACAACTCACCCGTAGAATTTGTAACGTTAACAAAAACTTCATACAATGTCTCTTTCTAAAATTTGGGCTACATAATATAATTATCCAGAAACTAATGTTGTTACTGAAACATAATACAAAGTTTACGTAGTTTTAAGCTCAGAAGTCGTATCTTCATTTTTCCGTATATTCACCAGTAAAGTTCCTCAGCCGTTATGATTCCTGCCCATTTCATTCTACAGAACCACATTGCTTCACTAATTCAAAGATACTTTGACCTAGTGAGGTAGCAGATAATGCTTTGAAAGATTTCTTACGCGTGCTCAGCGAAGTCACTAAATACTTTTAAACAGTATATATTGTACTTGTGTGCGTGGTACGTCAAGCATGTTCAAGTTAGTGATATATGTAGATGTTTTCAAACGCCCATTTACATGAAACATGTTTCTTGATGCACGAGTCGTGCTATCTTTTCCTAATAGAAAACAGATAACATGACACTTGCTTCAAGAAACTTGCCTCGTGTTACGTAAAATAAGCGTTCACACTATTAAGTGCAAAAGTTTCACTTACAAACTTTCATACCATTATTGCAATTATTATACCTTTTAATATACGCAGCAGCAGGGAATGCATGTGATGTGCATGAAGTCTCTATTTCAATTTCTGGGTAAGGCAAAGTGTTATTGGATTTTTCTTTCAATCAATTCTTAGTAGTAGCATTGAGTTTGAAACTGTGTTCAGTAGACAAAAATAGGTTCGTTCCTATACATGGGACCTAAAACCGCATCTGGCGAAATGTAGATCTGATTCACTTCTACCTACCTTTTCGTAGGTATATGCGTAAGACTATGTATGTATGCATTTTCAAAAAAATGTATACTATTATTTTAAACATAAATTGTAGTTTTAGTCCTATAATTTAGATAGATTCGTATAATTATAATGAGTTAATTTGCATCACGGTATATTGTTAGAGCACAGTCATGTCACTGTATTCCATATTTCAAGGAAATTATATTATAAATTTACACAGTTGTTTTCCATTTTGGGAAATGAAGAGACGTGTTCCAGTTAACTAAAGCTAATACACGGTTGGTAATCTTGAGTCAGTGGTGTGAAGTCGTTTGTACTAACAGTGATAAATGAGCTAATGTGTAGTGAAGTGGAGTTTATATTAATTTGTTACCTAGGTAATGTGTTGAGTATAGAGATCCTGTTCTACATTAAATTTTCTGTGAACTTGTATATACCATGTACATAATGAGATCTTCCTCATAATTATATATTTATTTGCGTGAATGTTGAAAGTATCACATTTCCTATCTACAATATATCTATATTTTTCATTATTTGAAATATACACCAGATTTTAAGTACGACCTCCAGCAATACAATTGTGAAAACTGTTTTCATTTTCGTACAATAATTGTTGCATGATGCGCGTACATACAGATGTACACATAAATATACTAACATTAATAATTTATCAATATCAATTACAGGTAAAACTAAAATAAATATAGATATTTCAGCTAGCACTAAAACATCCGACAGATTTAAAATAAACACTACACTATTTTCGCTTAAGTTATAGCTTACCGTATAAGTTTTGTGTTTGTTCACAGAACTAGTAAAGAGAGAGAAAGTATTATTATTAGAATGTATGAGGTACTGTGAGCAGAATGCGTGAATGGTAAATTTTAAATTTATATTATATTTCAAATCATTCAAATCATTTATTTCGGGCTGCATAGGCCCATAGATAAATATCATAACCTAGATTTACATATTATAAAATTTTATAATACATACACACAACACCATCTAGCCCAAACTAAGCAGAGCTTGTATTATGGGTACTAGACAATGGATAAACATACATAGATACTTATTTTTATTTTTTTATATATACATACATATTATACATAGAAATACCCAGACCAAGACAAACATTCATGTTCATGCACACAAATGTTTGACTTGTGCGGGAATTGAACCCGCGACCTCAGGCGTGGCAGTCGGTTACATTAACCACTACGCCATCGAGGCCGATTTGATGTTAGTAAATACACCTTAATACTATGTTAGTGTAACTTCACTTCGCACACTTAATACTAGTGCGCTCGGCTGGTACTTGTCCGCGGAAGCGACGGAATACTACGTCTTGCGGCCAAAAGCTTTCGTCCAACACCTTGTGCAGGTAACAGTCAGGTACACGCACGACGAACGCTTTAAAGTTGACGTTGCGGCGCGACTCCAGCAACTGCACTCTCGGCACGTACTTCAGCTTTTGGCACACGTACTTCGCGATGTCCTCCGCCTCAGTGGTGTAGTGCAGGCGCGAGATGTACACCGGCGTGTTCGGGGACGCGGCACGCACCTTCAGGTTGGGATCCACAGGTGCTTTGCCACAACCGTTCTTAATGTTTCGCGAACGGCGCTTCCTCCGTTGCACCGTCAGGAAACCATCCTCGGTAGCCCAGTTCGTTGCTTTTGTAGGCAAGGGCTTAGCAGGGGCGCTCGCAGAGACCGTGGGGTCAGCTGTTCTTACAATTCGCGCAGCACAGCGGGGAAGAGCTGCGGGTGCAGGAGCGGGGCTGCGTGACGCGCTTGCGGCGCATAACGCAGGCTCAGCAGTCGGCGCCGGCGACAAAACCGCTGACGCATAACTCGTCGCCGATGTGTTGAGGCATGCACCTCGACGCGTGTTCACACTGTTTACACGCGTTGGTGACCCAGTTATTGGCACAGACTTGCGCAACGCCTCTAGTTAGATGCGCAAATCTGCAACAGTGACCTCCGATGCACTCAACTTCATCTGCACTTCTGCTAAACTTGCCTTTAAAGAAATGATGTCTTTTAAAAGGCTAGAGACGTCGACGTGATCGAAAGTGGCGGCAGGTAACTTGTGTAAGTCTCTCGCCACAAATGTCGGCACGTCATCTGGATCGGTCTCCTTAAGCAGCGTTATGACGTCCTGTAGATTCTTCCTTGTCCCGTCACGAGCACGAGCGATATTATTAAATAAATAATGATTAAATAGTGTAATTGGCGCAAGTCGTTCTATTAGATACAAATAAATATATAATAATGAATAATATAGCTAATATGTTTGTTTGTTTAAACGGGCTAATACCTGTAACTACCATTCCGATTTCAAAAATTCCTTTTGCACTGTGTAGCCTATTTATTGAGGAAGGTTATAAGCTATATAACATCAGCCTGCGACCGACGGCGGCGGCGCAGTAACCATAAACGCGGGTGAAACTGCGGGCACAGCTAGTATTTAAAGACTTATTATTATTTATTTATTTATTATTATTTGATGGTCGTATTTAATTCGTAAATCGTCTAGGAATTGGGCTGGAGGTGTTAATCACTTTGATATCTTCCCCACCCGAGAGTCCTAGAACACAGCCTGCAGTAAAGAAGACAAAAACAAACTCAATACGCATACAACGACGGAAATGTGGAAATAAATCGCCATTTGTCGCAGACGCAATCAGTGTCTTACCTATGGACGCAATGTCGAAACTGACGTTTGTGACAAATAAAACATGTCAAGATTGTTGCCAATTTTTACATTATGCTATGAACAGATACGAAGTATACTAAATGTCAATATTATGTTTGAATTAAATTGTGTACAAATATCGTATTTACAATAATACTTAAAGTAAATTATCATAATATAATAAAAATATTACAATTTGCGATTTACTAGGGTATTTAAAAACAAATATCTGTTTTGTAATTAATAAAAGATTTTGACTCTGGCAACATTTCTGTTATTGTACCTATTGACTGGTTGATATTGTCGTTAATAAATGAAATCACTATTTAAAATGAGTTTTCGTCGGTGAAGTTCTACAGTTTTCTTTTATATCACAAAAATTACGTCATTTTCGACTATGAAGGCAATAAGTCAGAGATTTTTTAATTCTAACTCGTTCTAGCCAAATCTTGGCATTTTCTTTTATAATATTATCTCATCTATTATTTAACTAAATACATTATGTAATAAAGTTGGATCTTTTAATCAATAAAGGAAATTCTCAGAGCTAGTTGTTATCCAATCAAGTATAGCCCCATTAATAAACAAGATCACGTGTTGCATCCGTCCCTTGGGTTAGTAGCTAACTTATTATGTAAACAACTGGAAGTCTACAGTAATGACGTATTTCGCCGTCGGCAGCCGACTCATCCATACAATTTAAAAGCAAACTGATCGGTTTCTGATTTTCTTCTATAATCAAACTGAAAATCAGAAATATTTATTTCAATAAAAATGTATAAACACTTCTTGGACACGTCACTTAACATATCCTTATATGAGCTGCTGCGTGTGGTTGTTACATTGGTTTATTATAATCCATTGAGTGTTCATGATTTTCCTAAAAGAGTACAGCATCTTGAGAGGTGCTAAAATGTTTTTTAGAGTTGACCATGTGCGAGACCTTGCATTATAAATTTCTATATATTGGTTTCAATTTTTTGTAATATTATAAGAATTTTATCAACCCTTTATATAAACTGTCCCACTACTGGGCATGGGACTCTTCTCATTGTAAGACCCTTCTTACAATACTTTATAGAGACATAGTCAGTCACCACGGTGGCCCAGTGCGGGTTGGCAGACTTCACATATCTTGGAGAACATTATGGAGAAAGAGAGAAACATGCATATTTCTACATGGAGGCTGTTCCACTAGGCTTGCTGTAAAATTTTTATTCAAATAGTTATGAAGACATTAGTTTTTGCATTTATTCCCCTCATACAGGCAGTTTTCGTACTACCTATTATATACTAGTTGTTATATACTAGTTGATAAAGCAAATATACATACATAGTGTGACGCCTATATCACCGACGGAAAATATAACACTTATATTGACAACCTAAACGTTGCTACTTGCGCTGTTCAGCGCCGTCCATCACACAGCAAGACTATTATTATTACTTTTGTCTTCAGTAGAAGCGTTTTATATAGTACTAGATTTTTGCCTGCGGCTCGCCTCGCGTAAATGTAGGTTATGTCAATTTTCTAACCCTCGGCACAGTCCCTTTCATCTAGAAAAAGTACTATTCCTGAGCGAGCTAGGCGTGGGCAAAAGCTAAAATCTTCATAATCATGTTATTTTCTAGCAAATATTCCGCATTGCGGTACGGCTGTTTGTATTAGTTCAACGTTATTAAACTCTTATGTATTATTATCGCTAGCAACCAACATAAATCTAAACAACAGCAATAATATTATCTAAATGTGTTGATGATCAAGATGTTTTGTATAAAAATATTATACAAACTTTAAACTTATTTTGAAAAATAAATGTAAGTAGGTACAGTTATGTTACTTTATTAGCACGTTTTAGGTTTGATAAGGAAATACAAAGGAATGAGTTGTGTTTAACAAAGATGGCAAAACTAACATTTACTGAAACTAACAAGTATTTTATTGTCTTTAGTAAATATAGGTACTCGAAAAACACAATTGTTCCTATATACTTATAAATATGATGTATTGCATTTTTTTATGTACCAACGGAATAATTTTAACCATTGCCTTACTGGCGCAGCGAGAGTATATGCGACTGCAGTGCATAAAGTTATGAAACCGATTCCCTGAGCGAGCAAAGTGTTGTTAGGTTTTACTGAAAAGAAATTCTTACTAGCAGCAAGGATTCTAAAATGCTGCTTAGTAAACGATAATAGACTTGCCTTCTATAACGTGGAACTTACAACCTTAATCGGCGAAATGTAAGTGTAATACACCTCTGTCTAGTCTTATGACGTGACAGTTTGATACATGTTAATCAAATACCAAACCTGGGCATATTACACCTAATTAAATTATAGCTACTTTCATTAGTAATTAAAATACCTAAAGCTAGACTAAACCCACTAGGTGAGCTAATATGTTTGTATTAAAAGTACGTTCACGTCGGTAGTGAGATTCGAATCTAGTCGACTAACGACTACTCGATTAGAAGTCCAAGGCTTTATCCAAGGGGTAGCCAACCCCCAATTCTTCATGATTATTTTATTGGGCATGTTTTAAAAATAAAGTCTTTTATTGGAGAAAAAGAGAAATCTAAGACAGCAATACTCTCTTAATTCTCTGTTTTTTAGTTATTAATGTCTTAAAACAAATTGCTACAACAAAAAGTTTACATATCTTTGTTTCAGGATGCAATGATTGCACGAAGCATGATCGAAGTTGAACGATATAATTAAACATTATAATAAGTCATTCACACGTATAATGTCATGTATCTGAAGTATAAGATACGTTCCGTGCTTAAGATATGCATAACAGAAAATTATGATATTTACTCTATAGATAGCGAATGTTGCTGAAAGTTTTGTATCAATAGTTCTAAATGGCCAAATTAAAAATAAACTGGAAGGCCCTTAAGTTCTGGTGCAAAATTAAGGACAAACTGCGACGCCATATGATCCGCTGCAAATTGGTGAAGTTGCTTGATCGGGTACTGTCCTTTATAAGATCCTTTTACGTTCCTTTCATTTTATTGAGCTTGTGCTATTTATTATACCTTTACCTACAACCTACATCACCATGCACCTTTGTGTTCCGGCAAATATTCCTTTGAAGATACAGTTCTGCTGAAAGATACCTACTTAGTTTTTCTAAAGGAATTAGTTACAGTGTTTTAGCAAACAGAAACGCTCTTTACGTAATAACTGATTCCCGGTGGTTACATTTTATAGTGAATCTAGATATGATCAAAGCTAGTGTGTTTGTAGAATTAAAATACTCGTTTACGCTGAGATGAATGCTGCATAGGATTTTCAGTAATCATAATTAATAAAATACATATAAATATTATTCTGTTCATTTATTTTTTATTCTTTTGCTTAACGATATGAAATAATAATTAGTTGTTACATTCACCTAATGCTCTTTTAGATTTAGCAAATGATTTTGCTTATTTTAGCAGAGATTTTATAGACAAAAATTATAAATGTAACGTATAGGAAAAGTATACAGACATAAATAACATTGTACTCTTTAACAACAATGACTTGACGTCTAGTATGAGTGCAGGCTAGAATATTTCCTTCTATTTCCATTGTATTGTTAGTTAGTTATGCAAAATATTAATACAGTATGCAAGATGACCTCCAACCACCCTGAGGTATTACCTGGGTGTGGTGGGCATCATGGATCTGCCCGCCACCTGATCAGCCCCAGGTCCGAGAAGCGCCTCTGTCTCTTGTATCGGTCACCCCTTAAGGGAACAGTATGGTCAAAAATGTAGAATTACCTAAAGGGTAAGTCTTTTCTTGTAATGGCCTCTCAAACGGCAGGCCGAAACCACGGCGGGGCGCGATTGCACGTGAAAGTGATTCGCACGGCTGCGCCGACTGTGGCTATGTCGAAGAACACCGTGGTAGGTTTAGTCGGTATTACCGGGATTTGCCCACGGTGAGCACGACATAACCTGACCGTGAAACCGCGGCGAAGTATGCGTGGAAGCATTCCCGCCACGTAAAAAATAGATATAAAAACAGTAGGATCTCATTCAGCAACCACAGTGTAGAGTATCAGAAAAGACTTTCAATTTGTAATTTAAATGATTTACCTCTAATCAATACGTATAAATATAATTTTAAGTAACAACAACTACAGATCGATAGCTAAATATTATACTGGGTTTTTCTATCATTTGGAATTCACTTTTCCATAAATAATGTTATGAGAATATTGTAGTCGATTCAATCATATTGACAATTATTTTAAAATATTTTCTTGTAATTGTAGGGACATTGCTGCCGCATTCGTTTCATATAGTCAGGCGCAGTTATGTGTTAGTGATGCGCGGCAGTCGTCTCCCCGAAATCACACAATCAGTTCGTAGTTCAATAAGTATTAATTTTATTTGTAACTGGTACCAGTAAGTATATACCGATACCTAACAGAACTTGATTGATGTAGGGGTACATAATCATTGACGTCGGAACCTTTATCTACTTTAAGGAGATAGCATGCTCTGACTACACATATACTTAAAATAGAATAGAAGAAACAAATATAAGTCCATTATAAAAAATAATATAATTATCAGTAGCTATTTTAGATAGAGCAATATTTTATAAGGTAACGTTTTTTAACATTTAATATGCAATGACGTTTTTAATATAACGGCCCTAAATGGTGTCATCACTCTTCTGAAGCTGACGTAAAAGCCCTCGGGGCATTTTGCAGGCTTAGGGCTATACCTATTTTATTGCTTCTAGTGACAGACAAATAAGCGAGTCGCTTAATAGGAAATGGTTACAAGCTTAGCTGATAATGTCAATGATATACTCATCTAAGCCGTTTCTTATCTGACAAACGACAGGTTATCTAAATTTAAGATTAACTCTACTCTAACTCTGTTTAGTTAGTTTAGCAATAATGACCACGGCAAGCCAGAAAATTTGAGCTGCCTTGGAAACTGCAACGAACTCTATCAGAAGTATAAAACGACTGTTGTGCATAAGGTCGCGTTGGATTTCTGACCGACACATAATGCTATTGTTTCAGTAGTAGCACGGTACTATGGCTGGTCGATGTCAATAGAGTCACAAATTATCACGGAGTAAACCATAGCTGTCATATATCTCTGCCTACCCTTCAGGGGATATAGGCCTGATATTATGTATGTATGTATTATTATATATGAGAAGCTGGACATTTTATTCTACTGTCGGCCTTAGCAAAGACACAACAATATATATTTATAAATACAACACGGACACGGACATGATGTTAGTATCTAATATATACAGCAGAACGCCTAATCATTCAAGAATTCGTACTTTTTGGCACATAATCCACATGAAATGCTTCGCCATAAGTTATTAATTTGTTAATTGCATAACATAATATTACCTACGTCTATTTTTCAAACCACTGCACTACATATTATTACCCAATATTGATTTAATTGTATTTTTGCTGTTATCATATACCGATAGGTTTATAACTCTCCTCTAAAGTGAAAATTTTCTCTTGTTACGATATAGTGATGTGTAATACATATAAGTATACCATATTAAAGTGGTGTAGTGTTCAAAGACTTGTACCAGTCGCTCGAGGCTTCGTAGGACAGATCAAAGCAACTGCACTTTGCAAGTAATAATAGCTTTAATATCATATTTGTAATTTTGATGTTATTTTAGATTTTATATAGTTAGGATTTTGTAGCTTTTTGCAATCTAAATAAATTGTATAGTATTATCTTTTACAGTTGACAGTTTGGTTGTAGATTATTTTTGAATTTCTATTTACAATAATGTGATAGCGGCTGTGTAGGTTCGAATAAATTGTCAGCATACGGAGACCACGCTGTCTAACGTTAAAGCATTATTACTGCATGTGCGTAAGAGACAAAGGTATTGACTCTCTAAAACAAAATTTTAACTTTTAATAGTAGCCATTTTCTAATCACTAGATCGTTGGAATGCCAAGTATAGGTCTCGAGTTTAATGCCTAGACGCGCATCTTTGACTTTGCAAAGGTATAGGTACTTAAAGGTAGTACCAAAGGAAAACATCGTGAGTGACCCTGCAAAACATATGAAGTCTGTCAACCCGCACTTGGCCAGGATGGTGGACTTTGGCCTTACCCTTGACAGACTGAAAAGAGGCACGTGCCGAGTAGTGGGACAGGTATCTTCAGGACCCGAGTAGATTAGGTTTCGGGGGGAGAACTACGGGTCTCCCCTTTTGGATCAGGGTACTGCGGGGTCAGGAAGCCCACTGCGCCTCGAAAGGCGTGTTCTATCGACCGCTGACTAGAGTGCGCGGTGCCTGACATTGGTTTTGGACTCGCAGGGATAAGTGGTTGGCCGCTGAGGACATCATGTTCGTTTGCTCGGCAAGCACGTTGCGTTCGGGCGTCGGACTCAGGCGCGACCAGTGCGAACCAGTTGGTCGCATGAGGCACGGAGTTGCCTTTAGCGAAGTGGCAGTGTCGTTTCACTGCCGCAACGCATCTCGGCGCTTGCCTGCTCAGCAAGTAAGAGTCATAGCTGCAGTGACTCGGGCCACACCCGGCTTGTAGACCTATTTGGGTAGGCGTACGGATGTATGTCGGGAAGTGAGCGTACACAGCTCCGGTACCATACTGGAGATATAGGAGGCGGCTTCTCCGTCGGCTTCAGCGAGGTTTTCGTTAGCAACTCCCTGAGTTGCGGGTGGTGAGCGGCTTTATTGCTCCAGTACCTATCTGGAGAATAGGTCACTACCTATTCTCCAGATAGATTCTCCTCATGCCCAAGTAACACTTCTCTTGGGCATGAGGTAGCTCGCTTACGAGAACCGGATCTCTGAGATTAGGGTCTCCACCCCAGTCGGGATTTGGGGAAAAGACCTGTCTATAACTGGTCCCGGAAGGTGCTCTCGGGCGCTGGAAGGTACAGAGGCGCCTCTATTATAACCTAAAGGTTGGTGTAGGGGAACGCTATATCATAAACTGGGATAGTCGTAGAGAAAGGGGATATCTTATTTTCTGCACGTTTAAGATACGGTGGCAAGCTATCAGGTACTCAAACGCAAACGTAACAATAATACATTTCAAAAGTAAACTTTTTATAATAGTTAATAATAAGGGCTTTATTTATATTGTATCATTACCTGTCATACCCCGCCACATATGTAAGTTTTATTTCTAGTTCTACGTAGTTTAATAAGAGTATTCACAGATTTAATATTGCTGTGATCTACATAGCGTCTAGAAAATTCCATATCCAAAACTTATACGAGTTTCTATAAAACTTGGCACAGAGACGCATAAGCTAAACTTTAAATTTATCGACGTCGTCGACCACTTCAATCTCTTGTAGATATTACAAGACGTGTACAGCTGAGACATTTTAAATTATAGCTACTTACTTAATCTCTGTGCTCGGTTAAAATAAAGCTTTAATACCTAGATATTTTAGTGATTTCGTCGCCTAGTGACAGTTATAAGATTTATGATAATGGAATATGTTTGCAACGATTTCGGTTAAATTAGAGATAAATTTACTTAATAATAATTATGAAAGTTGCTTTGGCTTGAGACAAGTCTAGTTATTTGCCAAATGCCATCATGTATCACCAAGACCAAAACGACTTTCAATCACAAGTGTTTCTATCTGTTCTCATTACAAAAGTCGTATTCGTTGTTTGAATGTTTGTAAAGTCCCCCGCGATGCAGAAATTATTCCTAGTGCGGCAGTTGTCTTTTATTTTTTTTTTTTTTTTTTTCAAACAAACACAAAATAATTTGCTAAAATTAATTCATGATTTTGTGGTTTAAGCGGTCACCTCGACGTCACTAAGTTTTATGTATTTAAGCGACACACGAAAACCTTTGTGTGATGCACGAAAAGTTGTTCAGTGTCTGGGTGTTCTTTATGTCCACTTTTTAAACTGATTAATTAGCCGAAAACAATGCACTGTGAAAAATATATTGTATGTTGGCTTCAGAGCTCGACAGTTGGTGAACATGAATCTATCAGGTTGTCAACGTCTATAAGTATATTAGTATATATGTTGTAAACTTTTAGGAGAAATTCTTTGCGTACTGAAATAATTTGTTTACGTAACAAACTTCTCCGGCTTCACTGAGTGAAATCAAAATGTCTAAAGACGTCATTACAAAAGTTTTACATGAGCCTGTCTTCACCTTCTTAACATCATTACATCTTAGTCAATATTGTGTCAAGGACTTACGTTATAACAACTTTCTGCGTAAAAGGTTCTTATCAAAAAGTTACAAGTCTTAAAAAAACGGTAATTTGGCTACTTCTTAATAAGGAACAAAGAAGCGCAAATAAAGAATTATTAAATATATTTATTTTTTGTTCATATCGTACGGAATTAATGTGCAAAGTAATTTTATTAACTCAATTATTATATAGGTAGGTACTTCATATACTACAGATCGTAACATTCAGTCAAAGGCACATGTCACAGTATTACGCTGTTTTTTTACAGATTAACGCAAGTGAGCTACTTTATAAAACCCTTTAATAAATTATGATAAATAATCTTGGTCCGCTCCTGTGGGACATCGGGTTTGACTGGGCCCTCCGTGGTGTCCTACCCCCTGGGCTGAACGTCATCAGCTATGCTGACGATACTCTCGTCACAGGGGGTAACTTCGAGGAGGCGGCCCGCCTGGCTACCGTAGGGGTATCCCAGGTGGTCGGGCGTATCGAGGAGCTAGGTTTGCGAGTGGCTCTCTCCAAAACGGAGGCCCTAGTTTTTCATGGGCCCCGTCGCAAGCCACCCAACGGCGCCTCGATAGTGGTGGGCTCGGTTCGTGTCCCAGTCCAGACCCATATGAGGTACTTGTGCCTGGTACTGGAAGGGCGATGGCGCTTCGACGAGCACTTCAGCCGTCTCTTACCGAGGCTCCGAGGCGTTGCGTCCGCTCTTGGGCGGCTCTTGCCAAACTTGGGCGGGCCCAGCGTTGGTTGCCGGCGGCTATACATGGGGGTTGTCCGGTCGATGGCGCTTTACGGCGCACCGGTGTGGGTGGACTCCTTGACCGCCCAGTGTAGGACTCTCTTGCGGAGACCGCAGAGAGTCATGGCGGTCAGGGTCATACGCGGATACCGCACGGTGTCGGCCGATGCAGCCTGCGCTTTGGCCGGAACTCCCCAATGGGACTTGGAAGCGGAAATGCTCGCCGAAGCATATAAAGTGATTTCGGCTGTACGGGAGCAGACGGGTGTTCGTCCTCTCCCGGAGGTCTTAACTGACACAAGGAACCGAGCCCTCCAGGGCGTATTTCTTAAATGGAAGGCGCGGCTGGAGGTGCCCTTAGCCGGATTCAGAACCGTTGGGGCCCTCCAGCCGGTGTTGGAGCGGTGGGCAGGGCGGCAACATGGGACCCTTTCCTTCCAACTAGTGCAGGTGTTGTCAGGGCACGGTTGCTTTGGCAAGTACCTGCACACGGTCGCAAGGAGGGAACCGAGTCCCATCTGCCACCATTGCGGGTGTATTGAGGACACGGCGCAGCACACGCTCGAGGCTTGTCCTGCCTGGACGGTGCAGCGTCGTGAACTCATCGTAGTTGTGGGTGTTGACCTCTCGCTGCCGGCCGTGATCAAAGCCATGGTCGACAGCGAGAGGAACTGGATAGCGGTCGCATCCTTCTGCGAGGACATTATCTCGCGGAAGGAGGCGGCGGAGCGCATCCGTGAGGAAAGTATCCTTGCGGATCCGAGCCGCCGCCGGCGGCCCGGACGGCGTCGGCGCGCCTACGCGCGCCTGATGCCGCCATATTAAAGGCCACGGGCGGGAGAACGGGGATCTCCCGTCCGTCAGCCATTAGGTCGAAGTGACGCCCACTGTCGTGCCGGGGCGTCACCTGAGTCGTCGCCCGCAGGCATTCCTTATCTGCGTTGGGCACTGCTGGGTGGGTCACTGATGTAGTTTCAGTTCCAGCGACCCACCCACTACTCAAGGCAGCAAGGTGGCACACCGTGGTGGGTTTAGTCGGTAGTACCCGGGACATTCCATCTTTTCCCAGGTGAGCCCGACATAACCTCTCCGCTCCCCTTTTCCGCGGAGAGGTATGCGTCAAAATATTCCCACACGAAAAAAAAAAAAAAAAAGGAGCGCCATTCATGGTAGGGATTTTCAAATAATGGTTGGAAAGTGCAACCTACCTCGCTCCAATGGGCCTCAATCATTGGAATAGAGAAATTGTGATAATACCAAACAACTCTAATGATGCGCTAAACCTGGAGGTTTAGCGCATCATTAGAGTGGAGCTGCGCCGGGAAATGGTGCGGCTCAGGGCCGAGACCCGAGGGCGGGCGCCTAAAGAGGCGCCTCAGCCGTCCGGAAAGGAGATGGATATGCAGGCGTCCATCTTCAAGTATGTTGACGCCCGCATAGAGGGTCTCGGCGATCGGTTGCTGCCGGCGCCTAGCTACCGATCGCGGCTTCAACCGCGCCTCCTGCGGCTAGTACTGCGGCCGTCTCTGCGGCCAAAAGGTCACCGCTGGTGCCGCCGGAACCACTGGTGCCGCCGGTGCCGCTGGCGCCGCCTCGTCCTACGCCCCCAATAGGCGGTAAGAAGTCGGAGAGGAGGGGCGTAAGGAAGTCTGCCAATGACTTCCCGTCCCTTCCAACACCCAGAGCTCCTCCACCCCAGAGCTTACGGCAAGTCCCCACTAGGCCTGCGCCCCCCATGCCGTCAACCTCCGCGCCTACTATGTCTCAGGGTGAGGGTTGGCGGACGGTGGGCAATATAGGCAAGGCTCGCCGCAAGAAGGCCAAGAGGGCCGCTGCGGCTGCTGCTGCGGCTGCCTCTGCAACGACCTCAACCGCAGTAAGACCTGGCCCCGTAAACCAAAGCGGGGCCAAGAAAAAGAGGCGGCAGCGAAACAGGCTCCGAGCGCCAAAGTCAGCTGCCGTGGTTATTACGGTGCTACCGGAGGCGTCTGAGCGCGGCCTGACTTATCAGGCCGTGCTTTCCACGGCGAGGTGGAACACCGGGGACATTACACACTTCGGAGCCAGGGTCCGCCAAGCCCATACAGGAGGCCGCATCCTGGAGTTCCCCGGAGCTGACGGAGGCGAAGCGCCACACACCATTGCCGCTAGGCTCAGGAATCTGTTTCCTGAGAGGGATGGTGTGAAGATTGCGAGGCCGGTGAAGTGTGCAGAGATGCGCATCACCGGCCTCGATGACTCGGTGTCCGCGGAGGACGTCAGGAGCGCCAGAACTGGTGGTGCTGCGGACGCCATACGGATTGGCACCATCCGTCCCGGCCCAGGGGAGGTCGGCGCCGTGTGGGCGCAATGCCCTGTCGCCGTGGCCAAGCTGCTGGCTGACGCCGGGCGTCTACTCGTGGGCTGGAGTTCGGCCAGGGTCCTGTACCCCGGGGTGTGTGGCCAGAGAACCTCCCCGTGTGCCCGACGGCTGCTGGTCCTTTCTACATTTTAGTGGATTGGAACGGCAGTCGTTGGGCCGGTACACCCCGGGCAACACGGGTAATAATGTCCTTTCGGGGGCATTATTACTCGTGGCTAATACTCTGGCACACGCGTAGGGAACCCGAGGCAGTTTGTCTCGGGGTTATCGGCCCGCAAGGGCTGCGTTTGGGGGTCTCTCCACGTGTTCCTCTGATTAGCAGAGGAAACGTGGATTTGAGACAGGGAGGGTAGAGGAAGAAAACCTCGGTAAAAAATAACAAGTAGGGGCCCGTAAGGCCAGGGCAGGCCTAGGTAGGTAGGGTAGTAGGATTAGGGTTGTTAGGTTTAGTGTGGTTAGGTTTAGGGTCGTAGGATTAGGTAACCTACCTACCTAGGTAGTTTAGTTTAGGTTTAGATGTAGGCGTCCTGCCCAGTTAGGCGGTTTTGGGGTGTTGGGGCGGGTGGATTTGTCCAACATGGACCCCCATCCGGCTCAACACGCGGGGCGATGGAGGAAGATAACCTCTCTATTTTTTAGAGAGGTTGTCTTCCTCTATCACTAGTGGTGGCCGTTAGGCCGTTTTGGGAAGCTTAGGCTTCCTGCCCAGTCGGGCGGTTTTGGGGCTTGTGGATCGGTCCAGCATGGACCCCCATCCGGCCCAACCCGTAATCCTGAACTGACAGGACCGGGGGCCTTCGGGCTGCGAGGAAGAAAACCTCTATAAAAATCACCAGCGGAGCCTGTAAGGCCCGGGCGGGAGCACATAGGGGAGGGGAAACCCAACCCTGCTCCAATGAACTCGTTACCCGTTGAGTGTCGTTGATCATGTCTAGCGGCTCAACGGGACCGAGGGGCTTGCCTTAGTTGGCCGGCCCGCGAGAAGGAAAACTCACAGCACCCAACAGCGAAGTTGTAAAAACCTCTGGGTACCTGCCGTCCCCCAGCAGTATGTAGGCCTTCCCCCGGAATGAGCGTCACCCGGGGGTCGAATTTATATCGGCTCTACTCGTGGGATTAACATGGATCTTTTTGAAAAACCCAAAGAAGTTGAGAAGGAGAGGAAGGAGGAGCATGGAGTGCCATTGCGCGACTCCAAAGGCCGCTTTAAGCGCGCTTTACGTCAACGCGCCAGCGATGATGTAAGCGCGCCAACGCCTGACGGAAGCCGGAGGAGCTCCGTCAGCGTCGAGTCCGGGTCCGAGGCGGGCTCGGGCTCGGAGGCCAGTCGGCCTCAGAGCCGGTGCTCGTCGGCGGCTCGACGAGCGAGAGAGGAGGGGGAGGATACTCATGCCTCCCTCACCCTCAAACCTAGGGCGACGACCGGTACTTCCGCGAAGCGCCGGAAAACCACGCATCCCGTACCGTCACGATCGTGTTCGGACACGGAGGTTGAGGTGGTGGAGGGGATGCCCTGTCAAGGAGAGGCTGGTTCCCCGATGCCGCCTCCCTCCACGAGAAGGCTCCCCGGGCTATACCGGCCCCCAGCCAAAAGAGGGGCCTCCGCCCGGCCGACCTGCGCCCCCCGCGCTCCACCGCCATTGTGATGGAGCTGACAGAGGAGGGGCTCCGGCAGGGCGGCAGCTATGCGGGCGTCCTCCGGCAGGCCACTCAGGCTATGAGAGACAATCTCGCCGAGATGGGCCTCGCCGGAGGCGTCCACTTCAAGGTTGCCGCCACTGGGGCCAGAATTCTGGAGGTCCCAGGTGCCACCTCCGGTGACAAGGCGGACAGGGTAGCGGATAAACTCCGCTCCCTGTTTTCGCCTGAGGAGGTCAAGATCTCCCGCCCGGTGAAGTCCGCAGAAATGCGGATAACCGGGCTGGACGACTCGGCCTCCTCTGAGGATGTCGCCGCTGCGGTGGCACAAGCCGGAGCCTGCCCTCAGGCGCAGGTCAAGGTGAGGGATATGCGCTGCGGCAATGGTGGTCTGTGCACGGTGGTGGTGCACTGCCCCATCGCCGCGGCGAAGAAGGTGGCGGCCGGCCGTTTGCTGGTCGGGATGGTCTCGGCTCAGGTGAATCTCCTGGCGCCGAGGCCTAGGCGGTGCTACCGCTGCCTCGAACCGGGGCACGTGAGGCAGCAATGCACCGCCGAAACTGACCGCAGCGATCTCTGCTATCGCTGCGGTCAGCCCGGCCACAAGGCCGCCGCCTGCTCCGCCGCAAAACCTTCCTGCAGCCTCTGTTCTGCTGCAGGAAAGCCTGCGGAGCACCGGATGGGGAGCAAATCTTGCTCCCCACCGAAACGACGTAGGGCCAGAGGGGCGGTCGCCGGGACTCCGGCCGCCCCGGCCCCGTCCCAAGCAGGAAGCAGTACGGAGGCGATGGACACATAATTAATTATGGCCCATCGCCTCCTACAGGTGAATATTAACCACTCCGCCAGGGCGCAGGATATCTTGCTGCAGCACATGGCGGAGTGGTCAATAGACATCGCCGTGGTCGCCGAGCCTTACTGCGTCCCCAGCCGACACAACTGGTTTGGGGACCTCGGAGGCTCGGCGGCCATTGTTTCGTCCGGACCCTCGCTCCTGGTGATGACAGACAGGGGCGAGGGTTATATATGTGTTGATTGGGAGGAAACCGTCCTGATCGGGGTGTACTTTTCTCCGAACCGGCGCCTCGCCGAGTTTGAGCAATTTTTGGGCGCGGTGGGGGCCGTTATTAACCGGTACCCATCGCGTCCGGTCGTGGTGGCGGGGGACTTCAATGCCAAATCAACTGCTTGGGGATCCCCTGTCACCGACGCTCGCGGCGACGCGCTGGAGGAGTGGGCGATTGCGACCGGTCTCGTGGTTCTTAACCGAGGATCGGTCGCCACGTGCGTGCGCTGGCAGGGCGAGTCCATTGTGGACATTTCGTTCGCAAGCCCTGCCGTAGCGCGCCGCGTCCGGGACTGGCAAGTGCTGGTCGAGGCGGAGTCACTGTCGGACCACCGTTACGTGCGGTTCGACATCTCCGCCTCGCCGGCGATCCTGGACGATCGCCCGAGGAGAGTGCACACCCCGTCGTCCCCACGATGGGCGTTGAAACGTCTCAACGTAGACGTGCTGGTGGAAGCCTCCATCGTCCAGGCCTGGACCCCAATGGGCGAAGGGCCTGTGGAGGTTGAGCTAGAGGCGGAGTGGTTCCGGGGCGCGATGACGCGGATTTGCGACGCGTCGATGCCCCGGGCCAGTGCTCGACCTCCAAGGCGTCAGGTGTACTGGTGGTCTGATGACATAGGCCAAAAACGCGCCGCGTGCATTGCGGCGCGTCGCCAGTACACTAGGTACCGCCGACGCAGGCGGTACCGTGACCCGACCGTGGAGGCACGGCTGCGGGGCGAATACGTACAGCGGAAGCACGCCCTGCAGTCCGCCATCAGTGAGGCCAAAACCCAAAGATGGGAAGAGTTCCTGGGGACTCTCGAGGCAGATCCGTGGGGCCGCCCGTACAAGGCCGTCAGGGGCAAGTTGCGCCCCTGGGCCCCACCGGTCACCGAGAGTCTCCAGCCCCGGCAATTAGAGGAGGTGGTCTCCGCTCTCTTTCCTTCGAGAGCGGAGCACACGCCTCCCGAAATGGCGCCGCCCGATATTGAGGAGGGTGGTGCCGATGCCGGGGCGCCAGAGGTAACAATGGCGGAGCTCGGCGCGGCAATGGTTCGGCTCCGGGGCAAAAACACCGCCCCGGGGCCGGACGGAATTCCTTGCCGTGCCTGGGTTATGGCCTACGACGCCCTAGGGGACCGGCTCCTCAGGCTGTTTAGCGCCTGTTTGGAGTCGGGACGGTTCCCTGCCATGTGGAAGACGGGTAAGCTGGTCCTCCTGAGAAAGGAGGGCCGCCCCGCGGACTCTCCCTCCGCGTACCGCCCCATAGTGCTGTTGGATGAGGTGGGCAAGCTCTTTGAGCGTGTAGTGGTTGCCCGCCTCTCCAGGCACCTGGTGCGGGTGGGCCCCGACTTGTCCGAACGGCAGTTCGGATTCCGAGAGGGCCGATCGACGATTGACGCGATCAGTCGCGTCAAGGCCCTCTCGGATGAGGCGGTCGCCTCGCGCGGGGTGGTGTTGGCGGTGTCCTTGGACATCGCCAACGCGTTCAACACCCTGCCGTGGGCGACTATTAGGGAGGCGCTCCAATTTCATGGAGTGCCTCCCTACCTGCGCCGTCGTACCAGATAGTCGGGGACTACCTGCACCAGAGGAGTGTATTCTGTGTGGGGCGGAACGGAGAGACGTTCCGGAGGGAGGTGTCGTGCGGTGTTCCGCAGGGTTCCGTTCTTGGACCGACCCTGTGGAACATCGGCTACGACTGGGTGCTGCGAGGCGCCCTGCCCCCGGGCGTCGGCGTAACTTGTTACGCCGACGACACGCTGGTTACGGCCCGGGGAGAGGATTACGGGGCAGCTGCCCGTCTTGCCACGGCAGGGGTGGCCCTGGTTGTCGGTAGAATTAGGATGTTGGGACTGGAGGTGGCGCTGGAAAAGTCCGAGGCCCTGTTATTTCATGGGCCTCGGCGGGCGCCGCCACCGGATGCCCACATCATAGTTGGAGGGGTCCGCATCGGGGTGGAGCCGAGTATGAAATACTTGGGGCTCCACCTCGACGGCCGCTGGAACTTTCGCGTCCATTTTAGCCGCCTGGCCCCCCGGTTGATGTCGGCGGCGGGAGTGCTTAGCTCTCTGCTGCCGAATATCGGGGGGCCGAGTGTCGTCTGCCGCCGCTTCTATTTGGGGGTGGTGCGGTCGATGGCCCTCTACGGGTCGCCCATTTGGGCCGGCGCCCTCGATCACCGAAACATCGCCCTCCTGAGGAAACCTCAGAGGGCGATGGCGATCAGGGTGTCGCGGGCGTACCGCACCGTCTCCTTTGAGGCGGCGTGCGTCCTGGCGGCATCGCCGCCCTGGGATTTGGAGGCGGAGGTCCAAGCGTCGGTGTATCACTGGCGCGTGGACCTCCGGCTCCATGGTGAGGAACCCACTCACGGGGCGGTGGAGACGCGAAGGTCCCAGGCTCGACTGGTCCTCGAGGCCAAGTGGGAGGAGCGACTGGCCCAGCCCCGCTACGGGGTGAGGACAGTCGAGGCTGTCCGTCCGGTGCTAAGGCAATGGACGGACAGACGGCGCGGACCGCTCACCTACCGGCTTACTCAGGTGCTCTCCGGACACGGCTGTTTCGGAGAGTACCTGTGCAAGATAGCCGGTAGGGAGCCGACAACCAGGTGTCACCACTGCGAGGAGTGCGACCGGGACACGGCGCAGCACACGCTGGAGGAGTGTCCGGCGTGGGCCGAGGAGCGCTGTGCCCTGGTCGCCGTGATTGGCCCCGACCTCTCGTTGCCGACCGTCGTATCCATGATGGTCGGCGACGACAGGTGCTGGGGCGCAATGAGGTCCTTCTGCGAGGCTGTCATCTCGCAGAAGGAGGCGGCGGAGCGGGGGCGTGAGGAAGATCCTTACGCCCCGGACATCCGCCGCCGGAGGAGGGGGCGCAGGAGACGCGCTTATGTCGCTCTCCTGCCCCCCACCTAAGGGTTCTGGGTGGCAAGGCCTCAGGGGACCCTGCCACCCGTGAGTAAGAACCCATAGAGGTCGGGTCCCATTGACCCGGCCGGCACCCACACGGGGGGGCCTGCTATGGATGAATCTTTTTAGACTCCCAACTGGCCCCCCCCATTGGGTGGGAGAGGGAACACCCCAGGTTTTTTTAGTGGGTATCCCAGCACTAGACTGGTGAGTCCCACACGCCCCGCCGGTGCCGTCCCCTAGCCGGCGGGTAGTGCATCAAGGATTTTTTCCTGGGAATCAAAAAAAAAAAAAATGGTCCACATCCTGGCCGCTCGGCCCATGAGATGTTTTTGGTGTGGGGGAGCTGGGCACGCTCGTATTAAGTGCCCTAGCCCCGAGGACTGCAGCGACGCCTGTAATCGCTGCGGCCAGCCTGGGCACGTCATTGAAGCGTGCAAGACGACCCCGCACTGCCCGGCGTGTGTGGCAACTGGTCGAGCAGCTGCCCATTTCCGTGGCGACAGAGGGTGTAAATCCCCGCCCACAAAACGCGTTGAAGGGGGCAGCTCATCGACCCCGGCTGCCGCCCTATCACTTGAGGTAAGACCGCCCTCAGCGGTGGAGGAGGGGATGTCGACCTAATCATGGACCAAGATCGTGACTATCTCCTCCTCCAGGCGAATCTCAACCACTCCGCCCGAGCGCAGGACCTTTTCCTGCAGTCTATGGCGGAGTGGTTGATCGGTGTAGCTGTAGCCGCGGAGCCATATTACGTTCCTCCCAGTCCCAATTGGGCAGGTGACCGGGACAGCTCCGTGGCAGTCGTCGGCTCCACGGCGCCTCGTTCACCCTCCCTCTCAGTTAAGGAGAGAGGAGCGGGATACGTTGCGGCCGCGTGGGGAGAGGTTACAGTCGTTGATGTGTACTTCTCCCCCAACAGGAGTCTGGCAGACTTCGAGGCCTTTCTCAACAACTTGAAGGCCTCGATATGGCGGATATCATCCAGCCGCATCCTTGTGATGGGGGACTTTAACGCAAAGTCTACTGCGTGGGGGTCCCCCCGCACGGATGTCCGAGGAAGGGCGGTTGAAGAGTGGGCCGATGCGGCGGGCCTCTGTTTGCTGAACAGGGGCGCCGTCAACACGTGCGTGCGACGGCAGGGTGGTCAATAGTGGACCTCTCGTTTGCTATCCCGGCCCTCGCCGCACGCGTAAGGGGATGGCGTGTCCTGAAGGAAGTAGAGACCTTTTCGGACCATCGGTATTTCCGACTGGAGGTCTCCCTGCTCCGGGACCCTAGCAGGGGTCAGCGCCCGTCGGCGGGCAGAACACCTCACTTTCCGCGGTGGGCTGTGAAAAGGCTGAACCGGGACCTACTGGAAGAGGCAGCCATAGTTCAAGCTTGGCTGTCTCCTGCACCCCCGTCTGGGGAGGTAGACGCCGGGGCTGTCCGCTTTCGCGACAGCATTCAAGCTGTTTGCGACGCGGCCATGCCCCGAGTGCGACACTGGACCCCAACGGGGGTCTACTGGTGGTCCCAGAAGCTGACGGACCTCCGTGCGGCCTGCATTCGTGCCCGGAGGTTATACACACGCAGCCGAAGCCGTCGCCACCGCGATGGGCGAGAGGAGAGCCGACTGTATGACGAGTATGGCGAAGCGAAGGTGTCTCTGCAGTCGGCCATCTGCCGCGCCAAGGAACGGGCGAAAAGTGAGATGTTGGAGGGTCTAGACCATGACCCCTGGGGGCGCCCATATCGCGCGGCGCTGAACAAGCTCCGTGCGCGGGGCCCCCCCGTTACGGAGACCCTCCAGCCCAACTTCCTCTCCGAGGTGGTCGAAGAGTTATTTCCTGACCGGGCAAAGCACGTGCCCCCGACAATGGCCCCATCGGGAGGCCGACATCGGGAGGCGGACCTCAGTGCTACCCCGGTTACAGACGCGGAGATGGGGGCGGCTGTCTTGCGGATTCGCTCCAAGACGACCGCCCCTGGACCTGACGGTGTGCCGGCGCGAGCTCTCGCGCTGGCTCTCGATGTCCGCCTCAGGAAAGTTTTCGACGCGAGCCTGGTGTCGGGACGATTCCCTGAGTGCTGGAAGGAGGGGAAGTTGGTACTGCTGGTCAAGCCGGGACGGCCTCCAGAGTCGGCCGCGGCGTACAGGCCCATAGTGCTGCTGGACGAGGCGGGGAAGATGTTTGAGAAAATTCTCGCCACCCGCATCATCCGGCACCTGAGCACGGTCGGTCCCGACCTGTCGGACGCTCAGTGCGGATTCCGGGAAGGACGTTCGACGGTCGGGGCCATTATGCGCCTGAAGGCCGCGGCCGAGGAGGCGGTCGCCGGCGGCGGTGTTCTGTTGGCGGTGTCTTTAGACATCGCCAACGCGTTTAATAGTTTGCCATACAGCTGTGTCCAGGGGGCGCTCCGATATCACGCGGTACCTTTTTACCTGGAGCGACTGGTGGCGGACTATCTGAGAGGCAGGAGTGTCCTCCTCGAGGTTCGAGGCGAGGTTTGGCGGCGGCCCATGTCTTGCGGTGTCCCGCAGAGATCGGTTCTTGGTCCGCTCCTGTGGGACATGGGGTACGACTGAGTCCTACGTGCTGCCCTATCCCCCGGGCTGAGCGTCATCAGCTACGCTGACGACACCCTCGTCACAGCCCGTGGGGGTACCTTCGAGGAAGCGGCCCGTTTGGCTACCGTGGGGGTTTCCCAGGTGGTCGGGCGTATCGAGGCGCTGGGTTTACGGGTGGCTATTAACAAGACGGAGGCCCTGGTCTTTCATGGGCCTCGTCACAGTCCACCACGCGGCGCCTCGATAATGGTGGGCTCGACGCGCGTTCCCGTCCAGGCCCACATGAAATATCTGGGCTTGGTGCTGGACGGAAGTTGGCACTTCGACGAGCATTTCAGACAGCTCGCCCCGAAGCTTCTCGGCACTGCGTCCGCCCTTGGGCGGCTATTGCCAAATTTAGGCGGGCCCAGTGCTGGTTGCCGGCGACTCTACACGGGGGTTATCCGGTCGATGGCGCTTTACGGCGCACCGTTGTGGGCGGACTCCCTGACCGCTCAGTGCAGGACTCTCTTGCGGAGGCCGCAGAGAGTCATAGCGGTCAGGGTAACACGCGGATACCGCACGGTGTCGGCCGACGCAGCTTGCGCGTTGGCCGGAACACCCCCGTGGGATTTGGAGGCTGAAGTGCTCGCCGAAGTGTTTGCAATGAGTGAGGCGGTGCGGGAGGAGACGGGTTGTCATCCCCTCCCGACAGTGATTGAGTACGCGCGCAATCGAGCCCATCAGGGCATGATTTTAAAGTGGCAGGCGCGGTTGGAGGTGCCCTTGGCCGGTTTCGGAACCGTTGGGGCCCTCCAGCCGGTATTGGAGCGGTGGGCAGGGCGGCAGCACGGGACCCTTTTCTTCCGGCTAGTGCAGGTGTTGTCAGGGCACGGTTGCTTTGGCAAATACCTGCACACGGTCGCTAGGAGGGAACCGAGTCCCATCTGCCACCACTGCGATTGTGAGGAGGACACGGCGCAGCACACGCTCGAGCAATGTCCTGCTTGGGCGGTGCAGCGCCGTGAACTCATTGAGATTGTGGGTGAGGATCTCTCGCTGCCGGCCGTGATCAAAGCCATGGCCGACAGCGAGAGGAAGTGGGCAGCGGTCGCGTCCTTCTGCGAGGACGTCATCTCGCAGAAGGAGGTGGTGGAGCGGATCCGTGAAGAAAGTATCCTTGCGGATCCGAGCAGTCGCCGGCGAACCGGGCGGCGCAGGCGCGCTTACGCGCGCCTAATGCTGCCATAATGAAGGCCGCGGGTGGGAGAACAGGGATCTTCCGTCCGCCAGCCATTGAGTCGGTCTGACGCCCTATGTAGTGTCGGGGCGTCGCCGAGGAGTTGTAGACTGCTGGGTGGGTCGCTGAGGTAGTAATTTTGCCAGCGGCCCATCCAATATGCAAGGCAGCGAGCAGCGAGCGAGGCAGAGACCACACCGTGGGGTTTTGGTCCGTATGCCCGAAGTACGGGAGAGCCGGACATAACCCTCTCGCCTCCCCTTGTGGCGAGAGGGTATGCATCATGAGCATTTCACCACGTATAAAAAAAAAAAGGCTTGTGTATTTCAAACACAAATACTCCAGATCACATGATGTAGAAACAAAGGATGATGTAATTGACTTCCAAAAAGAAAGGTTACTCTATAAATCCGCATAAACACCTATTCGAATAAGTCAAGTGTAGTAAAGGTAAAATAGTATCCATACTATAACCAGACATGTTTATTGTTTAACATTTACATGTACTCCTTATTTGACTAAGATGTTTAAAATTCAACGCTTGCTTTCCCTTTGACCAAAAATAACCAGAGTGGATATAAGAATAAAAAAAGTTATACCAACATAAGCGCAACCTTAAAAGCTTGGTAGTTTGTATTTAACTTTTGTTTTACCACACGGTACTTAAATAAATTATTAGCACAATATGTTTTTATATTAGTTACTTTCATGGATATAGGTAGTACTAACGTACGCAACTACATGATTTCTTCATTCATGGATATTATGTGCCACTCGATAACAAAACATCTTGTCCAAGACAAAAGATTAACGTATCGTTAATGTACATACATACATACATTCACACCTGTTTACACAGAGAGGTAGGCAGACTACGGATTTCCATTTGCTACGATCCTAACACACTTCTTCCTTCACTTTTATCTTCCTTATACACGCTCGCCGGTTTAAGGTGCTCTTAACCTGGCTTTTGCTCAGAACGTCTCCGATCTGATCAAGAAACATTTGTATAGGTCTGCCTCTTGCGACTGTTCCATTCACAAAATAAACCTAAATAATATTGTTTTCGTGGTAAAAATCGTCGCGCGTCTCAGCTACATTAATTTTAATCTTTCCGATAGGTCATCGGAGAGGAGAGACGGAGACGGATAGTAATGGCTAAACGTAATTAAATTTATGATGATGAAATAAGTTTGGTTAAATTTATTGCTGGGTCCTCTGGAATTAATTCTATAGTATCCACGCTTATTCACTTAGTTCTACATTATTTTAGTAATTACTGGTCTCTGTGTTTATCTCGGACAATAATAATAGCTTACTAAAATGACCTTTCAAAATATCCTACTAGTATTCAAAATTTACAAGTTTCTAAACATTGCTAGGAAATTTGTTACACGATCACGCCTAGCATTGAACAGATTATGATAGAAATTTACTCACAGATAGGCCATGTTATCTGAATAAGACTGCCCGGATGGTACAGTGGCTTTTAATGGTCACCTTGCCTTTACCCCTGCAGTGAGTGTCGTGGCTTCGATTTCGACATAGTACAAAACTTTGTGAGATCCTACACTTTTGATCTTATATTCACCTGACTTGAAAATATGATAGATAATCCTTATGGTCAATTTCTAAATGATGATTTAGCTGGTTTCTACCAGGGTACCAACCTGGAAGTGCTCGGTGTACGGCAACCTTTATAAATTATTGTGACATACTTGCAAATAATAGAAAAGTACCCTAAATCTATTCTTTGCCATCTACTTCCATTACTCAATATTTTAGAAAAAAGGCCTTTTTGTCAAACTCTGCGACAATGGCTTTCTGAATGCTATTGTTAGCATTTCGTAGACGCTGCATCAGGCAAGTTACTTTATAAGCATACCTAGAGGGATGTGATATTGATGTTCGTCTCTCTTATCCTTCTTAGATGTACGGGCGTAAAATTGAGTTTTAATCATCATTAAATTGACAATTTCAAATAGTCAATGTGTGTATATAAATCTGACTATACGATAGGTTGCTACCATTTATATTTTGGTACCTATTTTCCCACATTTACTCCGATAATTTTAGGTTGGAAGATTAAACTTGTATCAATGTTTACTCAATCTATAAGATCCAGGCGTAGACGATGTAATCTTGAATAAACGGCAAATTGAAACGGGTAGATCAGTTTCTATTATAGTTTTAGTTACGTTTAAGCATATTATGTTACACATGTAAATGTAACATTTTATGGTTTTAAGGAAGTTTGTTTAATTGGGTTGTTGTTATATCCATAATGATTGCCTTGATATTTTTATTCTTCGTCATCTTAGCTAGATAATTTTTTATTTATTTATTTATTTTAAACTTACAACTACCATTACAGGTAACCCCAATTCGACAGTGCGCTACATCTTAATTATATACATGAAAAAATAAACATAAAACTCAACTAAGTAACTAAAAGAAACAAAAATAGAACGAAAATAAAATAAAAAAAACAAAATTACAAATAAACTTTTAACTTATAACTACTTACAATACTAGGAACAAAAATAGGACACTGTGTAAATAGTAATTTTTTGTCAGCTCACTAATGTGACAGCAAAATATATCAACATTCTTGCTTATCGTATTAATTACTTTAATAGACCTTGTTATGGGACACTTTGCCAGTAAGTTGGTCCTGGCGTTTGGTACGACTAAAAGTGGTGGACGTCGCCGCCGCCATACGTATCGATCTGGTACACAGAAACTAAGGCATCGCAGTACTCCAGGATTGTATTCAATTCCACGCAACAGCCTAATTAAATATATTACAAGATGGAATTCCCTACGTACTTTCAGTTCGTTATATCCTACCATGCCCAGAACAAACAATGTAGGGTACATAAGGGGGTAAAAAGGGTATACTCCATAATACTTATGATACAAATGTCTTGTGAACTTGTTCTGGACACGCTCCATCATGATGCTATACTTCTGTTCATGGGGCGCCCACACGACAGCACTATGTTCCAGATGACTCCTGACTAGTGCGTCGTACAGTGCTTTAACGGTAGACATGTTAGTGAAATGTCGTGCCTGTCGCAGAACAAAGCCCAAGTTTCTAAACGCCTTCTTACAAATCTGCTGTAATGATTGTATTTATTAAAGTAATTATTTCATAACCTATTTTAATATATTTTTCATACATTTCCGATGTACACATTAATTTTAACTAATTAGGAACTGTAAACCTTATTTATGATTAAATATTACGACCTTGACGTTATTTAAGAGTTGATTATCCTCCCTATAACCGATAAAAATGGGCAATAAGTGTCATCAAATTTATTAAAATTACAATTTGAAGTAGTTTAGCTACATATTTATATATTTTGTTGAAATGTCGACAACTAGAACATGAATAATATTCCGATGAAGTTCATTTGTTATAAAATGATAATGAAATATCTTTTATAAATAGGTTTCATGATGACGAACGAAAGACAGTCGTTCAAAAGGAGCAATCAATATACACTGGACCGCAAAGAAAAAGAGTCGGTTAGAAAATCTTCAATATCTTCAAAAGTAGTTTAACCTAGCTTTATGAAATAAAGACTAAATTAAAGAATATTTAAATGTGCTAAAATGAAAATAACAAAAAATGAATTCTAGCTTTTTATTTTTAATAAATGTAAAATAAATAAAAATGCGTTGATTTTCCAGTATTTTCGTAAATGTAGATTGGTTACAGATTTCACGCATTTTATTACTTTGTGTTACCTCCGCGAGCTCGCAATACTGCTGTTATGCGATTTGGCATACTTTCTACTAGGTTTTTGAGGCGATGCTGCGGCATATTCTGCCATTCCTCTATTAGAGCTTCTTTCGTTTCACATAGCGTGATTGACGGCGGAATCCGCTGACGTATACGTAGTCCCAGTTCGTCCCATGCATAGGTACTCAATGGGGTTTAAATCGGGGCTGCGTGCTGCCCACTCCGTGTGTGTGATACCGACGTCTTGAAAATAGGCAAATACTATCTGAGCTGTATGCGGGCAGGCATTGTCTTGCATAAAAACGGCATTCTCACCCATGTGCACTAAAAATGGACCAACGTAGTCATGGAGAATTTCAGTGACATATCTTTCTGCAGTTAAAGTTCCTTTTTCTATCAACACTAGCTCAGTGCGGCTTTCGGAAGAAATCCCAGCTCACACGTGAACAGAGCTTCCACTGTATGGTACTTTTTCATCTAAACAGTCTTGGTTATAGCACTCTTCCAGTCTTCTGTACTCACTTTTCCTCCAGTCGTACTTGTATAAACAGAATCTAGACTCGTCTGAAAACATAACTTTTGGCTAGTCATTCAGAGTCCAATTCTTGTGTTCTCTACATTAACTCAACCTTGAGTTTCTGTGGTGTCTTTCTAGTTTTAAATTTTCTTCAGCCAGACGCCGCCTTACTGTATCTGTACTCAGATTGTTTCCTCCAGCTCGTAAATGATGATTCCTTACTTGAACAGCCGTAGGAAAGCGATTTCTCGAAATTGTTGACACCATATAGCGATCCTCCCGGGCCGTCGTACACATTGTACGGCCTGTTCCTAGTCTTCGAAGATTGGATCCAGTTTCATGGATTCGCTGGAGTACTCGCTGATCTGTAGAAAGAGTCACACGAAAGTTCTCGCTGTATTTCGCTGACTGTACCCATCTTCAAGCATTGTCAGGATCCTGGTACATTCTTCAGGGGTTAACGACATGATGACTTCAGAATAATTAAATTTATAAGGCAGAGACACCATATTTATAACTTATGCGAAACAATTGATTTGAATGTTTTGGTACTAAATTCAAAAACGATCATTATTTTACATTTTCAGATGTTTATACATAAAATTAACAAAAAGAATAAAAATGTTTCATATATTATTTTATGTGGCATTAAATATTCTTTAAATTAGTCTTTATTTCATTAAGCTAGGTACTTTTGAAGATATTGAAGATTTTCTAACCGACCCTTTTTCTTTGCGGTCAAGTGCATTTAACCCGCCACTGGTGACGTCAATTTTACTTATATGAATGGTGACGCTGGTCTCACGCACCGGGATTTTGAACCTCAGATTTATCCATAATGATTTGTATATACTATTTTCATTTGATTTAGATTTAACTACATGCTTTTCTTAAGTAAAATACAGATAAATCACAAATCACAGCTCGTTTATTGGTAATTACACATTTGTATTTGGAACATTAAAATCTAAGCATTAATATTGTAAAATATAAAAACTCAATACAATCATATTTTTCTTAACTAAATCAGCCTTTGTCAGTCGTACGACACTAGAAACTTTTAAAAAATCAAAAAAATTAAAAGTAATCCTCTAACAAAAAAAATAAATACTACGTACCCTACTACCCTCTGAATTCAGTCTTCCTCAACTTTCAAACAGCTTCTACAATAAGGCACTATGTGCTCTAGTTAAAGTGCCCAAATAGTTCTTGCATTTTTGCAATTATATCTTGTTTTCCAATTTTTTTGCCATCCACACTCATAGCATCGACCATTTATTGAAGGGCCAGAGCTTTCACGTACAATATTGACTTTCAAAATTTCAGCAAGTCTTTTTCTCAACGATCGAAGCAAATTCAACTGTATCTGCTGCTCTCTAATATGAAGTTCAATTAGTTACATAGCAAAATTCTCAATAAAGTGACGACGTTGAAGTTTCAAATTTTGACTATTAGCTGTATGTATGACTTGACTGTTTATGGTACTGAAATTGAGCATCGAAATAAAACCATGTTTTCACGAAAGACGACCATGCTAGACTTTACATATCTATCTGGTCTGAGGTGGGATTCTCTTTTTCGTCATCACTTCTAGCATCACTGTCTGACGATGTCTGCGACAAATCTCCATCATTCAACTCTTCTTGTAAAAGAGCTTCAAGACGACTCTGATCACTTTCATAAGACATGCTATAACAAAGATAAAAATATATAGATAAAACTTCTAAAAGAGATTACAAATAAAAATAATAACGAAAACACAATAGAAATAACTATCCAAGTATTTAATTATGTTATTAGTTTTAATTGCTTATCAAAATATGGAAAATTTTAAATTAAAAAAAAAAAATTTACTTACTTGATATTGTCTTCTATTTACGCGAATGTTATTCATTGAAATTAAACTACTATATACGGATTTTATCGCGTTGTTTATTTAGCACTGTATTACAAAATTTTTAAAATATTACACTACTACTACTATTGATTTTATTTTACTAATTTATAAGCTAATAAAATTATGTAAACTATTAAATCTATTTATAATCTATTGTTTCTTCTTGGGTTTGATTATTTGAAGTACTGGATCCCAAACTGGTGGTACATTCCAACCATCTTCTCTATTGAAATTGGTATGTTTTTTGATTTCAATAGCCTCGCGAAGCATCCTTGGTAGGAATCGGTGTTCTTTAGCGAGAATCTGTGGTTTGTCAAATCTCGGGTAGTGGTTGGTCCCCTGTTGTATATGTTTACACACAGCAGACTTCAACGAGCGTTAACTTCGTTAAAACGAGCGATAATTAATTATTTAATAGGCACATAACTTCGAAAACTCACGAGGCCTTGAGATTTGTTATTATTCTTACTATCATTCTTGTTTTTCTAAAATACCTCTTTCAATAAAAACACGTTAATATTTTTTTTTAAGAGATGTAAAATTGTCTTCGGTTTCCTATTTGGAGACCGTTGACACGCATAAGTCTTGAGTTCGATTCCAAGGCACGGCACTTTGATTTGCAATATATTATGTGCGTATTTAATAGATAATTATCGTTTTCCTTGTCTATAAAGGAAATCATCATTACGGAACCTGCATGTCTAAGAGATCTCCATAATGTTCTCGAAAATGTGTGAAGACTACCCCCCCCTCCCTCCACTGGGCGAGCGTGGTAGATTTTGGCGTTACCCGTTTAACACTGAGAAGAGGCTCGTGCCCACAGTGGTAGTTTAAGTTATATTACTATAGAATTATTATTGTTATAATAGGACTAGCTTTTGTACGCAGATTCCCTTGTGTAAGTTTAGGTTTGTAACAGTGCCATCCTGGACGGGAGGTGAACTTTTGGGGCACACTTCACCCAGTTGGCCCCAAAAGTCCTGGGAGCGGCGGCCGCCCTGGGGAGGCTGCTGCCCAACGTGGGTGGCCCGAGCGCCACATGTCGCCGACTGTACTCCGGAGTGATCCGGAGTATGGCTCTTTACCGGGCACCGGTCTGGGCGGACGCCCTCAGTCGTGACAATAAGACCCTGCTGCGACGTCCGCAGCGGGTAGTCGCGACGAGGGCCATACATTGTTACCGGACGGTGTCCTGGACAGCGGCGTGCGTGCTGGCTAGTGACCCCCCCTGGAAGCTACAAGCGGAGATTCTCACCAACTTTACCACTTCGTGGCGGCGAGGAGGTCCCGCGGGGAGCCCCCGGGGTGGGAGGAGGTCGCACGCATGCGGCGACAGGCGCGGGCCGCCCTGCTGAAGCGGTGGACGGAGAACCTGGCTCCACCGGTCCCGGGCCAGTTGTCGGTGGAGGCCATTCGCCCGGTCCTTCGGGGGTGGCTAGGGCGGCGATTCGGGTCACTGACCTTCCGACTGGTGCAGGTGCTTTCCGGGCACGGATGCTTCGGAAAGTATTTGTACCAGATCGCGAGACGGGAGGCGACCCCGGTCTGCCACGAGTGTGGGGCGCCGGAAGAAACGGCGTTCCACGTGCTGGAGGCGTGTGTCGCGTGGGGGCCTCAGCGGCACACGCTTTCGGCCGTAATAGGCGGGGATCTCTCCCTGCCGAGCGTGATCAACGCCATGCTCGGCGGCGAGAGGTCGTGGCAGGCAGTGGTCTCCTTCTGTGAGGCTGTCATGGCGCAGAAGGAGGCCGCGGAGAGGGTCAGGGAGAACAATCCCCTCGCTGACCCTCTCCAGCGCAGACGGACGGGAGCGAGGAGGAGGCGATTTGCCCGCCTTCTCGCTCCTGTATAGTGGGGTCACTGGTACAGAGTTGGGGGACGCTCTACCGGCTTGCACGGCCCCACACGTCTGAGGGGTGGTCTTGATAAGCAAGGCCACCCCTCCACAGGTGCTGAGGCCCGGTTACCATCAGCCGGGCCAACCGCCGGGTGGGATGGTGACTGCTAACGCGACCCCATCTCGCACTGCCCCGTCGGCGGAGGGACTGCTCACCCCAGGTTTTTAGTGTGTATACCGACCCCCTTCAGGGGCGGAGAGTCGCACATAACTTCCCTCCCCCCCGGGGGAGGGGTAACCATAAAGGAGCTTCCTGGGTCAAAAAAAAAAAAAAATATTTAAGGTTTGTAACAGTGTATCTCTTGTACAGTGGAACTCACGGTTTAATATATTTCCATAATTAAACGTTACACATAAACCACCGGTGTGCCACAAACATTGTGTGTTTGTAGCACGAACCGACAGTTGTATATGTAACACCATGACACAATTTGCACGCACTTAGAAGAGAACATCCATTTATATGTTCACAGTTGACAGTTCGGTTTATCTTAATGCTGACAGATAGTTTCTTTGTTTGCTACGCCGTCACACCTACTACTCGACCGACAATTATAAAATTTCACACAAACTTTGTCAGGGGAACAGAAAAGAACATAGGATACCTTTTATCCAGAAAAAAGTACTGTTACTAACCTAACCTATATTTACACGAGCGAAGCCGTGGGCAAAATCTAGTTTGTTATAATTGTAATAAATTATTTCTTCGATGGCACAGTGATAGTGGACGTGACAGCTGTAGCTGTAGAACCGCAGCAATGCAGTCGGTTAGATGTCAGCATTATTAGATATTCATGTTAATAAATTCTCGGTAGAGCTGTGCTCGGTAGATGGCAAAAGGCTTGTCATATATTATGTGGGACCCAAAGCTATATCAAATTCTCTAGTAATATTGTACATTTAATATTAACAAAATATTTGTATATAGTACAATGTTCCGTCGGAATACGTTGACGGTGCCGTTGATACCGCGCTAATTTACGATGTCATAACTTACTCGCCGACAGTCACTGTGCCACTGTTTTGTAATTTGTTGATTAAAATTAGCTATCTCATTGCAAAAATTGGAGAAATTATTTGCTGTATTAAGATTTGAATAAGATTTTGCCTTAGCTATTGTAACGGTCTAACCCGTCACACAATAAATATATATTTCACACGTCAATATTCTATTATGAAAGACACACATTTATTTACCATAAGTGGCGTTATCGTTATGCAATTAGCAAAACCATAAATTCTATGGGTCTGACAAGTATAACCTCTCAAACAAACATTAAATGTTTAAATTATGGGACAGCTGGACAAGTGCTCAATGCATTCTGTTAATTTAAGAAAATACTTGGCTACAAGTGTCTTGAGAACAAAGCATTCCCACATCTGGTAATCATAAAGTAGGCAACGGAGTGGACCTCTTTGCATTAGTTATAAAGAGATGTAAAAAAAGGTCATGAGACAAAAAACCATGAGAAAAGATCTTAGCAGGTTAACATATTCGAAATAAGCAAATTAGGTGACACTTAGTTTTTAACACTGGGAGAGGAAGGTCGTCGGAGCGATAGTTGAGTAAAGTGAGCAAGAATCGAGTGGTGATAATGGGTAAGCTAAAGGCAGAGTAGTTGTGTGGCGGTCTTACCTAATCCGGTGAGTGCTTAATATTCATATTACGTTCGTGGCGTTATAGGTGTATAATATGCCCAATATATATGCATTAATATCCCAGGCTGAGTAAAGTATTATATTTATAATAATATATCCAGCAGTAAATTCGTGCAACGTTTGTCGCGTACGCATTAGTATTGGTCCGGTACCTTAGCCAGAGATGAATGAAAGGATGTCCTGAGGATCGGGAATCAGGCGGTAGACCAGGTGCAGGCTTTGTAGGCTACGTGCTGAAGCCATCCCAATAGCATAGTGGGCTATGCACCCGTCACACCCTCGACGGGTTATCGGGGTTCGATTCCCCGTTGGGTGAGGCGTAAACCCTGCGACCCTGTAATCTATGCGCGGTGGCCTTATACGAAGGACGACGCCCGCGTGAACATCAATTATCGGGATGTAGACCAAGGTGGTAAACTGAGGCTTTGATTCCAAGTCGTATAATGCTCAATACAACCGTTGTCATGCGTGGTGGACGCAGCCTGGCCGTGGGCCTCGTTCATGAGTGTGATACGGCAGATAGCGGACATGACATCCGTAGGATGGCGGAAGATGCGGGTTTAATTCCCTGCCGTGGCAATCGTAGGCTATTGAAGTACGCGACCTTGCAACCTCTTTTCGGTATGCGATTGTATGAAAGAGTGATCACAAACCAATACTAATGTATCGTCGTTCCAAAGTAGATATCTGTATTTCGTCCTCCAAGGTGTTATTTTGATTTCCTCTCTTAAATCAAGTATTTACACTTTGTAAATACCATCGGTGGGAGGGTGTCCAGTAAGGGAGGAACCCTACAGGTTTTGCGCGGGGTTAGGGGCGCTAAACCCCCTCCACTGGGGGAGGGCTGATCAGTAGTAAATATCCCAGTTATAGGGAAATGTAAAATTTTAATCAGCCTGGGTTTTCGGGCAACGGTTACACTATAGTGCACCATAGTTATTATCTACTTTCGCTAAGGCAGAATCTTCAGAAACAGGAATTCCAAAATTAAATTAAATTTAACAAACAGAACAATTTAGCAATTTTGAACTGTATATTATCTCATACACTCAACCTAGCTGAAATGTAAGTTAGGTTAGTAATAGTGCTATTTTCTGGATTAAAGGTAACCTTTGTCCTTTTTTGTTCCCCTGACAACGTGTATGTGAAATTTCATGATGATCGATCGAGTAGTTCAGGCGTGAAAGCGTAACAAACAAACAAATTCACTTTTGCATCCATAATCTTAGTTGGGTTTCCTCTTTACGAATTAATGTGAAGAGGGCACTCTATACCTATCCTTATTAAGCATAGTGCGAGCTTTATGCATGGCAGAAGGACACAAATATGAATATATGTCGTTGAATCGGACACTCTCAAAAAAGATCGTTATAGTCATGTGACGGGCATGGAAGAAAGTCATCGCATCGAATTATGTTTCGAGTACTCGATTATCTTTCGAATAATATGACTGCACGGATTGAGTAGAGGTTTAGTGGTCACCTCGCCAGTGCCACGACTCCGAGTGTTATGATCGTGGATATGGGATCATGCACCTATCAAATAATTTTTAGCAACAATTTACTGACACATCTAATAATAAAAATATTGACAATACCGAATTCCTCTGGTAAGGAATAGCCACGTCATGACATCCGCGTACTTCAATTTTAATATAATTACTCTCAAATGCGATAACAAATATTTTTAGCATATTACGAGTATGTTTTCACCACTTTCTCATGCTGGTTATGTATTGTATTTTTAATAAGGACACGCCACGCGCCAGTGTCGCTCGTAGTCGAGCCATAAATTGCTAAACTTTGTTGCATCACTGACTCTGCACTCCTCTTGAATAAATTTCGCGTTTATTCACGACATGTCCTCGAATCGCAAACTTTACAGCAGTAAAAGTGATAAGTACTCCAAATTATTCAATGTTGTGACATTATGCTAGAACAAACAAATTAGAACCTATACGTGCAGATAAAACTTTGGTAACCTAAGATTAACTATACAGATATTCAGTCAGATGCACCCACGCGTTTTGCAATAATAACTTTAAACTTTCACGTTGCATGATATATTTACATGATATATTATATGTACCTACATAATACGTAAGAGATATTAACGGGATCATGCATAACGTTTACCTTTTTTATGCTTGACGTTTCGACCAGGTAATACCGGCCGTGGTCACCTTTAACGCATTTTTATGAGGAATAACATTATTATTAATAAGAAACGCTACTCAAATAAGAAAATCAAATGGGGGACTGCATTTGATTTTCTTATCAATAATAATATATATTACAACTAAAATTAAATCTTTACTCGGAGTTCCAATAAGAGGTATATTTATTAGTCAAATATAATTCTAAATTTTGCTCATATAAATATATAGTATCATCATCAGTCCATAAGTATGTAAAATAAATCAAGAAACACATTCAAAACAATACTTTCTTACACAACGGGTTACAGAGAAACACATGCTCAATATTTCCATTTGATTTCACAAAAGACTTTGTGGACGGAGTAACGTACACCGTATACGGATCCTCAGAGATACTTTCTTGCAGCTGTGATATACGAGCTAAGAGTGCCAAGAATACGAGTTCCTTATACCAGTATCCCTAGCGAGTGCTTACAGTAGGAAGCTTTGTGATATACATGTACATAAGTACAACATTTTACAGTATTATTCATTTAATATTTAGTAATAATAATTATTATATATAGTAGAATCATCACGTAAGTCTGAGGTTAATTTTTAAAGGGTAAATTTTCTATCGATAGTTGAGCCGATTTGTTTCATGATTAGGATAAGTACAACTTTTAACAGCACTGTATTAAAAATATCTATAATATTAACATCATAATTAACAGATTGATTATCTGTTAAACTAAGGCTCAATTTAATCGGTGTTCAAACCAACTTGTTCTGTGCATTAAAGTATAATCATACTATAATATTTTAGGAGCTAGGTAACCTTTCGCAAATTTACTAAATGTACATTTTGAAATACTGTGTACGAATTTTTTAGTTGATATCCGTTAATTTTATTTAGTATGTAAAGATCTTAGCTACATAGAGCCTTTAGTTCGGGAGTTGTTGAATAAAACTGGCACACACTATGACGCCTCTATATTATTATTTCGTGTTAAGTAGTGAAAATTCAAAGCCATTCCATATAAAGTGCCATGAATGCTCCGGGTCGAAGTATTAACGAACGATTTGTGCAGAGAAGTGCCGGTTACTGCCAATAAAAAAGGTTTACGAGGCTCATATGCTGAATATTAAATGTTGATACTTACCACCATGTTGATTGTTGCGATTCAAAATACTGTGAAAGATCGCCGTGAAAATTATTATGTAAGTAAAGTTAGATACCTTATTTCAAAAAATAATGCAGAATACAGTGTTAGATTAATCCCAAACTAGGCAAGCCTGAAACTGGGGAGCCTATATAGAACGCTAAATAAATAGATTAGTTGCATTTACAAAAATAAAGTATATATGTATGTTTATTCATTGCCTAGTACCCTTATTACAAGCTCTGCTTAGTTTGGGCTAGAATATAGTGTAGTGTGTATGTGATAGAATATATATGTATGTATATATTATATACGATAATTAAGGAACTCTCTGACAGACTGTATGAAAAAATGGTTAGAAATAACTGCTTCAATCTGTTACTAAATACATATAAGTTTATGTTATTGTGACAGACAGTATATACATTTTAGTTCTCTTTAAAAAAAATATGGAGACTAGAAATTTCTGAAATGAAGATTTATTATTTTTATTATTTAACACTTATTAAAATAAACAAGTAACAAAGCTAAACTAAAGAAATATAGAGATAAAATAAAAATAAACAAGATGAAAATAAATACACACGTATGTGGATAAGAGTGTGAATATAATTATTGTAGTAATAGTGAATGTAACGATATTCAGGCTTCCTATATTTTAAAATACTCTTCTGCTTAGATTGTTCAATTAAATACGACGAAAACAGTTGTCTAACAGTCTAGGTACCTTCACATTAAGTAGATAGTTTAATATCCAGGACCAACCATTTTAAAAGTAGACCTTTTTTTTTTAAATGATTCCCTAAAATGAGCTCGTTTGTTTTAAGCCAGAATCGTTTTTTTTTTGTCCTTTGGTTCCAGGTTCTTAGTTATGTAAAATGTAATTTAGCGTCTAGTATATTTTTTTATATGTTAGTCGAACTATTATCTGAGTATTTTTAAACTTATTGTGATTGAATTAGACAGGCATATAAATTATGTTCTAACCAGGTCAATATTCTGAAAAGAATTTGGGTTAGAAGTTCTTAAACCGTTCTTAAGCACAAATGAAAATGTAATTAGAAAGAATGCAGACAACAGATTTGCCAGGCAAGTAAAAATTTGTCTCAAGACAAACATAAATGTACATTTTATAATGTGTGTATAAATTATTTACAAATTGACACCCACCTAAAATATATCACAAGTCTATTATGCCCTAAAATCTTGTCTATCTAACTGAAAAAATGAACATTTGGTCCAGAAAAATGAAAGAGCGGTAACATTTAACACGGCGTCTGTTAGCTTGTGTCATAATAACTTGGGGCGGTTTAAAATGTTTGTTTTGCTTTGAAACATAATTCTCACGTCGACGTATTTCACAGAAGCTGTAAATAACATGACCCTCCAAGTTGTAACATGAATTTTATGGTTAATTTTTCTCTGGTACTATAAAAAACGGACATTTTGCTTACATGGCACAGCTTGTTGACGTATAATATGCGTCAGTTTAATTTGAATATATAAAACGTTGTGTAAGTGTATATAAATTTTATTTATAATGCATAGTTTATTACCTAAAGAATGATATGTAATTAATATATATCCTTTAAGTAATAAACTATGCATTTCAACGTTGACAAGTATCTTTTAAATCTACATCTTCACATACACAGAATCAACAAACGACATCATAAAACAATATAAATAAAATTTATATACACTTATACAACGTTTCGAAACGTTCCTACAAAATATATTCGATAATATTTTGCACGATCTGATAGCATTATTCAATGCATAATAATTTTTAAATGTGTTTTATAAAAATAGATAATAAGTGGAAATTTGCGAAAGAAAATGAAAAAGGTACGATAAGATTTGCACTTGTGCATTCTCTGTACTATCGATAAACTCGGTAAGCTTCGCTTAATTGCTTATGCATCACAAACAAGCTTTAAGAACAACGTTTACATACCGGTATTGTTTCACAACACTATAATAACTTAAGACAGTGCTTTGAAAGTTTGTTCTAATTAACGAGGATAATTTTGCTTTAAGTTTATCACAATCGAGAATTCTTAGAGAGTAACTAAGGTGCGCTAGTAGACGCTAGCTAATAGTAATATTTTTAATATAATAAAGCTAAAAAGCTTGTCAGTTTTTTATTCGTCCATGCTTATTTCTAGAACTACCATGGGGCTATCAAGTAAAAAGTATTTTTAATTTGATATCCCCGTGCATAAAGGAGACTGTTGACTATAAACCATCCGGCTATCAGCCACGCGCTGAGTAATAATCATAAACGTGGGTGAAAATGCGGGGAATAGCTAGCATGCTATAGCTAGTTTGTTATATGACGAAACAGCATATATGTATATAGTCTCACGCTTGTATTCTCGAAAAGGTCCGAGTGTATTACACCCATACTTAGTTGTTTATGTTTTAGATTCCAAGTAATAGGGGGAAATTATTATGTACCGGGCGCAGATCTAGACTCTGTTCAGCTATTGAGAATCTCTTGATGAAAAATCCCAATTATATTTTACTTGATTACAATCACATAAATGTATACTTAATATATGTATAAGTACTTATATAATGTACGTACCTAAACGAAATTTGCAGAAATTACAACTGTAATTTGGCAGTAAGCATTACACAATTAAAACACCTTTTAATGCAACATAATAGAAACTAACTTTAATATTACTAACCAAAACAACTCTTGATAAATTGTACCAGTTTCTCTGTTATTTATTAACTTACAACTATTTACAAAGATAATGGGGAATGGTCGCTGTTTATGTGTGTTCTTTGTGGTGCAAATTGTTGCAAAGCGTCTTGTTTATTATAAACTTTAGGTAATGAGTTATTTTGTTTAGAACTTATTTTGTTTATTACTATGTTTAAGTTATTAAATTAGCCCTATATTTTGTAAAAATTAATGTCTTCATGTAAATGGGGAAAATAGGCAAAAATGAGGATCTTTTATAATTTTTATTTATAGATTAAAAAATAATAGTCTGTGTTTCCACCATTGACACGAATAACATAATCACAGCGACTTGGCATGCACACACTTTTATAGAAATCCTGATTGACAGTTGATTTTCTATTATTTAACAAAATTTGAAGAAAAATATTTTACAAATAGTGAAATCACTAAAAAGAACAAGTTACAATCAAAAAAAGTTAAAATAATTATCCTCAATTGCGGTGAGCCTCTAAAACGTATTTGAACCTGAGACTCTTTTGATGTGTATAGTTTCCAGTATGAGACGAGTTTTCCGGAATATCTGCTGGTTATTAGTCGGTGATTATGCAAATTCACGGTGCCAGGCACATCTATACTAATATTATACAGCTGAAGAGTTTGTTTGTTTGAACGCGCTAATCTCAGCAACAACTGGTTCGAATTGAAAAATTATTTTAGTGTTGGATAGCCCATTTATCGAGGAAGGCTATAGGCTGTATAACATCACGCTACGACCAATTGGAGCGGAGCAAAAATGAAAAATGTTGCAAAATGGGGTAAATTCTCTTATTATATATGAAGCAGACGAAGTTGCGCGGGTCAGCTAGTATTAACATAAAGGTACATTTGTCGGTCCTTGACGCAATACATTCTTCACGCCATTTGATATTTTTGAATGGTAAAAGAAAAATGTTTGTCATGAGTTTATATTGATATACATACGCTTATATTCATTGAAATTAAACTACTATATACGGATTTTAGCCATGGTCACGGGGAGCTGCCTGCTGAAAAGCAACCGAAACGTCGGGGAAAGTGTAAACCTAAATAGAAATAGATTTAATAGTTTTAATAATTTTATTAGCATAAAAATTAGTAAAATTTGAACTGAACCTGAGACCTCATGCACAGTAGTCATTACAGTTAGTTCAGTAATGCTGCGCCACCGAGGCAATTATTTAAAAACGGGTTTTGTAACAATAAGAGCGGTGTTTATGTTTTAAATTTAAAAATATTATTTGTAAATAATAACAAATTTAATAAGTAAATAAATTTACTTTTATGATTAAAATACTAGTTAAGCTAGTAAGATTAACTAGTCTTTTCTCACTAGAGAGGTACAAACTTAGTCTCCTCATTAACATGGCTTAGGGAACAAACGGTCCATCTGAATACGGAGCTTTACACGTGATGTATGTATGTCAGCTTTCGTATCTCTAAATACATTGTGCAAATGAAAGCCGGGAATTATGACTAATACTAGGTTATGCAAATTTTGAAGTTTTACTATTAAGCAGCATTTTGAATGGACAATAGCGCTTTTATTTTATACTTACATACACAGTCATGTCTCTATCGTAGGTGTATTACACACAAATGTCGACAACTGTGATTTTAGATCCTACGTAATAGGGAGGTAACCTATTGTCGTACCGGGCACAGTTTGAACTTCATTCTAACTCAGTTACTACTAAGAATTCCTTAAACTTAAAGGTAAAACCTGATAACTATTTCCTTAACTCCGGGAATTGAACCCGAGACGTCATTCATAGCCAAAGCATTCACTACCGCTGCGCCACCGAGGCAGTCAGATTTCCATTTCACTATTAATTAAACGTGACGTGTTTTGTTGGTCCTAGCCATATATTGGTTTTACCTTAAAGCTAATTTATTCTATTAGGTATAGTTCCCTTACAGTTGAGGATAGTATTATTATTTTTGCAACTATTTTTGTTATTCGTATTTTTCAAACACATGCGTGATTAACAAATAGTGGTCCGATTCTAAGCGGAATTTGTGTCCATTGTTTTAATGTCCGTAAGGTGACACAAAATTGTGCAATTATTGCTTGGAAAATTATTTCTATCACCTAGTGTACGATTCGAATGCACAATATTTGGAGCGATGGCGGCGGTGAGGCGACCGTTCGACCTCTACGCTATCCGTGCAACACGCAGTGTACTTCTGCGATAAAAATGTTATATATTATACTCTTTTATGACTGAACTGTGATTTATATTAAAAACTATATTAACATAAAAAGTACTTATACTAGTTTGTATAAATTATAGATTAATAGTTAATAGGTAGATTAGGTACATTTATAGTAAGTTAGTAGTTATAGTATTAAGTTATTAGAGTAGTTTTATACTTAATTATAAACAACCCGTGTAAACAACCGACTGAAGTCAAATGATCCGTACGTTTAGCACGCGCAAGTAGCTGACGTAGGCTACACGCGCCAGCTTCTCACGGATGCTACATGCACAAGTTAAACTTTCATCGTGTCCAAGCCTAAACCATAAATATTAATATCGACAGTGACGGTACTGTAGGGCGTCGATGCTCGTAGCTATGCGTAGCACATAACTTCGTAGCGTGCAGAATGCACTACTCTGCGGCGGATTTGAGTGTGAGCTGGACGTAGGCCAAAAAAATTGACCTGAATGTGTGTATGGTCTAGTTTCTACATTATATAATGTTTGATTCTAGAGCGGGATATCATTAGTATTTTTAGTACCAAGTATTAGTATTTTTAGTACCAAATAAAAAACTAATTAAATTGTTATTAACATAATATTGTCTTCTGTTTACGCGAATGTTATTCATTGAAATTAAACTACTATATACGGATTTTATCGCGTTGTTTATTTAACACTGTACCTAATACATAATTTTAAAAACTGTTATACTACTACTACTACTATTGAATTTTACTAATTTATAAGCTAATGAAATTACTAAAACTATTAAAAATAATTTGTATTTAGGTTAACACTTTCCCCGACGTTTCGCTGAAAAGCACAACACTTTTTCAAAATTATGTAATAGGTACAGTGTTAAATAAACAACGCGATAAAATCCGTATATAGTAGTTTAATTCCAATTGTTATTAACAATTGATATTATTAATGACAATTTATTTAGTTTTTGTTGTGGAACAGAACTAATTACATGCTAACCTGTCAATTATAAACTGCCAGACATAATTGAATAGGTACCTATTGTGTCTGGACGCCGGTGTGCCGCTGCCACTCAATAGGTTTAGCATCTAATCTATGCAAAGAATAATCCCTCACTATTCGCATAAATAGACCTGTATCGTATCAATGGCTGGCTATAAAAGCTGTAGTAACGAAATATATTTTTACTGAGGACACCCAACTGCGGAGTATTACAAGCGCTTATCTTTGCGCACCTGCTTTATTACGGACCTACGCTCTGATGTGATGATGAGGCCATTTTAAATGTTTTTACAATGATATAAACTATAAGTGACCCTTTTGAACAAAAATATGGGGGTTCGTACAATATATGATTTGAAAATATAGAGTTAAATGTTAACATAAATAGTAATCTTTAATACGCGTAGTAGTTGGTATTTCTATTGAATTGAATTCAGGTTTAGATTTCGTTAACTACATTATTTTGCAGATAATTTTGTTTTCTGTTCAATTAGGCCATCGGCGCACGGATGCCGACACAATCCGGACACAATACGTTAATCATTATTTCTTGATATGGTAAAGCTAACAGTTACAGAAGAATTCTCGCATTAAAAGAAACTCTATGCATAAATTCGATGGCTACCAAGTTTGGAATAGCTACTTGTATCAAACGAATCTTGTGTAGGGATCCTATGACATTCAGAGGGACATTGTGGCGAGTTGACCACCATACCCTATGTGCAGCAAATATTTTAATGTTTAAAATATAATTATAGTGACGTAAATTGATATGGACAGTCAAGTATTAATCACGTCGGTACTATAGCCCTTACATCTAGTGGCATTTAATGTAAATTGAATTTTCCTTATTCTTAAGAAATTTATGAGAAGCTAGCTCTTCCGAGTTTACCATTTACAAAGTTAAGACTCGTTACTTTGTTATACTCGTCAGTCATTCGACAAATTGCTTTTGCCTTAAACTTTACCTGTTCAAACAAATCAGCTTTGAGCTAACAACTCTATATGAGATACAAAAAAATGAGGGCTAACTTTGTGTGCCAACTAATTTTTACACAGTTTCCGCCAGCTTTTAGAGGTAAAATTTCGTTTACAGGAATAAAGCCTTATAAATTTATATACTTGAAAACACATAATAATGTGCTGTTAAAATGTTTTAAGAGATTACATTGCCTTTATAACATTAATAAACTTGTACGATACAAACCTACAAATAGAAGTTATAGTAAATTAATCTCCTTGCTACTACTTTTAAAATAATTGATTTATAATTTGCCATTGCATACGATGAAATAAATTTATTCAGGCATGACGTACAATAAATAACATCTTCAGGACAAAATTCATATACATTATTATACATCAATGTTTTGCAGACATTGTTGGATCGATTTCATCACTTCTGTTTGAAATGTTTGATGAGTCTTAATTACGCATCAAACACTAGAGACAAGAGTGATACATTTGTTTCGTAATCTATTCATCAAGTATTGAAATATGCATCAAAAGTCAATGTTTGATAAATCTAAATTCAATTATTGGTACAACATCGGCTCGATCAGCTCAAATGACGACCTAATTGATCACCATTAAATGGTTAACCAATTCTGGGTCACAACAATTGTGTGTCAATGTTTTGGGTCAAAAGTGAAATCGTTTATTAAATGTGACTTATATTAAATTATGAATATATTTATTTCTTCATAATCTTTTTGGAAGCAGATGAGGTAAAGGAATTGATAGTAAGTGGTAATCGCTGCTTATATGTACATATGTCATGATTTAGAATCAGGCTGCTGTCTGCAGTTTTACTGAAAGGCATTAAATATGCTTACAGATAGATATTATACGCAAACTGCGGGTACCAACCCTACTGATGGTCCTGCAATAATAATAAATATGAATTGTTTTTATATAAACAAAGCTTTTTTCTTCAGAATCACTACGCCACCAGTATGTTGAAGCTATCCACAAGTTTTTGGTCGCTGCTACTCTTTACATATATTATCGTCATTTGCGACATAGATATAGCACTAATGATAATAAGTTTTTCTGAAACAAAAAGAATTTCACTTTATTTTTTTTAAGAAGACTACTCCCACACTAGAAATAATTTCTATATCGCGGGAGAGTTTACAAACATGCGAACAACGCACACAAATAAAATGCAGCCTCGGGACAACCCTTTACGGATCACACTAATGGTTGTTACGAGTGGAAACACATTTTAGTCCCGTGTATCCTACACGGGACTAACCTATATTACTCAGCGCAGTGGCAGTTGCAAGGCGACCACTTAAATCACTGCGCCATCCGTGCAGTGAAACAAAAAGTCATCTAGGGGATTTGCTGCGATTTTTAATGTCTACAAAATACACTCCATAAAATTCGCCCTACGGCTCCACAATAAAAAAAAATCTGATAGAATCCTTTATTATTTGTATTAAGCATAGTTATAACAAAACGACTACTGGGATTAGATCGTGTTCATAACAGTGCTTAGGATATGAGTAGGTAGATCTCATTATTAATGTAGCTTATAGGCTATAATATTTAGTATACGAAGCACGTATATATTTTCAGCACGTAAGGTTACATATTATAATGTATTAACTGCCGTAAAATCAGTCCACACTATTGCTACAATATTTCACATTAACACATCGATCTATCACTGTACATGTAAGCCAGTGTCAAGGGAACACTAATAGAGGTTGATGCTAATGGCCTTGTAGTACTAACTGTATGTGATTCTCATGCGTATTCTCCATAGGGTACGTCTTCTTTCCAATGTTAACGATTGACGCGATCATTGTAAGGAAAAATAACATAATCTGCTTATGTCAGTGTAGGTGGGTGTTCCACAAAGTATGGTATTTCGCAATCTAAAATATTTCTACCACTAATGTAATTAGTGATTCATAGTTTTTAGTATAGTGACGTATTGATAAAGGATAAAAGGAACGATATAAAATAAAATCTTAAGTCTACATGAAATAGATATAACTAGACACGTAAAATTTTTGTTGTTTTTTTTCAGTTACCACCGTAGACAGTAAATAAAAGCCAATTAATATTTTTCTTATTTTGTGAATTAAAACAAATAAAGATATTGCTTATTTTTATAATAATACGAAAAATGCAGTTTCCTAAATATGTTAATAGGTTATTCTTTGGATGTTACTACTGTATCCGTTGTACTGAACATACAAACATACTGAGCCAGATTGAAAATAATGCCTCAGTAAATACAAATAGCAGGACCTCGTAACTATGTATATAATATAATATCAGATAGTGAAAATTACGTTTGCGTGTTCAGAGTGCTTTTTTATTTAATCATCAAGAGAGTAGGTGTGTATAATACAATATTAAGCATGTGTGAGCATGCATATATATATATGTCGGAGCGCGAGACAGGAGCGCCACGCTTGGTCGGTTGAAGAAATAATTTGAGATTGTAATTTTATTAATTTGTTTACGTTCAGAAACGTGATTACTATAGACAAACTACTCTTTCGATTGGTCGCGTCAAGTTGTTCAACTTGGGTGTAGTCGATACTCGGCTGGCAAATGACAACATTATTCTGAGTGAACGTAACCATTGCGTTATGTTGGTATCACGCTTATGCCGTGCGATGCAGTTTTACCAACTGCACGAGGACGGGGAACGCGCGGGTAAAAAAAGGGCGGCGTTGAAGAGTGGTTGTGTTGGTTTCGATGGTGGAGCGGACCAATTTTGAGATAGCCAGCCCTGTGTCGAATTCACCGCGCTACCAATTGTAATACGTTTGTGTTCTATTATTCAAGTCTATTATAATTTGTGATTCATTACGAGAAATACAACTCTGACAATTCGTTACAAGTTTAATTTCAAAGTTCCCGTTATGGCAGAGCCTAGTAACTTCGCCTCTCCGACATCAGAAGTGGGATATGGAGACCACGTACCGCGTGATAGCGACATCAATGTGCCATATGCTACGGATATCAATGCGCCACGTGCTATAAATGACAATGCAGATGAAAAGAAATGGCAGCTGTTTATGGAACAACAAAATCGCAATTTCTTGACCCTTGTGCAAGCCATGAAGATGCCGCTTTCGTCTAAAGAGCTATGGCTGCCTGATTTCGATCCTGAAATGCAAGATGTCAACGCACGCGCATGGATATCGACGGCAGATCTCTGCGTCAACGATCAACACAAACAAGGTACACAACTTATGATGGCTTTGAGTCGTGCGTTGAAGAGGCAAGCTTCTACGTGGTTTTCAACGATTTCGTACCCTGGTATGCAATGGCATGAGTTTAAGGAGATTTTCAAAGCCAGATACGACTGTCCCGAAACTACCACTTCGTTCCTAATCAACTTGAATGAAAGCAAGCCTAGGGACAACGAGTGCCTCGCTGCTTATGCCGCGACTCTAATGACGTCACTAATGGCCAGTTGGAAGGATTTGTCTATCGAAGAGATTGCTATAGCTACCGTCCTGACGCATCTCTCTCGTTTTGATCGACGTATTCAACAACTGTCGTTTACCACGGAGGTCAAGACGCGCAACCAGCTTCAGCAAGAGTTAAAAGCAGTCTCGTTTCTCAAGCGTAAGGCCTCTACGAACGATTACGATGTTCCCGATAATAAGAAGCACCGGAATGCGCTTGCCCCAGCTACGATGAGGTGCTATTACTGCGGGAAGATGGGCCATAAGGCAACAACATGCCAGACACGGAGGCGAGATAATACGAAGAGGAAAGACGAACACTCTAGTCCTCGACAGGGCAACGGCAGCGGCAAGCCGAACCACTCCAAGCCGGTCACCTGCTACCACTGCCAAGGGAGCGGCCACTACGCATCGAGTTGCCCGAAGCGGAGCAGCCAAGAAGGGAGCAGCAGAACCGGTTATTCTAACGAAAAGCGGGTGGAGCTGTGCATCGTAAAAGCGCCGACTGGGTACATGCGCCATGCTGGTGAGCTCTTTTCATTTCATTACGACTCCGGAGCGGAATGCTCACTTGTTAAAGAGACTGTGTCCTCTAAATTTAACGGACGACGAATTGTTAAGACAGTGACTATGACCGGTATAGGGCAGACTTCGGTTTACTCCACGACACAAATACTGACAGTTGTAGAACTTGATGGCATTCATTTAGAGATCCTACTACATGTTTTGCCTGACCATTGTACACACCATGATATCATCATAGGCCGAGAGATTCTGCAGCAGGGTTTGTCTGTACACATGTCCACAGATAAGCTGAAATTTGACAAAAACCAGATTATCCAAACTTGCGAGGTTCAACTAGCAGACCAGGGAATAAATTTGAACTCAATAGACACTGACGTCCCACCTGAGTACAAAGGTCAGTTACTTGACTTGTTAAGAACGTTTGAAAAGTCATTTACGAGTGGGGTTCCAGCTACGTGTGCTGACGCTGAGCCTATGCAGATTCGCCTGAAGGATCCGCACAAAACTGTGAACCGTCGACCATATCGGCTTAGCACTCAAGAGCGCCAAGTCGTCAGAGACAAGGTAAGGGAGCTTCTTGATGCAGGCATAGTACAGCCTAGTTCTTCTCCATTTGCTAGCCCTATCCTTCTTGTCAAAAAGAAAGACGGGTCTGATAGGCTATGCGTGGACTACCGTGAACTGAATGACAACACTATACCTGATAGGTTCCCGCTACCGCTAATATCCGACCAAATTGCTAGGTTGCATGGAGGTATGTACTTCTCCACATTAGATATGGCATCAGGTTTCCATCAGATCGGTGTAGCAGCTGATTCCATCGAGCGCACGGCTTTTGTAACACCAGACGGCCAATTTGAGTATCTGAGAATGCCATTTGGTCTGAGAAATGCACCTTCGGTTTTCCAGCGAGCGATTATTAAGGCTCTCGGAGATCTGGTGAACACCTATGTCGTAGTCTATGTGGATGACGTACTCCTTGTGGCCAGCAGTGTCGAAGAAGCGCTCCTGCGATTGAACACCGTCCTCAAAGTCCTCGCTGAAAAAGGATTTTCTCTGAATGCGAAAAAATGCAAATTCCTTAAACATAAAGTGGAGTATTTAGGTTTCGAAGTGTGCGAAGGTGAGGTACGACCCAATCAGCGAAAAGTGGAAGCCCTGACTGGTCTTCCGCCGCCGGAGACGGTAACACAATTGCGCCAATTTATTGGCCTAGCTTCATACTTTCGCCAATTTGTGCCAAAGTTTTCTCAGTTTATGGCTCCACTTTATGCTCTCACTTCAGCAAACGGTAAGCTGGACTGGAAAGCTGAACACGAAGTTGTCAGAAAACAAATAATTACATCTCTTACTAGTGAACCGGTATTGCTAATTTTTGATCCAGATCTCGACACAGAACTACACACTGATGCGAGTGCGGTTGGATACGGTGCAGTTCTAATGCAAAGAAAAACTGGTAAGTTGCACGCTGTTGCCTACTACAGTAAGCGTACAACGACCGCCGAATCACGATACCATTCCTATGAACTGGAGACGTTAGCGGTCGTCAACGCAGTTAGGCACTTTAGGCATTTCCTTCATGGCCGTAAATTCGTAGTCGTCACCGATTGTAGCTCGCTTCAATCGACCCGAAGGAAGCTGGACCTGGCACCGCGTGTTCACAGATGGTGGGCTTTCTTGCAAAGCTTTGACTTTGACATCGTACACCGAGGAGGAAAGCTTATGTCTCATGCAGACTTTTTGTCAAGAAACCCTGTGATATCCGACGAGGTAAGACAAATGACAGTAAATAAAGTAGAACCAAAACGTATCAACTTGACCGAGCTGACTGACAACTGGCTTTTAGCTGAGCAACAAAAAGACGCTGAGATTTCTAATATGGTTTTGAATATAAAAGAAAACAAGCTCGCTGATGACATCACAAAGACGTACGAGTTGCGCTCAGGACTTTTGTACCGTAAGGTGCAGCGTAACGGTAAGACTCGCTGCTTACCCATTATACCTCGTTCACTTAGGTGGTCAATCATTAACAGTGTGCACGAGAACTTAGTACATCTAGGCTGGGAGAAGACACTCGAGAAGGTGTTTGAACTTTACTGGTTCGAACACATGTCAAAGTATGTGAGGCGATTCGTTGAAAATTGTGTGACATGCAAGATCTCGAAGTCGCACACAGGTAAAGTACAAGCAACAATGCATCCTATCCCAAAGATAGCTATACCCTGGCACACTGTGCATGTCGACGCAACGGGCAAACTCAGTGGCAAGAACGACAAAAAGGAGTACGTGTTCGTTCTGATAGACGCCTTTACAAAATACGTCTTGCTGTACCACACGCTGCAAATAGACACTGCCAGCAGCATCAGAGCCCTAAAGCAAAGTGTCTCACTTTTCGGTGCACCTATGCGACTTATTGCGGATCAGGGACGATGCTTTGCGAGCAGAGAATTCAAGGAATACTGTGAGTCTGTTAACATTAAGTTACACTTGATTGCTACAGGGAGCTCAAGAGCCAACGGACAAGTAGAACGCACTATGAGCACCCTCAAAAATATGCTGACTGCCACAGAAGCCGGCAGTCGTTCTTGGCAAGATGCCTTACCCGACGTGCAGCTTGCTCTTAATTGTACTCAAAATCGGGTAACTAAGGTAAGTCCGCTGGAAATCCTTATTGGCAAAGTTGCGAGACCACTTGACATCATGTTAGCTGACGACGAGGAACCTGTAATAGACATAGAACAGGTAAGAGCTGAAGCGGTTAGAAATATGAGTAATGGTGCCGATTACGATAAAGCACGTTTCGACAGCACTAAGGCTAAGGTTCAGCCATTTTCCGTTGGAGATTTCGTCCTACTTCAGAACGAGGAGCGAAATCAGGCGAAGCTTGATCCCAAATATAAGGGTCCTTTCAAGGTAATTGAGGTCCTGGAGGGCAATCGCTATGTTCTGAAAGCTTTGAATGCCAATCGAACGTACAAATACGCTCACGACCGACTCAGGAAAATGCCGGATGGTATTTGCGAAGTTGCCAATACTGACTGTGGCGAAAACGACTCTGACGATTAGAGACATTATGTGATGGCTGTGAAACTTTAATTTTCTTTAGGAATTTGTCTTGACAGTCATTTTCAAGTTTTGGCATTTGGTTTATTACGAGAGACTTGATTAGACACTTAAGTATGGTTGTCTTGAAAGGGCCGGAATCAGACGCCATTTGGTGGTTGTCTTGAACGGTCGCTATTAGGGTCTAAAGGTTTTCTCGGAAAGCCGTTTAACACCATCAGATGCCAGTTGGGCTGTCTTGAAGTGTCACATCTGATATAAGGTGAAGCTGTCTTGACGTATGCCATCAGACGCCAGTTGGGCTGTCTTGAAGCGTACTATCAGACGCTTATGTGAAGCTGTCTTGACGTATGCCATCAGACGCCAGCTGCGGTTGTCTTGAAGTATACTATCAGACGCTTGTGTTAGGTTGCCTTATTTAAGATGCCATTAGTTTAACTGTTTCTCACTGCCGCTGACGATTTGTAAACACTTAATTGTGTCATTGAAATAGTTTTGAGCTCTGATTAAATGTAAAACAGTAAGTTTAACAGATCTTGGCTGTGCCTATGAATTTGATTTGGAAGCTAGTGTTTATTTACCTATCCTGTTATTTTGGTCAGGTTGACCGAGCAAGTGTTGTGCTACTGTCGAATAATTTTCATTACAGATATCACACACGAGGACGTGTGAGACGTCACGATGGCCGTGTCGGAGCGCGAGACAGGAGCGCCACGCTTGGTCGGTTGAAGAAATAATTTGAGATTGTAATTTTATTAATTTGTTTACGTTCAGAAACGTGATTACTATAGACAAACTACTCTTTCGATTGGTCGCGTCAAGTTGTTCAACTTGGGTGTAGTCGATACTCGGCTGGCAAATGACAACATTATTCTGAGTGAACGTAACCATTGCGTTATGTTGGTATCACGCTTATGCCGTGCGATGCAGTTTTACCAACTGCACGAGGACGGGGAACGCGCGGGTAAAAAAAGGGCGGCGTTGAAGAGTGGTTGTGTTGGTTTCGATGGTGGAGCGGACCAATTTTGAGATAGCCAGCCCTGTGTCGAATTCACCGCGCTACCAATTGTAATACGTTTGTGTTCTATTATTCAAGTCTATTATAATTTGTGATTCATTACGAGAAATACAACTCTGACAATTCGTTACAAGTTTAATTTCAAAGTTCCCGTTATGGCAGAGCCTAGTAACTTCGCCTCTCCGACATATATATACATGGAAACAGATTAATAATAATTCAGTACCTACATTAATAATAAATGAGGTCGTAGGTACGTCTAAAATATTGAGGTAACATAGTTGCAATGTGCCTGCAGATATATGTATATACTGCAGATGCGTGCGTAATAAATTTAGCCCTTTTATGCTGAGATACTGGGCTCATACTATCGAACTGTATAAATGTATTCATTACTGACTGCTAACATACATACATATTTTTTTGCTGAATGTCTGAAAATGCGGTACACTGAGTTTACGTTTCTTGTGATATTTAATTCCATCAATATTCCTTTCATAAAAACGAATTATACTGCCCAAAGGCAATATACTACAAGACTTTAAACTATAATTTTTGTTTTTACTTTTACCGCTATCTAAACTAGAAGAGTACCTATCCTGAGCCTCGGGTACCAGTGTCAGCCTAAGATATAAGTACTCATGTATGAGATAGCAAAATAAAACACTCTTTTTATTTATTTTTATTTAATAATCTTAGGAGGACATTAACTTTATTGAACTCACAGAATTAATCATTTGCTTCTTAGAGTTACTGAAATCTTAAACGTCTTAATCATTAATTATAATCGGTCGACGGACAGTCGCGTACATATTGACTTATTGAATAAACAAATGGATGAATGTATTAAATCTGTATATCTTTAAAATTAAAATTGTTGCATTAACGCAGATCTAAAAAAACATCGCCCATTTTCATTCTACATACTTATTGATGCAATGAATAAAAAATATGTGGTGATGTAGTTTTCGAAATTCAAGGTGTCTGTGCCAAGATGAGCGCTCACTTTGGCACAGCCACCAATACCCCTTGTATCTTTTAAACGGCGGACCGATCAATTCTGCTACTTTACGATTAATTTCGACTAATTATCGACAAATTCTATTCGTAAACAGATTTCTAGTTTGCGACGGTGGCTGTGCCAAGTTGAGCCAAACTTTTTATAATTGTTTTTTTTGGTTTGCTATTTTTCCCTCAGTCTAGGTGGAGTGACGACCTTTGAAGGGCAGGAACTAGATGAGAGTAGCCGCGGATTGTGCTCAGTAGCGTGCATTGGGAAAGGCCTGTATCCAGCAGTGGACTGAAGAATGCTGATGATGATGATGAATGATATATCTTCCCGCTTTTTCGAAATATTATTAGTATGTGAGGATGGATATGAAAGCGAAAAGGGTAAATGATCAGATGACGGATGAAATCCAATGATGGTGATTATGATTCTGACGATTCAGTCAAAGATAAAGACTACATGCCCACCGTAGATGACACAAGCAGTGACGATACAGATGATGATTACTTAAAATACAAAATCCTCAAGTCCTTAGAAAGACTTCTAAAAGTCTTTTTGTTAAAAGCATCCCGACATAATAATTGGATATGAACTGTACAGAACACATTTAAAAAGGATGAGTATATCGTCTGCCAAACTTGGGAATGAGAAATGCGAGCTTTGCGAAACTTATAAGTTACATACTCGCGATACACGTCATGATGCTCGCAAAGAAGTAATAACCGATTGTGACCAATGTGTAGCATGGGCTACTTACTCATCACAAGAAATATAAGGACGCCAGACAATTATATGATTCACATAAATCTTTAAAACAAAATACTGACGAAATATAATATGTTAGCAGTGACTTAGAGAAGATGATGTTACCAAGGCTTGATTCATTTAAATCCGCAATTTTTCGTCCAAGATTAACAGCATTTAATAAAACTTTCGCTACAGCTGGAAAAATCACGAAAGATTCAAAGCCATTTGCAGCTATTTGGTACGACGCTATCGCCGGGAGAAAGCAAGAAGATATTATGAGCGCCTATTATAACTGCTTTTTACGTTTTCGTGATATCAAACAAATAAATATTTGGATGGATAATTGCACGTCTCAAAACAAAAACTGGCTTTTTTTTTCTATGTTAGCTGATCTTATTAATAGTGATGTGATTGCTACCGAACAAATTACATTATACTATTTCGAACCTGGACATACATTTATGAGTTGTGACCAATTCCATCAACAAGTGGAGCTCTCAATGAAAAAAAAAGGCAAGATTTATGATTTTACTCATTTCGAAGAAGCTGTAGGGTCAGCTAATAATGGCAAAGTAATCCTAAAATCTCTACAGCCTCAAGACTTCTTTGATTATACAAATAATATATCAGAGAGGCGTATCCAAAATGCTAACCCTAGGATTTATCTCAAATATATATCTCAAATTCGTTTTATTAGATCAAGCTTTGATCTACACTACAAAAATGATTTTGCTGAAAACTACAAAACGATGAAATTTTTGAATGACAAGTTTTAAAAAAATTCGCAGCTAGACATAAGATTTCGTTCGCTACCCAAAGGAATAGAGAGAGACCGGAAACAAAATATAATTGATAAACCTATCATACCGAGCCATAAAATAATTTTTTGGCATAATTTACCAACTTCTGGCAACAGCGAAAATCTTGAAGTACAAATAAAGAGAACAAGAGTAACTAATTAATAACATATACCTAAAAGCCATTTATAATAAAATTATAAGACTGATTACAGTTAAAATATGTTCTAGAGAATACTATATAAAAATATAAACCTGTGGTTTTAATAATAAGTGATTAGCTAAACAAAATTTATTTTATTCTATTGTTTTAGATTTTATTGATTTAAAGCTTTAGATTCTTTTTATTTATTTCATTGGTTTTATTTGGTAAAGGTTTCATTTAATTTTAGTTAGATAAAGATAATTATATTCAAAGGAGGTGTTTTTTAAACCCTAGGCCTGTAATTCATAATCTTACTATATAGCTATAATTTTTTAAATAACTGTAAGTACAAAGCACAAAGTTCCTTAAAGCACTCTGTGATTGAAAATATTATTACTGCCGATACGCAAATATAATATGTTAAATAGCCGCTATGGAAATAGTGCCTTAAAATATCTTTATAATATTATTAATTGTTTATTAAGATAAGAAAAATAATCAAGGCTGTACTAGTAGTAATTTTGAAATAATAATAAGTAATTGGTTATTCATAAGGAATAAAAGAAAGAACTTTTAATTTACTTTTGAGATTACATTTCTTTTTTGCTGTTTTTACAAATTGCTGTATATGTTGATAATAAGCGAAGGAAATTTATTTTGTTAAAACTTTTTAATAAAATTTGATTCAATTTCATACTGCATTTCATTTAATTATCCAGTTTTTTGATATTAGATGCTTAGCTATAAAGACGTTTGTAACAATTGAAGTAAGAAATGCCTGTTTTTAACTTAGTAAGCAAGCATATATTTTTTCATACATTTTTTATTTTTCGCTAACACTTAGCTTAAAAGAGTCTTAGGTGCTTTAGCCTCTTCTTACGAAAGGTAATAATGTATAAATATTAAGAAATGTCTTAGCTACAAAACAGTTAATGGACTTAGCGCGTTTATAGTTAAGCATTTCAGGGTAAATCTATCAAAAATTATAAACTTTATAAATTTCAAGAAAATGCTTAACTAAAAGGTCTCTAAGTGTAGGTTAAAGATGCTTTAGTGCGGCAATCAATGTAAAAAAATTGTGTATTGCTTAACTAAACCGAAAATTCCTGTTTTTTTGATATAATTTTAAGTATATTTTTGAGCAGGAAATATCCTTAATGACGCTGGCAAATATTTGTTTAAATAATATTTAACAATCACTGATTTATGTATAATAGTTTTCTAGAAACAACGATTCCCACGTTTTTACGTTTTTCTCCATGATCACTTTTTGGGGTTAACGTGGTTTTAGTTAAAGGACGGCAGTTTAGACTAATTGTCCTTTAAGTATTAATTAGACTATCCTAGTTTCTCTTCCTACAGAATTCCAAGAGTAAATATAGACTTTTAGCTGAAGATATTAAACTTGTGCAAGATGCTGAACGTATAAATATAAATGTATAAATGAAATAATAAATAATATATATTTTATTATATCCGTGTTAGTCCACAAGCTAGTGATTACATACATATATTATGAGGCTCCGAGCTCAAATCCAACCCGACAAAATGTTACTGAGATTATCTGTCAAGTAATTCTTAGTAACAACCTGGTCGGTCTCTCATCCGGTAAGCCGATGATTCTACGCCTCATCTATCTTCGATTGTTTTGGCTATATTAATATTTGTTATGTAAACATCTGTCATTTTATAAAATACTTGTAACATTATAGTATGTATAGTTAAATATTTGTTTGTTTAAGTTTATACATGAAAATTTCTCAATAGCAAATAAAAAAAATTTGGAGTTACAGTTTGAAGTATTGGTGACACACAGATATTGTTTCAATCTATCTTAATCAAAATAATAAAGATTTTGGTAAATTAATTCGCATATTATATTCTGTAATTTAATATTATATACTTTCGTATGTATATATATTATATATACATACGAAATAATAAATTAATTTTCCTGCACAATATAGCATGTGAGGAGTAGGCAGGTGTCCGGTGTTAATTATATCGCCATAAATAAAATGCTGCGGTACGCTGACGAGAGTCAGCGTCATATAACTAATGCAACTTTCGGCAATTGGCGAGCTGGCTTATTCAATTGTATGTGTTATTGGCTTATTCAATTGTATGCTTATACACTAATGGATTATTTAACCTTAGAGATACGAAATTAGCACTTAGACTAGAAATACTGGTGTTCAGTGGACAGGAAAATTATAACTATAATACATATTATAAATGCGAATGTGTTTCTTTGTTTATAACGATTTCACGACTTAACTAATCGACCGAGCAACATAAAATTTCGCATACACATTGTCAGGGAAACAGTAAAAGACAGAGGGTCATTTCATCCAGAAAAAGTACTGTTACTAACATAACCAAACCTACATTTACGCGAGTGAATCTCTGGGCATAACGTATAAAATAAATAACGATATCTTAGGGTTAGAAGTTTTGGCTCTATTGAAGCATTCATGACAATGCTTGGCACCATCTCTCAAATAGTATATATGACTTTGTCGAGGTTGTGGATACAAGCTGTGATTTGAATTGCAAAATTATTAAGACTGTATTATTACAAATAATAATAAGAAAAAAAATGGCCACATTGGCCTCACGTGGCAAAAGTTTGCACTTATGTTTGCAAGTGAACGTAAGGAGATTCAATTTCTGATCAGGAAAATAGTAATTAGGTTTTCTGTAAAAAAAAGCTTTGTAGCAACTCGGAGTCTAGGTAGGTCCTAAATAAACATAATAATGTACTAATAATTTTTATGCCTAGTACTTCAATTTATAATGGATAGGATGGAATGGATATTTTGCTATTCTAATGCTTTGTTTGACTCCTGCTTACTGAATGTACTAAACAATGAAAAATCGAGCTTAAAATCATCAACGCCTCGGCAAACGGGAAAACATCTTATGAATTTATTAGCTGCCTCACCCTTTGCTGCTTGTGCACACGTGTAAATCATGACGTCATGATTTACGCAAACTATTAATTATGATAAGCACCCCAATTCAGTGTTAGGAGGGTCCTATAAACCAAGTACAAATAATTACATAAGAGTTATGGGAATTATGTAACTGAAATATGTCCTGGACGGGTTATTACTTATACCACCTGGTGCTTTACCAAGAATTGTCATTACATGAGTGAGAACGAGATAAAGCTATGCACACGATAATGTGTTCTTCAACTCGCGCATGCATACAAAATAAATTTATAAGACATTTAACAGTGTTGTTTACGTTGTTTTGGTTTTTCTGTTTTATCATAGCGATGCTTGTAAAAAGCTATTAGCTTTTGAGAAGGTATAGGTAGGTATTTTAAGTGTTTGTGCAGTAAGGTCTGATGGGCCAAAGTCAATCACTTTGGATTCACATTTTAACGTTTTAGTGGCTATCTTATCGAAAGATTAAGGACTAATCTAGTATACCAGATAGATCGACGACTTTACGAATTCTTTATCAAAAAGTATTTTGATACTAATTATATTATTAATTATATTTATTTGTGGCTTACCTTAATTTTTGTCCCGTATGGGAATCGAAAACTGGCAGTGGTATGCGATAACTTAAAACACTGCGCCATTCGTGCACTCATTGACTATCGGACTCGTTTCGAGATATACCTACATGGTTGGCAAATACCTTTACTGTAACGATAAACAACATCACTTTAGATAGAACACGTTCATGAAAACATAAAATACGACATCATTAAACTAATTTTATCAGCAACCATTTTGCAACCACACGGCCTCAGACAGCTGTGTTTATTCAATAATAGTATGTAATATTATGCAAACATACCTTTGAAATAGAAAAGAAAATATATAACGTATTTAGTCCATCTTACAAATAAACCAGCTCTTAAGGTAATATTTGTGTTTAATTATAAGCTACCTTGAATGTAATCAATGTTTAAGCGAACAAAGCATATTGTATGTAATATTTCCATGTTGGCAGAATTAATAGAAGAAGGAACAGTTACCAATTGGGTTAAAAATACAGGACTGGAAACAGCTTGCTGTATTATTATGTGTTGGATGTTCGCAAGTAATAATTTTAGCAAACAAAAAACCAACTGAAAATCAAATATAATACTTCAGATTGCCAAACTGTCCTGAAGATGCCTCGCGCAGAGACGAAAATCGTGTCGACGCATATTTTGTGTTCAAAGCAGAAATGTCCTGCAAGTTGAGAGTACGCTCGGATTTCAAGACGCGGCTGTGCACTACTTGAGAAATTCAGTATCATCAAATTATTATCAATAGCTTCGATTGCTTTGTTGATGAAGATTTTGTCTTGTACTACTTTCGTCCTGGATGTAAGGCTCAAGGCACGTTTGTATAAAAGTGTAAATGTAGTTTAGGTTAGTAACAGTATTTTTTAAACAAAACAAACTCACATCTAAATAAGCCATAAGGATACCTTTATGGCTTATTTAGATGTGAGTTTGTTTGTTACAATTTCACGCCTTAACTATTCGAATGAGGATGTAGGGTACCTTATCCATAAAAAAATACTGTTACTAACCTAAACTACATTTACGCGAGAGAAGCCGAGGGTAAAATCTAGTAAATGTATAATTATAATACACACCAAAACTATTTGAAGTAATTTTATTTCTGGGCTTTCCAATAGCCAGCTAACATAAAAAGTACTACACCGCGACGTGAATTCGTATGGAATATTTAAAAAGAGCTATAAAAAGATTCGAAGAGCTGAAACAGAACTCATATAGTCACTACACGTTCGGTGACTGTCGCCTAATTGAGTGTACTGTACAAAAACATTTAGAAACACGTTTGGTGGTTTAGTTTCTCAGCTCTAGAATTACATGGACTGGTCCTTTGAAAAAGCTTATAAGGTGAATGTTGACAATACTACTTGATTCATTTAGTCTTTGAGGCCGAATTGCTTTTTATATTAGTATAGGTAATTATTGAAACAGGTCTTTAGGTCAAAGTGCAGCGATAGCCTAGTGGGAGACTGCTAGACTGCTGCGCAGAGCTGCGTCTCGAGTTCGATCCTAAGGTACACAGCTCTAACTTTTTGAAGTTATGTGTGTTTTTATTAGTTAATTATCGTTGCTGTAACGGCGAAGGAAAATGTTGTGAGTAACATGTTCAAGAGCTCTCAATAATGATCTCGTAGATATCATTATGTAGTCTGCCAGCCCACACTGAGCCAGCGTGGTGGATTATAGCTTAACCCTTATCACAATAAGAATAAGCCAGTGCCCAGTAGTGGAACAGTTAGCATACAGGATTGCTATTATATTATTATTTAGATCAAATCGCGACTACATATTATGTAGAAATGTTATCTTGTTATGTTAATATTTTAATGCAAATTTCATACACATGTACGTAGAGTCACGCCTCTTTCTTTTATTTAATGAGTAGAAGAGCCTCACTGATTTCAGCATGAATGGGCCGGCTCGACCGGGGAAGGACTACCCTCTCACAGAATATCGACGTGAAATAACAGTATTCCTACTGTTGTGTTTTGTTCGGTGAGTAAGAGTGCCGGAGGCCCAATCACTTTTCATTTCTTTTCCCCTACCCGCTTTCATTTTCTCTTCTTCCTTTCCTAAAGGATCGGCAACGCGCTAGTGATGCCTCTGGTGTTGGTCCATAGTTCATTCCATCTTAGTTGCATAAAAAAAAAAATCTCAAAGACAGAGATGTGTTACACCGACATAGGTCCCACGTATTAGGAGGTCACCCTATTGGCGTCTACCAGGCACAGTTACTAGACACCTTGCTTAGCAGCATTTTTATTATTATTAAGCCTTTATTGGGGGGGGTTTGTATTTATGCTTTAATAGTTGCACTGCCTAGCTTGCTTTTTCTGCTTTCTAGCTTCACTGGATTGGCTGCTTGTTTAGTATAGATGCAAACCTACTTTACTCGACTCTTCAAGACGAGTAAGGTGCTAATGGTCTTAGGGGAGAGCGCAACAGTCGTGTAGATCCCTAAGACAAGTCTGGTGAGGAATCCTTCACGTGGTTGCCCCCTGTTATTGGTCTAGTTCCCTCTGAAATAGACGTAACTAAAATCACCAGACGACCACTGCCTGGGATGGAGAGGTCATGTTCCGGCGGGTCCATCGTCGAACGACAGACGATGGATAGTAATGACCTCCCGCGTGTTTGTGCCGTGCGCGGGGACCCGTACGGAGGGATGAAGGAGTCCTGGGGGTTGAGTGGTGATGTGGCGATGGTGGTGCTGCTGATCTGCAACACGCCCCTTTGGTCTGGATTTCCTCTCACACGGGAGGTTGCAGTCTAGCCAGCTGCAATCAATCGGCTGCGGTGTCCGCTCATGCGGCCGCCAGGCGAGTGTCCTTGGGTGAAGAGGTCTCCAGCCGGCAGTGCTCGTTTCCCACCTCAGTGGTTTGGGGTGGAGCGACTTGTGCTGTACGTCTCGGGGACAGCTCACTCGGGGGCGCTATACCTTGCTGGTAGCCCTGGTGCCTGAACAAGGCATCCCCAACGTTGTGGACTCCGTGGCGGGTGGGGAGCCAGCAGGTGAACTCAATGATAGACCAGATGGACTCTGTCACAACCAAAATCAAAGGCTTGACCGATAAGGGCGAGCAATTAAGGACCTCTGGACCTTTAGGGGGAGAGGGTAAGGCGGGTGTAGGAGCTGCACGTGGGAGCGCCTACACACCTAAGCGACAAGGTCGTGATGGCCCTAGTGGCCGTCCGAACCTGAGCCGAGGGAGTGGTGCTCACCCGAGCAGTTCAAAGGCGTGGGGTAACCCTGGAAAGGGTACCCAAAGCAGAGGGCGTGGCAGCACCGGAGGGGGTCAGTTGCATAAAGAATACCCGAAGGGGGATCTTAGCGCAGCACCCTCTGGGAGTGGCTGTCAGCCATCAAGTCTCGGGGAGGCTAGCAAGGAGCAGTCGGGCAAGGCACACCCTACGGGGGAGCCGAACTTGGCTGCACACTCTGCAAGCCATACCCAGAGTAGGAAGAGGCGTAGTGGGTGTGCCAACCGTAAGCGGCGTGAGCTGCAGCGGCAGATGGCACTGGCACCCAGTGCAGCCCCTTCAAAAAGGGTAAGGGAAGTGAGCGACGAAACCGTTACTCAGGTCGGTGACAACAAGCGGGCCAAAACCCAAGGTGACTCCTATAGGGAGGCGCTGACGGGAGTCAAAATGGCCGTTGTTGCTGACAATTTCCCTGACGCTCTATTAGCTGCAGAGCAGGTGGAGCCTATACGGGTGGCCATTTGGGACCTGTTAGAGGCCACGCCGGATCCTCTGCCGGCTATCAGTGTCGGTGCATTGCTCGGAGGAGCTCTGCACATTACATGTGAGGGAGAGAGAGCTGCAGAGTGGCTTCGCGGTCTCGACGGGAAAACCGTTGGGAACGTGAAGCTCAAAGTGGTCAGCGCCAAGGAGCTTCCAAGGCCAATCAAAATGGCCTGGAAGACCAGGAATACCTGGTGCCTAGATGCCTCCAGGGTGCTGACCATGCTGCAGCGCCTCAATCCCTCCTTAAGGACCTGCGAGTGGAAGGTGCTGGGCACGCAGGTCGAAGAGACGCACACCAGGCGCATCATCCTGGTGGACAGCGTCTCAGCCGCGGTCATCAAGGCGGGCGGCTTCTGTCTCCATGCTGGCATGGACAAGAGCACATTCAAGATCCTCGAGGATCTGAATGTGCAGAAGGGGCCAGTTGGTGCAGGCGTGGGGAGGGAGGCCCCTGCTTTGACAGAATCACGGGCAAAGGACGGGGAAGAGCCCGTAATTCCGGTAGAGTCGGGTACGGCTCTCTTCACCTCTTCGCCTTGCGCGTCACCGAAGACCGACGACATAATCGGACATATTGATGGTCTGGTTTTGTCGTCGTCGCCGGGTACTGCGGAGGTGATGTTGGAAGAGGAGAGCGGGGGGGGTGGCAAGTAATGGCTACCACCGAAGGCGCTACCATATAGGAAGACCGTATGGCGGGACTAAGGTGCGTACAAATAAATCTTCATCACTGCATCGGGGCGATGGCCGTTTTGGCCCGCCACCTGCGGATGAATGAATATGATATTGCCCTGATTCAGGAACCTTATGTTAAAGAGGGAAAGATCAGAGGCTTGGGTGGGACGGGAGGTGTAATTTTTCATAACTGTTCCACTAATGATATGAGGACATGTGTATATGTCAGAAATGGCATAAACGCAATGCCCTTATACAATTTCTGTTCTAGGGATCTTACGACAGTTAAGATCGATATGCGAGGGAGCGGAGGGCGGGATACTGTAATCCTGACCTCTGCATACTTCGACTACATGGACAAGGAAATAATATCTGGACAGATAAAGGACCTTGTTGAATATGGCATCCGGGAGAACCTGGACATGATCCTGGGGTGCGATGCCAACGCACACCACACAGTCTGGGGGAGCACGGATGTGAATGTAAGAGGGGAAAAACTACTGGAGTATGTGGTAAGTACCTCTTTACAAATTCTAAATAAGGGTAACAGGCCAACGTTCGCTGACTGTAGGCGAGCAGAGGTAATTGACATCACGTTAGCCTCCAACAGGGCTAGCACTAAGATTGTCGAATGGCATGTGTCTGATGAGATTACCTTGTCAGATCATAATTACATATGCTTCAAGTACAGGACGCTGGTTCCAGCTCCTACAGCACGTAGAAGGAATCCCAGAAATACGGACTGGAACTCCTTTAGAAGTGACCTCAGAATAGATTTGGAGGATTCTAAGGGTAAGCTCAATTCTATATTAGACATCGAGTTTACAGCAGACAAATTGGTCGAGACTGTGAATACGGCCTGGACAAACAACTGCCCTGAGAGGGAACTTAGACCCAAAAGGGTACCGTGGTGGACGCCAGAGTTGGTCAAACTGCGGCTAGAAGCCAGACGAGCGTTTAACAATGCTAGGACCAGCAGGGACTACAGCGGTTACGCTCGCTGTTTGACCAACTATAACAAAGCTGTGCGGAAAGCCAAACGGAAGGCTTGGAGAACACACTGTGAAAACATCAGTACAATTCCTGAGGGAATGAGGCTCTCCAAGGCTATCTCGACTGTCAGAGCACACCCATTGACATCCATTAAGGATGGCAATGGGCAGCGAACAGGGTCTGGTAAGGAGACACTAGCAATGATGCTAAACACACACTTTCCAGACTGTAAGATAATAGAAAAAGAGCAGGAGGACCCGATCAGCCTGGTTGAACTAGGCTACCGCACAACCAAAGCAGATTGGGACACTGCTAGGAAGGTGGTGGATGAAGGGAAGGTCGGCTGGGCTCTAAATGGTTTTCAACCATTCAAGTCACCTGGTCCAGACATGGTTTATCCCATCATCCTGCAACAGGGAGCTGCACTCTTGGTTCCGCATTTGTGCAGATTATACAGAGCCTGCATAGCTTTTGGATACATTCCAAAGATATGGAGGCGTGTTAAAGTCATCTACATACCGAAACCGGGCAAAGCGGACTACGAAGAAGCCAAGGCATACAGACCTATCAGTCTTGAGTCGTTCTTCTTGAAAGCCCTGGAGAAGTTAGTAGATAGACATGTCAGGGAGGGAGCATTATGGAAATTCCCCCTCCACAGGCTACAGTGTGCCTACCAGTCGGGCAAATCCACTGAGACGGCACTACATTTTGTGGTAAATAAGGCAGAACATGCATTAGAGAACCGGGAAGTTTGCATTGCTGCATTCCTGGATATTGAGGGAGCTTTCGATCGGACCACCTTTGATGCCATCAGTGTGGCATCGGCAAATCACGGCATAGAGCCAACCATTTGCAAGTGGATCAATTGTATGCTCAGGGGTAGAATCATTAGGTCTGAGTTGTTAGGAGATGAAATGTATGCAACGACAACCAAGGGCTGCCCTCAGGGTGGAGTACTCTCACCACTCTTATGGTGCTTGGTAGTCAATTCACTCCTAGAACAACTCAACAAAGGTCCGTACTTAACGGTCGGATATGCGGATGACTTGGTGATACTCGTCAATGGAAAGTTCCCGAGTACGGTATCTAGTCTCATGCAGAAGGCCCTGATTACGGTGGAAAAATGGTGCAGTAGCAATCATTTATCGATCAACCCAGGGAAAACGACTGTCGTGCCGTTTACTAGGATGAGGGATCTGACAGGGTTGGGAACTCTCTCCATGTATGGTACGCAGTTACAATGGTCCATGGAGGTGAAGTATCTAGGCATGACCTTAGATAGCAAACTAACGTGGAAACCTCATGTAGACAAAGTCATAGAGAAGGCCCAGCGGGTCTTCAGCATGATTCGTTCTACTTATGGGAAGACCTGGGGGCTAAAGCCCAAGGTCATCAAGTGGCTATACACGATGATGATAAGACCTATACTCACGTATGGAAGCATTGTCTGGTGGCCAAGAACTAAACTAGCTACATGCAGGATCGCGCTGTCAAAGGTGCAGCGATTGGCCTGCATGGCTATAACAGGGGCGTTCCCGACTACGCCAACGGCAGCGTTAGAGGTCCTGCTGGATCTAACGCCGCTACACATTGTTGTGGAGTCAGAGGCGATAAAGGCGCTACACAGACTATCTGTGCATGGGCTGTGGAGCGTCAACATGCCGGTAACACGACATACAAAATTGGAGATTTCAAAGGATCTCAAAAGGATTATGAGCATGGAATGCGACAAAATGCAACCACTGCACATATTCAAAAAGAATTTTAAAATAAAGGTTCCCACGAGGGACGAATGGAGACAAGGTCTACAATCCCCTGACAAGGGTTGTCTCATCTGGTACACTGATGGTTCCAAAATGGAAACAGGATCGGGCGCTGGTATCTATACCAACGACTGCAAGGTGAGCCAAAGCATGGGCAAATATGCAACGGTCTTCCAAGCGGAAACCTACGCTATAATTGCCTGTGCTCAGGAGAATATCAACAGTAATGTCACTGACAGGACTGTGTATATTCTCAGTGACAGTCAAGCTGCTCTCAAGGCTCTGGACTCGTGTAGGGTGGACTCCAGACTGGTCCTGAACTGTGTTAAGGCCTTAAACAAACTTGGCAGAAAGAACACAGTCAGACTGGTGTGGGTTCCGGGGCATGCAGGGGTGCAGGGCAATGAGGAGGCTGATGAATTAGCCAGAAAGGGCTCGGAGCAACTGTTTGTGGGCCCCGAGCCATTCGTGGGACTCTCTGAGAGCACCGTCAAGGCAGCTTTGAATGCACATGGCAATGACAAACACAGGCTAGAGTGGAAGGCCCTGAGGGGTCTGGAACACTCCAAGAAATTCATTGCAAACAGAGCCACAGGCTTCACCCGGAAGTTCTGCAGGTATAACAAGAGCCAAATACGCCTGCTCACAGGAGCGTTCACTGGCCATTTTGGCACCAACGACTTCCTGTGCAGATTGAGATTGGCTCACAATTCGATTTGCAGAGCCTGTGGTGAACAGGACGAGTCCATATCGCACCTACTATGTGAATGCGACGCGTTGGCTGGATTGAGGATGGGTCTGATGGGATTGGCATATCCAAACCCTGAGGACTTCAGGCTTCTCCCTCTGAAGTGTACGCTACGACTGATGCAGTACATTCATAGGGAGATAGCTAAGGGATAAATCTTGGGGCTGACACAAAAGATCCCAATGGGTCGAAGTGTCGCCGGTCTGTGCTGACTGGCCCCCATACATAAGATAAGATAAGATAAGATAAGCCTTTATTGCTGAGGAACTAAACAAGTATAATCTTATAGTATTAAAACTTAAATCTAACACATGGGGTTACCCGGTTTAGTGATCAGCGTGTCCTGTGACACATAGGCCTCTTCCAGCTGTTTCCACTCTTTTCTGTTTCTAGCTATTCTAGACGAGATAGTGCCACCAATTTTTTTTATGTCGTCTATCCATTTTTTTGCCTGTCTTCCCCTTTTCCTTTTGCCATCGCGTGGTTGCCACTCTGTTATATTTTTTGTCCATTTTTTCTTACTATCTCTCGTCATGTGTCCTGTCCATCTCCATTTTAACTGTCTTCATTTCTTTATTATATCTTCTACTTTGGTTCGGGATCGTATTTCAACTGCTCTTAACCGATCTTTTTTAGTGACACCAATCATGCTTCTCTCCATTCCCCGCTGACATGATCTCAATTTTAAAAGATCTTTTTTATTTAGGGCCCACGTTTGGTTCCCATACGTCAGGCAAGGTAAGACGCGTGAGATGAGGACTTTTCTCTTAGCTGCCATAGAAAAGTATTTGCTTTTAAGTATCTCCTTGAGTGACCAACATCTTTTCCATGCATACTCTCAACTCTTCTTTCGATTTCCATGTATGTTTGATCTCCGAATGATATTAACTGTCCCAGGTATGTGTAGTTTTTCACGTATTTAATGCTTTCGCCATTTTTTGTTATGGCTATTTCTTCCCTGTTTGTCATTACGTTTGTTTTAGATTTATTCATGGTGAGACCTACTATTCTACTAGCTTCTGTTAACTGTTGCAGCATATGTCGCAGTGTACTAGCTCTGTCCGTGATTAATACTAAGTCATCTGCAAACCTTAAAAGGTTGAGTTCTTAGCAGCATGGTGTCTAGTAATTAGTTTAAAATTGATCTTTGCAGTAATACCATGTTCAATTGAAGTTACTTTGTTGTGTTGACATTTGGTAAGGGACGACGTGATGCCAATCTAAGATTAAATTTTCATAATAAAAACTGTTCAAAATAGAGTTCCAATCCGGTGCCTATAATAAGCCACAAATGTGAAAGCTATTTTTGTTTTCATTTGACATTTATTTTAATTCAGGAGAATACCATTTATAATGATGACACTGAGGTTAGACTGGTACTGTGTACTGGACTGGTTTTATTACGAGAATTGGCCCTTTGATCTTTAGCTTATATTTATACCACCTAAATACTTTATTATCCTAATAAGGTCTACTAATTCAATTGCCACGATGTTAAACAGTAGCAATTAAAATAATAACGCCGGTCACCAAACAAGCTTATGTTTTTATATAACGCCTGTATCAATTAGTGGCGCCTGAAATTGGAAACCGATGTTTCTACAGGCATAATAATAACAGAGTTAATTTAATCGCGAACGGTTTCTGGAGCCTATTCAAGGTTGTTTTGCATAGTACCCTGTTTGTTTGTGAAAAAGCTAAATACTCAATATGTTTACAATTACCTGAAACACAAATATTTTGTTTTGTAATTGAATTAGTAACACATCAAATGATTTAAATTCTTTAAAGATCTTACCTACATCAGGCGTGTAGTTGTATACAAACGGTTATTATGTAAATACGATTACAACGCCTCCATATTAGTTTACTGCCAAGTAAATGAATGTGTGTGTTATTAATAATTGTTTAGGCACCTTGCAGTGATTTGCAAACGTATTTGAGTTAATTTTACGTCAAATTGGCTCATTTGTCGTCTCGTGTCGTCAAATACTTTATTCATTGCTTTAGGCGACTTGTATGAGAAAAAAAGGGTATTTACGCTTGTTATACGATTTTTATAGATACCGAGCTTGATTTCGTTTATACTCATATTCTGTTGTATAAACGATGCAACGCGGCAGCATGAGAGTGATTATAGCTTTAGACGACTTTACTTTTGTTTATCTTGCTGTTGAGAAACACTTTTATGTTTAGAAATAAATGTCATGATACGAAAAAGGTAAAATTTAAAAAGCTCTTATTATTTATTATACTATTTAACACCAATATTATATGGTCCCAAAATATGACCACCGTACTGTTACACTTTAAATAAATATTACTAAACGATTGCTAGTCAGGGAAAACAGTTTCTTTTTATAGCCTGAGGTTGTACATAAATTAGTAGACTATCTTATGGTAATAATTAGACACAGTTCTCGAAGTTAACGATAGACGTCGGTAGCACGCGAAAATAATTTGGCAATCAATTCTTACCCTTTTATTATCATCGTGCTAACGAATACCTACCTCCGTCCTCATTCTCTGAATGAAACTGTAACTGTCGAAGTTCTTAGTCTCAAAATGACGCAATTTGGCTATCATGTCTTTTGGAAATTGACCAGCTTGATGATGATGAGAAACTAAAAAATCTAAAGAGTAAGGAATTTCAATTCCTCACTTTTACCAACGTTTAAAGGTCAAATTTATTTCAATTGATAAATTTTAAGTGAATAAAATAATATTTATGACCAAAGTTGTTAATAGTGTACATTTAAGGGTATTAAATATACACTATTAACAACGTTGCAGTACAGTCAAATATTTTAACACACTTTAGATCTTCTCTGAATTAGTTCAAACTTCCATGTAGCAGTTTCGCTAGTCGACGAGTGGTTACGGTCAACCGATTTCAAATCCTGTTCTAAAAAATTGCGAAGCGGGTTAGTCGCAAACGATCCATAAATTTTGCCAATAATAATAATAATAATAATCACTTTGCCAGAATGTAGGTTTACAAGTATGTTCTTAATTATTTAAATATTCCTATTTACATCCTACCATTGCATATGGTGTGCAAATATTTATCTTAGCAACTAAAACTAAATTAATTTCATTCAATTTCATTACACATTATAATAAATTATCCAATTAAAAAGTCAAATTAAATGTTAATTATTAAATTCTTACTAATTAGGTACATAAAACTAGAACAATCCACAAAATAACAACTCAATTACTCATTATAATAAATTAAATTAAAATGTCATAATAAATGTTACAGGTTATAATTGAAATATATTATATTATTAATTTCAACAATACACTATGACATGAACTCATTCAGCTCGTAAAAACATTTTTCATTTAACCACTGAGTTAGTTTCTTTTTAAACATTGTGCAAGGTAAATCTTTAAATGAATTAGGCAATTTATTATACACTTTTATAGCGTTCACATATGAGTTCTTTTTATATAATTCGAGCCTGCATTGTGGTAAGCACAACTTATGTTTATTTCTAGGAGCTACATCTCGTTTAGTTACATCCATAAGCTTAATAAAATGTTCAGGATGATATTGTATGAATAGGCATAATTCTCTAATGTACATGCATAGTAGAGGCAAACTATTATATTTTTAAACAAGGGCTTACAGCTATCAGTAAAAAAGGCTCCACAGATTGCACGCATACATTTCTTTTGAACCCTAAATGCTTTTATGATATCTACCGAATTACCCCACAGTAAGAGACCATATGAGAGTACGGATGAGACATAACCATGGTAGGCACAAAGAGCAGCTTCCTTCGAAACCGTATCTCGCAGTCTTTTGATTGCATACACGAATCGGTCAAGCTTATCACAAACATAATCTATGTGTGATTTCCAATTGCAATTCTGATCTAGAACCATACCAAGGAATTTATGGGTCTCTACTTGCTCAATTATATTGTTACCGTGTTTAATATTTAACATCAACGGTTTTGTTTTTGTGTATGATATTGCATCATTTTTGTTTTTCCATATTAATTTGTAGATTATTAAACTGCAACCAATCTATTACATTTGTTATTGCTTCATTTATCTCTTGTTCATACGTGTTGACGTTTTTACATTTTACTACGAGAGTTGTGTCATCAGCAAACAATATTGTTTGGTGGCAAGTTATGTTGGGAAGATCATTTATATACATGAGAAAAAGGAATGGTCCCAAGACACTGCCCTGCGGCACACCGAAATTATTTTCCAGATATTTGCTTCTATATAATGATTTTCTTCCCTTATGAATTTTAGAGATTTCAACACATTGATCCCTGTCCATTAGGTAATCTCTCAACCAATCATTGGCTTTACCTATTTTTCTAGCTTGTGTAGCAGCAATTTATGATCCAAGAAATCAAAAGCCTTGCTCATATCTAAAAAAATTTGCTGCTACCGGTAACCCATCGTTAATTGCTTGTGTGATAATTTTGATCAAACTGAAACATGCTAATGCAGTGGTACTATTTTGCCTAAAACCAAATTGTTAATTTTTTAGTATACGATGATATGTCGTGAATTCCTGAAGTCTTTTCAACATAATTTTTTCAAATATTTTTGATGCAATTGGTATTAGTGTTATTGGTCTATAATTACTTATATTATTTGTATCCCCTTTTTTGAAAAGTGGTTTTACTATTGATCTTTTTAGAATACTTGGGAAAGAACCTTCTTCAAAAGATAAGTTTATTATATAACTTAATGGCAGACAAATATAAGGTACGCATTGTTTAATTACCTTGGTTATTATGTCGTCTATTCCTGCTGCATTTGTATTGTTGAGACTTTTTATCACTCTAAATATTTCCGAGGCATCAGTAGGTGAGAGAAACATTGCATGTATATTAGAATTTATGGTTTTGTCTACTTGATTAACATTATATTTAAAGTCATTATTGTTTGTTAATTGTATATAATATTCATTAAATTTGTCACTAATTTCTGAAGGGTCTTCAAAAGTTCCTTCGTGTGTAATTATTTTGTCAATTTGTATTTTCCTTTTCGAGTCGTCAATGTTTTCATTAATTATCGCCCATGTGGCCTTACATTTATTTTTATTATTATTTATATATCTCACATTTTGCAGCTGTCTAGATTTATATATGCACTTTTTGAGTATGAAACTATATGACTTATATTTTTTATTTACTGTTTTACTATTTATTCTGCCATATTTTTGGCTAAGATAAAGATATATTTTATGTATACATGATCTTCTTATTCCCTTTGTTAGCCAGTTAAAGTTTCCATTTTTAATAGTCCTCTTTGTCGTGTATCTTGGAAAACACAAATCATAAAACAATTTTAATATTTCATAAAATTCCGTAAACGCCTCTTGCAAAGCTTTCATTTGGTACTCGTTTGAAAAACTTATAGACGACATACAACCACAAAACTTATCCATGTTTTCCTTACTATAATCTCTAACTTGTTCATACCAACTGCATATTTCAAATAATTTGGCCGTTTTAAGTGAAAGTGATTGTCCTGTTTCATGGTCAGACAAGGCAAGGTGATGAACTTCTGCTTTTACATGCTTGATGTTACTTGCTATTTGATCTATGCAGGACATCTGTCTTGTAGTCCAAGTACCGAATCACAAAATATGCGTCGCGAATTTTGGGTTCAAAGCGGAATACTGCAAGTTGGAGTACGCGCACAGTGTCCAATAACGCCTGTCCCTATCCAGATGTGGTCGGTTAACAAAAACATTTAAAAATAATTGATGTAGGTTATTAATAATACATCTTTTTAATAATATATACAATCTATTTACAAAATAAAAACATACTATTGTTATAGACATTACAAAATTGCTGTAAAAAACGACTATCTTGTAGATATAAAGCTGATATTACAGTTTTTTACTAAATCTAAACTCTCCAGCCGATCTTTACAGTAGACATTGTTCGTCAAGATAAGCGTCGTTACTGGCAAGCAGAGCCTTCCCTCGAGGCTTAACTTAGACCACAATAATAATAATTTCACTGCATTCGTTACCCGAAGCAACAGAGCAACAGTGCAGTATAACAGAGTGTATGCTTCAAGGCCGTGTAATATATATGCACTTTTATATTGTTGTTACATATAAAAACTTGACACTTAACTAATTTAAAAATACATTACTTGGAGTACTCGACCACTATCACGAATATTCAAACAACGAACAACACAAGAACACTAGAATCGGTAAAACTATTTGTGGCTCACACAAATGTTATCTCGTCTGGAGATCGAACCCAGAACAGTCGACGCAATAGCATAGTAAGGCGATCATCACTAAATCTAATGTAAAATTTTCATATTGTTACTTCACTCTCTATAGCTGACCTATTAAGTGCGCCATTCTAAAAATTAATACAGAACATTTCAAAATTATTATTGCATACAGGAACTACTAACTGACCCAATGTCAGAATTGTCTTTAAACAAATAGTAATATTTCGTAAATATTTGTTTATAATACAAATGCTTCACTTGCTTCAAGGTCCCGTTTGCGTATGTATGTCTCCATGACTTACATATGTATACGCGCGCATCAAATATAAACCACGTCAAATGCACACACGATCATAAAGATTTTTATACACCTAAAATTCCAATGCTGAGCATATGCGAGAATTAGCTAACCTAATGAGCCTAAAAAATCTAATACTGAGTATATGGGACAAACGTAAAGAGAATGATAAAGTGACGTTATCACAAGTAATCCACGGTATGGACCCGAACTGCGCCTTCCTTTATTTCTTCCTATCAATGACATATTACCCGAGGGTAAAATGTAAAATGTTACTTTCCCTTTATCCATTCGAAGAACCACTTCGGTTTGGTGCTCTTATCTGACGCTAAGAAAGGACTGTAGGGGTCACCAACGTGATTACGATTAAATGTTCTGATTATCTGGTAAAACGAAAAAAAAAACTTTATATAAATCCTTATTTATATTATAACTGCGAATGTGAATTTATTTGTTTGTTACGCTTTCACGCCTTAACTACTCGAACGATTATCATGAATTTTCGCATACACGTTGTGAAGGGTACAGAAAAGGACATAAGTTACCTTTTATACAGAAGAGAGTCCTGTTCCCGAAGGATAGAAAATTGACGTTAACCTACATTTACGCGAGCGAAGCCGCGGGCAAAATCGGGTAAAAAGAAATAATGTTCAGATATTTATCACAATCAATTTGTAGGTAAATCGAACCTAACTAATAATGTAACAGAAGGTAATAAATGAATATGATATCTTTTCTTACGTCTACATATTTTCCTCGTTAAGACTGCGCGCTCTTTATAAAAATTAGGCCACCACTCTGCATATTAGCATTGTTATAAAACTAAGTAATATTCCATTATGAGTTTGAGGTAAACATTTGCTCACTCCGTTAATTCATGTTGTGTTTGAGTTTGTTTCTTCTTAACTTTGTAAAATACTTTTGCGCTGCGTATTATATTGTCTATGAAAAGCTATTATATAATATTTCGCATTAGGGTTGTTAGTTTGCCAGAGCTATACATGTAAATGGTAATTCTCAGACATAATTAAGCCCATATAATGTGACAAAAACGGAGACCAAGCTTATTATCACACCCTTGATTTCCGTTTCTGTTATGCTGCTGACAATACTTCTATGCCTGTGGAGGCTATTTAGTGGACCCATCTAATAAGTCTGAATGTAACTGTTTGCCTCCATCTCCATCTGCATCCTACTTTAAATTGAAACTTTCGAAGGCACTGTATTCGTTGGATCCATGTCCCACTGTAAACATTGTAAAGGCTTGGTATTGTTTGTATTAAGACAATAAACATAATAATGGTGTTTCTATTTACGCAGAATGAGCTCAAAGTATCATGAAGTTTAGCTGAATGAATATCATTCGCGTAAACAGAAGACAATATTATGAAAATAAACTAAAGCTGAAATGTCTAACAAAAATTTGTTTGGGCGTGAGCTTTTCCCTAACGATTTGGCTTCCTAAACATTGACCCAAACAATTGTATGTCCCGGCCGTAGTTCAGTCTATGGTCCGGAGTGAGAGGTCGTGGAACGCCGTCGCCTCCTTTTGCGAGGAAGTGATTTCCATCAAGGAGGCGGCGGAGCGGGAGAGGGTGCGTTTAAACCCTCTCCCCAACCGCAGAGCCGGGCGCCAGAGGGCGCGAGATGACCTCCAGCCACCCTGAGGTTTGACCTGGGGGTGGCGGGCTTTGTGGGCCTGCCCGCCATCCGTTCAGCACCAGGTCCGAAAGGCGGCGTGCATGTTCCCACGCGCGCCTCTGTGTCGATTCCGTCTCCCCCCTGAGGGGGAGACGGACTTTCAACGTTTTTAGTTAAGTGATACCATGTATGTCATGCATGTCAATAATTTCAAGACCTTGTGGTTCTGCTGGTTTTTAAACCTTAGCAACATGATTTTGCACTGAGCACTGGTGGAAAATCAGAAAAGACCACAACGTAAAGATATTTATGCAGCATAATTGATTGCTTAACTTTGATGCATCAATGGTATATTGATGCATCAAAGTTAAGTAATAAATATTCGGCGTCATGCGGCTCTGTGGGTTTTGCTGTCGCTAAATAATACAAACTATGTATGTTTATAGACATCGTTAGGAAAAGAGGATGACATCGGCAGGATTTTCTTGCCAAGAGTAACTTTTTTGTTAGTGAAATAAAGTTAAACGAAGTTATAACCCAAAAAAAGATTTATAGTTATTCCAATTATTAATGCCAAAAGTCAAAGACATTTTATGCAAATACGAGAAAAAATCCTGGAAAAGGCTTCCTTTTTACTAAAATAGTATAATGGTAATGGTAAAATGGTGGTTCATGGTAACCAATATTTACGTGTATTACGTTTTCCAACAATCAACAAGGTAGTAAAATATTAAGTTACTCTTTTATTGCTCACGAATTAAAAACGTATTACGTTTTTAATTCGTGAGCAAACTATTTACATACATAAAATACAAAGATTATCAATTGTAACAGTATTTGTCATACAACACCAGTATTCATATTTATATGCTAAGAAGGAACGATTGTATTAAAATCTGTTCAAAATCGTTACAAAAGAGTTATCCGATCTAGTGAAATGAATGTCAAATGTGCACGAAAATGCAATTTATGTTCACAATTGACATTTTTATAATTTAGGCGATCATCATTCGTCACATTTATAATAGTAAGCTTTATTAGCCCGGCACTTTATTTTAAATATATTTTATTACGAGGATTGGCCTTCCGAGCAATAATTATTTATCAAAAGTACCGCTTTAATTTTTTTTTATGTATTTCAGGCCATGTTGATAGACGGTTCTGTGTTGAAACATGCTAATTGAAAGTCATCAATCAACGGGAAATCGTGCGACTTAATTTACATACAATTGTTTTTTTTTTTTTTTTTTTATACGTGGGGGAATGCTATGACGCATATCCCTCCGCGGGGGCGGGCGGAGGGATTATGTCGGACTCGCCGGGGTAAAAGAAAGATGTTGAAAATATAATGTACCTCCCGGAATACCGACTAAACCTACCACGGTGTTCCTCGACACAACCACTATCGACGGGACCGCGCGAAAAGCTTTCACATGCGGTCGTGACCCCGCCGAGGTTACGGCCCGCCGTGTGAATATAAACTGGGATAGTCGTAGAGGAAGGGGATGTCTCCCCCCCCTTTCCTATCTTCAGGACCCGAGTAGATAGGGTTTCGGGGGGAGAACTACGGGTCTCCCCCTTTGGACCAGGGTACTGCGGGGTCAGGAAGCCCACTGCGCCTCGAAAGGCGTGTTCTATCGACCGCTGACTAGAGTGCGCGGTGCCTGACATTGGAGTTGGACTCGCAGGGGTATGTGGTTGGCCGCTGAGGACGACATGTTCGTTTGCTCGGCAAGCACGTTGCGTTCGAGCGTCGGACTCAGACGCGGCCAGTGCGAACCAGTCGGTCGCATGAGGCACGGAGTTGCCTTTAGCGAAGTGGCAGTGTGGTTTCACTGCCGCAACGCATCTCGGGAGCTTGCCTGCTCAGCAAGTAAGAGTCATAGCTGGAGTGACTCGGGCCACACCCGGCTTGTAGGCCTATTTGGGTAGGCATACGGATGTATGTCGGGAAGTGAGCGTGCCTTACATAGCTCCGGTACCATACTGGAGATATGGGAGGCGGCTTCTCCGTCGGCTTCAGCGAGGTTATCGTTAGCAACTCCTTTGAGTTGCGAGTAGTGAGCGGCTTTATTGCTCCGGTACCTATCTGGAGAATAGGTAGTGTCACTTGGGCATGAGGTAGCTCGCTTACGAGAACCGGATCTCTGAGGTTAAGGTGGAGAGTCGGGATTTGGGGACAAGACCTGTCTATAACTGGTCCCGGAAGGTGCTCTCGGGCACTGGAAGGTACAGCGGCTCCTCTATTATAGCCTAATCGGTTGGTGTAGAGGAACGCTATATCATAAACTGGGATAGTCGTAGAGGAAGGGGATGTCCCCCCCCCCTCCCCTAAAAAAAGGGGAGACGGACACGAAACAGAGCCGCGCGTGGGAACACGCACGCCGCCTCTCGGACCTGGTGCTGAACGGATGGCGGGCAGGCCCACAAAGCCCACCACTCCCAGGTCAAACCTCAGGGTGGCTGGAGGTCATCTCGCGCCCTCCGGCGCCCGGCTCTGCGGTTGGGGAGAGTGTTTAAACGATCCCTCTCCCGCTCCGCCGCCTCCTTGATGGAAATCACTTCCTCGCAGAAGGAGGCGACGGCGTTCCACGACCTCTCACTCCGGACCATAGACTGAACTACAGCCGGGAGCGAGAGGGCAACTGATCCGACTGCCGCGATCAACTCACGGCGCTGCGATGCCCAGGTGGGGCAAACCGCCAAAGTGAGCAGTGCCGTGTCCTCAACAACGTCGCAGTCGCCGCAGTGGTGACAACTGGGCGTCTCTTGCCGGCGTATGACACAGGAACTGGCCAAAACAACCATGGCCAGTCATTATTTGTGTCAGCCGGAAGGTGAAGGCGCCATGCCGCCTCTCCAGCCACTCCTCAAACACGGGACTTACCGCCACGATCGTGTCGTGCCCGAAAAAACTAGAAGAGTACCTATCCTGAGCCTCGGGTACCAGTGTCAGCCTAATATATAAGTACTCATGTATGAGATAGCAAAATAAAACATTCTTTTTTATTTAATAATCTTAGGACATTTATTTTATTAATGATGATTAAGCTACTAGGAACTCACAGAATTAATCATTTGCTTCTTAGAGTTACTGAAATCTTAAACGTCTTAATCATTAATTATAATCGGCCTCGATGGCGTAGTGGTTAGTGTAACCGACTGCCACGCCTGAGGGCGCGGGTTCGATTCCCGCACAAGTCAAATATTTGTGTGCATGAACATGGATGTTTGTCTTGGTCTGGGTGTTTCTATGTATGTGCATGTATTTCCAAAAAAAGGTATATAAGTATGTTTATCCATTGTCTAGTACCCATAGTACAAGCTGTGCTTAGTTTGGGCTAGATGGTGTTGTGTGTATGTGATAGAATATTATTATTATGTTTCTCTTATCACAGGTACTTTCTAACATATTATATTAGAAAATACCTGGCCCTTTGGGAGGCTTACACGGAGACATGGGTCCAACGTGAAGAGGCCCTTCGAGAGATTTAATCAAAGGTGTGATGGAACACCTACAGCGGCACTAGCCGCAGCAGGCGTAGGACTATTGCTACGTATGGATTCTAATATATGGGCTACAGGTATGGGTGTTTGGTGGACCGGTATATTGTTAACTATTATTATTATTATTATTTATATTAATAATTATCGGTCAACGGACAGTTGCGTACATATTGACTTATTGAATAAACAAATGGATGAATGTATTAAGCCTGTATATCTTTAAAATTAAAATTGTTGCAGTAATGCAGATTTAAAAAGACATCGCCCATTTTCTATCATTCTACATACTTATTGATGCAATTAATAAAAAATATGTGGTGATGTGGATTTCGAAATTCAAGGTGTCTGTGCCAAGATGAGCGCTCACTTTGGCACAGCCACCAATACCCCCTTGTATCTTTTAAACGGCGGACCAACCAATTCTGCTAAGTTACGACTAATTTCGACTAATTATCGATGAATTCTCTACTTAAACAGATTGGAGCTATACTTTCTATAATTGTTTTCTTTTTGTATTACATACACGTCTTGTGTATGTAATACAAAATAAATAATATATAATAAATTATTGAAAAATTTTGGTTAACGATGATTAAATTGCAATTGCTGAGTTTTCTATTAAGGCATCATAGTAAAATTAGATATAAATTGTAGTCGGATAAAAGAAACAATTAGTGAAATAATATCATGAAAATAAATATTGTATAAGTTTTTTTTAATTGTCGTTGTTGTAGTGTTACGTCATTCTTATAGACTAAGGTAACATAGTTCAGTGCAACAATTAAATTATAGGTTAACACCACATGCATTTGATACGGCTCTAGTTACTTAATTTAGTTATATAATATTAATTAGATTAAAATTTGAAGAAAACAATGTTTTAATTTGAAGTTGCTTACATTATAAATATTGATAATTAATACAGTTTAAAAATGGAAACAAAATAAAATAAAAATAGAATTTGATTAGAATGAAAACAATAATAATAACGAACATGAGGATATTTGATTAATTAAAATAACATGTCGAAGTATGAAAACAAATTACATTAACACCTTACATAAAAAAATTTACTTAAAATTAACAATAAAACTTCTACATATTTTGCTTAAACTGTCGTGGTGAATGTCGACTACATTACTATATTTGTTCTGAGTTTTGCACATTCTGCATATAGGTGAGTTTGCCCCGAGCACCGTTCTCCTTAGGGGTGGACATAGAGGTGTTATGCTATGTCTTGGATACCTTGCTGGTGCACGAAATCTAAAGAAGCCAAGCAACTTAGGATAGTATATCTTATTCTTTAAAAGTTTGCAAGCAAGCATACCATCACTTATTTTTCTACGCATTGATAGAGGTTGCATCCTGAAATATTGCAGACGTGCATTGCAAATAAATGCATGTTGCCATAGGAAACGTTTCTGCACTCGCTCTAAACGTAATGTGTGCGCTGCGTAGTGAGGTCTCCATAATACACTGCTATATTCCAGAATGCTGCGTACGAGACTGTTGTATAATATTACTTTTGTGCTACTTTTGTGGAATTCCCTAGTATTTCGTAAAATAAAGCCCAACTTTTCGAAGCCCGTTTGATAATGTTTTCTATATGTGATACAAAGGTTACTTTATTATCGAACATAACTCCCAAATCCCGAATAGTTTGTTTCTCTTCTATTTTTATTAGCTATGTAATATTGCGTTTGTATTGACTGCGCTTTTTTTGAAAATGTTACAAAACTGCATTTTTTTGAGTTAACATTATATCATGTATGGAATCAATTTTTATGGCAAATTTTAAGTCGTCTGCGTATAAGTAACACTCAGAGTGACGGAAACAATAGTCAAAGAGATCATTGATGTAAATATTAAACAATATTGGGGCTACGTTTGATCCCTGTGGGGCACCGGACGTGATTCTATAATTCGTGGATCTAAAACCGTTCATAACAACATAAAATTCACGTGCAGTTAGATAGGACTTGAACCAATTTAACAGAGGCCCTGTGATACCATATGCTGAGAGCTTGTAAATTAGTATATTAGGGGGCAATTCTATCAAACGCCTTTGAAAAATCAGTGTATATTATGTCATATTGCTTATTGGCATCTAAGGTTTGGATTACAAACTCGGTGAATGTTATTAGATTTGTAGACTTGACGCAACAAAGCCGTGTTGTTGGTCATTAATATACATTTTAAAGTGGCGTTGGATGTGCGGACATATCAAATACTCAAAGATCTTAGCAAAGGTTGACAGAATTGATATTGGTCTATAATTGCAGGTGACATATTTCTTATCCGATTTATATACAGGAACTATTTTGGCTTTTTTTCATTTTAATGGAAATGTCTCTGAAGCTAATGATACATTATAAATATCTAATAAAGGCACAACTAGCACTGAAGCACAAGCTGAAATAAAATATGGTGGTATACCATCGGGACCAGCTCCCTTTTTAATTTCCAATTTTTTTAACTTTCTATTTTAGTATTTATGTTCGAATACGGAATATGTCAAGAATTGACTACTACTACTTTTCAATATGTTTAAGGAAGTAGGATCCGGTATGCCATCTATATCACCATCATCTCTATAAACAGACGAAAAGTAGTTGGCAAAAAGACCACATATGGTTGAAGGGTTTGATGTAATCGTCTGTCCGTCAGTCATGGTCAAGGGGTAAGTACTTTGGCCACCTCGTTTGGTTTTTACATGAGTCCAAAACAATTTATATTAGCAATGGCGGGGTGACCACTTAAACCTCTAGACCACCCGTGCAGTCGAGTTATTTATGTTGTTCCTTATACTAATGATACTACAATATAAACAGAAGAGAGGTTCATATGCCTTCCTTACTTCATACTGTACAGATTTAGTCTACCAGTTTTACGGATCTTAAAATTTTCCAAACACATATTTTAACAAGTTTAAAATCATTCCCACGGTTTGTTGTTTGGATAAGCCGCTACTTTTTGCGACCGTGTATAATTTTAAACCTTAGTGGTGCGATTAGAGCCACGATTAGAAACCGGTTCCAATATTTGTAATTTTGTATTTAAAAGATCAAGTAATGGACAATGAAAAGTGGTAGAATGAAAGTTGTTATAAGGTGTAAATTAGTCACGGGTAACAAGTTATTACAATTTTTCAGTTAACCTTATATATGTCTGCTTCATTTCAACAGCAAATATAATTGCGACTACTCTACAACAAAATTTGTAAAGATGTGTTGTTATATGTTTAGTAAACTAACATAATATAGACGGATAATGTGAAGTTAGCAGATCCATGACATTCATGTCAGGGTGAGCACTGGTATCTGCCGCATTCACACCGGGATGTAATATTTACTGTTGATCAATACTATACTCTGACAGCAATTGATACATCATGAGATGGTTCTAAATTGTGTCAAACGGATTAACGTGTCAAACCTAGATATTGACTGTTCCATACAAATAGGCAGAACTGTATTGTTCTCATATTTCACCCGCCATACGCAAATTTATACATGTTTTTGTTGTCATGCATGTTTTGTTTTGTTTGTCAATGTATTTTGGCATATCGTCTATACGGTATTACTCCTGCCGTCTATACGGTATATCAGTACTTACAAATTAAATAGGAAGACATAGTTAGCTCTATAGCTATATGCAATATTTCAGGATGCAACCTCTATCAATGCGTAGAAAAATAAGTGATGGTATGCTTGCTTGCAAACTTTTAAAGAATAAGATATACTATCCTAAGTTGCTTGGCTTCTTTAGATTTCGTGCACCAGCAAGGTATCCAAGACATAGCATAACACCTCTATGTCCACCCCTAAGGAGAACGGTGCTCGGGGCAAACTCACCTATATGCAGAATGTGCAAAACTCAGAACAAATATAGTAATGTAGTCGACATTCACCACGACAGTTTAAGCAAAATATGTAGAAGTTTTATTGTTAATTTTAAGTAAATTTTTTTATGTAAGGTGTTAATGTAATTTGTTTTCATACTTCGACATGTTATTTTAATTAATCAAATATCCTCATGTTCGTTATTATTATTGTTTTCATTCTAATCAAATTCTATTTTTATTTTATTTTGTTTCCATTTTTAAACTGTATTAATTATCAATATTTATAATGTAAGCAACTTCAAATTAAAACATTGTTTTCTTCAAATTTTAATCTAATTAATATTATATAACTAAATTAAGTAACTAGAGCCGTATCAAATGCATGTGGTGTTAACCTATAATTTAATTGTTGCACTGAACTATGTTACCTTAGTCTATAAGAATGACGTAACACTACAACAACGACAATTAAAAAAAAAATTATACAATATTTATTTTCATGATATTATTATGTGCGGCTATTTTGGCATATCGTCTATACGGTATTACTCCTGCCGTCTATACGGTATATCAGTACTTACAAATTAAATAGGAAGACATAGTTAGCTCTATAGCTAACTATGTCTTCCTATTTTATTTGTAACTTCCAGTAATTTCTTTATGAATCGTCTTCGTATAACCACTCATAATTAATTTAGTAAGATTCCAAGCAGATCTAGACTGCGCCAATTAGCTACGGGCGATTATATATAAAAAACATGAATTGCTCGATCCTCAAACAAATCAAAATATTCAAACTTGCCAAATATTTGAACGCATGAAACTTTGGCATTAATTTAAGTGTAGCGCAAATGCGTATTTCAATACTTCCATTCGGTTACGCACGTGGTATGACATCACAATATCGGGTGAAATGCCGAAGAAATAAATAAAGGTCACTTGAAGCCATTTTTGTCGAACATGGTATCGAACAACCATGATCATGACCAACTGATTGAGTCGACGATGGCATAATCGTGTCATCGTGGAAATAATCAGTTTCGATTATTCGGTTATGAATCGAATTATACCCGTGACAACGATACATTCTGGTGTAACGCGTGTATGTTATTTTGCAAGCAGCTCACGTGTGTCCCGGTGGTAGAGGACGTGAACCAATGTCCAACGTCATTATCAACCGTCCACCCGAAGCCGTGTCGAGGAAACACACATTACAAACTCACCTCACATACGTACACCTCAACTATCTACCCAAATAGTTAAAGATACTGTTAATAACATTGTAAGTGAAATAATTATTTTCATGTCAATATCATCCCGATACGTGGTGGCTAAAAGCTGAAGAGCTTGTTTGTTTTTTGTTTGAAAGCGTTCTGTAACAGTAAGTCAAATTAAAAATATATATTTTTCTGTAATTCACCTTATTTTCAAGTAAGGATAGAAGCTATGTAACATCACGAGCCAGCGGAACAGGATAGTAATCATAAGCGTAGGTGAAACCGCAGATAACGTCATTGATTATAATAGGCATAATGAAAGGGTTAAAATTTTGTGATTCTAATAAGTCGATCTTTTAGTTTAGCTAAAAATATTGGACACTTGTTTTTTGTTTTAACAAAACAATAAAAACTGATGAAGATGACGCCACCATCTTATATAATTTGTACCGACTAGTGACGTAATACGAAATTTATACGCGTTGTATCTTCGTTGTTATTAGTTTTTGGGACAAAAGAAAAATACGTGTCCAAAACATCTTGCTAATCTAAAAGACGGACTATAACTTTTTTTAGTCATCATGTCTATTACATATTAAATTATTTTCTGATATTTAAAAATATGCCTTTCGAGTTTCCCGCTTAACTAGAGTCCCTCCTTACGTTACGAGTGTTAAATTTCGGTGTTTTTCGCAGTTGAACCTATCTACACATGTGTTAGAGAGTTGTGTATCCCAAAAGAAATCTAAATTATTAACTTATAATCTGTTTAATATAGCGCAAATACTTTTTAATCGTCTCAAGTGAGTACAGATGGTGCAAAGTAGGAACAGGTACAGATAGAGCTGTGAGTGAATAATGCATGTTGCATCGAGTGCTTCGACTACGGATCAACTTGTGAATACTGTCACTGGAACACGATGTAAGACCCAATATAAATCAGAATGTACATTGGACTTGCTTTCAGTGCTATCAGTTTTGCATGTTTTAAGTTTAAATGTTGTCTACAATATGCTAGGCCAGGTTCGTGGTTTAAATAAATACTAGATTCTGCCCACGGCTCCGCTCACGTAAATGTAGGTTATGACAATTTTCTATCCCTCGGGAATAGTATTATTTCTGGTTGAAAGAAGAAGAAAATGTGTAGTTGAATTAAGTACAAACGATCTGAAGTGTATCCTAACTTTATACGGATTTTGTCGCGTTGTTTATTTTACTTTAAAACACTTTTATTACATCATTTTGAAAACTCTAATACTACTATTATTGAAATTTACTACTAATTAAGCAATTTAATTTAATTAAAGCTATTTATATTTAAGTTTATACTTTGTCCCAACGTTTCGGTTGCTTTACAGCAGCCATGTTCACGGGGAGACTAAGATGGTAGTTGTCCCAATGTTCTGAAGTGTACCTAGTTATTTCAAAGTACCCGAACATAATTTAATCTTTGATGTTTCTATTTACGCAGGGTGAGCTCAAAGTATCATGAAGTCTAGCTGTCTTTTGCTTTTTCTTGTGTTTGACTATTTGAATTACTGGATCCCAAGCAGGTGGTACATTCCAACCATGTTCTCTATTGTAATTAGGGTGTTTTTTAATTTCAATAGCCTCGCGAAGCATCCTTGCTAGGAATCGATGTTCTTTTGCGAGTATCTGTTGTTTGTCAAATCGTAAGTTGTGGTTGGTCCCCTGTTGCACGTGTTCACACACAGCAGATTTCAACAAGCGTTGATGTTTAACATCAGCTATATGTTATTTTATACAAGTGCCTATGCTTCTCTCGGTTTGACCAATGTATGAGAGTTCACAGTCACAATCTATTTTATAGACCTCTGCATCTTGTATAGGTAATTGGCACTTGACGGATAGTAAAAATTTACTTATCTTCGTTGGCGGCTTGAAATATGTGTTGATTGAAGCTGGCTTCAAGATGTAGCCATTCTTGTCAGTGAACTAATAAATGGAGAATTTCATCTTCATTTATAACCTTTAGAATTATAACTTATACTAAGTCATACTAGTAACGTATTGGCACTTCTACAACACATAAACGTTGCTTAGGTATAAATGCGACCTATTTTTGCTTTGTATGTCGACACACGCATTGTATTCTAAGAAGTCAAAAGAAGCTATTTCAACAAAACAGTACCAAAGGTAACGCTTCTCTTGTAAAAAATGTGTTCTAGAACGTAAGTGATGTATATGTATGAGCACTGTTGATTGATTACTTATCGCGTCACGAGAGTACCTCGATTTACGTATAAAATACTAGAAATCTTATCTAAAGTATGTTCCACTGATGAGTTGTGATATTTGCAGTAGCTTTTATACGCAAACAATTCTACAGCTAATGCCAGCCAGGTTGAAGATTGCATGGGCTCTGCTTTACTTAAGCTGTAAAAGAAAATTGCATAACAGTTTCACGCTGCTATCTCCAAAGTGGTACGCAGCGGTGTATTGCACCCACATTTCGCCAGATATTATCATAGGTCCCACGTAATAGGAGGTGAACCTATTGCCATCTCCCGGTCTCAGTTATATATCCCATGCTGGTCCAGAGAACTAATATAATATAATATATTAATATCAGCCCTGTATTAAACCGTCTAACTTCTGGGTACGGGCCTATTCTCAGTGTGAGAAGGCTTAGGCAATAGTCCATCAAGCTGGCCCAGTGCGGGTTGGCAGATATATCATATCTTTTTCTTAGAATTCTTGGACATGCAGTTTTCCTTCGTAGTATCTATATCTTCATAGTATTCCTTTATAGTAGTATAGGGCAAGCGCTAATTTTATTATCTATTTAAAACGAAACACAAAAAAAATATATATTGCCCGACCCGGAAACCTAATCCAAGCCTCTCATGCAAAGCAATGGCGTTCATAACCGCTCAATAAAAGCTGAATTAAAAAAAAATTATAGTTAATGTTACATTGTTTTCAATCAAATTAATAGCGCACCAACTGCAATTATTCACGGCAATTTAAATATTAAACAAAATGATTTTAATATGGATAAAAATGTTAAATTGAGTAAGAGACAGCCGTCGGAATGAGGAATAAAAGCAAAATACATAATTAATTCAAAAGGATCTCAATCGTTTTGTTAGAAAGAAGTAAGAAAACGAGCAGTTGATTAGTATTTAACTGTATAACGAAGCGAGGAATGGTTGCTTTAATTTACTGGAGTTGTGTTCTGTGAGATATTGGTAAAGACTTATAATATTGTTATACCTTTACAAAATCTTTATCTTTCTATTAGTGGCATCTTAAGATAGAATGGAGAAGGAACTAGATTTATGTACAAAACAGGATTTTGAAGAAGATCGGTACACGACAAAAGCAATTTGTGGTTATGTTAGCGAAGCGAAATATTAAATATTTTCTAAGAATATTCTCATGTTATTTTACTAAAATTATAATATATAACATATCCAGTCGCACGCCCACATCTCCAACTGGGTCAGCTAACGTATCTCACAGTCATATTTTGCCAGTATTGTTTTTAGGGCGGAGTCCAAGAGGAGGTGACCAAAAGGAAATTACCAACAATTCGAGTAATCGCACGTATATTACAATGTACACAGTTATTATAGTTATTTCTAAATGCTTGCTCATCTTGATCAATTCCTACTAAACAACAACTTGTACAGTCAACAAAACTTGTATATAAATAAATAACGCTGTTTTTTGACTAGCTCGCTGAATATTAAAAACTAATGGTTTGATTTCAGGTCAATTAATATACCGAGTATAGAATACACGGACAAACTATTCGCTTTGAGACAGTGAAATAGTATATATAATAGTAAATAGTATATATAAGGAACAAAGTAATACATTAGCACGAATGGTGTACATACATATATCATAAGTGCTGGCATCTGCATTTGGTACATTTCAACCACTGCCACTTAGCATTCCTAAATTCAAAATTTCTACAGCACTTACTAACTTGCCAGCAGCGGCACTGCTGGCAAATAACCTACATTGACTTTTATCTAGTTTAAAAAAGGACACATACACATATAATATAAGATTCCTTGTACCTAATTCAAAACGATGCAAAATAATATATTAATAGTTGAACGCTGAATGGCACATTGATGGCGCGAATTTACTGTCTCTTACACTCGCAGACAGGCAAAGAATATGTTTAATCGCGTTAATTATAGTTGCGAGTATTGTTGGGTATTCCTATTAGGAATCTCTCAGTAGCAGGATAGATTCTAGCTATGTGTCCAGCGGACAGCGGTAAGACTACTTAGGACCAGGGTGCAGCGGGGTCAGGAAGCCCACTGCGCCTCGAAAGGCATGTTCTATCGACCACTGACTAGAGTGCGCGGTGCCTGACATTGAGGTTGGACTCGCAGGGGCTATGTGGTAAGCCGCAGAGGACGACATATTCGTTGCTCGACAAGCATGTGGCGTTCGAGCGTCGTACTCATGCGCAGCAAACGTGCGAAGTGCGAACCAGTCGGTTGCGCGAGGCACGGAGTTGTCTTAAGCGATGTGGCGGCGTGGTTTCGCTGACACAACGCATCTCGGGTGCTTGCCTGCTCAGCAAGTAAGAGTCATAGCTAGAGTGACTCGGACCATAATATCCGGCTTGTAGGCCTATTTTGGTGGACGTATTTTACGGAATTACGGAATTACGTCGAGAAGTGAGCGTGCCATATACAGCTCCGGTACTATACTAGAGATATAGAAGGCGGCTTCTCCGTCGGCTTCAGGTAGGGTATCGTTAGCAACTCCCAGAGTTGCGAGTGGTGAGCGGCTTTATTGCTCCGGCACCTATCTGGAGAATAGGTACTGCTACTTGGGCACGAGGTAGCTCGGTTACGAGAATTGGATCTCAGGAGATAGGTTAGAGAAATCGAGATTTAGGGACAAGACCTGTCTATAACTGGTCCCGGAAGGTGCTCTCAGGCATTGGAAGGTACAGCGGCTTCCACTATTATAACCGGACGTTTAGTGTAGGAGAACGCTATATCATAAACTGGACTATTCGTAGCGAGAAGGGATGGTCTCATAGGGTTGTATTCCATTTACTTTTGTTTTCAGTCCAATAATATTCCCACGTCCTTTGCGAGATGGTCTTGTTCAGAATGCCAGTGTTTCACCCAGTGTGGCAGCCTGACAGGCGCATGATTAAAAGTATTGCAAACCGTTGCAATTCTTCTGCAATATGAGAAGTGATTGTACCATTCACAATTCCGAGCGTGCTGAACATAGCATATTTTGCAACTTTGTATGTTTTGACATATGATACTTTTATTCGGTTTTCATGTTGACTTAAATACAGGCAGGTTTTAGGTAACAAAAAATGTACATATGTATTTTTAATAGTGAACTGCAATTAAACGTTTTTTAAATAGAATAATCAACAAAGTATTAGTCCAGGACCACGATCGACCGACGCGCCGCTCTAAAATTAGATTTTGGTCTGCAGCTTCGCTCGCGTAAATATAGGTTTTGTCAATTTTCTATCCCTTGACAACAGTACTTTTGTTTGGATGAAAGGCTTTTCATCTAAAACAAAAGTACTCTTCCCTAGGGATATGTCCTTTTCTGTACTCCTGAAAACGTGTTTACGAAATTTCGTGATGGTCAGGCGAGTAGTTAAGGTAAGTAACCGTAACAAACAAACAAACTGACCTTCGCATTTATACTATTAGTTAGGATTAGACTTATGTCTTCAAGAGATTTTAAAAACTTTGCATGCGAATCCATTCACTTAAGTGCTACTGTATTTTGTAATAAACGTAAATAATGCTTTTTATATGTAAAATGTTTTTAGTTAAAGTGGTACTTCATTATGGTTAAGTTTGCATTACCCAAACTAGTTGCTCGTATTCGAAGTACGTAAAATAAATAAAGCGTTTTAAAAGTTGCATTATAATGAATTCTACTGAAAAAAAGGGAACAAATGAAACGAGCCAATTGAAATAAACAGCCCGAGTCTGTCTGATTAAGGAAAATAATTGATTGAAAATACAAATTTCATATCAGTTCATTCAATATTTTTGTTTTTTTTTTATTTTTGTTTGTTCATGGTCATTATATTTTGTTTTTATATTATTTTTAAATAAACAGATAACAGTAACAAGCAAAATTGGGCAATATTTAAATTACATTTTATAACTTCTTTTTGAAATTCTGAGATTGGATATTTTTTGTACCATATTTTTAAATGATTCCGAAGTGTATGTGTGCCACGAAGAGGGAAATCGTAGCGCTAGATTTTTATTTTTATGGGGATGACAATTATCTACAAAGATTTGGGAGAATATAGATTTATGTACTTGAAAATACGATTGATAGCCATTAAGTAAAAACACAATAGTAGTGTACTCATATTATCAAGGAGATAACATTGTATAGGATTGTTCCTAAATGCTAGGTTAAAATGACCATACATATTTTTAAACAGTTACGTCGAATTAATTTTAATAATTTTAACTTGGACATCAAAGGACGCGGACGGCTTCCTTATGGAATAGAATCTATCGTTTCGCATCACAACTTGAATTGGCTGTCCTGTTCGCACACCGGCAAGAATGAATATACAGGGTGTCCGGTAATTAATAGATAACCTGGAAATTTCTGATAGTGGAACTGATGGCTGTTCAGAAAAATATGAAAAAATATCTATCCTAACTACTACCTGAGATATGTGTTTTTTTTTAATTACCATGTATAACTTTCTTGTATACTACGACCATAAATGAATGAAATCCATCGGTTTTTGTTTTTTTATTATTAAACACTAATTATGCTATGCTATTATAGCATAGCATACTTTTGACTGTCTATAAAAAAAATATATATATAGATATTAAAAAGTGCAATCTATTAAAATTGCACTTTTTTATATATATCTTGTTTTTTCATTTTTCTGAACGGCCTTCAGTTCTACTATAAGACATTTCAAGGTTATCCATTAATTATCGGACACCCTATAGAAGTTTTACTCATTAATTACTACAATGCATAACTGCGGTGATGATTAGTTGTGTATATGTGTGTATGCTTATGGCTGTTACTTTGAAATATTATTTCGTGTTTACAGCTTTTTCATTAGCTTGGCTGTAAACCACATAAACACTCCATTAAAATAAAAGTAAAAAACAACTATTTGCTTTATCGCAATCACATCATATCATTGTTTCTTTAGCACATATATTGTTTTAAGGAAGACATAAATTACCGGCTGATAAAAATATGGTATTTATGCTTGTTAAATTCATATCCTGAAAAAGAAACTTAGTTTTAGAGTTTATTTCTTCATAAATTTTATGAAAGGTTGAGCAAGGAGAATGTAACATTTTGGACGCTTATTTGTTTTACTTAAGATGTCGTAGAGAAGAAAGTCACAGAAATTGAAAATTTTACTTTTTGATTTTTATAGCTAAGTAAATATATGAAAATATATTTATGATAATATTACAGCAATTTATAGAGACTTTAAATAAAGCAGATTATCTAAAGTATTTATTTAAACCTTATAATAAAATTGCACCAATACCTACTAGATTAATTTAATTTTAATTTTCTTTGACTATTACTACACTTGCCTACGAATAAAAAAGACAATCATTACGTAGTGCAATATAGTCACTATAAAAAGCCTTTGAAATTAGAAATATGTTGTATTGTACAAAATTTCAAGTTCCGTACTTTTATTCCAAATCCGCTAATTTGAACATCTTTACACTGAATTTCTATTCTATTTGTAATTTGACTACATAAGAATTTTTATAGCGTGCCAGAAAATATTTTTCTTATAAATTAAAGAAATTAATAATTTGCCGCAAAAGTCTTAAGTTGAACTTAGACTATTTGCGTCAGACGCGAGAGCCAAGTTTTGTAAAATTACTTTGTGTAGTATTTACGCCAAGGACAATCCCCTTAGACTTTTAAATTTAAACAAACGAGTGACATGTTTAAACAAATCTTACTCCTTCCTAGTTTTAAATTAAATACCTTCTAAGTATGTACGTTATTGACAGTAAAAGTTGATACTTTAGTGCAGTAAAAAACCTACATAAAACTTGAGACGCTAACAACTAAACCATAGCTTGAGCTGAAATGGCTGAAATGTTATTTACATCAAACAATTCTCAATGGTAACATAAAGTCTAGTACTGTATTGGTCAGATAAAAGATTTGCTTACAATTAAGTGAACAAAGCAAAGTGATATACTTTTGGCATTAAGAAAATATACGTCAGGAGGCTCAATGGAACGTCACAATGAAGATAAACCTTGAACATTATTCAGTTCAGGTTACAATAGTACTCACATAACATATAGCACGAACGCGTGTCACAGAACCGTTCAAAGATTTTACTGATTGATCTATGCGTGTACCAAAGCCAGGCTATTGTAATGATTTATACTCTAGCACATTCAAAATATTATTTGGATGGCGTAGTGGTTTAAGTGGTCGCCACGCCACTGCCACCACGCCGTGTGTTGTAGGTTCGATCCCCACACGGGACAAAAATTTGTGTGAGCAACAAATAGTTGTTCCGAATCTAAGGGTTCTTTGTTTCCGTTGTTAGAATATTTGTAAAGTCCCCCGCGACACAGGAATTATGCCTAGTGCGGGAGTTGTCTTTAAGAAAGGAGATTAAAATAAAGAATTCTCAAGCATATTCAGACTCACGCCTTAATGATCTTGTGCCCCTAGAAACAAAGACATTGTATGTATCGTAAAAGCAATAGGCATTGGTGCTTACACCCTTATCTCACCAGGAATGTTTTAAGGCGCAGATAATATGAGGCGAGCCAATTGGCGTCTACAAATTTTCAGATTCCGTGCTGCGTATAGAAAAACCGAAAGCACTTTGGCCGATCCAGAATTTGAACTTGGGATCTCATAATAGCATGCAAATATAAGAGCAGATTTATGTTGCAAGATCAACATAGCATTTGCATCAATTTGTGCTTATGTATTTAGCTAATAGGATTAAAGTGATATTATCAGTTATATTAGATCAACTATTAAACAGACGAATCTTATTATAGATACACTTAGATTGCTTCAGAAAAAGCTCGTTGAAATTTTTATTATAGAATTATTTTCAGACTTGAATTTCTCAAAAGGAGCGAGACTAGCGATCCATTAATTAAAATTGAGAGAAGCTTTGTAGAGCATCACTTTTATACGACTTCAATAGACTTAACAACTTGCAGATAATTACAAAAAAGGTTGTTATCTCTTACCTATCTCAATATAATATACTCGTAGTAATGGACTAGAAGTATTCGTTTGTGAAATAGACTAACTCTGTGTGCTTAGCAAAATAATTGTATAGTTAAAAATAAAAAGAAACGTGTTAATCTTTAGGAAGGTTTTTGACATGTATTTTATAAGCATTGTCCATGTTAAGGTAGAATGTAAATTTTAATAGAGGTTAAATATAATACATGAAGGAGGACTTGAACCTAAGATCTCGCCAAACCATGTTGTCACTTTGCCATTTAAGTCCGTTGTTTGAATGTTTGTAAATTCCTTCATGACACACGAATTAAACCTAGAGCGGGAGAGACCATCTAAAAAAAAAAGTTGCTTACCTTTATCGATAATACCTAGTTACCACATAGAGAACGCTATTTCGCCGTTTTAACAAGTGAGCTGAAACAAAGACTTTACCTGATAGTAGTATCATTCCATACGCGAGAATGAGTTCGCGCGTTCCAGAGTGTATAGCTTCCGTACATGCAATGATATGATAACGATAACAGTAAGGCCACAGAACACAAGCGCCGCGCAGTAGTCCGTGCTTTGTGCAGCTGCACAATACATTTTTAACACTATAAGGCTTTAAATGTGTTGAGAAGGATCTTCGACATTATTCAGTACTTACTTCGCTTATTCAGCGCCACCATACATTGTATACCCGAGTATTTCTCGCGTGCTGCCATTGTAACCTCTTTCATGCCTTGGTTAAAGAATCAAACGCTGAATAGTATCAAAACGTTTAAACTAAAGCTCACCTCAAGGCTATTTCGCTTTATTATAACACAATTTATTTGAAGAAACTCCCGCTCAGTAATTTATTTCTTTGTTCTTGTGTACAAAGCCATTTGTCGCGAAATGCGAAGAGAATTTAAATAGTGCCTTGTTTCTCAAGGAATATTTGTTTAACTGTTATAACAATGAGTTGTTATTTCTCCTCGTTTCTTACTTCGAAGTTTTTAAAAAGGTTTCTCTTAGTCAGTTGAGAGTTAATATATCTTATCTTATCTTATCTTGTGTGGGGGTCAGTCAGTACAGACCGGCGACACTTAGGACTCAGCGGGATCTTTTGTGTCGACTTTCCCAATACCGACTGCCATAGATGTTCATGGCAGCTGGGACCGACGGCTTAACGTGCTCTCCGAGGCACGGAGCAGGCGATAATTGTCAATCAATACGCACATAATTTCGAAAAGTCATATAACTTCCGAAAGTCAGAGGTGCGTGACGTGAGTTCGAACCCGAGACTGCATTGCAGTCTGTTGGTCTCCCCACTGAGCTATCGCTGCACTTGAGAGTTAATATAACTGGGTTGCTTAAAATTAGATGGAAAATTAATATTATAATATTTTACCCTTAACGTTACATTTATCATATTGACTTAAAATATAAATTTGAAATAAAAAAAAAATAATAATAACAAAAATTTCAATAGGGATGATGTTTTAAAATTATCCGTGACGTGGAATCCCGTGATTAATAATACGCAATTTCGCTTGTTTGCCCAGTCGGGTAAATCGCAGAATACGGACACGTCGGCTAGCATACGTAATAGAGATACCGTGAGTGTAGTGTGTGACGGTCAATCAGTCGGAGTCTATCAATGTGGATGTAACACACCCCTACCTACAACTTCGATATTACATAGGCGTGTGTTTTTATTATAATTAATTGTAAGTACTATTATAATTACAGAGCATATTTTATATTGTATTTTTTTCTAAGGTAACAGTAACAAAGACAATGAAAATTTACAAGTATTAAAATTTAAAATTTACATTACGATATTACTTCGCTATAAAATTTGATGGGTTCCAAAGAAAAATTTCAAGCCAATGTTTCGGATCAATTATTGAGCTTGAAATGTAAATATTGATAATAGCCCAACTCACCGGCTAAGAGCCGTTTCTTTAATAGCATGATTATAGATAATGGTAATTTAGAAGTTTACCTATAATTCAATTACCTTTAGCACCTGATGGACTCGTTTAAGAAGCCTTACCTTTGCGGCAAATCTCAAAATTGTTTGCGTTTCTTGGAAGACGGTTGTTAAGCTAAAACAAAAATCATATTAACTTAAAGGTAATAATAATAATAATATTCTACTATATGCACACAACACCATCTAGTCCAAACTAAGCAGAGCTTGTACTATGGGTACTAGACAATGGATAAACATACATATATACTTTTTTTTTGTAAATACATACATATGATACATAGAAACACCCAGATCAAGACAAACATCCATGTTCATACACACAAATGTTTGACTTGTGCGGGAACCGAACCCGCGACCTCAGGCGTGGCAATCGGTTACACTATCCACTACTACTTTGAGAAAATTGTTGATGCTATTAAAGCCAGGATAAATTCAATGAGAATATCACTGTTTTTATCTATAAATAAACCATGCTCTTGTCCATGTTGTTTTTATCTATAAATATTACCAAATGTTTTAAAAGTAAAAGTGATGTGTTATGTGTGATGTTGTTCATACATAACATATTTCCTTTACTTTTGACGGCGTGTAAAATTTTTTTATGGCATAAGGACTATTTTTCTATTTAGAGCTCTAAGACCCTACCCTTATATATAAAACTGTTTAAAACATATTTGTTATATATACATATATAATAATATATATACCAATGTAGCAAAACAGATTCTAGGAGATAAACATAATTATAATGCTGCAAAATGTAGCCAAACCAATTACATACGTACTAATTGATTGGCTAGAGAAAAATATATATTTAAAACTTTACAGGTGGTGCCAAAAGTCAGTTACGATAGTGTCAACTGGATCTAATGTTACTTACCTGAGCATACTAACAAAGCAATTTAAATAAACGTTTGTTATATTAAAAATGTTGAAAATGGAATATAGGTACCATTATTTAAATATAGACGAAGTTAATAAAAGCGAATATGTAAGTTACGAAATCCAACATAATATTTGAATATAATAATGAATAATACAATAGGTAATAAGATATTAACCAATTTAATAAAACTTTTCAAGAGTGATTGTAAACTACTAAAGTATGAAATACTAGCTTTTCCCGCGGCTTCGCTCGCTTGGGAATATCACGTCTTTTCTAGATAACCCTATGTCCTTTTCTGTAACATGTATGCAAACATGTCCCCTAAAACGTGTATGCGACAATTCATTGTGATCGGTCGTGTAATTAAGGCGTTGAAGCGTAACAAACAAACTCACTTTTGCATTTATAATATTATAGGTAAGATTCTTGAAACTTGTGTACAATGGCGTTAATCAGATATAACTTACTTGCCTATTACACCCACGTCACATTACAAGTTGTATATTAGCCTTCTTCCGTAGATTAGACAGGAAGTCAACGAGTGACGTCAGTTAATTACAACATCCACCCGTCATTATCTTCATTGGATCGAGGAAGTAAATTATCCTAAACCTACCCAACCTTTGTTCGTCAGTTAAATTGATTTAATTCACGTTTGATGTGGATTAGGCAGACGATTTGACGAAGATCAGAATTGAGCGAGCTGAGGCTTACTACGCAGAACTGCGGCGGCTGAAAAGCAATCGAAAAGTTGAGAAAATGTAAGTATAAATAGTTTTGTAAAATAATATTACAATAGAAGTATATGAAATTTAAATAAACTGCGGTAAGATCCATATAGAGTAGTTTAATTTCAATTTACACTTAGTATATTTTAATAGTTTTTCAATAACGAAACATTTTTATTTATTTATTTATTTATTTATTTAGGATCTCCAACGAAGAATGTACACTGCAAATTACAAAAATAGTCACTTAAGGATAAGGTATGTGTACTCCTTCAATTATAGGAGACCACAGCATGCAATTAAAGATAAACTTACAAACTAAGATAACAGATAACACAATTTAGAATACATATTTATAAGCAAAACAGAAATAAAATTTAAATTTTAAATTTAAGTATTTTAGTATATTTATAATGACAAAAATATTGTAACACTAAATGTTACAGGTATTCATTAAGATGCTTCTTAAATTTACACAAAGGTTCACAAATATCAATTTCGTGTGTCTTTGATAGGTTATTGTACTGCCTACAGAGTCTTGGTACAGTAGCATAGTGACCGAGATTTGTTTTTGAGGTGGGTACGTCAAAGAAGTTGTACGTATTCTTCCGGGGTATTCGAGAGGGAATCTTAATAATTAGTATTTGATTGCAATCTATGGCGCCATTTATTATCTTGTGTAAGAAGATATAGTCTAATTTTTCCCTACGGCTTTCAATAAATACTGCAAACGCATTTTCTCTTCTATTCCCAATAGTTTTATTACAATGGACTTCCGCCAAGTATTTTCTTCGATTTAATATATTCAAGAAAAATATTAAAATTATCCTCATTTAATCATCCCAAAATGACTTAAAAGTGGTCGTGTCAGAGTTTTGAATATTAACATCTGAATAAATTTAAAGAAAATAAAAGAAAACAAGCAGTTACAGTGTATATTTTTTATCTTTTCATTTATCGAGACAACATTTTTCCGGGTTTAAGTTCTTACGGCTGCATCTTAGTAAATACCAACGCACACTTACTATAGTAACGTATAGTAAGCTGTGGCCGGCAGATAGTTGTAATAAACTCATCCTTTATTATCCTTTATCACTATAGGACCTAACATAACTCGCAAAATATGGGCGTAATACAACCCTGCTTAACCCTCTTAGCCATGTAGGTTAGGTGTTATGTTATCTTTATGAAGAGAAAATGGTAAAAATAAAGGTTGACCGAATTGTTACCCAAGTCGCTGAACGTGTTTCCGCACAAGTTATGAATAAATTCTTAAATAACAGATATAATATATTTTAAGGATTTTAATTGATTTTCTCCTTTATAAAATCACTCCAAATGATATAGAATAAATGCTGTAGGTGACGCATTGTCAGTCACCAGACCTTAGATTAAGTATTTGTTTTTGTAGCTCATGATTAGTATCATAATATCATGAGACTTAAGAACTATCATTAATTTATATGTTACTAGTTTTTGCCTGCAGTTTTGCTTGCGCAAATGTAGTTTAGGTTAGATAAATAGCAATACTTTTTTTCTGGATGAAATGTACCCTGTGTCCATTTCTGTTACCGTGTTTGCGAAATTATGATCGGTCGAGTAGTCCATCCATTGAAGTACATCCATTTTGTTTTCAATGATCAGCCTCCTCCGCAATACATTTATTTATACAAATGGATGTGATATATTTTGTTGCATCTATTTTATATGACCATTTTATAGGTGTGGATATTGCTACGTCGACGATATCTGCGATGTTTATCATTTATAAACTATACTATAATAGTAAGCGGTTATTGTTGAATGGTTTCTCTTTTATATTGTTGCTTATCATTTTTCAATGTACATAATAATATAATGTTTCTCCGTTATGACTGTCTACTAGAGTGCAGCAAGAGATTTGACTTATCAAGAGACAGCAATTTCTGTTCTAGAGATCACGAGTTCGATTTTAACACATTGAATGCCATACAGCAGACACAATAGAAAGTGTATTGTTCGCGGTCATTTGTGACCGGCACGGCGTTGAATGTGTTAAGATTAGAAATCCTCTTTATAATTTATCTATCAACATGATATATGTTGGTAGATGATATGGTTATAATAGAGGGTTGCACCACCCAGTATCACATATTTAATGTAAGCATTCAAAATAGGACAGTCTTACTGAAGCTTTCTCACAAGTTGTTTCATTTCTGTTGTAAGTTTGAATTTGCACTTTTAGATTTTGACAATATCAATAATTTATATATATCAAAATTTATTTATTCATGTATGTCACAAAGTAATACATATATTATGAACAAAGGTACCTTCAATATATTGTAAATTTATCTGTTACCACGTTCAGCAAAGGAATAGGCGTAATTGGGTAAAACCAAAAACAACAAGCGTCCATATTGTAATTTGGCTGAAATTTGAATTATAAAGATTTTTAATTATTAATAAACAATAGCCGAATTCTACAAAATCCAGCTGAACCAGTCACCACAAGTAGGACCCGAGAACGAGTACGAAACAGATGAGGGCTACGTCTTCACCAAGCTATGTTATTAAGTCGTGCGGATTATAGAGCGTTTATAGCCAATGATACCAATCTAGCATTCTTATGTTACTTTTACGCCTAGTTTCGGATGGTTTGATCACCATAACTAACTGCAGTGGTTACAGTCCAGCTGGCCGTCTTAATGCCAACAGTTTGTAGCAAACGCACATGACTACTATCAGTAATTGACTAGTATCACTCGCAAAGCCGGGATTACAATCAGTCACTTTCGTTGCAACTGCACAGGATATAATTACAACAAACAAACCCTTTGACTTAAAAATATTTACTTACTGACACATATAGAGCCAAATAATAATATAATGATGAGAAAACTGAATGTAAAAAGATAAAATTTACTCACTCAAAAACTAAGCTAACTCGTGGGGCGGTGACAACGTTTACGCGCCGAGTACTCACTTCGGGTGCAAACGACGTGAGATGTCGCCTATCAATCTTATTTGCCACTTAAAATGCGGCAGCTGTCATGTCAATATGAGAAAAATTTATCATATATGTTAAACTTTTTGAGAATCCTCAGATAAAATCTATTAAATAATTGTATTAGTGTGATTTTTATGATTCTTTTTATGATTTCTCAGAGATTCAAATTGAATCTCAATATAACGAATGTTTTTAAAATACAGCATGAAACGCTTTTAAGCCATTTAAGGTGTTCACATGCACTTGACAAAATAGGTAAATAATTATTGTTTGATTATTCACTTCAATGTTGCCAACTGTTAACCGAAGTCAGTAATTTTTGCTCATTAAAATTTATTAATAATATAATTATTATAACTTATACTTACTTACAGATTGCCTATTGTTATTTTTAAATATTTTTACAATAGATAATATTGATTATTTTTAATTAACTTGGATGTTATTAGTAGATCGGTTGAGTTATGAATATGGTATAAAAGCAAGTCACGGTGATTGTCCGGTCACTTGTTGTTTGGCCGCCGGAGGAATCACTTCTACAATAAGTTAAGTATATTGTTATTTTGTTGGAATTATTATATACTGTTGTTATATAAAATAATGTGATGTAATTTATATGTTAATATAGTTTAATTTTGTTATTATGGTTTCAAACAAATCAAGTCTGTTTGAATAACAAACAGACTGTTTGTTTAGGGTAATATTTATGATACTGATTTATGATATACTTAATAAATGATAAATATAAAACTGTAAAATGTAATGGTAAGGATAGAACGTAACAAAAATATAACGCACTCACTCGCATGATTAGCAACGTTCAATTTCTAATAGTTCAAAGTTTAAACAGTCTAGGTTGATGTGCCGCTGTATGTACCAAAATCCCTTTCAACAATAGGCACACATATTATTTTGTTTTTTGCAGGAATTTCGTAATTGTCGCCTTTGTGCTGGGTTCTATGCAGAAACAAAACAAACATTTTGGTAAATGGTTACCTAATAATAGTGCTACTTGCGTATTATTTGTGTATTTTTTTAATATTTGTAAGGTCCCCCGCGATACAGGACTTATTCCTAGTTAAATATTTACAAAATATAAGCAGTATTACAAAAATAATGTTCTGAATATGCCAAAAATCTCATACGCTAATATTGATATGGATCCTTTGTACACATACATGTACTACATCATCTATAATTATCAATTGACGCCTAGTGAATTTTGGCATGTCCGATAAAATCGAACAGAAGCAATTTGACGCTGATTTTATTGAACCGACCCCAGATGTGTAGGGCGCGTAAAAAATCAATATGATTGAAATAAGTAATATTGTCTTCTGTTTACGCGAATGTTATTCATTGAAATTAAACTACTATATACGGATTTTATCGCGTTGTTTATTTAACACTCTATTACATAATTTAGAAACTGTTACACTACTATACTGTACTATTAAACTTTACTAATTTTAAGCTAATTAAATTATTAAAACTATCAAATCTATTTGTTTTTAAGTTTACACTTTCCCCGACGTTTCGGTTGCTTTTCAGCAGCCATGGTCACGGGGAGACTAAGATGGTAGTTGTCTCAATGTTCCAGTGTAGTTATTTCAAAGTACCCGAACATAATTTAGTTATTGGTGTTTCTATTTACGCAGAATGAGCTCAAAGTATCATGAAGTCTAGCTGTGGTTTGTTTCTTCTTGGGTTTGACTATTTGAAGTACTGGATCCCAAGCTGGTGGTACATTCCAACCATCTTCTCTATTGAAATTTGGATGTTTTTTGATCTCAATAGCCTCGCGAAGCATCCATGGTAGGAATCGGTGTTCTTTAGCGAGAATCTGTGGTTTGTCAAATCTCAGGTAGTGGTTGGTTTAATTAATACCAGCTTGCGTAAAACCTCCAAAGCTGTATGGGTTACCAAAAATACACAAAGAAAACGCTCCCCTACGTCCTATTGTGAGTCAGATCGACACACCAACTTACAGACTGGCTCAGCACGTAGCGAAGATACTCTCACCACTCAGAGGCAACTCGAGAGCATATGTAAAGGATTCATACCATTTTGTGAGTGAGATTAAACACCTATGTCTCACTAACAATGAAACAATGGTTAGTTTTGATGTACAGTCATTATTTACATGCATACCTGTACATGACTGTATTGAAATAACTAAAAGGAAGCTAATAGAGTACAATATGCCTGAGGAATATGCAGAACTACTTAAGCATTGCTTAACAACTGGCTATCTGTTGTGGGACAATAAATTCTACATACAAGTAGATGGTGTGGCAATGGGCTCCCCTGTATCGCCTGTTGTTGCCGACATATATATGGAGGACTTCGAGGCTCGAGCTTTACAGACTGCCCCCATCACACCCAGGATTTATAAGAGGTTTGTAGATGATACTTTTACAATATTACCAACAGATAGTGTTAGTGTATTCCTAGAACATCTTAATTCCATTAATAACAACATCCAATTTACTATGGAATTAGAGGCAAATAATTCATTAGCATTCTTAGATGTACTTGTCATCAGGAATCCTGATCATACTTTGAGCCACACTGTGTATAGGAAAAAGACCCATACAAATAGGTACTTAAACGGTGAATCTCACCACCATCCTAAACAGTTAGCTACCGTGGGAATGTCTTTGTTTCAGAGAGCCCACGGGATCTGTGACAAGAAACACCTGGACGCCGAGCTTCAACATGTCAAGCAAGTACTGCAAGACAACAAGCTCCAACAGCCGCGCCGCTGTCACAGATCCCGAGAAAAGCCAGCCACAGTCGAGCGCCAGCCTGCTATACTGCCTTATGTAAGGGGTGTCACTGACAAGATTGGCTACATCTTGAAGCGAGCTTCAATCAACACATACTTCAAGCCGCCAACGAAGATAAGTCAATTTTTACCATCCGTCAAGTGCCAATTACCTTTACAAGATGCAGGGGTCTATAAAATAGATTGTGACTGCGGACTCTCATACATTGGTCAAACCAAGAGAAGCATAGGCACCCGCATAAAAGAACACATAGCTGACGTTAAACACAAACGCTCGTTGAAGTCTGCTGTGTGTGAACATGTACAACAGGGGACCAACCACTACCTGAGATTTGACAAACCACAGATTCTCGCTAAAGAACACCGATTCCTACCAAGGATGCTTCGCGAGGCTATTGAGATCAAAAAACATCCAAATTTCAATAGAGAAGATGGTTGGAATGTACCACCAGCTTGGGATCCAGTACTTCAAATAGTCAAACCCAAGAAGAAACAAACCACAGCTAGACTTCATGATACTTTGAGCTCATTCTGCGTAAATAGAAACACCAATAACTAAATTATGTTCGGGTACTTTGAAATAACTACACTGGAACATTGAGACAACTACCATCTTAGTCTCCCCGTGACCATGGCTGCTGAAAAGCAACCGAAACGTCGGGGAAAGTGTAAACTTAAAAACAAATAGATTTGATAGTTTTAATAATTTAATTAGCTTAAAATTAGTAAAGTTTAATAGTACAGTATAGTAGTGTAACAGTTTCTAAATTATGTAATAGAGTGTTAAATAAACAACGCGATAAAATCCGTATATAGTAGTTTAATTTCAATGAAATAAGTAAGTTTTATCCGAACTTTTATCTTTTTACCTGCTACTGACAAAATTATTTGATGATTAGATTTAATACCTATCATTTCGCTTGCTCGATACATAGATAGGATCATCGCTAATTTGTATTGATTTGTCATAAGATTTAATCACGGTTTGCTTTTAGTTTGCCAGAAAACACACTTTCAACGTAGCCAAAATTTAAAAATTATCATATATTATATATAGAGCAATCACTACATATTATAAAACAAAATCTTCCGCCGAGTCTGTCTGTCTGTTCGCGATAAATACAAAAACCACTGAACAGATTTTCATGCGGTTTTCACCAATAGTTTTATACTACCCGTGCGAAGCCGAAGCGGGTCGCTAGTAAATTATAATTATGAAATAAATTTGTAACTAAAGAAAACGCTATATATAAACTATCACACCTGTACATTCCTGAAAGGGTAGGCAGAGGTATATTACACCCAAATTCCGCAAGATACCCATATCTTCTGTCTACCGTCTATCGTCATTATCCGTATCGTTTATACATTTACAATTTATCATGTTACCCACATATTTCTAGATTATTGATGCATATAATATTTATGCACGTTTATTTTAATTGAATGGGTCCTGTAGATTAAGTTATCATTTCATAACGAAACAAAGTATATGCTTATTACCTAAGAAGGGAGACGCAATTCCAAAAATAATGTAGGCTTAGAAAAGATAAGTTTGTATAGTTTCGTGTCCATTGTGCATAAATTAGCCGTGCTTAGAGAGGATTGGTCCACTTATTGGGGTAAAGGGGAAATAAAAGCACAAAATGATGTTATATTTTATATCAGCCCTGTATTAAGCTGTCCCACTGCTGGGCATGGGCCTCTTCTCAGTGTAAAAAGGGAAAACATTTACTTGAAATAATTATTAACAGTTTTAGCAACTTCCGTAGCTGTGGTTCCGTGGTTAACACATTGGGGACCTTTTCTAATATTGCCAATATTTATAATAAGTTACATCCCATCACCATACCGAAATGTCAATTCGCATGTGTATGAAAACAAGCATATATATTTCATTTGACGAAAATAAACCTAAATATTTAGCATGGTACTTACGAGTCTCTGATTCTACGCTAAGTGCCATAGGCTAAGCGCTTATCAACAGAGATGCGGTGCACTTGTTTGCCGGCTTGGTAGTATAGTAAAATAAATAAAAGCATATACTCCGTCTGTAACCAAGCCACGTAACACATAAATTCTAGCGGGAGTACAGACAGAAAGTTTTACACACGAATACTACACACAAAGAATAAACTCGGAATGAATAAACATTTTGAAGCCAAGAAGGAATTTTAACGATTTTCTATATTAGGTATATATTTTGCTAATTACTTTACTTTACTTTGAAAATTACTGTATAGTATAAATTTATTAAGTGACCCTTTATAAAACAAAAAGCAACTATACAATTCACCAAGTAACAAAAGTAATAATAGAAAACTTGTTTTAATAGAATGATTTACCGGTTTGAAGATAGTACATAACCTATGTTACTCTGCAATAACCATTTAAATAGGTCCAATGGTACCAGAGTTTACTCATCACATATACACTATCTCACAAAATTCGCACTCTCTCTTTATAATATTAGTTTAGATTTTAAAACTCTGCCTTAGATTCTCGGATCGGTATATCTAAGATGTATACTAGCGACCCGCCCCGACTTCGCACGGGTAGTACAAAACCTTAACAAATTATATACTTAAGCCTTTCTCATAAATCACTATATTTATTGGTGAAAACCACATCAAAATTCGTTGAGAAGTTTTTGAGTTTATCGCAAACTGACAGATTTTTTTTAATATGTAGTGATAGTAATAAATATGTAATTTTACTTATAGCTACGTCGTTACATACTTAAGTTTTATATTTTATAATGCTCTTAACGTACACATCTAGCTACTGCCATTGTTAAATAAGTTTTCTTTCAATTTCCTGTGTCAACTGCGACCGAACTAGTTCGATAAATGTGTAGTTTTTGCTTCGATTCTGTGTCATGTCATACAAGGCTATGGTTGGAGCTCCGCCAAGTGATGGCACGTAAACTTGTGCCTTGCAACTACTGCCAGTCTTCAACCATAAGTAATGATATTATTTAGGCGCAGACAAGATTTTAATTTACAATCTTAACGCAAAAATATGTTCCTGTTTTATATATGGCATAGAATGTAAAAATATTATAAGGAATAGAAAAAATCAGTATAATAATAGCAAATACATTTTTTTTATGTCATCTTCCGCATTAGGAAACGATTCTGTGTCGCGGAGAACGTGGTAATTTTCATGAATAAAGACATTTTTGAATCGGTCCAATAGATTTTGAGTTTATTTATATAATATCACCTCTGCATTAAACTGTCCCACTGCTTGGCATCTATCTCTTCTCAGTGTGAGAAGGATTAGGCCATAGTGTAATATGCTGGCCCAGTGCGGGTTAGCAGGCTTTACATATTGGAAAGAACGTTATACAGAACTGTCAGGTATGCAGATTTTCTTACGATGTTTTCCTTCACTAATAAAGCGAGCAATAATTAATTATTTAATATGCACGTAACTTCGAAAAGTCAGAGATGCGCGCCTTAGGATCGAACTCGAAATCTCTGGGTGGCAGTCCAACGGTATCCTACAAGGTTACCACTGCCTCTCAATTCGTTACATACAAAAATGTAAATATTTCCTCTTTATAATATAAGTACCTAAGATTAGTAATCTACCAATTGCTGGCATGTCAGTTATAATTGAAGAATAATTGTATGGAGCCAGCGCCAGCGGGCCGCTTCAGCTCATAATGCTAAGGGCAACGAATATCTCCGCTAATATATCACAAGTTCACGTTTTGTCATTTTAATAACAATGACAAAACAATACCCTAGCTTTATATTAAAATAGTTTTGGGCAGAATCAAGGAAATGTTATTATATTAAAAAGAATTTCCATTTAGACAGCGCTTTACACGAAATAATTTGTATGAAGTTCTTTACTTGCCAAGTTTGTGACATACCGCTACATTCTGTATACCTCATAGGTCGTTATCAAACAGTCTGCCTGATGGTAAGCAGTAACCATAGTCTATGTGTAGTGGATGCAGGTTAAAGGGATTAAGATATTGGAAAAGAAAGGGAAGAAAGTGAGACAGGGAGCTATTGACTCTACATCTCTTTCACTCAACAACCGGAACGCACTGTTCATGCTTCTTAACATCGGTATTCTGTTTAAAATATATATAAAAGTTTATTTGAAGATGTAAAATTGATGATATTAAGATGAAAAAACAATATCGCTTAAATGACCACCTTCCAAGTTGCCGCACAGTTCTGCTCGTTTTAAGGCATTTTAAATTGTTTCTCACAAAACAACTGGCTCCAAATTGGCGATTTTTTCTTCAATGTTAGCTTTCAAGACATGTAAGGTTTGGGGTTTGAGATCTGATGATCTAGACGGCCAGGTCAAATCTCCAAAACGTGAGACCACTTGGCTCGGAAATTGGTATCTCGAAATTTCCATCGTTGCCTGAGCTGTGTAAGCAGTTGCTCCATCCTGCTGGAACCAACAATGCTCAACACCCAGTTCAGCAACATCCGGCAAAAAAAACTCGTTTAACATCTGCAGGTAACGCTCACTAGTTATGGTTACGGTGGTGCTATCGGTGTCCATATACTGCAAATGCCACACCAAACAGTCACTTTGAGGAGATGCAATATCTCTTGATGCATTTCATGTGGGTTCTCTGTACCTCAATTATTGGCGCGCATGAAACACGATGACAAGGAAAACCACGACGAAATTCACGTTGTGTTAAAGCAACAGCCCGAAAATTTGTCAAATAAGCAGTAACAATAATTCCACGTTTTTCAGTTGTCTATCACTCCATAGCTTGTTGTCAACTTATTCTTTATCTGTCTACAACATTGATGTCAAAGCAGAATTAAATTTGGCACCATTTGCAAAAATTAAGGCATACTCACATCATGCCATTACATTTGCGCCACCTTCTACTTATAGCTGTTAAGGCATTAAAATTAAATCTTCGAAGTTTTGGTAAGGAACGAGGTTTTAATCGAGTGCACGGATGGCGTAGTGGTTTGAGTGGTAGCCTCGCCACAGCCACTGCACTGACAAACAATTTTGCACTGTTGTGAGTTCAAATCCCACACAGTACAAACATTTTTGTGATCCACAAATGGTTGTTCCGAGTTTAGATGTTCTTTGTGTTCGTTGTTTAAATGTTTGTAAAGTCCCCTGGGACATAGGAAAGATTCTTAGTGTGGGAGAAGTCGTTAAAAAAAACTGTAACGTTATTTTAGAGTGTCTACTAGGCTTACTTAACAAAGCTAGAAGTAACCTCTACAGATACAGTTCAATACATACTTGGTTATCTATCTTGCACATCTTATCAGCAACTTTTTCCACAACCCATATATGCTCACCTCAAAGCACTTTGTGCATATTCAATGGCGCCACTAATGGAGTGTTAAAACCAATAGTTCATATACGTAGTCACATAAATTACCACAAGCACTAAGCACCAGTATCCACAGACGACAGTTGCATAACGTTGCAACTCAAAGCGACATAAACTGTATAAGAAACGTTTATGTATACCAACAGACTTAATAGATAACTTACAGTGCAGCTTCCCAATTTTCATCCAAACTAATACGATAAATGCGAATGTGACTTTGTTTGTTTGCTACGCTATCACGCCTAAACTACTCAACCGAGCGTCATAAAATTTCGCCTACACGTTGTCAGGGTACAGAAAAAGACATAGCGTACCTTACATATAGAAAAAAGAATTGTTCCCGACTTGTTTCCCCTGGAATGTGTTAGGAGTGGGTTCACGTTAGTAGTAAAATGGGTAGAAATCGAACCTGTGACCTCTCGATCGCAAGTCCAGAGCATGTACGATATGGATCCACATATCCCTACTCAGAATTCCTTATTAAACAATTGAGTCGAGCGGCACATCGAGGTCAGACACAATAGGTTTTCAATTATGTCTGATATTCCAAGATTTCATAACTTAAGGTAATTCAACAAAATCTTTTCTTTCTTTTTGAACAAATCTCTGTCCCTTGTACTTATATTATTTACTACGTACTTTATACGTATTTATGTATGAAATATTTTATATTTTATATATTTTATATGTATAAATTATAAAGAGGGTTAGGAAAAGACCTCTGATTTCCTCTTGCTATCCTCAATCGTGTCATAACTGTCTTGCTTCATACATTATATATAAGCAATATTAAATTGTAACATATCGTGTAGTTGTCTGCTATCAACACATTACAAATTCAAATGTGTTATTATGAACAGAATGTAGCAGCGAAGTTGGATGTAATGTCAGCAGCTGAAGTCAACAAAGACACAGTAACTAATGTCGTACGACTGTTCACTCGCACTATAAAACTGCACCACAGAGCAAGCAAGCTGCCCCACAGTAACAGCCATCATCCTAGCGACTGTTATTATACTTTAATAAAGCCGATACGTTATTTTTCTAAAACACTACAAGACGAATAAGGCAAACAAAAAACTAGTTATATATTTATTTTGTCTGCGAAGAAAATTGCCTTCTGTACCAAGTAATTAGGTACACAATACGAGTATATAGAGCCTCTAAATATTTGTAGGAATCCGCTTTGACCTTTATTTTGTAGCGACAATTTATTCTTATTTTGTATAATAAAACGAACGGCTGGCGAAAATACAAAAGCTCTAGAAATAAAAAAGGCCTTTTTCTGTACATGGATGATGTTCTTCGTTTATATTTTTATAGCCTATTTAACAAAATTATACTCCATACACAGGTACCTATTTCCATTATTAGCCTAAATGTAACGTTATTATGAACATTTTCTCACATGTAAGATATAATATTATTTATTGTTTGCTCACAGCAATAGAATTTCAAGTAACCTAGTACTTGGATTTTATTTGTTATTATATGGTATAAATAGAGTCCACTAATAATGTTGTGTTTTTCTTTGTTTCGTGTCGCGGGTAACTTTACAAACATTTAAACAACGGACACAAAGAACATCCAGACTCGTAACAACTTAACAATTTGTGTATCACACAAGTTTTTGTCCCATGTAGGATCCGAACCCATGACACTCGGCGCAGTGGCAGCGGCGAAGCGACCACTTAGACCACTACGCCAGCCGTGCAGTTGTTTATATTCAGACATACGATACTTTATATTATTATATTGCTATATACAAAATATATCATAAAGACATCTTTCTTTAATTAACATACTGTAAACTTTTGCATGTTCATAAACTTATTGCCCTTTTTAATTATTTACTTCACAATTTTCTCTAGCCTCGAAATAACTAGCTCAATACACATCTAGATACACTTACAGCGAACAATATTCTGAATATTGAATACGCTGAGTGCCAGTGATTTATTCCTAAACTACTAACCACGAGAGGTCAATGTGTTCCTACAAACAACTTAGAAGAGAGTCGATTTTGCGCTGTCCGATATTCTGCCAACCAGGTTAGTCTGTTTCAAATATTTACATAAACCCTCTACAACTTTTTCCATGTTTCGTAACAGCAACCTCATCTACGCTTGTATGGCAATTAAACCACATTTCCGTGACCGTAGGTTCCGTTGTGGTATACAAGCATAAAAAGAAAATTTTATTTGAGTATTTTGTCCAGATCTGAATCTGTGTAAATTGAAATTTACGTTAAGGAGAATAATTCAAATAGTAACCAGCATACGATACGCTGGTTGTATGTATTGTGTTTGACCGATGCGCGTCACAAGTAACCCGTATGATGAACTGATGCAAGAATGCCTGTACTTATGTCTTGAGCAAGCACAAAAAAATTATCGTGAGACTTTAGCACATTTATGTTGCTTGAAACTTAATTTCTTGTGACTCTGATAAGATTCATGTTATTCCTATCTTATTTTAAAGTTTTTATTAATGACCTACGAAACTAAAAACGTGCATGTAGTACACCTCTGCCTACTCTTAAAGAGATAGAGGCGTGAGTCTATGTTTATTATTGGTAACGTTATATTCGATAAACTGCATAACGCATATTGTACTATGACACAATTCTATACTACAAGTAATATATCCAAAGTCATGTTCACAAATCGATACAAACACACACACTGAACATAAAACCAATATCCAACTATCGTTCTATCAACACAATTTTCTCATAGTACGATTGCTGAGAAAGGACCAAGAATATTAATATAGACAAATCTCGATAAAACATGCACAATTCAGAGTTGAGGATTACTCCTCAACTATTTATAAATAGTTTCTTTTTATCATAATAATTACTTATTATGATTAAAGGAAAATATTTATAAACTGCCGGGATGTTAATTGAGGTCCAGTCTCTTTTCAATCTTTCATCTGTACACCACGCTAGCGATGCATGGGTTAGGAAACTTCACACAGTTGCGAGAATATAAGATATGCATTTTCTTTCACCATTCAGTAATAATTAACTCTTAAATACGTATATACCTTCAACATTTTGTTGGTATATGAAACTTACAACACTTTATCCCAAATTCTTGTTCAAGTTCAAGTTCAAGTTCTTTATTTTGTGTCCATAGGTTTTACAAGGTGTTATGTTATAAAATACAGTAACCATCTATGTCCCGCCGAAAGGCATACAAAATTTTAATTGCAACAAATATTGCAATAATAAATCAATAGTAAATATTATAAAATTACACATTAAAAATTAAAATAGTCAATATGTTACTAAAATTAATAATAATAAATTAGAGCTTATCGTTAATAAACTCATTTATTGAGTAATAAGCTTTATCTTTCAACATGTTGGCTAGTTTATGTTTGTATTCGTTAAATGTTTTACTATTTTTTAAGTCCTTTGGTAATTTATTATATAGTTTAGGTGCCATTGCGTATATACTTCTATGTAAAAACTTTGTTTTACTTGGCAACATGTGTAATTTATCAGAACGACGTTGACTCTCTATAGACTTATACAGTTTTAGATTATTTTTTACAAAGACGCATACTTCGTAGATATATAACGAGGGCAAAGTCAAAAGTTTCAATTTTTGAAAATGTGGTTTACACGTGTCCGTTCGTTTTAGTTTGCAGATGGCTCGTATGCATTTTTTTTGGGCAATAAATGCATCGTCATTATTTACGGCATTGCCCCAGAATATAACACCATATCTTAAGGTCGAAGTGACATAACCGTGATATGCCGCTAGTAGTGCAGTTTGATTCGCGATTTTACCTAGTAAATATAGTGCATAGGAAAACTTATTGAGCTTACTACAGACATGTTCAATATGTGTTTGCCATGACATGTTGCTGTCGAGATTCAATCCCAAAAACTTCGTTACATCGGTTCTATCTACTGTTTTTCCCTTGTAATTTATACGTGCAAATGAGCGGAGTTTCTGTCGTAATTGAAAGTCCATCACTGTAGTTTTTAATATATTGATTTTTAAATTATTCGCACTTAGCCAGTCAATTATTGAAATCAAGCTATTATTTATGTCTTTTTCAATTTCCTTGATGCATTCGTTGTTAAATACTACTGTGCTGTCATCCGCGAACAAATACATATGGTGCTCAGATAGGAATAACATGAATCTTATCAGAGTCACAAGAAATTAAGTTTCAAGCAACATAAATGTGCTAAAGTCTCACGATAATTTTTTTGTGCTTGCTCAAGACATAAGTACAGGCATTCTTGCATCAGTTCATCATACGGGTTACTTGTGACGCGCATCGGTCAAACACAATACATACAACCAGCGTATCGTATGCTGGTTACTATTTGAATTATTCTCCTTAACGTAAATTTCAATTTACACAGATTCAGATCTGGACAAAATACTCAAATAAAATTTTCTTTTTATGCTTGTATACCACAACGGAACCTACGGTCACGGAAATGTGGTTTAATTGCCATACAAGCGTAGATGAGGTTGCTGTTACGAAACATGGAAAAAGTTGTAGAGGGTTTATGTAAATATTTGAAACAGACTAACCTGGTTGGCAGAATATCGGACAGCGCAAAATCGACTCTCTTCTAAGTTGTTTGTAGGAACACATTGACCTCTCGTGGTTAGTAGTTTAGGAATAAATCACTGGCACTCAGCGTATTCAATATTCAGAATATTGTTCGCTGTAAGTGTATCTAGATGTGTATTGAGCTAGTTATTTCGAGGCTAGAGAAAATTGTGAAGTAAATAATTAAAAAGGGCAATAAGTTTATGAACATGCAAAAGTTTACAGTATGTTAATTAAAGAAAGATGTCTTTATGATATATTTTGTATATAGCAATATAATAATATAAAGTATCGTATGTCTGAATATAAACAACTGCACGGCTGGCGTAGTGGTCTAAGTGGTCGCTTCGCCGCTGCCACTGCGCCGAGTGTCATGGGTTCGGATCCTACATGGGACAAAAACTTGTGTGATACACAAATTGTTAAGTTGTTACGAGTCTGGATGTTCTTTGTGTCCGTTGTTTAAATGTTTGTAAAGTTACCCGCGACACGAAACAAAGAAAAACACAACATTATTAGTGGACTCTATTTATACCATATAATAACAAATAAAATCCAAGTACTAGGTTACTTGAAATTCTATTGCTGTGAGCAAACAATAAATAATATTATATCTTACATGTGAGAAAATGTTCATAATAACGTTACATTTAGGCTAATAATGAAAATAGGTACCTGTGTATGGAGTATAATTTTGTCAAATAGGCTATAAAAATATAAACGAAGAACATCATCCATGTACAGAAAAAGGCCTTTTTAATTTCTAGAGCTTTCGTATTTTCGCCAGCCGTTCGTTTTATTATACAAAATAAGAATAAATTGTCGCTACAAAATAAAGGTCAAAGCGGTTTCCTACAAATATTTAGAGGCTCTATATACTCGTATTGTGTACCTAATTACTTGGTACAGAAGGCAATTTTCTTCGCAGACAAAATAAATATTATAACTAGTTTTTTGTTTGCCTTATTCATCTAGTAGTGTTTTAGAGAAATAACGTATCGGCTTTATTAAAGTATAATAACAGTCGCTAGGATGATGGCTGTTACTGTGGGGCAGCTTGCTTGCTCTGTGGTGCAGTTTTATAGTGCGAGTGAGCAGTCGTAGAACATTAGTTACTGTGTCTATGTCGACTTCAGCTGCTGACATTACATCCAACTTCGCTGCTAAATTCTGTTCATAATAATACATTTGAATTTGTAATGTGTTGATAGCAGACAACTACACGATATGTTACAATTTAATATTGCTTATATATAATGTATGAAGCAAGACAGTTATGACAGGATTGAGGATAGCAAGAGGAAATCAGAGGTCGTTTCCTAACCCTCTTTATAATTTATACATATAATATATATAAAATATAAAATATTTCATACATAAATATGTATAAAGTACGTAGTAAATAATATAAGTACAAGGGACAGAGATTTGTTCAAAAAGAAAGAAAAGATTTTGTTGAATTACCTTAAAATAGAAGTAGCAGTCCAATGGTTTCCCACTAAGTTGTGCTACTTAAGTCGAATTGATGAGGCTATGCTACTGTCGCCTTGAGTGAGTGTCGTTTTTTTAGTCATCATGATTTATTAATAATACTTCTATTTGCATTATTTACATAAAGAATGTTGGATATATTTTAATGTCCCAAGTTTCCTTTAATGTAGTGCTATTTCCTCGTAATAACAAATTTAGGGCGGTCCACGCCGATATTCTCTCCGCAATTTGTTGAGAGGAATTATAGCTCATTACATTAAATGCACATTATTACGAAGTAGTTCCGTACAATTTTAGATATATTTCATGGTATAAAGTGTAAAGAAACCCAAAGAATTCTGCTCTTACAAGTAAGAGCAGAATTCTTTGGGTTTCTTTGGGAGAAATAATATCCTATATTTGCAAGGTTTTCATCAAGGTCTACATTAGCATGATAGCGTTCTTATAATATTGCTTTAGTTTATTGGAACTAAAGTTAAATTAAGTAATAAGCTTATCATCATCTTAAGTGGTAAGACTTTTAACATTAAAATAACTTTGATGCCAAGAAAAGCATCTTTACTAATAGTATAATGAGTAAAGATTTGTATTTACTTTTTATTTAACTACACTCACAAACAAATGCACCTATGTTAATAATTATTTTATGACTAGAAAGCAATTTTATTTAGAAGTAACATTGCTAAATAGCTACGGGCCACGAAAGCGGAGCAACTAATCGTGAGTGCTACCGTGGGTAACAGCTAATAATTAAATAAAATTCAATATTCTAAATACTCTAAAAGTGTTAATCAAAAAAGTGTTAAACTTGTAAGTGACTGCTCAATTCTTCAGCTTCAAACATCCTGAAATAAATTGCTGTTTTCGTTGGTACCATTGATTTGCGGAATCTGAACTGATTTACGATTCATAATGTATTTGTGGTCGTAACAAATCGTAATGTTATAAAGTAATAGGGTCGATGCCCATGTTTGATTTTGTACGTTTAACATTTATTATCAAGACTTTTTTTGTAGAAACTGCTTCAATAATTGCTGGCGAAAGCTTGCTAAAGTCTTAGCTGGCGAATATACCTATTTTCAGTTCCAGACTTTGTGCTTCTGCTGATGAGTGATTTGATAGAAAATGCCAAGCCTCTCGAAACCTTACGAACAGCAGTAACATTCAGTGCCGCTGCATCACTAAGATATTATATTTTGATTAACACTTTTAGAGTATTTAGAATATTGAATTTTATTTAATTATTAGCTGTTACCCACGGTAGCACTCACGATTAGTTGCTCCGCTTTCGTGGCCCGTAGCTATTTAGCAATGTTACTTCTAAATAAAATTGCTTTCTAGTCATAAAATAATTATTAACATAGGTGCATTTGTTTGTGAGTGTAGTTAAATAAAAAGTAAATACAAATCTTTACTCATTATACTATCAGTAAAGATGCTTTTCTTGGCATCAAAGTTATTTTAATGTTAAAAGTCTTACCACTTAAGATGATGATAAGCTTATTACTTAATTTAACTTTAGTTCCAATAAACTAAAGCAATATTATAAGAACGCTATCATGCTAATGTAGACCTTGATGAAAACCTTGCAAATATAGGATATTATTTCTCCCAAAGAAACCCAAAGAATTCTGCTCTTACTTGTAAGAGCAGAATTCTTTGGGTTTCTTTACACTTTATACCATGAAATATATCTAAAATTGTACGGAACTACTTCGTAATAATGTGCATTTAATGTAATGAGCTATAATTCCTCTCAACAAATTGCGGAGAGAATATCGGCGTGGACCGCCCTAAATTTGTTATTACGAGGAAATAGCACTACATTAAAGGAAACTTGGGACATTATCATTCGGTAACGGAGGGGAAAATGCACAATATGGTGCTAAGGATTACTGCTGGGTCATGAAAATATTGGAGGCCGTAGGATGTGGCCGACGTACTACATAACTCACCCTAGAAGTATTAGCATCGTAAAACGTACAGTACAATGCATTGCGATGCAGCATACACAATAAGTTTTATAAAACCACCGCGCATTGTTACCCTCTGGCAAAATTCATATAACAAGATGCCGGAGAATCAATATTTTATAACATAATTTTTTTTATTACAAATGTGGCTTGTTGTTTATTTTTTGTAAGCATACTGATCCCTCGTTCAGTCAACACGTATTAGTCTTGTTCTACTCTGTAGTAAAATTTAAAGCCTTAATCCTATTTTATATTAATATGTTTCTAAGTAATGCTATCTTAATTAATTAGATTAGTAAGATAATGTAAATCTAGTTACATAATCATTATTTTTAGTGTTAAGTAGCTTGTAGTTAAGTCTTTAGATATCTAAGGGGCACAGTTTGGGCGGACAACCTGACGGCTCGTAACATCTCGGCGCTTCGTGCGCCACAGCGCGCTATGGCCGTCAGGTTGATTAGAGGTTACCGCACGATCTCGTTCGAGGCTGCGAGCCTCCTCGCCGGCTCGATGCCATGGGACCTGGAAGCGGCGCTCCTGGCGTCGCTTTATCGTTGGTGCCGGGAGGCGTTAGCTCGGGGCGAAGGATCGGCTCTTTCCGCTCTCGAGGCGGCAAGGTTTGAGCTCCGCCAGGTCCTAGTGGCAAATTGCGAGGAGCGACTTGTGCACCCTAGTGCCGGGCACGCCACGATCGTGGCGGTAAGTCCCATGTTTGAGGAGTGGCTGGAGAGGCGGCATGATGCCCTCACCTTCCGGCTGACACAGGTAATGACTGGCCAGTTCCTGTGTTGTATACGCCGGCAAGAGACGCCCTACTACATGACTATTTGAAGTACTGGATCCCAGTAATCAAACCCAAGAAGAAACAAACCACAGCTAGACTTCATGATACTTTGAGCTCATTCTGCGTAAATAGAAACACCAATGACTAAATTATGTTCGAAATTACTACACTGGAACATTGAGACAACTACCATCTTAGTCTTTCCGTGACCATAGCTGCTGAAAAGCAACTGAAACGTCGGGGAAAGTGTAAACCTAAATACAAATAGTTTTAATAATTTCATTAGCTTATAAATTAGTAAAATTCAATAGTAGAAGTAGTAGTGTAAAAGTTTTCAAAATTATGTAATAGGTACAGTGTTAAATAAACAACGCGATAAAATCCGTATATAGTAGTTTAATTTCAATGAATAACATTCGCGTAAACAGAAGACAATATTAAGTCTGAATTATTCTAGGCAGGATATTAATTTCTGATTTACCTTGGTTAATATAGCCATCTTGATAGACTTTATTCAACACTCACTTTCCATAAATGATTTACTTCTGAAATAACTAGAATTTAATTTTAACCTGGTTAAGCTCGTGAAATCGTTATTTTGTATGGTCTCATCAACTTATTTAATTTTTTTATGTTGAATCCCAGAGATGTCCCAGAATGTTTGACGTCGAGCGTCATACATTCTGGGAACATACCATCACCATAAATAATTTTACCACAATCCAACGCAAATGGAAGATACCTTTTTAAATCCTGAAGAGGATTGTGAAGTAAACAATATCTTTGGTAACGCCGAACTTGACATACATACACTCACGCCTATATCCCGACGGCATTGGCAGAAACTGTGGATATCCACTTGTAGGTGATAGGAATGGGAGTGGTAGGTGTGTAAGCTTTTACAAATCTTAGTTATCTAGCGAAACGCAATAAGTATTACCACTAATACGATACAACTATCGTCAACACTGTAAAAGAGTCCAAATTTGGTTTGGACCAGCACCAAATAATAATAGTTAACGTAAAAAGTAAAGCTGGTTCTTTCATAATAATATTTTTAATACAATATTTTTAGCTTAGAAATACTAGGTCATTATTTAAGTAAACAATAAAAAAAATTGTTGCCTTGCTAATTCTCGTTCCACGCTATATTGATGACTATTTGATATTCTTGGAAATATTCAAATTCAGAAGTAAAAGGATTTGTGTATTTTTTGTGTGGATTATGTGCGTACCTATAAATATGGCATTATGCTTATATCATCCGACATGTGATACTTGTAGCTACGCTTGTAGCTATGTATAAAAAGGTTGATGTTACTACGATGTAAAAATTGCAAAAGTGAAAAATCTTTATTTTAATCAAACATTTAAAAATAAACGCGTGGTTAAACAGGTTATGACCGACTAAAGAATTTTGCAATCAATATTGAATCTATAACTTGGATTACCAACATTGTTACTTGGTACAGAGACATCGACACTAAGCGTTGGAATTATCGCCGACGCGCGACGTCGAGTAGTTTAATATCTGCCGCGACATCATAAAGTTAGCAAACAGTCAGCGATATCTAAGATATTGTAGAGTAAGTACCTTTTACTTAACTAATGGTTTATAGTTAGAAATTATAGCTGTAGTACTTGAAGTTCCGAATGTATTTGGAGATTAACTGTTGAAAAATACCTATTATATTTAAAACTGGTTTTGGATTTCTCTTGAATGGAAAAAACATGTGCTATATAAAACCATGTGAAACGTCGGTCCAAATTTTTTTTAAAGCGCTGTCTCGTTGTCTGTAATGACTTAGTCGTATAAAAATTGAATAATACTCGCTTGAATGTAATTTATTAAATAACTAGCTTTTGTCGGCGGCTTTGACCAAGAATAATATTTTATTTTTTATTTTGGTACCCTATCTCTTTTTTGTATTTCTTGTTCTAAAGACATGTATGCGAAATTTCAAGATGATCGGTCGAGTAGCTTAGGCGTGTAAGTGTAACAAACAAACTCACACTTGTAATTATCATATTAGATAGGATTTTGTACCATACCTAATAACAATGTCACTTTGGCATGATTACACTATTACTTTCTTTTAAAAGCATAGTATTATTAGGGTTGCGTACCTTAAAAGGAAAAAACGGAACCCTTATAATCCTATAAGGGTTCCCCGTGACCATGGCTGCTGAAAAGCAACCGAAACGTCGGGGAAAGTGTAAACTTAAAAACAAATAGATTTGATAGTTTTAATAATTTAATTAGCTTAAAATTAGTAAAGTTTAATAGTATAGTATAGTAGTGTAACAGTTAAATTATGTAATAGAGTGTTAAATAAACAACGCGATAAAATCCGTATATAGTAGTTTAATTTCAATGAATAACATTCGCGTAAACAGAAGACAATATTAGGGTTTTAAGGTGTTTCTTTTGTTTTATTTTGAATGGTTCCTTATGAGGTTGAAAGTGATCCCACTTTGTTGTCCGTCGGTCCGTCCGTCCGTCTGTATATCTGTCTGACGAGACGCTTTATTTCGGGAACGCGTAGAGGTATCGAGTTGAAATTAAAACGAGTTGAAATCAAGTCTACAGTCTCTTGAAGCTGTGAAAAATCAAACTTCTAAGTTAACGTAAAAAAAAGATACGGCCGTTTATGCCGCAAAACACGACACTCTCAAGGGAGTAAAAATTTATGGGATATTTTTCGTTGACATAAATAACAGGGTCATTATCCAAGGAACGGCGGTCCAAATTGTGTACCTACAAACTTGTTCGGAACCCTCAGTGGGCGAGTCCAACTCGCACAAGTCCGGTTTTTTTGATTACAGTATTACTTAGCTTTTTAGGACTAGTATATCGACCAAATAAACGGGCATTATACACAAAAATCTTAAAATTTATGTTTATTTAAATGTGTAAAATCAAAAATTGCGTTACTAATTATTATTATTGTATTTATGTCTGTATGGCCGCGTTTAGTTAAAACGTGGCTAAAATTAATATTCGTGTCATTAGTTTTTAATTGGATTCAGATTTAGGGATGTCAAAAGCATTGCAATATTATGTTGAATATCTCATTACAAAAGTATGTATGATATACAATTGATACATATTAATAATAATTCTGGTATTTTGATATGATATAACAAATTACTGTAACGAACATCACCAAAACAAATTAAAATATTTCGTTATTTTTATTTGCTTTTGCACAGCCTTTATATAAATAACTACTGAGTAGAAGAGCCTCGCTGTTTTCAGCATAAATGGGCCGGCTCGACCGGAGAAGGACTACCCTCTCCCAGAATATCGACGTGAAATAGCAGTATTCCTGCTGTTGTGTTTCGTTCGGTAAGTGAGAGTTCTGGAGGCCCAATCACCCCTTTTCCTCCCTTCCCGCTCCTTCTCCTTCCCACTTCCTTTCCTAAAGGGTCGGCAACGCGCAAGTGATGCCCCTGGTGTTGCATGCGTCCATAGGCTGCGGTGACCACTTATCATCAGTACCACCGTATGCTTGTCTGCCAACTTAGTGGTAAAAAAAAAATTATAGGTATACTTGCCCTGCTGCAATGCTCATCAATGATATCTGTTAGTAGATTTTATATGACATTTTTAATGATTGCCTTCGTGACGCAGTCGTAATTAATTCGACTGTTGTTAATGTGGTTTCGGGTTCACCGGGCTGTTCTAAGTGTTATTGAGTTTTCTGTCGAGAAATTCTTAAGAAGCACGGGGTTTGAGACTGCACATGTTAGACAACAATAAGCTTACTTGGTGACGTCACTTATTACGTGGGACCTAAAGCCACAGCTAGCGAAATGAGAGTGTAACATCGACATTAATTACATTTGCGCGAGCGAAACCCTGGGGAAAATCTATGTAATAATTAAATACAAATGTAAACCTTTCTTCATCAGCAAGACCAAGCAAGTCAGTCTTCATTAAATCGTTTTATTATGGAAAAAGACATTAATAATATGAATAAAAACACTCTTTATATCGAGTGTAAGTAATTTTATAAGAAGCAAAATTATTTTAGGGTATTAAAAGATATCGAATCCGATTGGATTGATTTGATTAAGTGGCAGAATCAGAAGTCAACACATATTTATAAGCAAGTCCTGCCTACCTCTTGTGCATTAGCATCAGAGGTAGAAAGACTTTCATGTCCATATACGTCTAGTTACACGTGATATAAGATGCCTTATTCCATATTATAACGTTTCGAATTAAGCAGAAATTATCACACAGAAGTTCTATGACCATGACGTCATCACAATAAATACCATTACTATCTGACAAGCTTAGTCGTACTTAGCGGATATTCACGTCTGACTGATCTTAAATCTTTTAGTTATAGAGATTTGTGGTGCGCGCTTTTCGTACTTAGTGATCCGTGAAAATCGTCTAAATGGAATGTTCACCGATACACACGATGTTCAGGCTCGCTGATTAACTGAATAGCTGACTGATTTGTAAATGACTCGGCTTTGGGTAATGTTTGCTAATCGATTTACACATCCATAAACCTTAGTTTTAATTTGACATATTAAATATTGGTTTAACAGAAATACTGCTGAATTTGTATTGAATAAATAGTATGAGGCTGATACATGAGACTTAATTATAATTCATATTGGAATAATATAAACATATTGTTATTATTTTAAGCATAATTGCTGCGCCACTGCAAAGTAAATGACTGCCCTTTTTGCTACAACTCCTGCAATCTAGTCCCAATCACTTTATAAATATCCCGATAATCTCGCAATCTGATCTAATTTCAATCAAAGAATATACGTCAATGACTACCTGTCAACAAAGAACTAACTATTATTAGCGAAAAAAGCCGCTGCAGAACTGAATTTTCAATACGTTGGGATGAAGTATGAAACTATTCTTAAAAACGACATGTTCTATATTATAATGGTAAATGTCTTTAACGACACTGAGGAGCAAAACTTTTTTCAAAGCAGATGTTTTTATAGTGAAATGTAGATGCTTTTGGAACATTATTCTCGCGGGGAACTTTGCATACATTTAAAAATCCGCCGCGCGGTCGCTACGCGGCATCTGCGCTGCCGCCGCGCTGTTTCATTATTGGGAAGAATTTAAATGTTGTGGCGTAGTTAATAGAGTTTAAATTCTCTATTAACGAATTCTAGTACGCGGCCGCCGCGCAGCCTCCGCGCAGTCGCCGGCCGGCCTCTCCACTCTCGTCTAACTGCAGCCTTAAGCAATTTTTGCCATAATATAACTAATAATACTACCTACTACTATTATTAAGATTTGTTGCCACAAATAATTCCAAGAAATCACAAAGTGACTTGTGCTACTCGTGTGTTCCAACTATCTCCGTGTCGGGCTTAGAGCTGCCTGAGTAGCTTATTAAATATTTTTCTATACATTAAACCAATAGTTGTAATTAATACTTTAAGCTATGCGACTTAAGGTATATTTTACAATGCAATGTATCTTTACTTAGGATCGTCAGGGGATTCGTTTCAATTCATAAATGTTTAGATACTTATTTATAAAATTCGTTTTTTATATAATAGCCATAGATCTGATAATTCATTATTGATACATGAACATTACCTTGATACCTACATATTTTATTTTATAATTTATTTATATTTGATTTTATTTAATAGTATTTTACATATAAATAGCTTTTGTCTTGTTTATTATTAGTAACTACTAATACTGTCGGTGGTCACTAATTATCAGCGCCGTGATGCAGTAGAATATTGTCAATGGCAAAGAAAAAAATATGCTTAGCTTCATGTTAAGCGGCAACCATCATTCCATTCACTAATTCTATGTTTGTTTTTGTCATTTTACCTATTATTTTTTTGGTATTTTTGTGTGCTATAATGAAAATGCAATTTTATTTTTTTCTGTCTTTTGACTTTAACTATGCATTGCTGTGCCGTTCTGTTTATTACTGACTACCCATTTCATATATTATGTTAATTATTTAATGTTATCCGACGATATGTTCTTAATCTTTTGTAATTCTCTTACTAGTATAGTTTCAACTGTGAAACAAATGACTCTTAAAATATTTTAGGAAAGTTCGTGGATTACGTAGGTATGTAATAAAACTAATAACTTGTTTCGTATTATAAAGATTAGTTCGGACGATTTGATTGTTTTACGGGACTTGACTGGACGTTTGTTTCTATGACGGTGAACATTTCGATAAACAGTACCTTGTGTGAGGCCGAGATTGCGATTTTTCTCGTCTAACTAACTCGCGGCGGTGAAGTTTTGATTGCAGTGAGAAGTGACTTTAACGGTTGTGGTTGTGTGTGATTGGTGCAATGTTGCTCAGGATTTGTGGGTGATCATCGCACTAAGAAGCTCTAAGCTTTTAAGGTAACGTACAATTTACATGTTTTTGTTGTTATCTTGGCACAGAACTCTTAGATACCTCTTATAAAATGCAGTTACCAACAGAACTTTACTAAAAATCTTAATCGTTTAGTTCTTAAGCATCCAAAATCTAATATGTTTGTTTTACTCGACGACTTTGTATTCGAAAGCGATGTGCAATGGTCTAGAGAATAAAGTGTGGACACTGAATGAACAGCACATTATGTGCCGATTTATTGCGGCGTTCTATGTACTACATATGTATAACACAAATCTGAAAGTATATAATGTTATGAGAAATATAAACGGTAGACTTTTAGACCTAGTATTTTCAATGATAATACAATTGTCAAGGAATGTGACAGCTTACTGGCCGAGCCAATACATAGGCATCTTAAATCCCTAATAATCAAGACTAGCTTTGTAGACATACAAAATGCTTTTCATAAAGTATTTTGTTTAACTTTATGGCGTAGTATATTATAGCAAATGTAATATAAATCTTTTTTCAAAATATATAAATAAAATTTAAAAGTTATAACTGTATCTATTTTTCGTTAATCAACCTTTAGAACTTACGCACATAGCTTTCAGTATCGCCACTAGGAGGTAAGGTGTAATTATGAGTTAACACAATGCTTATTTTAATTTCTTATACGTATATTATTCGGTAAAGATACGTGTGATACCTACTCGATACGTATGTAACGTATTTTAGTTACAGTATAAATTTATTTCAAACAATAAGTATATTATTTACATAATATTGTCTTCTGTTTACGCGAATGTTATTTCATTGAAATTAAACTACTATATATATATAAACCTAAATACAAATAGTTTTAATAGTTTTAATAATTTCATTAGCTTATAAATTAGTAAAATTCAATAGTAGTAGTAGTACTGTAACAGTTTTCAAAATTATGTAATAGGTACGGTGTAAAATAAACAACGCGATAAAATCTATATATATTATTTGTATATATATATAAATTATATGCTTCTAGAAGACATGTAAATTTCACTGCGCGTTGAAAAGTTTCATAATTCTATCCTATAAGTTAGGTGAAAATCCATCGTCATAAATGTTGCCCAAACTCCTTCATGTTTACCGTTATGTGGGATGTGGTTATTTTAGAACCACGCTACTGCGTGATTCTAAAATACTAATCCTTCCCAGCATCTGTACTGAATTTAAGCATATCGGTTACATGGCAAATAGAATTTTTGACGATAGTAAATCATACCTATTTTTTGTATGAGACGTAAAACGTTTGATAATACCTCGGAAGCGCAGCGGTATTGTATTTGACTGCTGTGTATGAGGTCTCGAGTTGAGCAAAGTGTCGTACAAACTAATTCACATTCAAAGATAGTTTTATGACTGTCTTTGAAGGGGTAGGCAGAGGAGTATCACACTACATTTCGCTGAGTATAGTTTTGTTTCACGTAAAAAAAAGTAAGCCTATTACCAGCTATCAGACACAGTCTCAGATTCTCAGCTGCTATTGAGACTTTCTTGATAGAAAAACCCAATATAATTTTTCGGACCCGGTAATCGAACCTGTGATTTCATAAATTGTAGTATTCAGTACAGCTGTGCCTCCAAAGCAGTTAAATTAGTTTCATAGTACTTAATCTAGTTCAAAAGTTTAACTTCCATTCGCTAGTAGTCTATAATCTACTTAATGTAGAACACGTTAACTGCCGAAAGACATTGGTCATGTCACAGTCAATATACTCTGACTCCAATCTATATTCGTGAAACTGGGAAACAGAAGTAAAACGTCGGGGCAAAGTGTAAACATAAATATAAATAGCTTTAATTAAATTAAATAGCATAGTAAAGTTCAATAATAGTAGTGTTAGAGTTTTCAAAATTATGTAATAAAAGTGTTTAAAGTAAAATAAACAACGCGACAAAATCCGTATAAAGTGTTTAATTTCAAAGAAGTAAAGCACTTCATCGCACCGTTTGTCAATCCATAATTTAATACCAGCGAGTAGTATAAATGAAAACTCCGTTTTAATTATAAATTAGTTTCCACTAATCTAACCATGCAAAAACATATACATACTAGTTGTTGCTAGTAGACACAATACTTTTGTCCGGATCAAACTTTATGTCCTTTTCTGTACTTCTAACAGCGTTTATGCGAAATTTCATGAATATCGGTGGAGGAGTTAAGGCATGATAGAGTAACGAACAAAGTCACATTCGCATTTATAATACTATATAAGTTTAATTTAACTTTCGATCTAAAGAGTCACCTTAGATTGAAGCGGACATCTGATTGACAATATTGCACAGGTACAAGGACAATATTACAGGTAACTATTGAAATGAAACGATAGCGTGTAATACAATTCAAATAATTTGATTCTACTCTCCCATCTGATCAAGTTGCCTGATATTTTATTTCTGCATTTTCAAGAAACTATCTGCTACTCAAACATATAAATAACAATTAAATAGCGCTAAGTAAGCCATTAAAGATTTCCACTGGTAGCAAACTATGTAAGTGATACGTAATTACAATTTTAATATGAAATAAATAATTACCTGCTAAATATGTAAGCAATTGAAATAATGTTATATTGTCTACATTTACGTGAATGTTATAAATAGATATAAACTACTTCTAATAGTAACAGTCAAGCTTAAAAGTATTAGATCAATGCTTCTTTTTAAATATGTAATAATAGTGTTCAAAAAACAATACGATAAAATCCGTGTAAAGTAGTTTAATTTCAATGAAATAATTTAGTCATGCAATCTATGAATGAGCTACTCCGTAGAAACTTATGATTCGTTTTAGCGTATGTAATATTGTGTTAGTTATATCAAGATCATTGTTGCTCTACTATTTTAAATAATTCATATTCAGCCTATTGAAAGCCTTAAAAGGGCATCCTTCGGTTACCATAACAATGCATGATGTAATTGGATATCTACGGTTTAGTAATTCCTCAGCAAAATTATCCGTCTTGATATTTGAATACTCTAACTGATGTGTTAATAATCTTCTTGTGTTAGTATAGTTTATGTTTCAAATTGTGTCTGATACATTATATTATTATTTGAGGTGAATATTCAATCACTATCGTATCCTTAGTTACGAGAATCTTACATGACGGTATTTAATAGTACAGTACAGTATTTAACAGTATAAAGTTTAATCAATTAATTATGGACCAAGTTTATAGTTTATTTGAAAAATTCTAGTGGTGAAAGTACTATTATTGGGTACGTTATATATTGTTAATTTATTCCTTACAAACTAAAATCTAAATCTTTCCCTTTATCATACTAGTATAGTAATAAAGAGCAACAATTATAAAAAAATATGTAAGTATCTCACTGCCCGCATTTCCTCCCAAACGACACACAATTTAACAAAGTGAATATATATTTATTTAAAGCTAATGCTGTGCATTTTTTCACGTAAGTATTTCGTATAAATCCGTTACAATTTGTCCAAACTACGTAATTCCTACATTTTTCACAAGATTTGCCTGGCTTTGGAGATGGCGTTTTTATTTATCGTACTACAATATACATACCTATATCACTGAGTGCGGGAAGGAAGTAACTAAGGACATTTCTGATATTTACAGCTTCGGAAAATACTATTTACAAAGACGTGTGATTGTATTTTGGCATGAAGTTTTACATTATCCACATTTCGTACGTGTGAATATGTTACATACATAGCTATCTCTCTATTTAATGTAAAAATCAATTTATTGTTATTTATCTATATTAAATATGGACGAAAATTTAAGTTGGAATGATGCAAAATATAAAAAAGATACCAGAGCGTCGTACTTTATTTATTTTAGAGCAATTCTTTAAAAATGACTTCCGTATTAATCTTGTATTAGTTTTAACTTGACTTGATTATTCTGCACGGATGGCGTAGCGTAGTAGTTTAAGTAGTCGCCTCACTATTGTGCTGCGTGTTATGGACAAAAATTGTTTGATCCACAAATGGTTGTTCAGAGTCGAATTGTTCTTTGAGTACATTCTTTGAATATTTATATAGTTCCCTGCAACATAGAAATATAATTATCCTAGTGCGGGAGTTAACTAAAAAAATGCGAATTAAAAGCACTTATAGTTTTCGTTCAGATGCAAGAGCACGGGTTAGATCACCGAATCTTGCAGTATTTTTGGATTTTCTTAATAGAAAGTGATCAGTAGCGGCATTTAAAACCTAAAAACAAAACATGCGATACAAAATAAATAATCCACAGAAGTTACAACATGACACTTCGTCACAAATACTTGTAGCCGTGACGCACGCATAGCTCAATACATTTCTCCTTTAGTTATTTTATTATTTATTTATTGGTGACAACAAACAGCTACACTATACATGTTATACTTAAAGAATATATGTTGTAATAAGAAAATAGTTAACAATAGTGCAGCCCACAGCGTTATCCACAGATTAATAACTAAGCAATCGGTAGAAACAATTCAAAATTAAATAAATGACATTACGCATACAAATGTACATTTCAGAGAATAGATCACATAAAGTAAGTTTAATTGTTAATTGAGCCTTGAGCACTAAACAGATGATAGTTTATGTCTAAGGTCTTTTTTAAATTTAGTGATAGTTGTGTTAAATAAGTCTAAACTGACAAAGTTTTCGTTGTAAGTGTGAGCCATGCGGCGAGTAGGGACGCGATGTCCGCTGTTGGTACGGCACGACTTCAGTGCGAACAGGCGGTTTACGCGAGCCTCTCGCATTCGCACGGTTCTGGGTACGGCATAATTAATTTTTGAGACTAAACTTGTACAGTCAAAATAATTATTGATAATTTTATACAGAATACACATTTCTAAGTATTTACGTCTATTTTCTAATGATACTATGTTATATTTGTTGAGCAGATCGGTATAAATCATATAATTTTTGTTACATCTATATTGCATAGTACGCAAAAATTTCCGCTGGACTCTCTCAATAGCATCAGTATATTTATTATAGAAGGGGTTCCATATAATGGAACCATATTCTAGTTGAGAACGAACAAGAGTTTTATATAAGTATAGGTATGTTGAAGGACGTTTAAACTCAGTACACGACCTCATTACAAAGCTATACATTTTGAAAGCTTTATTAATAATGTTATTGACATGGATATCAAGACAAAGTTTAGAATCCAAGTACACGCCGAGGTCTCTCAAATTTGATGTCTTAGTTAGTAAAGTATTGCATAGCTTGTATATATATGTAAAGTTATTGATATTTTTAGTGAAACTAATTTGATTACATTTCGGTAGACTTAAATATAGTTTATTTATAGCACAGTATCTACTAAGTCGGTCAAGATCTTGCTGAAATTCAATGCAGTCGTCAATTGATTTGATGGATTTATAAACTTTAAGATCATCTGCATATAGAAGAAAATTTGTATTTTGAAAGCAATGCTTGATATCATTAATAAAAAGTATAAAGAGCAACGGCCCGAGAATAGACCCCTGGGGAACTCCAGAAGTAGCAGTGATACTCCTAGACTGGTACCCATTGACGACTACTTTCTGAGACCTATTCTGAATATATGAAGAGAACCAACGTAATAGATTACCCCGTATCCCGTTAAAAGCTATTTTGTTCAAAAGTATTTCATGATCAATTTTGTCAAACGCTTTTTTATAATCTGTATAGATTGCATCCACTTGAACGCGATTATCAAGGTTTTCAAATAAGAAATCTGTAAATATGAGTAGATTGGAAACTGTAGACCTGCTTTTGACAAAACCGTGCTGTTCTTCAATTAAAGTGTTATGTAAAATTGGATATATCTGATTGTGTAACAACCTTTCGAATATTTTCGATAGTGTCGATAATATGGAAATTGGTCGGTATTGTTCAACATTATGTTTACAACCCCCTTTATATATAGGAGTGATGTTGGCACGTTTCCATATATCGGGGAAAGTACCTTCGAGCATGCACCTGTTATATATTATATAAAGGGGTTTATATATGCTCTTGGCAGTGTTTTTAAACAATATGGGTGGCAACCCGTCGGGACCAGCACCTTTAGAAACGTCTAGTGACAATAATACTTTTAATATTTGAGATTCAGTGAAATGAATGTTAGTGAGTATAATATTATTGTAAGATATATCTGGTGGTGGTTGCCATTGTGCGAGTGTCGGTGCGGACGGCTCGTACACGGATAAGAAGTAATCTGCAAACATATTGCAGATCGTTTCTGGATTACTAGATGAACTGTCACCAAGTTGCATGGTGGAGGGAATTACGGGTTTTACCTTTCGTTGCGAAATATAACGCCAGAAATGCCTTATATTATTAGTTAAGTTATCTTCTACTGATGTAATATATTTTTTATAATATTGTTTACACGTTTCTTTAAACTCTGCTCTGTAATTCGAGAAAACTTCGTAATCGGACTCGTTATGATACTTTTTCCATTTAACCCACGCTTTCTGTTTTTTATTAAGTATTTTTATCAACTTATGCGGAAACCAAACCGGGAAAGAAGAAGTCTTAGGTTTTGATCTAGGTGTAAATTGTTTAATTATGTTGTCAAATTCATTATAAAAAATGTCAAGTGTTCCTTCTGAGGTTGGGTCTTGTAATAGTTCCTCCCAGTTGGTTTCACGGATTTTATTATTTATACTATCAAAATCAGCCTTGTAAAAATTATATTTCATAATAGATCGTCGTTTCATGGGTTGAGCGGCATGCGTCAGATTAATGGTGACTTCAAAAGGAGGATGGTGGGCATCTATAGGCAATAATGGCGTACGTTGTAAGCTATTTATAATACAGGATGAATTAGATATCACTAGGTCTAGGATCTTGCCATTCTCGTTAACAACGTCGTTATATTGAGCTGCATTAAGTTGGGACATAAAGTTAATGAGCAAAGAACTCGTATCTGTAAAGCTCAGTCCAGTTACGCGGAGCGGGCTTAACCCTCGAGAGTTATTTGATATTGTCGCCTCCCATCCTAATTCCGGAATATTATAATCTCCCATCACATAAAAAGTATCAACAAAAGAATGGTTAATAGAATCTTGCAACATATCGAGGTGGCTGTCATAGACAGCTGAGGGAGTTCGGGGAGGAATATAGGCTGCACTTATAATGTGCTTCATGCCGTGGGTGATGCTTGGTATTTCTATAATAATATGTTCTATAATGTTAGGTTGCGCATAGTTTGTAAATTTTGAAAAATCAAAACGAGCCGAGTTCAGTGTATGCAATACAGCCACCAGCACCCCGCCCCCGTCCTGCTTGTGGGAAGTAGCGCGGTCGCGGTCACAGCGGTACACCGTGTAGCGCATGTCTATGAACTCGCTGTTCTCTATGTCAGGCACGAGCCAGGTCTCAGTCAATACTATGATATCGTAATTGTTGGACAAAATATTCATGAACAGTGTGTGTAACTTGGTACGGATACCTCTGCAGTTTTGGTAGTAAATAGTTAATTCATTATTTATTCTAGAACTATCCATTATCAATATATGAAACATTATATTCGTGGAAATTATGAAGTTTTGAATTATATGGTAGATTTCGCGTACCGCACTTTAAACACCCCTTCTCGTTGTAATTGCATGAATTATCTTTTAATAAATGTATGATATGTATATTGTAGATACCATTCAGAGAGTTAGATTTGCCTGTTTGAAAAGCTATGTAACGAAACATATCTCTTATAAATCTGTCAACAAACAATATGAAAATTACCGTAATGCGCAACTGTACAGCCCAAAACTTAAGATTTAAGATCAACGATAATAGTTTACTGGAAATAGGTGGTACATTATCATTTAAATTGAAGAAACATAAATATGTAAATATAATAATTAAGGTCCGAGACTCACTATTAATGACCGGGTTTGAGTTTGAGTTTTTCGAGGTCCTTATCGGTGCGAATGGCGAGTGCGGGGTAGTCGTCTTTTTCTCTGACCAGGATGGTCGAGTTCTTGACCCAGACGTACTTGTAGTTGAGATCCTTTGCAACTTCTCGGCATTTTCGAAATAACTGTTTTCTCTTCAGTGTGAGATGTTCATTTATATATATCGTTAGAGTGTTGCCCGCAATTCCTATTTGATCAGATTTCAGAACTTTCTTTTTACGGAAGGCGGCTAAGAAGTTGTCTCTTTGAATCCGGGTGGTTAACTTCACGATGATATTCTTGGGATTAGCTCGATCTCGCGTAGCATGCGGCACCCTGTGCACCGAGACTATGCCACTTTGCGGTAGCTGAAAGTTCATCGCGGATGCAATAGCTTCTACAATGGCCGGGAGGTTTTCATTACGACGCTCGGGTACATTGCAGATTTCCACGTTGCACTGTCTGGCCTGCTGTTCCAGCGAGTCAATCTTCAGCTCCATGTCGGAATAAGTGGATGCAGCTTCTTCCTTTGTCCTACACGCTAACTCTTCGACTTGCTTCTTCAAGGTTTCATTATTGTCGGATTGGAACGCAGCTGACTCCTGCAAAGACTTGATTTCAGCAGTGATGGTGTTAACCGTCTGTTTCAAATTTGCCTGCTCCTGTCTGATATACTTCATCTCAGTACGAATGTCGGTCAGGGTGCTTTTAATGTCGTCCCGCATAGATACCATGTTGGCGTTCATGTCGCTTCGCCACGAATCTAAGGTAGTCAGAAGCTCCTTAAATCTATCATTAGGGATAGTCTCCGATAGAGGGTTAGTAGGAGACGCTTCTTGTTGTCCCATAATATCACACGACATGTCCATCGATTCCTCGGCAGAAAGCGGAACCAGGTAATGGCGTACTGGCGTGTTCAGGTTTGATTTAACTCGGCGTGTAATGTTTGCACACCCCGGGCAGACCCAAGCCGCACAATAATCGACCGACAGAGCTCTGAATTGAGCATTCGTCAAATTTAGACATTCATAGTGATATTTGCCGCCACACTGACGACAAGTTAGGGTCGTATCACTAGTTATGGCATTGTTACATCCATTGCAGGTATCCATCTTCAAATCCATTATCAAAATCAATGAATATAAATCACCCAATATAATAATGGTATGTATTATTTTAGTTAAGCGGGTAAACAGTCTATAGTGTCACTTAACAACAGCAGTTGTTATGTTCAACCCCGCGCGAAGAAGGTCGTAAGCGCCGTGTAATACGCGTCGTTTACGCGTTTTAACGAGATACTGTTCGACCTAAATGGCGAGTCCGATAGTTTTGTGAATTTGTTTTGTATTTTAATGTTTTCTATCACTTATTCACTTTTATTACACTGTTTGATTATAGCACTCGAAAAGTCTTGATTTACTTTGTACGTTATATGTCTTATTTTATGCGAAACACTCCGAAAAACCACTGTTTTTAATTAAATTCACGGATAAAATTTCGAAAGATGTTACTTGTTCTAACTTTACAAATTATATGATGTATAGTACTCTCATTGGCAATGAATGTGACCAGCATTTTACGACTACCCGCAACTTGTAGATAATTAACTGAGCCATACATTAAACAGGCCTGACCCGTACTTGACTTCTAAAGTTTAATAAAATAGAACACGAATCTGTATAAGGCAAACATACCAACCAATGAAACTTGAATTTATTAAATCCTTTGAAATAGTAGTGTTTCCGGATATTTTAAGTTGGCTATTGGTTTTTTGCTGGTATCATAATTATGTAGACTACTACTCATTGTGTATTATTTTGAAATCCTAACAGGGGCTAAATCAGCAATCCTAATTAATATTATAAATGCGAATGTAAATTTGTTTGTATGTTACACTTTCACGCCTTGAGTATTCGATTGATTAACATAACATTTCAAATACATATTGTCAGGGGTAAAGAAAAGGACATAGGTATCTCAGGCCTTTTCTTTACGCTTGAATGAAACTACTGTCCTTCCAGAATAAAAGTACTTCCCCCGAGAGAGAGATTCTAACTTCCTAACTAATATTATAAATGCGAATGTGAGTTTGTTTGTTACGCTTTTACGCATTGACTATTCGGTCAATCATAATAAAATTTTGCATACCTGTTTTCGGGGGTTTGTCGTCGCAGATTTATTTGCGCTTGCTCGGACACAGACAGTTGTGTAGTTTGGTTAATATATCATTAATTATCTTATATTAATACGTGAAGCAAAAACTTTGTACCCCATTTTACGGAAATTGCGTGGACGGAGAATAATGAAATTTGGCACAGTTAAAGTTTATATGGAGAAGGAGGGGCGAAACCTAATATTTTTATAAAATATGCATTAGAAATACATTAAATTAATTTAAAAACACTACACGCACACAACCATGCATTTCACACACACAGTGGAATCGCGTTCGTAGTATTTTGACATTGTTCATCTGACGACGTAGAATTCTTCGTAACTATGGTTACATATATCTTATTTATATGTAATATAGAAAAAAAACAAAGTTGACATCGATACCTTTAACTTGAGTGTTACAAAACTGAAAAAAGCAATGTGTAAAAACTTTTTTGCATAGACAATTACGTTGGTGTAGCGGTTGGCTACTTACTGGCGTGTGTAATGTATAACTTAATTAAGATTTCCTGATTTTCTACTTTATAATTTGTTGTTTACTTTGTTTTAATTATATCTACTTACTGTTTTTTTGTTTTTTATTTTTGTTGTATTTATCTTAGTCGTAGTATTATAAAATTGTTATAAGTAAAAACTTTTAATTGGCCTTTGTTTAACATAAATTCTCATTTTATTGTTGAATTAGCTGTAAGTTTTCTGTACTTGAAAATAAAAGGGGGGTAAATAAATTTAAAGATTTTATGTTGACAAGTAGTAATGAGCTTGGTAAGGCTTGAGTAACTTAGCCTACATTGAAGTGTGGAGTTAACAACGTGGATTTTACTGCAATTATTACTACCGTGGAAATGCGATTGATTTTAAGCCATAAAATTGTTGATGTATGGTAATTTATAATATAATATTATTGAGTGTTTGAATTTAATTTACTTAAACAGTACCGACTGTAACTGCAATGACTGCAACACCTAGTACATAAATGAGTTGTATAATACTGAAATTATGATTTGATGGCGATTTAAGAGAGTGGCTTTAGGTTTCTTGCAGATATCTTTTCATAGGCCTTCTGCCTGAACCCTGCAAATACCTTAAATATAAATTAAGTAAAATGTAATAAACTCAATAACCCTTTTGACGTTCATAACTTGTGTTACTTTGTGACATAAACGATTAATTGATTTATAACTCTGACTTTGTATTATTTCGATCCCTGACATAGGATGAAAAGCTTAGTTAATCAAGCGAAAACACGGTTTGTTGAGGTGCAAGTTTATATTATAACTTACTGCTACATGGACTTTATTTTATTCATTTATAATTTAAATTTTACCTTGCATTGAAAATACTTAAAAATAGATCTTAAGATCCATTTTTAAGCATTTCCATTACGATTTCCGTAGATATTTACAACAATATATTGTGGTATTTCACATACATACATTCAAACAGCAGACATAATCAACATCCAGACTCGGAACAACTATTTATGAATTACTGAATTTTTTGTTACGTTTGCGGATCGAACCTATAACACTGGGCGCAGTGGCAGTGTCAGTCAATTACACTATTTTTTAAAGATAAATCAAACAAAGAAATATTAGGGAAACAAATTATTCTTATATAATATATTACTATTACGTAGATACATTCCTAGTTTGCCACAGTTGTTGGAAAACAAACATCTCAGTGACCACTGAAACTTTATACCAGCAATATATAAGTCAATGGCCGCGAGCGTCTATATAACGAATTGTTGCATTTCTCTTCAGTTGACTCTACAAAAATTGGAAGAAGTCCCACTTACCAAGTCCTATATTTACTCATCGTAACATACAAGTTTTAACTTTTCTAGTTTAGGTAACCTGAAAGATTTAGAACAAATTTTATATTGTTAAATATTTAACATCAATACATCGGGCTGAACGTGCACAACGTGCGATTCTTAAATTAATGCTTTTTAAATCTCGTGACTACCCTACGGTAAAGTTATACGCTGATACCAAAGTACTCACAGTTTGGCAACTATACATCCGTCGCACGATACTACGAAGGCATTGAATGCTACCCTTAAATGCATATAATTATATTACTGAGACGACAAGGCTTCCCTGTATGCAGAACAGCAATTTGTCAATTCGCATTTGCAAATCGTCACTTTGTTGTCCAAAGCTCGCGCATGTATAATAAAATAAACAAAATAATTCACATTTATAAACTCACTCGGTATGAAGTTAAACGAGAACTACATAAATGGTTACAATCCCTTACATACGATAATACGGCAAGCATACTTAACATACCATGCTAATACACACTCGCACACAAAACTATGTACACGCATATACAAACACACACTTTACTTACTTTTATATATATTTAACACATACCTCACGCACACAAACACTCTCGGACTCAACTCACGCGCATTCATGCACTAAACTCACCCAAATATTTACACGCTGTCACACTCACTCTTTACTGTCAATATACAAGGTAAACTGTCTCAGAAATGTCACGGTTGTATCTATATGTTGAAATCTTAAAACTCGTGCTGTATTCATGTGCGTTTGTTTTGTATCTTTTAAGTACTAATAAACAATTATTATTATTTATTATTATTATTTTAATCTAATATAATCATTTTATGCTAAACTTAATAAAATCTAAAATACCACAAGATCTAATAAATGTTCTTTTTCCATGTGAAATTGATCCAAATGCGAGGAAATAAAACTAAAGTGAATGTTTTCACCTTTATTTATTTTCCATTGCGTTTATTGTTATCAAACAAATATTTGCTGGACAGCGAGTTTCCCGCGGGTGATACAACTGAGCCTGTTTTATGTCCATAAAACAATTTGTATCGTTCCACGTTTTAATGAATACCTAAAGGCCTATGTTGTACATTTTATATTTATTTAATATGCCGACAACTAACGTCAAATGTGCAAATCTCAGCAAATGACATATTAAGTCGTGCAATTTATATGTAATATATAAAGAGAATCGCCAATAAATTTTATCGCGCGTAATTAATATGATCGCTGGCTAGCAAATATTATACATATATATATAAGATTTGCTTGAATATTCAATTTTATTAATGTAATTTATTACAGATATATGCTAGCCTATCTTGCAAGCTATAATGATAATTGATTATACCGATGATTTTACGACAATCCTTGTTTATCAAGTTATACTAATTGACTTTACTTGTAAAGCATAATGCGAAACAGCATTTACTAGAGCAGGCAACGCGCGTAAAACGCTTGCGTAACTAATCGAAACTCAAAATGAACGTCAGACATTTTTGGAACGTTCTGTCAATTTCCGAATAATGATTGTTATGGACAATCAAATAACTCTATAAATAATCAAGTTTATTTTACATCAGTCAGAGTACATCCTACTTAAGCAACATTTTTATCCAACTTTATAACTAGTAGTCTTTCAATACATATAGTAAAATGCCATTACTTTTTTTACTAGCTTCTTTCGCATTTAAAGAGCTTATACATCCATCTACTTCATTTCGCAATTTGTTAAGAAAAAGTAGTTACATTAGTTCCTGTAGTAAAACTTAGCCTTCGCTGCTTTAGAAAGGTTACATGTTACTCTTAGAAGTTACTTTACTTTTATTTTTGTTTCTCTGACATTTAATAGAAGGATGTATTATTGTTTTTAGATTTATAAAGTCAGATATATGTATATATTGTATAATGCTTACAATACCTTGAACATATGAGTTACAATACTAAAATTACAATTTAATAGTGATTTTAATACTGGCTGTTTTTTAGCTAAATCTAGTAACCAACATACATAAATATAAATTCAGTAACTAGTAAACTCACAAATTAATAAATGATCATGATCATCAACAGTTATTTTTTGCCAAAAATAAATACGGTGCAAAGCTGTTTTATATTGACCAGCATAAACATTTATTCTTTATAAACTGGCAGCGAAAATATCAAATCCTCAAACATGAGTTTCAAAATTCCGCTTTGAAAATGTAACGGTCGAGAGATCGTTCGGATATCACGGACGCCGGCGGGTCGTCGCCGGGAGCGACAAATTAATGAGCTCGGGAGACACCGACACTCACGCTCATCAGCTCACCCATTCAATTACCGGTAGCCGTTATTTAACTACCCAGATTAATAGCTCGCTTTAAAGAAGCTTCACTCTTGCTGGATTCTGGTTCATCAATATGCGTGAATTCGATCAGTTAACTAATAGGTTTTAGAAGTTTAGGTCTTATTTTGCCCGTATTTTGAATTTTATTAGTGTTGTCAAATCAATCAACTTTTATAATTTATACAGAATCCGCATCCAATCTAATATTTATGAATTACGAGGACAGGTAGTTGTAAAATAGTGCTAAACTATATTTAAAATGAATATTTGCTCACGAAGATGGTTATTATTGGTACAGTCAGCGAAATAAGTAGATAAACACTTAATAATATGATTCGATGCCTCATGCTGAGTCAAAACACGTGTCAGCACATATTTTGACAAGTTGGAATATGCACGGATCCTACGACACGGCTATACCTATCTAAAGAAGTTCGGCATTGTCAACCTTTTTCTATTGCAATATACATATAATAATAGTACGTGTGCCAAAAGCTGAAGTACGTGCCGAGAGTGCAGCTGCTGGTGTAGCGCCGCAACGTCAACTTTAAAGCGTTCGCCGTACGCATACCCGACTGTTACCTGCACAAGGTGTTGGACGAAAGCTTTTGGCCGCAAGACGTGGTATTCCGTCACTTCCGCGAACAAGTATCAGCCGAGCGCACTAGTATTAAGTGTGCGATGTGAGGTTTTACTAATTGTGTATTTATTTATTTATTTTGTTCATGTTTATCCAATGTCTAGTACCCATAGTATAAGCTCTGCTTAGTTTGGGCTAGATGATGTTGTGTGTATGTGACAGAATATATTATTATTATTATTTACTTACATCAAATTTTATAATATGTAAATTTAGGTTAAGGTATTTATCTATAGGCCTATGCAGCCTGAAATAAATGAAATTATTATTATATTTTATATTTCCGAGGGTGTGTGGCGGTGTTCTTCTTTGCCCAATAATTTTAGATAAATATTTATGTGGTAATGCCTCATCTTTTACGACAGTAATAATTAAAAGATAGTTAATATAATTAGAATTCATTACTTTAGAACAATAATAAGAACATTTGAATCCGCTTCAAAGTTTAAAAAGAATTGTTTAATGTTGTTATATCGCTGACTGTAGCATATTACCACGGTGGTAAATAATTAACAAAAAAAGTGCACATTTTTAGTATCGACCCCAAATTGTAGTTGGTAGTAGTAATGTCGCTCAATATATTATATATATTAATGTACCACTAAAGACAAATCTTTACTAAAGAAATCCAGCTAAATCCACCCGGGTCTGCCGTGATGTTGCTTGCATTTTTTCGTATCCATTACGTTGTAAGAAGTAATAGTATTAAGTAATATTATTAAAAAACGCCATACCATTTAATAAATATGTTCCATGATTTTCTCTGTTAAGAAATTTTCATTAACTGCCTCCAAATGTGCCCGGTAGTTGTTGTCTTTTTGTAAAGATAACTAGCATTATGGGTTACGTATTACTAGTAATATCTAACCCATAATTACTTAATTAACGCTTACTTATTAATCCCTTAAGTTAACATAGAATGCTTGTGTTCGCAGTGGTTTCACACCATTCAAGGTAGGAATAGGCACACCGTGTTAGATTTAGTCGGTAGTATCCGGAACGTTCCATCTCTTCCCAGATGAGTCCGATATCCGCTCCCCTCTTCCGCGGAGTAAGATGAGTCAATGCATTCCTCCAGGTAAGAAAAAAAGGAATGGTTTCACAACGGTAATTCAATTGGTGGGATTTGAAACCGCGATGTCTAGACCGCAATGCCGATGCTTTATCCATTGGGCTACCACTGCTTATGACAGTTATAGGATCGCTATCTATGACGTGAGACCTAATGATATGGTTTTCTAAGTCTTTATTTACCTTTAAGGTTATAAAAGCTAGGCTATCTTATGTATTCTGACAACCTATTCTTATACCATTCATAATTCTTACTTACTAACGTTGTCGTAATTCACGACTAAGTTTTATTATATGTTTAAGTGTTTTAAAAAGTACTTTAGTTAGAAAACAACTTACATTTACGTTAACTTGTTTCATAACTTCTAAGACTTACGAACTATGCAAAGAGGATGTAGTCAAAGAAAATGCTTTAAGTATTAAAATTTCTGTACGAGGTTTAATAGGTTTTAAAGAAATTGATACGATTATAGATTACGTACTTTACGTATTACTTACGTTTATAACATTGAATAGTTATAAATAAATATATAATATATTTATAGTTATACGTACACATAAATTCACAACTAGATTGTAGGTACTATTTACTCACTTAAAGTTGATAGTACGTATTTTTGCAAATGTTTTTAAGTGGTTATCCAGAATTAGAACAGCTTCATATTTTGTATCTTTGATTATTTTTTCGATTATAAATTCTTGTTTTCTGTAGTAAATTGAGGTGTTTCCAAATGGAAAATATTGATAAATTTTCCACTGATATGCATAAGGTCTTGAGTTTTACTATGGTTGTGCAGTTTTATTAGGTTTTCTATTAAAATATGTTCAGTAGCAGTATGGAGTTTCGGACAATGCTTGGTAGACGACGATAGGCACGCCTACTTTTAAGGGTGACTTCAAAACATAGCTGGTAAAATGTGAGAGTAATACAATGCATGTTTATGTAGGAAAATAGAAATCTTCCCTATTTTTTATTTTTATAAGCTACTGATTAGCAATTGACCTTTATATTAATTAACCATTAAAGTTATACCGTTAGATAAGTAACTGCGTGAAACAAAAGGATGTCCTGCTATTCTTTAATACCTAGCAGTTATCGCTACGGCGCCGGCGTAGATATCTACGCCGTAGCAATACAACGAATATTTACATTGTGGCATTCGTAGGAATATTTATATTAAGCTATTATTTACTCACTTTTATCTTTTATTTTTTATACGACTAGCTACTGGATTCTATATAAAAGGTAAATTTTATTTGCCATATAAATTTTTTATGCCCGTGACAACGGGTATGTGAAATGTTATAATTATCTGTAGTAGTTCAGACGTGAATGCGTAACAAACAAACTCAGACTTGCATTTATTATATTAAATAGGATTAAATTAAAAGTGAATGCAACATTTCTTTTAAATTGTTTTTCGATATTCACTTTTCGTCATATGTATATCTATTTTGTAGGTTGAAGTAACCTTTTGCAAAAACTCATTGCTTTTCTTCCTTTCTGGATTTGTAATCACTACGCTCACTTGATTTTGAATGCTTGGCCGCCTTAAAAGGTTATGCAGCTGACATAAGCCTCAATCATTATACTATTTTTGTTGTATTGTTCTTGTAATCGCTAGTGGTCCTTACTAAATAAATAAATGAATGCGACTTTTTTATTTAAAAATAGACAACTGCCTCTCTACTTATGATTCATGTGTCGCGGGGGACTTTACAAACATTCATACAATGGACATAAAGAACACCAAGACTCGGAACAACTATTTGTGCATGACACAAACTTGCGAGGCGACCACTTAAACTACTACGCCTTCCGTGCAGTCTATGTATGAGATCTCGATCGATTTCCGGTTCGGGTAGGTTCTTCAAGGTATTATTGAGTATTCCTATTAACAAATTCTCAGTAGCAGCACGGATCTGGTAAACTGTGCCTAGTAGGCTGAAAGCTCGTGTCATAATTGGGATCAAAGACGATAAAATGGCCTGGTAAAATATGGGTGTAGTATACCTCTGCCTACCCATTCTAAGATAAACAATCGTGAGTTTACATACATAGATACATATTTATTTTGAATTTTGCGTAAACGTGAGAGAATATTATACGATGTCAGTTGTTTACAACATTTTTATATTGTAGCGATTCTGTCGAATAGCCAGTATTGAAAACAATCTCTTTAAAATAACCGTTAAATAATATTAATTGCCATTCCCAAACAGTAGTACAGTTTATTTAAACTTGGGCGTGCTTTACTGTTTATATTAGCTCTCTCTATTTAACCAATGCAATAATTTGATTTAAACGTTACCTGAAACGAAAAGCCTCAATAAATAATTACATTGAACGTAGTGTTAACACATGTAAAAGGTTTAATTGCAGATTTGCAATTGGTTATTTATACGGTTTTATAAAGCACTAGCTTTTGCCTGCGGCTTCACTCGCGCATATGTAGGTTAGATTTGTAACAGTACTTTTTCCTAGATAAAAGGTACACTATGTACTTTTCTATTTATCTGTCAACGTATATGCGAAATTTCATAACGATCGATCGAGTAGATAAGGCGTGAAAGCGAAACAAATAAACGAACTCACTTCCGCATTTAAAATATTCTTTAGGATTAGGATTATATTAAGTATGTATCTATGCGAAAGTCTAAAATGTTTATTCTCATAAATGTATGTTCGAGCTAAACTTGGTTTTGTGGTTTATTCAGTATGGAAAGCGTCTCATTAACAATCCTCGACAGTTATATCGTCGCTTTGTAAACAGATGTATATCGAGGGATACCATGCCGTTTGACAAGCTATTTGTTGACTTTTCATGTTACGCCTGGGAATGTATTCGTTGAATTTACAGTCCATCGTCATTCCGTGCTAGGTGACGTTTTCTAAAGAATGATCAATATGCTCAATGGATGTATTTTTTAGCGCAGTAAATCTAATATTATGAACAAGGTTTGTATGTGAACTGGGGGGCAGACAGTAGTAAAGTAGATATGATGAGTGAAGATGAATCTGGTTTAGGTAATTTCTGTTTTCTTTTAGTACTAATGATTTAATGAAGAATTTAGCTAGGCTTTTGCATTGCTTGTAGTGAAAGGAGAATGACCAAAAATATATGGAGTTTGGTCCAAATGTCCACCACTAACGAGACCTATATAATAAAATAGTCTACAAAATATTGAATCATTATAACCAGACCGCAACCAAAAATATGCTGTCAGTAAAAAGTTGTGACTGAATGAAAAGTTATGTTTTTTACCCTTTTATGCGAAAAAGTAAATATTGTTGATATAATTCTATCTGTTGCACATTTTTAACTTATGTACGCATGTTATGCCATGCTGCTTGGTGTGCCGTGTTAGGTTTTCACGGAAATAAATCAAAAGCTTAGAAGAAAGAAAACGCAAGAATACTTCACAATAGTTTTACTCATAGTTTTACTAAGTGTCTTACCGTGCAACATAAACATATAATTAAAAAGAAACATTATTCATCAACAATAATATTGTCTAGATTTGCAGCTGAGAGCCTAATTGTAGGTTGGTGTCTCGCCCATCCAAAGTACCACACAATCACCATCACATGTGCACAGCAACCCACAGTTCGCATACCAGATAAACAAGAACAATAATAATTGGAAATTGTTTCTCGGCCATGGATCATTACATACGTGTAATACAATCTTGAGCGTGCGTGCCTGGATTGGATCCTTGCACGTAGCAGCATAGCATGTTCAGGTTCTATGCCAAAATCTACAATATTATTTAAAACTCCGTCTCTTGCTACTTCAATGTGATATACGCCATTGCGTATATGTTCGGCATAGTAGCTACGCGCAAGTTTCACATGGTATGTCCCTAGTGCAAACAATACCAGATCTTGGTGTGTAAGTACAGGGAACTCGTCTGCTCCGATAACATCAGCTTCGATGTTACGGAAACTAGCTCGCTGCCTATTTACATTTCTTTCTGTAACATACGCACCCAAACGATTTGGTTCGTGCATTCTCTCTGTAATGATTCGCAAAAATTCGCTTGCATGCACGCTGTCTTCAAGTAACACGTGAAATGCGTTTATAAGCGCGGCGGCCACACGGAAGTCATCCATCATATGGCTCATGGCCCGATTAAAAAAATCTTGTCTAAAAAGACGAAAATCGCGCTTGAATCGTCCGTTGACGAGTTCGACGACCCAACGACAAATCGTCACTTCCCGATTTTTATTAGCCTCTAACGTCGTTAGCTGGTCCTCACCACGCCGTTTGCTGATAGGTATATGTGCGACATAACCACACGACTCCATGTCTTCTATGACGTCTCTGAAGCCACGATCACAAATGAAAACATCGTCCGTATTAAAAAAATAATGAAATGGGTTTTCTGGGTTCTCGTCAATTAGTTGTCCCATTATAACGGAATCAGATGTTGTTGCTGCATGAGGACCAGTAACGTCTATTATATAGCCATCGCAACATACTATAAGAAATGGTTTTAACAGGTTAGTATATTTGTGTAGGCTATATGTTTTCCGTTGGAACAGGAAGTTGCTAGACTTCTGAACGTAAACATAGGTTCCATCTATTACTACAATGGCTTTTCTTTCTTGCAGGGGTGCATTTGGTGATCCATATAGACCATTGGGCATAGATAGATTTTTAGCCACAACTTCATTTCTTGAAATATGGTCAAGACCCAGGTGCCTTGGTACGAAATCTTGCAGTAAACACTTACGGACAATATTCATATTCCGTTCGAGCGTAGGGCGACTCATTCTAAAGAGCACACCGAGTCTTTCGTTACTTTCTCCCGTCCGGAGCTTCATTAAGTAAATGGCAAGGGCCTTATTCGGCTGTCTTACTTCTAATGCCAAGGAAGGGGTTTCTCGAATAACTTGCTCAAATCCGTCATGCGTCAAGCCTACGCGATGTTGTAGTATTGTTGGATCCATAACTTCTATATTTTCAAAATCCATTGTATTAGGATTATTAATGATGGCAGTTTGTAACGTTTTTGTTATGTCTATAAACATTTCTCCGGTAATGTCGTGGGAAGAGTTTGGAGCATCAATTAATAGATCCCATTGATTTTGCTCCAAGTGGTTTTGACACACTCTTGCGTTTAGAGGTATATAATAATTCGAGTGCACCAACAGTTCTAGCTTGATAGATGCTGGTATGAAATAATAGAAAGATATAAGTATATAATTATGAAAAAACACGTATTAGAATGTACCAACCTGTCGAGGTGCTATAAGTCCTTGAATATGCTCAGCGCGGCGGTTCCCGGGTGGTCATCCAAAAGTTGTTGAAGTAACTAATAATACCTTCTTCGTAATAATGAATGATTGCAACAAACACAGTTTCTTCTTTCCTCTTGCATTATCACAAAAAAAATCGCACAGTACGTAAACGAAGCAAGCAAACGAACGACTGCGGAGAATACACGGTGTGGCGGGGCCAGGTACTCAGGTAAAACCGGTTGCGTTGGTGCTCTAGCGCATTATTTGCTAAGTGCGAAAGGGATAGAAATAGTGTTATCTCCAACTAGTCTGGGGTTATAGATGAATCATCATTAGTGCCGCATAAAGAATAGCTACTTGCACACAATTAAAACGGATTTAAATAAATGCTGATGTTAAAAAAATAATAAACTATTATTATTTTTCATATAGTCATAACTTTTGACTGACAGCGTATTTTTATTTTGTCCCATACTGAAAGTTACTCTCTATTCAATGGACTATAAGTCAATATAGGTCTCATTAGTGGTGGATATTTGGACCACTTTTGTTCATTCTCCTTTGCTCTTTAATTATATTTTCTCATTTATTATCAGTTTTGAACATAAATTATATTTAAATATTATAGTATTTACTTGAAGTAAGCAGGTTTAGCCTTAATAAAGACGCACAAGCGAGCTATGACAGTAATATAGTTTATTACTATTATAAAAAGCTTGTGTTACTTTGCTTTATAAATGTCTTAGTACGTTTTGAACAATTTTATCTCAATTTTAAAATGTGTAGACAATACCTTTAATGACAGGTTTTTATCTCCACGCGAAGGATCTCCTCAATTTATTCCTTATGTGAAGGGACAACTGTGTAAGTACCTACCTCTTTATATGCATACACGGAGGAGTATGTGTATATATGATTTGTCATACTTAAAGTTAACATTATTCATTAAAAAATACAATCCATTACGTTTGAATTTCGAGCACTGCGTCCATTAGTTATTATAAAATATCATTTGCAATCCAAACCAAACTTAAATAGCTGGCAGTATTGGGAAACAAAACCTTAGTAAGTATTGTGATATTGAATAAGATCAGAAAAAGTCAATTCCGCCTGGTAGAAAAACAAATTAGACCGAACTAATTATACTAGAAGCAATAATTCCCGAAGGATATAAATCAGGAAGATTACGTAAGCAACTGAGTTAGCACAATGTGTGGGTTCCTAGTTCCAATATAATCAACATCAACCATACCGCGTAATGTTTGCGTCGTACTTTGAGTTATCTGTCCTTCCCAATTCCACTCTTGTAGGTATCATCAATTTGATTAGAGATTATAGCTATTGTGTAGAAGACACGTGCTAAACGTTCAATAAGATTCACTAATTGAGGAAACTTCTCAAGGCGAGATGTTTTGAACTTTCTCAAGGTCGTATAACTGTATTTCATACTATAGATGTTAATTAATATCTGCTCAATCACTTGATACCTAACCTATTGAGTCGCAGTGGCACACCGGTGGTTTGACACAATAGGTTTTGAATTATATCTTCAAGACTTGACAGGTTAAACATAACTTGTATCGAATATTTGACACACATCTATCTGTTATTTTAGGTAGGTATATTTTTTATCTCGTTTCATATACCACTTGAATGCATAGAAGGCGTATCGCTTTAAGTAGTCAGCATTGCCATTCTGTGCACGTTTAGTTTGGTTTTAGGCAAAGGCATAAAAAATGTTTTCAGACCATTTAGTTTGTTGTATCCGTTGTTTAAACTTGCAACAAAAAGATAATTGTTTTCTAGTGTGGGTGATATCTTAGTCTCCGCTAACTATAACCTATAACAACTAGTAATTGCCAACCTACGTTTTTCGAATAAAGATTTTAGTATTTGTATTTGATAAACATCCAAAAACATAATTACCTTGAACCTTTTGAAGGTAGATGAAATTCGTAACAAGTATCCGAAATGCTTTAAGTTTTACAAACGTTGACAACACAAGTTTCTAAACTGAACAGTGAAATCCGGTAATTTCGAAGACAAATGCTGCAATGTAATTTACATTGTACCCTGGACAGACCTTGAGATATCGTACGGCAGTTCCTCGCTGGCGCCGATTATCTTGGTGTTATTTTGGAATATCTTTGTGTACTAAACAGATGTGATGTTCCTATTTGAGCTAGGTGGATGAGATTTATACGACTCAAAACATCCGCATTGACGTAGTCTGTTAATTTATCATTTATTTGCAACATTTTTATGTGGACGACATGAAAATGTAGATATTATTTTAATGTCAATGACGAACATTACCATGATACGTGAAGTTAAATCTGTTTAGTAGAGAGTGGTAAGTGTAAAATATAGACGTACCTAATATGCCTTAACAGTATCTTTATTAACTTTTGGGCAGTATAAAATGGTACAGTACTATCAACCCTAAAATTTGAGTTGATTAAATATTACATATATTAGTATAATGATGGTATAACAAAATAACTTTATTTTTGAACACAAATATTAAGGAAGGTAGATACTCAAAAACAAGGTATTTTTATGCATGCTTACTAGGGGAAAATATTAAATGTGGAGCTTTAAAATCGATACCGTACAATCTAGTACATATATATATATATATATATATCTTGAAATATTGTATGTAGATTTGAAATGGTTGCTATTATATATAGTTTATAATCAATACTATTTACAAATATACCTATAAATTACAATATCTTAGACACATCCTTATCACTGTTCCAAATTAATTTAATTAAAATCACAGAATGTGTATGTTCATAGCTCCTATCATTATCATTTATACGGCAGTCTGTTTGCTTCAAATAATAATAAAAAATAAGGATAAATTTACAAGCTATTCGCGCATAAAAAAAAACGTAACTCTTCCACAAACTTACAAGACATATTCGACAGAACGCCACTGCAGGACCGCATAGTTGGTACGCGAAAACTGGCTTGTGTCTTCCATTACCCTTTGCCCTAATTACAAAATAGTAGGTATCAACATAATTTAAAATCAGTCACTATTAGCATTCATCTATATATTTATACGTAAAGCATAAACTTTGTACCCCTTTTTACGAAAATTGCGTGGACAGAAGAGTATGAAATTTGGCACAGTTAAAGTGTACGTGGAGCAGGAGTGACGAATCATAATATTTTTATAAAATATGTATTAGAAATAGATTAAATTAATAAAAAAACACTACAACCTTTTAGTTTAAAGTTTTACCTCAAACTAAAATTAACTAAGTAGCTCTGTTGTTTGTTTACGTTTTTAAATTAAAAGACCTTTTCAATTCCAAATATTTATTAAGTAAAAGTTCATAAACAAAAATATATACTATATACATTGTGTGCGTGTGTTTCTGTGCAGTGATAATCGTTAAAAACTAGTTTATAATATACAGTGACTATCTACCCGTCTTTGTAAAATAATCAGTGACTATAGTTAATCGTGATTAATCATAATATAGCTTATACTCCTAGTGTGCGCGCGCCCTAGGCTTACATTGTCTGCCCATCTAGTGATCTGTGCGACCTATGCTTGCTAAATAAAACACCATAGAACAATAAAGTGAAAACAGCGCCATCTACATTTCACTACAACATCATTGAGTCACTGAGCTTACGGCAACTCGTATCAACGATGACCAGGACGTGTGGTGGTTGCGGTCGATTTATCGCGGCGACTGACAGCGGTGCCGCTAGATGTCATAAGTGCGCCGGGGTGTATCATAGACGATGTGTAGCGTTACCCACTTCGGGTGCTATCGCACCTACTTGGCATTGTCCGGAATGCAAGAAACATCGTGCAACAGACAATAAGGCCGAGACACCCGTTAGGGGATGTAGCGTACCGGCAACTGGCCATCAAAATGCTGGGGTCGAGCCGATGGATTGTGCCTCCGGGACAACCGGTCCTGACCACCGTAGTCCCCCTATATCGGTCAAGTCCCACATACCAGCCACTGAGACAATGCACGACGTCATGTCTGAAATCTGGACGGAATTAAGAATATTTCGGGACAATTTGCGGGACGTGAATAGGGACTTGCAATCCTTTAAGGATGAGGTCGCCCTCATACGACAGTCATTACATGACTGTCAAAGCAATTTGAAAACCCTCGATGACCGGGTTACCGTCCTCGAGAAGCGGGAGCCTCTGGACCGCGTGGATAAGGGAGACATAATCGAGCAGCTGAGGGAGGAGATCAATAATCGGGACCAGGAGTTATTGGCAAATGACATAGAAATAGCCAATCTACCGGAAGTCGGTGGTGAAAGCTGCATAAATTTGACCCTTCAAATAGCTGTCAAGCTTGGAGTGCAGTTGGAGGAGCGAGACATCGTGAGCGCCGAGCGCGCTGGACCTCGTCACATCGTGTCCACGGATGCTGGCGGGCCGGAGCGCCGGCCCCGCCCCCTCGCCGTGCGGCTCGCGCGCCGCAGCGTCCGCGACGAGCTGTTGGCGGCAGCGCGCGTGCGTCGCGGTGCTACATCAGCTGACCTGGGCCTGGCTGGGCCCCCGCGTCGCTTCTACCTCAACGAGCGCCTCACGTGGAAAAACCGTCAGTTATTTCGGAGGGTACGGGAAGCTGCACAAAAGGGAGGCTGGAAGTTTGTTTGGTATACGCGCGGATGTGTGCTCGAACGAAAAAACGAGGGCGATAAAGCTCTCAATGTTCGCAACGAGGCTGACCTTCACAAAGTTTTTGGCCATGATTAGTCTCTTGATCGCTTTTATTTGGTACATTTTATTTTCATGCAGAAAGCCAAATGCTCTGTACTGTTACCCACCGCCCCATAAGCGTTTACATTTAGTTTATGTAGCATGCCGAATTTATAATTTAATTATATTATGTGCGTCTTATACTAAGATGTCAAAACACTATTTTGCAAACGCATGTTCGGCACTGGAGCTGGAACGCAAAATGAAACAACAATGTAGTTTTAATATTTTTTATTTACATGTTCTTACTTATTTACAGGTTTTTATTTACCTAAATAGCATACATATTAGGATTTCGTTAGTCGTACGCATAATTAATAAGCTATACGCTAGGAACAAATTAATCTGTACAGTACATTTCGATACGATCATTTAAAATTTTTGTACCTATTTTATTATATTGTGGCTGCGCGCATGTGTATTCAATGTGCACATACATTAGTCTTTTGTGTACGTTACATGTGTTTTGTACACATTCTTATTGTAAAGTAATTATATGTATCAATGTTGAAAAATAAATTTCTTAAATTAGGTCTTTTTAATGCGGGCTCTCTTGCTACAGGACAAGATGAATTTATTTTAGCTATGCATAGTCACTCGGTAGATATAATGGCTATTAATGAGACATGGCTGCGAGTGGGAGAGGAAGGTAGAGCTCCATCTGTACAGGGTTACCGTCTTAAACATGTACCTCGTCCGTTGAGTGTGCGTGGGGGGCGCGGTGGGGGAGTAGCCTTTTATATTAAATGTGGCATACGCGCACGCGTCCTGGCTCATCCGGAGGATGCACGGGTCGAACAGCTGTGGTTGAGCGTAACTTTAAACAAAAAGAAACTTCTTGTTGGCACTGCGTATCGGCCACCATGGCTGGATCTGACCTGTTTTATTGACTCCATTACAGCAAGTATTAGCGCTCTAGCCCCATATGACAATATTATACTCCTCGGAGATTTTAATGTCAATCAGTTTGAAAGGGATACCTCTAAATATAGGCGACTGGCAGACTTTATAAATTACTGTGGTTTGGACCAGTTAGTGACCGCGCCGACACATTTCACTCAGGATAGCTGCTCACTTATTGACATAATTTGCACCGATGCTCGTTATAGGAAAGTGTGTGTGGACCACATTGAGGAGTTAGGCCATCACTCCTTTGTGACGTGTGAACTTATAATAAAAAAAGACAAACCACATAAAAGAACAATAAAATATCGTCCACTCAACAATATAATTTTTGACAATTTCACTAGCGACCTGGATTCCATTCCCTGGGAATACATATGTGGGATTAGGGATGTAGATAGTATGGTTTCTGTGTTTACCGGCTACGTTTTGCAACTGTTTGACGCGCATGCTCCGCTGAAACTTAAGGTTTTTCGTGGCCCTGCAACACCTTGGATTACAGACACAATTAAATTGATGTTTAGACTTCGTAATGAAGCGCGTAATCGATACCGCCTTTCTAAAATGGACAGCCATAAACAATATTACCTCCAACTAAAACGTCAAGTTAAGGAAGCTTTACACTCCGAGAAAAGGGCCTATTTTAATAAGAATATAAATGAAAAAATACACGATCCCAAGACCTTGTGGAATAATTTAAAGACACATGTGTATCAGTCAAATCAAGGGATTAGTCTGCCATGTCACTTACACGATCCGCACGCAATAAACACCGCTTTCCTGGACGTTCCTGGAAATCCACATGTTTCTATCTCTCAACTAACGTTTTTCGAATTTAATAGCTACGGGCAATCAACATTCTTAATTCAAACAGTAGACCAAGACGCTATTATGAAAATAATAAAAAATATCACTACTAATGCTCAGGGCATTGACGGTATCTCTGTTGATATGTTAAAGCTTACACTACCTCAAAGTCTTTCTGCAATAACAGATATAATAAATACCTCTATCAGTACGAACACGTTCCCTGATCTTTGGCGCTGTGCAAAGATTATACCATTGCCTAAAAATAGTACCCCTGGGACCTACAAAGACCTACGTCCCATAAGCATATTGCCCTGCCTGTCGAAGGTCTTGGAGCGTGTAGTATATTTGCAAATGACAGAGTATCTCGAAGCTAATAATATTCTGCCCGAGTTACAGTCCGGTTTTAGGCGGGGACGCGGAACGGCAACGGCTCTAGCGGACGTGGTAGGTAACATAATTGAGGCGCGAGACAGGGGAGAGGGTACAATGTTGACGTTACTGGACTATTCCCGTGCTTTTGATGCCATCAGTGTACCGCTATTGCTTTCGAAACTCAAGTACTATGGTTTTCATGAAAACTCCATAAAATGGTTCAATAGTTATCTGACAAATAGATCACAGTACGTCGAGATACAGAAGGAAGATGGTACATCTTTGTCTTCCCCCCCCCACCCTGTATCCCGAGGAATTCCGCAGGGATCGATTTTGGGACCAATTTTATTCATAATTTACACTGCTGATATAACAAAATGCTTGACAGAGTGTAATTTCCACATGTATGCGGATGACATACAATTGTATATGTCCCTCAAAGCGGAAGATACAGCAAGGTCGGTTCAAGTAATAAATGAAGTGCTCAGAAGGGTGGTCACATGGTCTGAGGAAAATGCCCTGGTATTAAACCCGATAAAATCCAATTATATCGTACTAGGCAGTAAAAAACAAATAAAAGACATATTATCTTCTAAGCCAGTGATAAAAGTTAAGGAGATAGAAATAGGACGAGTGGAACTGGCGTGTAGCCTAGGTTTGGTAATTGACCCACAACTTCATTTTGAAGCATACATAAATAATGTTGTAAAAAATTGTTTTTATAGATTAAAACTTCTTTATAGATTCAGGAAATATTTAAGTGTAGCATTACGAAAGAGACTAGTGGACAGCTTGGTACTAGCCAAATTTAATTATATGGATGTTGTTTATGGCCCATGTTTACTGGCGAGAACCACCCGACTGATACAACGGGTTCAGAACGCCTGTGCCAGGTTCTGCTTCGATATCCCACGTCGTAGCCATGTCACACCGTACATAAACGAAGCCAATATTTTAAAAATGGCAGCGAGACGACAGCTCCATTTAGCCACGCTACTATTTGAAACTGTTAATACATATAAGCCGTTGTACCTATTTGATAAGTTGAGTTGGAGGCAGGACCATTATTCTTATTCCACCCGCTCCACTGCAAACCCGCTCACAATGCCAAAATATAAGACAACAGCATTTCGGGGCTGTTTCAAATACTCGGCCACTCGTTGTTGGAACGATCTCCCACCTCCATTGAGATCCCTACAAACAAAAGTATGTTTTAAATCACACATGAAAAGATACCTATTACAAAAACAAAAACAAGCACAATAATATACATAAAACATAGGTTTCACTTACATAATGTTTGTGATCTACGGGCGAGGTAGGTATATCGGCTTCCAAGCGAGTCGAGGCGGCATTCACTATTGCATGTCTATTATGTATGTTTTTTCCAACTAAATAGTCAATCTTCATCTATCCTTGTTTCCGTATTCCATATGAATTTTGAGACCGCATAATTTGTTCGCTGTTAGTCGTATAAATAGAAAATGTGCTTTATGTTGCTCGTAATTACAATGTGATAATATACCCCGTATTGTTATGTAAACAAATGATTACGCAACCGAGCGCCTCGCGAGACCAAGCGCAGCGGTCGTATGCGCCGCACGCCGGCCGCCAAGGCTTGTGGAGTGCAAGGTGTTAGTACCTAGTTGTTGGATAGTGGGGAACGCTGCGCTGGAACGACGCGACGCGCGACGTGCTAATCATGCGATAAACTAGGCTGCGTAGGTATATATAGCGTGCACAATTTAATGAAATTATAATATGATATTATAGAATTATAATTAGGCTGACTTACGTCCGTGCGACATCTAAAGGTCCGCACTGAAAATCAGCGCTCTATTGTGGATCCCCTATGGACCACAATATAGCAACAATGCTGAGTGCGTACCAATCTGTCCACAGATTGCACGTTTCTAATAATTAATGTTAAGTTATATTGTAAGTATGTATTTCCTTTTTGAACTGTATCTGTGGCAAATAAACGGTTTTTCTTTCTTTTCTTTCTTTCTTTCTTTACACGCAAACAACCATGCATTTGACACACGCGGTTGAATCGCGTTCGTAGTTTATGGGCGTTGTTCGTCTGACGTCGTACAATTCTTTGTAACTATGGTAATGGTAATAAGGTAAGTACAGGTAACCTTATTTATTGATAATAAAGAAAAAAGAAAACAAAGTAGCAAGCTTAGGAATATCGTCGATGAAAGAGTATAGTCAAGTAAATAATGAATTGTTTGAAAAAGGATAGGTAAATTTAACCCGTATATAGCCTTGGTGAAATGTAAATGAAATGTGATTATAAGGGTAAAGTTATAAACAATATAACCTTAATAACAATCAAACTTAAAATTAAATCAATTATGGTCGAATTTTGACTACTAGGCGGCCGCTAGTTTATTATTAATCAGTCTAATCAGTCGTAAGAACTTAGGAAATAGTGTATTATCTTTCATCCAGCAAAAAGTATAGATCCCGATGGCTAGAATATCGTCATAACTTACATACATTTACGCCAGTAAAGCCACGGGTAAAATCTAGTGTTTAATAAATATGTATTTATCAGTTTTAATTAATCTTTTTTTATTAAAAACTTGAACGTTCACTTTAGCCAAGGTACCAACATCTAGTACATAATTAACGTTGGTATTTCGGCTCACATATTTCTCGGCCATTTTACTATCAAGACGGGCCGGTAAGAATTTCTAAAGTAGGGTAAAACGTTCCCACAAGGTCGGTTAATTTTCTTGTAGCCAGACGGTATGTTTAATTAAAAAAGTGCCTGAGCTTGATTTTATTGAAGCTTTTCGAACATAATATCTATTGAATTATACATATTTACTTTTTAGGTAATTAAAAATGTATTTTCGTTGATAATGTTCAGAATAAGTTGGCTAGCGTCATCACTTTAAAGCAGTTAGAAGTATAAGATTGGTGCGATATATAGGATTATTTAATATAAACAGTGAAAAAGATTTCTAGTGTAATCTAGGGACATTTTAAGCAGGACTAACAACCCAATATGGGAATGCATACGTGGTCTGGTTTCTCGTTGATTACTTTTATTTATTTATTGATAGGAAACTCAACAGCTTATTTACAAAGTACATGATATGGGAACAATGTGACATGAGGTTCTAAAGCCAACAGAGTTTCACGGCATGCATTATACAAACTGGAAAGTGGCTACAAAACTAAATATAAAAATTAACTAAAAGATAAAGAAACACCTAATAATCTGGTAAACTGCTATTATTTATTTACTCACTTACTTATTTATTTATTGGTGAGTATCTTCACAAGTAATTTACGATAGGATACCTTAGACAAATGGAATATATCCAGGCTTTCAAATTGGTCTATATAAATGCCAGGCAGTCGAGTCATAACAGCATTTTGCCCATAATTGGAACGGTGTGAAGGTACACTAAGTAAGCGAGTGTGTCTTGTGCGAGACCTTTGTGTGCAAATTTCTATGCACGCCAAAAGATCAACGCTGTTAATCTCACCACGTAGAATATCAAATAGGAGAAGCATATCCAACATCTTTCTTCTATCTTCGAGTAGAAGCAAGTGATAGTGTCTACAATCTGCGAGATAAGAAGAATGACGTTTGTGGCTTTTAAAGTTTAAAAATTTAACAAATCGTTTCTGAATATTTGCTAATCTAGAAATATAAATCTTATATTGAGGTAACCAGATTGGACTACAGTACTCTAGAATACTGCGGACATAAGCAAAGTATACAATTCTAAGACAGTGGAGGTTTCTGAATGGTTGACATGTGCGCATTACAAATCCGTTACGAGAAGCTTTATTGACTATGCTATCAATATGCTGAGAGAACAATAATTTTGAGTCTAACATTATACCAAGATCCCTGACTACATCGACTCTTTCAATAATTTTATTATCAAACCTATAGGTATAGTTAATTGGCTTTTTGCGACGAGTAAAATTAATATATTGACATTTCGAGATATTGACATTGATATTATTTTGTGAATAGTACCGGTATAATGAATTAAGATCACGTTGTATAAGTTCGCAATCGAGTCTCGATCTGATACGCAGATATATCTTCATATCATCCGCATATAAGAGGTGACATCGTATAAGTACGCAAAGTAAAAAAGAGATCCAAGTAAGGATCCCTGAGGAACACCAGACGGTATATCTACAAAATCAGACCGAAAACCTTCAACAACAACGGCCTGAGATCGCTTGGACAAATAAGAACTAATCCATCTAAGTATGTATCACCATGGATGCCAAGATTTTGAAGTTTTTGAAGCAGGTTAACATGATCCACACAATCGAATACTTTTTCGAAATCCGTATAGATCACGTCAACCTGCCCACAAGTTTCCATACTACAGATAACATAGTTACTAAAGGTAGCTAAGTTCGATGTAGTTGAGCGTCGCCTAATGAAAACATGTTGATACGGACCTATGCCATTGGCTATCGTCGAGTAAATGTTGTCATGAACGATTTTCTCAAACACCTTGCTGAGTGTATTAAGAATCGATATCGGGCGATAATTTTTAATATCCGATTTCGAGCCTTTCTTATGTACAGGCACAATAAGCGCAGCCTTCCACAAGGATGGAAAGACACCTTTGGTTAGAGACATTCGAAACAGCAACGTTATAGGGCGTGCTATACTATCAGCACAACTACGCAGAAATATGGCAGGTAGACCGTCAGTCCTGGGACCTTTATTTTTGTCCAATGTGCGCAAGACGTCAAGTACCATGTCCCCGGTGATATTAAGTGTAGATATTACACTAGTTTAACTTTCCATTACGTCAGTAATTGTACATGAAGACCATGTGCTCGTAGAAAATACAGATGGTATAGCAAAAGCACTGTGGAAATATTTACTGAATGCGGTATAAATACTTCTACCATTTTCGTATGTCATATTATTTAATGTAAAAGCTTTTGGATATAGACTGCCACCCCTTTTACCTTTGATATAGGTCTAGAAAGTTTTGGGAGAATGACTTATAATTTTTTCTATGAGCATCATATAGTTATGAAAACATGATTTTAGAATACTATGGTTGCCTAGCACACAGAATTGAAAACTCCTGATAGTCACGGGGATTCATATATTTCTTCCATTTACTATGCTGTTTAGTTTTTCACGAATAATTTAAATGAGAAAACGGCTGTACCAAATGGGATACCTTCGATTTTTAATTTATTATTTATTGGAATGTATCGCTCCACTCCGATATTTATTTATTTATAGAAAACATCAATAGCATCATCTACCCAGTCAACCGCTAACGTTTTATCCCAGTCTATTTTACTGAAGTATTTATTGAGTTCATCATAATTGCCTTTGTAATAATTAGGCCGCGGTATGTATACTTCACGTAGGGGTGTTAGAAACAGATCGTTACATGTTAAAATTAAAGCAGGATGATAAGCATCTTCACGAAGAAGAGGATCGTCACATCGGCTGACATTTGTATGTGTCGTTGAGAAACATAAATCTAAGGTACGGTTATTGCAATTAGAAATAAAATTGTACTGAGTGAAGCCCAGTATGCCAACATTATCTGCAAACCTAGTAGCTGCAATTCGCATATGCTGAGAATATTCATTTATTGTAAAGAAACCTTCGTCTGACCACGATAAACAGGGTAAGTTAAAATAACCTATAAATATAAAATCATGTTTGTCATACACCCCCTGTATGTTAGCTAGGGATTCTATAATCATATCTAATTGCGATGGGATGCTGGAGGCGTCAGGTGGAATGTATACTAATATAATGTGCAGATCCCTTACAGCAGCAATACTTAGAGCTGAAAGTCTGGCATGTAGTATTTCAATACCATTACATAGAAGGTCGCGACATCTTGTGGCATTAATTTTATGGTTAATGCACATCATAACTCCATCTCCAGTTTTTTGCCCGTCAAAATCACGATCTTGTCGAAATATCTGATGCCTATCGTCACACAATTCTGTATCTAGAATATCATTCTGCAACCATGTCTCAGTAAAAAGCAAAATGTCATAATTATAACGTAAAATATTATTAAGTGTATACAAAACCTTTGTCCTTAGCCCGCGCACGTTCTGATAATAAAAACTTAAATTTGTGTTAGCCATAATTTAAAAACTTAAATAACGGATCATGCGAGAATGTCTCACTCAATAGATATCTATAGCAATTAATTTCAACAACAAATTGTGATATTATGCCGCAACACATAGTAATACAATATTAACAATATTATAGTTGTATGACCGACCGCATTCGCTTTGTAAGTGGGTGATTAAGCTATAGTAATAAACCATAACTTTGTCACTTGTTAAGTACAAACTTGTATATGTATAGTAATTCACTACGATAACCAAAGAATAACATGACCAATATTCAAATATATAGCATTGGGCCTTTCTACGCGTAAAGACAATGATTCACTTACGTAAACAAAACCGGTTATATCTCTGTAGTAAACATGACATAACGTATAACTTACACATTTTCCATATAAAATGTTTTTAACAAAAAGAAAATAGGTAATTGTATCATCTAAGACATATTGTAAACTGGTTTCGGGTATTATTAATAAAAGTATCAGGTACGTTTATTCAACATATCGAGATTACGAATAAATATCTTTACGGCTGTCTCATTTTTCCTCATATAAATGCGACCTCCTCGTACCCAGATAAACTTATATTTTAATTCGTTAGCATGAAAACGGGTAGCGGCGTATAAGTTTTTATTCTCCGGTGATAAGTTCTCCACAACAAACATTGGTGACTTTTTGTTAGAAGTAAATCCTAAGTCATGGGTATTGTGTTTATCCTGTACATGGGTTCTGTTATTTGTACCCACTGATGGTGTCACGGAGGCGATATGTGCTGAATTTGATTAATATAGTTCGTGGGCGGGTACTGCCCGGCTTCATTTTCACAATTCTGAAGCAATATTGTATATCATTCTCATTTATCACAACATTTACGGCACGACCTAGTTGTTTGACGATATTCACTAATTTTTCGGATTTGCTCTCCGGAACGCACTGTATCTCAATAATATTAGCACGCAACAATTGATCTATCTGATCATATTTTCTTGGTATCAATCAATTCAGAATGTAACGTTTCATTTTCTTTCCTTATTTGATTCATTTGTTTATTGTATAGAATATAATCTTCCTTAAGCTTCTCGAATTCACTGTTTAGAAAATTCATGGATATCTTGAACTACTTTATTTCCTCATTCATTTCCTTAATACTTGCAGTTAGAGTTGATGTTAATGCGTTTATAATTTCTTGCAAAGCACCACGTACCTCTCCCCGTATGATATCCCTTATTTCCTGACGCCAGGACTCTGCGGATATATTTGTAATGTGCAACGGCTCAGGCCTCGATTGATTGACTTTACGGTGAGTGACGTTAAAAGTTATATCTGTCATTGACGTAGGCATTGAAGGACGTATCGGGGTATTAGAGTTATCCTCTTTTGGTTGTTTACTGTGAGCACAGCCAGTTGTTTGAAATCTGCTCATTTTGCAAGTCCTCATACGACATGTTTATGCATAATGAGTGATATTGTTTATCACAACACACTTAACACAATCATTGTTTATAATTTCGGTATTACAAGCTTCACACTGTCTCATGACGGCTGTTATTAAGTGTACTATATTTATAATCGCATTTATACTTTCAAAATATGTCATTTTCGATATGCTGCCTGAATGAAACCAGGATAATATTCTTATGACTACGGCCATTATAAGTAAATACATAAATATGTAGTATGATCGCTTAAATTTCCGTTTATATTAGTGAGAGATAAACAGAATATATTTTCCTTGTACGAAAATTATTTAAGTAAGGAGCTGTTATTATTTTCAGTACTAAGTAAAACGTTAAATCGTGGTTCTCAAAAGAGACTAAATCGCTTGGGGCATCGTTTCATAGCTGTACGAAACTTGAACGAAAGCAAATAGAGCGCTGATACTAACAGTATTATTTTACTCGGTTTATTGGAATATCCTGCACTAGGACCCATTTGGAAAATTTTATTTATTTTATATTATAATTATTTTACTCTTAATGTTGCTTTTGCTAAATAAATGTTTTCTATTCTTTCTATATAAAGATTCTGCAAGGTGACTAGGTCGCTTTTACTAATGAGTAGGTACATACGTACTTTCACTCGCTATATGGAGGTTCTCCTAGTGAAGTCCCATTACTCACGATGATTTTTCTTTATAACTAATTTGAATGTAAGTTTTTTTATTTTGAATTATAAATTTTGGATACTTTAACAATTGTACATTACAAAATAAAAGAACAGTGGTACTTACAAATATCTTATAAAAAGTACAATCAACCACATTTTTCACAAATTTATTAAGAACTTCTTGACAGAAATTCTTAATAAATTGCTACTAAGAAATTCTTGACGGAAAATCTAAGCAACGTTTTCCAAGCCCGCCGCGGGAATTGAACTCGAGACCTCATGATCCGCAGTCGTATACACTACAACTGGACCAACGAGGCAGTGATTATTAGAGGCATTATTCATTAGGAACTAGTGGCACAAATAAAAGTATTACAGCAATGTTATATAAAGGAGGAAGAGAGTCGCAACAATACTTAGATAGATAGATAGAAAGATAGCAGAAGATATATAACTACGTAACACAGTTTGTTAACAATTTCAGTGCAATCTACCTTACCATGACATATTCCATAAATCATTGTGGCTTCTAATTGACTACGTCTGGATTTTAGTGAAAGCAATTTGTATCTACTAAGCAACTAAGGTTACTTAAGACGACTGCGGTGGCATTGATAATGTATGGAGCGTAGAAATTTACGCTGAACCTTTTCTATCTGTCCACATATTTATTATATAGAGGATTCCAAACACGACAAGCGTATTCTAATTGTGATCTGATCAAAGTCTTAATAACATTAAATACGAGGCCTCTTTCTTAAAATCCCGACTCGCCCTCCTAACGAACCCATATATGCTGAAAGCTTTATTTGTTATTGTTTCCACGTGACTGTCCAGATGTAACTTGAACCGAGATCATGCAGTGAAATCACACCTGCAAGTTCAGTTTTATTGAGCTTATATTATTATGTGTAATCCAATACCTTTCTGTTCTTAGTGAAGCTAATACTATTACATTTAGGTATGCTAAGGTGTAGTTTATTACGTTCACGATAAACAGATAATCTGTCCAAATCTTATTGAAAAAGAAGACAATTGCATTGTTAATTGACGCTACGGTCTGCCTTAGGATCATCGGCATAGGTAAGATTTGGACTGTATGAAGTATTTGTCAATATCATTAATTAACAGAATGAAGAGCAATAGACCAACTACGGATCCCTGCTCCAAACTCCGGAGGTAAACTGTATGTTGTCAGACAGACAAAATGAGGACAAGGACCCACGAAGAACGACTTTTTGGACTCGATTAGATATAAAGAAAGCAAACTAGCGTAAAAGGTTTCCCTTTATTCCATTGAAGGCCACGGACAATATTAACTTTATTCTCTTTAATATCTCCAAAGGGGTATTGCTTTCATCCACATTTTAAAGCAAAATAATTCTAAAATAAGATCATTCAAATCAATCGTTTCTTTAAATAAGGCAATATGTTATTCGGTATAACACTTTGCCTTAACCGGGAATTCAATTCCAGGACGCATGCACATCATTCAATACCGCTGCACCATTATTTGAATTACTTACCAAGTATCTATATCTCACAAATACTCTGCACCATTATTTGAATTACTTACCAAGTATCTATATCTCACAAATACTATACACTGTTCCTTAGTGATAATTTTGGCTAACTTAATCAAAAGACGTGAGGACGCATCTATTTCCTCGAGCCACTGTGAGCTAATTTTCTTTCCCCTTTTTCTCGAGACTAACACTATTTACGCGTCACACTTATGCACTCATGTTTACTGAAGACTACACCCACCACTTACGTAAACAGCAATAAACTTGTGTCTTTAGTTCTAATTATATAGAGTAATTTTACTGAGCTAACGCCTAAGAGTCTTTAATGAAGTGGTAGTGTAGGCGATTTCTGTGTATATTCTTGGGTTCAATTTTCAGATCAGCGTGTCTTATTGGGATTATCTGTATAAAATTCACAGTAGCAGTACCAAGTCTGCAACAAATATAAATACGTATAAATACACATTGTACTTGCTAGATATTTTATAATGAAAAAATATTTTACTATATAATGATGGGCATGTGCTTTGCTTCTACCCAAAAGCAAGATATTACTTATATTTTATTACAAATAATATATAATTATACACATTTACAGGTACATATGACTATAAAAAAAACACAATACTCCCTAAAAACTAAGTCATAATAAATGTCTCGTAACATGTTACGAAAAGCTTTCAAATTAATCCTTGTTAGTAGCAAGGCGAATTAATTGAATATTATTAAATCCGACTGAACTGCTTTAAACTCGTCTCATTGAGATCACACACGATTGTTATAAATATGCGGCATCACGACGTTACACCTGCCGAGAACAAATGCTTCACTAATTAAAATACTCGAAGTGAAAGAATTTGTACCGCAACGGCTGGGTTTGTATGAATGGCCGTGTATGTAGCTCTTTTGTTATTTCCTCAGACATTTTATATTCATCTGAAAAATGAAACCTGCATTTTATTTTACAACGAGATGTTGTACCAACGTACAACCTACATATTACAGGTAATTGATAAAAATCTTTTAACAGAGTAGAGGGAAAATAAAAACGAGAGATTTTGCAGAATAAATTCTACAACAACTTGCTGCTCAAATTAGATATATTATGTACATTGAAAAATAAAAAGAGGTAGCAACGTTTGCTTGGCCATTGGAGTTACGTAATAAATGACTTGGTTACACTTTAATTACCTTCATAAATAATCATATAATTCATTTAAAAGCTTTCTGCCAACTTACTATCTTACTTAAAAATGTCGAAAATTGTCTTATCGAATCTAACACAACCTTTCAAACCGATTAGTTTATAAGAAGCGTAGTGAAATCTCAAACCGTGCACTCAGGAGCTGGTTTCCATTTGGCAAGCCTCCAATGTCGTACGTATTATAATATCAGTGGTCTCTAGGTACTGTCGTAGAACTTAAAACAACTTTTTATATGCAAGTGACTGTATCGTCTAAATATTATTTTCTTTTTCTATAGACACAAATACTATAAAGAGAAAAGAATTGTTATTTTGTTTGTAATGGATAAACTGAAAACTTCAGGACCGATTTTAAAAATTCTTCTACCGGTTGAAATCTTCTTGATCTAGATACTTCTAAGAGTGATACAGCCTATGTTACTACATAGGCTATATCGCTATGAATACAGCCACGGAACAGGACCAGTAATCATAATCGTTGGTGGAATCGCGGTGAACAGCTAATATTTTATCATGTCATCGTGCTATTATTAATGCTTTTGAATATCTGCTAGATTGTTCGACTGGCAAGTAAATGTTATTTTAAAATTTGGTAAACCTCTCTTCTTGATAACATGGTTTATTTCTAGTGTGTAGATAAGTGTCTTTAGCATATTACGTCGAACCGTCGATCTCATTTACTCTCAAATACAATTTATTGTTTTATTCATAGGTGCCATGTCAAGAGATTTCGAGATTGATAGTCATGAATACAAAGGGCAGCGCGAGAAAAAGATTTTCGTATTCATGATCTGTTCAGAATACTTAACTGAATGTTTGACGTTTAGTGTAACAGATAGCCCTTTTGTCTGCTTTCTTCAGTATACAAACAGATCAACAATAACGGAATACCACAGTTTACGCGGCTGTTCAAGGCGTATATAATTGGGATTAACATTATATTATATAGTAAGTAAATATATGTAACCCTCTCCCCAACCGTAGAACCGAGCTTCGGAGGACGCAAGATGACCTCCAGCCACCCTAAGCTTTTACCTGGGGGTGGTAGACTTCGTGGGCTTGCCCGCCATTCGATCAGCACCGGATCTGAGAGGCGGAGTGCGTATTCCCACGCGTACCTCTGTGTCGTATTGTCTTTATCCCTCACAAAGGGACAGTACGGCAAATATTAGACTATAAAAATGGATAGGGTAGTTTCGCGGCGGCCCAGCCGACTCTGTTTATGTTGAGGAACACCGTGGTCAGTCGTTATTACCGGGATGTCGCCATCTTTTCCCGGGTAACATAACTCCTCGTGATTAATTATCTGCTCGCTATCAAGTTGACCTAAAAGTCATAATTGGCTTGCGATGTGGAAATAGTCGGCAGTAAAGCGAAGAACGTCTATATTCGCGAAGGGCATGTAAAGTGTATTCCATCTATGAATTTTAGGTCACGCTTAATAAAGGGCGTACCTGGTATACGGCACTATTGGCTACACAAAACCCAATAACAATTAGCCCGTCCAGACAATCGAAAAACAAGAAGCAATAGACAAACATGGCAATTGTTTTCAGTACGATTGCGCCATCGAGGCATAAATAAAATGACATCATTCGTAAAAAAAATGTTCATGTCACGAACTACTGCCCGTTCCCATGGCTCATAGCGTAATATTGTATAGCCTTTAAACTACTTCAAAAATTGGCAATCAATGTAAAAGGACTTTTTTAAATTCGACTGGTAAAACGAACTCTTCCGTATCATAATAATAAGTGTATGTATAGTGGTGATATATATATTTTAAGTATAAATAGAGTTGTAAATAAACTGTAGTGATTTACTTTGATTATAAGTCGTATTCGTTCATTTTCTTTCAAAAATCATGTCATGCTTTAGGGATTAAACCATGTGTCAAAGAACACCAAGACTCAGAACAATATTTATACATCATTCAAATAATTGTCTGTGTCAGATTCACGTCCACAACTGTTGTATGTTTGAATTCCTCACGGGACAAGTTAAATTTTACTTTGACGCTTCATAGTCCATGAGGTGGTCGGAAATACATATACATCAGACTCGACATTAGCAACCGTCTCTAAAGTTTATATTATCTTGGAATTTGTCAGACTTGTTTAAATTTACCTAGTCTGGCAAGTGTAGCCTTTACTGAGATGGTACACCACGTTATAGACCTTTACTCATATTTCATTAGCAAGAGATAGGTCCTTTTCAAATTTGGATATTTAATGTATTTGCTTACAATATTCATTATGTCAGGCAACATGCGAGATGTGACCATTAATATTAATTTGTTAAATGATTTTAATAAGACAAACAAAATACATATATTTTACATTCTGCTCTAGTAGGTGTATCGCGGTAGACATTACATATCTACATTTTCACAACGATCTCGTAGAACTCCAAAACTTAGGAACATCATTTATCGATCACACAAATTCTGTCTCATGTTGAGATCGAACACAGAACACTCAGCACAGGAGCGAGGTAACTCGTTAAACCACAACGCCATTATCATTGAAATCAAACATTATAAATATTTGGAGCTTTGAAAACTATTTGCGGTATAGATATTTCTGCCATATTGATATTTAGCACATCCTAACATAGTTTGCCAATACTTGCTAACAAAATTAGTTCACGTAAGACGCTTATGTCGCGTGTGATCTTAGCTAATTAATAATGAAATTTATACTTTAAGTATCTAAACAACGTCTAAAAGTGTTAGTTACTACATATTATAATACGTAATTGATCTAAGCTTTGACTAAAATGGAAACAGTTAAGTTTTACATTTACTTATACATAGTCTATAATATAGTTTTATATCCCCAAAAGGTTAGGCAGAGGTTTATTAAACCCTCATTTCACCAGCTATGATTTTAGGTCCCACGTTATAACGTGGTAAGAGTCTATTGAGGCTTACCGGTCACTGTTACGAACTCAATGCTGCTTTAATAAAAACTCAGCAAGACTTTGCCCGACCCAAGAATTGATCTTAAGATCGCATGCACAGCGATAAAAATGGCATCATTACTACTGTATCATCCCTAGTCATATACATTACTGTTAACTTACATACTGTATATCTTATGATCAACCTCATGAAGATGTTTTCTGTATGGATGACAATTGTCAATTAAGCGATACACTTCCTTAACTACCTACTAGTCATGCCAGTAATTTCCTTTGCGCAAACAAGTATCGTAAAGCACTTTAAAAATAAACTCATTATATTATGTAAATTGTAACTAATCCAGGAAGCAGCCTTGTACTTGCGACCTCGACAAACCGTGTCGTCGCTCTACCAACTGAGCTATTTATGGTCCTACCTTAAAGATTAAATTTTGCCCTTGTGTTTTGCATCAATGGCGATACTTTATAATAATATTATCCAAATACACACTGATGTATTTATTATATATTGAGCAGATTGTGATGAGCCATTGTCAACAAACGCACAGACAAACAGATTAAACATTTTATACCTAATTATTAATGTTATGTGTTTTCAAAGTACTATCGTGTATCGCTCGCTGAGCGCGTAACTTTAAGCTCGAATAAAGTGGTTTTATCTCTCATACGCAGTATAAGACATAAAGGCTACGAAATACATATTATACTTAGCGCAGCGCCCTGAGATATCATAATATCATCGACTGTAGTTTTTAAGAAATAATGCCAGCATTAGTTTTGTTATCTCAGCCGAAAGAAGTCCACTGCTAAACATAGCCTTTACTCCAAAGTTTTCCACACAGATCGTTTTTGGGTCGCCTATATCCAAACGCTTCCCACGACTTTTACGAAGTCGTCAGTCCACTTTCTAGAGCCTGCCTACCTCTGCTGCATAATTAACCGGATTAGCGCTAAAGTAAAGAAGTACGAAACGGTCTTAATAATATACATTATTTTATTATTGTTTTCTCAAACGATGTCTTGCAGTACATTCGGAGGCGTGTTAATATTTTCTCCCGACAAAATACTTGCCCGAAAAAGAGGAACCTCGTAAATAATGAATTGGCACAAATAACCAGTCGAACTAGTAATTTATCTATCACTTATTTTGCTTACGGCTTAAGATGTACAAAATAACACAGCGTATATATAGACGTAGATGTTCTTTGACGTATGTACTTATGGAATAAGCTCACATTAACCTTTAAAACTATAGTTATAAGGTTGGGTGTCTTGGTTACATATTTATCACTGTCTAATATGACAATATTTATTGATTTTAATAGTATACAGCAACTTTTGAGCTGCTTCATGTCCTTATTACTTAAGTTTTTACTAAATTTTATTTAAAAACTCACAGCAGTATATAGCGTCTAGTATTAAAATGTTAAAGCTAGTATCAAGATAAATGTGTTTTATTAAACTCTGTTAGTTACTTGTGGCGCCACAAAAACATAAACTACTTTTATTTGTATATAAGAAATACACCTGTTTGACTGCAATATTTTAAAAAATCGGTTTATCTAGAAAAAGGTAACATACAAAAACATCAAGTCGAATTGCGAACCTCCTCCTTTTTTGAAGTCGGTTAAAAAAACGAACGACAAAGAAACAAAGCAAAACCAAAAAGTTTAAACAAAGAATAATATTCAGATAAAAATGATGTAAGCATGAAAACTTATTACAAGAATTTAAGTATAAAATCGCATTAAAGATTTAATCTTTTAACATAGAAAATATCCCGACGTAAAGGACTTTCAAAACTTTACTTGACTTGTTATAGTCTGCGTTGGTATTGAAGTATGTTTAAAGGAAGTTCTAGCAACAATGTATACCAAAAAGTAAAATTGAGCTAACCTTATATTAAACATAGTGATTAATATGACAATAGTTGCACGAATTTGTAAATGTAACAATTTAAGTTAAATAGTCTCCGATTCGAAGATAAGTCCTTTCAGCGCAACAACCATGAATATTTTTTACTTAAAATAATTAGAACAGAGTATACTTTCAGTGTTACATTATTTAGGATTATACATAACTATTTCTACGTACCTAGACTTATTTTATGGTGGGACTACTATTGACGTCAAATATCTTTTTGAATATAACATACCATGAAGATTAATAAACGCGCATTCATAAAAAGAGCTATATCGAATTGATGATGGTTTTAGAGTTCTGTAAATAACGGGCGCCAACACAACCCATATTACTGAATTTACGCTGTCTCTCGCCCTCTCTTTGCAATTGAAACCGTAATTAGATAGCTGACAAAAAAATTCACCAAAATATTTGAATCGCTATTTAAATTCATACATTTATCTGCCTTTCAATTTGGTGGTTAAACTTTGACTTTAATTACGATATAAGGTCTGTTACAAATTAATCACAGTCATCTAAATTTCTCTTAAATGTTCTAATAAATAAGCTCCGCTTTAAAACGATTTAGTATAAAATACCGGACTGCTTTTTTACTCTATTTGCGTTCTCTTAGCATCAAAAGAGTTCATATAATCAATCATATAATGCTTAAATTGAGGCGGTTTTTGTTACAGAATAAGTGAAGAGCTTCTTTAGTTCGTTTACGGAGCGTTTTGGAGGTAAAAGCCATTCTAAAGTAAGATATACGCTTAGATTAAGAGCGACATAGTAAGTATTTATAGAATAGATAAGTAAATTAAGAAAAGAGTAAGAGTAATACATATTACTAAATAGCGAAAACCTCATATTGATTATTACATGAATCAAATCACTATAATTATGCTAACTAATATTTTGAAGGCGCCGTAATTACTCGACCGATCATCTTGAAATATCGCATACGCGTTATCAGGGGTACAGAAAAGGATAAAGGTACATTACATCTACAACAATTTGAGCGAGAGATGTTGCGACAGATACTAGTCAATTATAAATGGCACACAGAGCACGCTCGCTTCGGTATGTAAATATGCGTGGTGCTTACATAATTATGTTTCATCAATTATTGAACTCCTTGAGTTAAGATGGTTTGTGAATGGAAAGGCTGGCTTAATGCTTTGAGGAATCCCTAACATTGTTTCCACGCTGTCCAAAGTATTGTTTGTGAATATGGGTATAAGGGGTATAAGTATATCAGTCACAGTGACACTGAGACTTGAACTACCTTAAAGTTAACAAACACACTAGGAATATATCTCAACATACTGCACTACGGCGCTGCACTTTTTACTGTAAATACCCGGATGGCGTAGTGGTTTGAGTGGGCGCCACCCCACTACCACCGCGCTGAGTGTTGTGAGTTCGATCCCCACACGGCACTTAATTTGTGTGATCCACAAATGGTTGTCTCGAGTCTAGTTGTTCTTTGTATACGTTGTTTGAATGTTTGTAAAGCCTACAGGGAATATTACTAGCACGGGCTGGCTTTAAAAGAGAAAAAGCAATGGCATTTGCAGTAACAAGTGCAGCATGTTAAGTTACAAGCATGAGATAAATTTATCTCGAATATGTTTTGCCATCATTAGTGTCAAGCTTGACATCATATCGTATACATTTTGCATCGGACTGACATTTTATGAAGAAGCGTGTAGAACTTTGGCAAGCGATGTGTGTTTGGACCATTTCCAATACTCGTAAACTTAATATCTTTCAGGTCTGCCTGACCCACATGAAATATTTAGGTATAATAATTATTGATACTGACATAACGCATACTAATATTATAATAGATTGAACTACTTGACTAATATTATATTTCAATTCTAAAAACTTTAAAAATAAACTGTTTTGAAACAAAAATAAAAAATATGTACACTTATTACATATTTAACACTTTATTAAATATGTATACTTTAATAATCTATCGTCCTATTCGCAATTAATTATTTAAAGTTAATACATGAAGATTGAAATTAAGAAATATCGCAACAACCGCTAGTTTGTGTACTGTTTGTCTACATCTTGGAATCCAGTCATGAGCAAATGTAAACGTCGCCGCAGTAACTTAGGTTGTCAGTGTGTAGACGTCGTTAGTGTAGTGTGTCGGAATATTGAAAACGCAAATATAAATAATAATGATCAAGTGAGGATAGTTGCCGAAACCCACACTTCACGAAGGCGTCGCTGAGCTCACATCAGTAAACTCGTAACGACGATCGGTCGAAATGCCAGGTAATCAATGCGTATTTACGATATTCTACTAAAAATGGTTTGAACAAGTTCACATTTTTACAATTTCTTGATTAACACTTCTGGTTTTCAAACTTTTGACGTAATATTTTCTTAATATTGTCTTCTGTTTACGCGAATGTTATTCATTGAAATTAAACTACTATATACGGATTTTATCGCGTTGTTTATTCAACACTCTATTACATAATTTAGAAACTGTTACACTACTATACTATACTATTAAACTTTACTAATTTTAAGCTAATTAAATTATTAAAACTATCAAATCTATTTGTTTTTAAGTTTACACTTTCCCCGACGTTTCGGTTGCTTTTCAGCAGCCATGGTCACGGGGAGACTAAGATGGTAGTTGTCTCAATGTTCCAGTGTAGTTATTTCAAAGTACCCGAACATAATTTAGTTATTGGTGTTTCTATTTACGCAGAATGAGCTCAAAGTATCATGAAGTCTAGCTGTGGTTTGTTTCTTCTTGGGTTTGACTATTTGAAGTACTGGATCCCAAGCTGGTGGTACATTCCAACCATCTTCTCTATTAAAATTTGGATGTTTTTTGATTTCAATAGCCAATAGCATCCTTGGTAGGAATCGGTGTTCTTTAGCGAGAATCTGTGGTTTGTCAAATCTCAGGTAGTGGTTGGTCTCCTGTTGTACATGCTCACACACAGCAGACTTCAACGAGCGTTTGTGGTTTACGTCAGCTATGTGTTCTTTTATGCGGGGTGCCTATGCTTCTCTTGGTTTGACCAATATATGAGAGTCCGCAGTCACAATCTATTTTATAGAGCCCTGCATCTTGTAAAGGTAATTGGCACTTGACGGATGGTAAAAATTGACTTATCTTCGTTGGCGGCTTGAAGTATGTGTTAATTGAAGCTCGCTTCAAGATGTAGCCAATCTTGTCAGTGACACCCCTTACATAAGGCAGTATAGCAGGCTGGTGCTCGACTGTGGCTGGCTTTTCTCAGGATCTGTGACAGCGGCGCGGCTGTTGGAGCTTGTTGTCTTGCAGTACTTGCTTGACATGTTGAAGCTCGGCGTCCAGGTGTTTCTTGTCACAGATCCCGTGGGCTCCCTGAAACAAAGACATTTCCACGGTAGCTAACTGTTTAGGATGGTGGTGAGACATTTACACCGCAAATAAATTCATATTGCTCGGCTAAATGAAAAACGCTTAACAGAGACAGTAGTTAACTGCCATTTATTTTTATGAAATGAATAAACGGTTCAATTATACGCTCATTTTCACTGTTTCACTTAATAAATATTTTGGTTGCGGTATTTTTTTGTGTCAGTTCTCGTGAATGCATAAATTGAAAGCCTCATTTTATCTTAATTGTTGGTGACAATTCGATTGCATTTAAATATTTTAATTGGTTTAATTTTAATCGTCATATTTGATATGGCTTGAAGTACCACATTTTATATTTGTCGTATATTTTTATATTGTTCATGCAATTATAGTAGCGATATAATACGTTGCTAAGGGGTTACCGTAAGTATGTGTACAGCACCATTTGCGCATTGCTAATGCATTTTCGTTATGAATGGCTGAGTTGTAATAAAGACAATTTTCTTAAGCTGACAGCAGAACTACTAAAAGAACTCTAGACCGCTGATTTAGCGTAAATACGAGGATTTTTGGCCTGCGTTCTTCTGTAATAAAGATATATTTTTGCTATCAGGCTACTCCATATTGAGCGGAAAACTAGTTTTAAGTGAGAATTTTGTTATGCTCTAACTTCGGAAACATAATATTTTAAAAGCTAAATTCATTTTCCTTATATGCATGTAAAAATTAAGCTGCCAAACCAAGTCATTGAACCCATAATCGTCCAGAGACCTAAACGGAGCAGTATTAACATATAAGATTCGATGTGTTTTACAGAGCAAATGTAGAATTTAGAAGGGTATAATAATGTAGTATAGTATAATAAGACAAGAGTTTGCATAGAAACCATTATTTATAACGGTCACTACATCTGTAGCGTTAAACTGCGTGCCGAAGATAAGATGATTTTAATGGGTTATAGACCTTACTGGTCATTTTATATTTAGTTAAAAGTGAATAAATTTTATATAAGTTAAAAGTCACTATGAATAAATTTGTATCAGATGTGGTTTTCTTCTACCTCGGTTTTGCTCTTGCCTCTATTGGTAGAATCACTTTGAGAACAAATAAATTTACAGCCTTACTTATAAAAATATCTGGAATTAAACTTAGCTTTCTCGAAATTATTTTTCTTTTTTTTAGCTTTTCCTTTTTTTTCTTTTTCTTATTTTTTCTTTATTTTTTTATTTTTACCTTTTTTCTTTTTTTAGGTCACTTCTTTGCCAACATTTAACTGCATGAATAATTTAACAATAATTCATGCCGGTAAAGATTGTCAATAATCGTTCATATACTTGTGTTGATACCACAATCGAGGTACTGCTATTGAAGTTTGGTCGAGTTTTTGCTTCAATTGGCCTGTAAAACTATTGTTCCTTTTATATACATATTTTGTCTATGAACAATAATATTTAGATTCATATTTATTTATTTGTCATAAATCAGCTGTTTTCCAGCTAGTATTTCATAACCAAATTGTTTTGTATAGTGTACTTCAGTATCCAAAAAACTTATCCAAGTCATGGTATGCCATTATTTATAAAGATAAGCCGTATTCGTGCAATAATGTACTGAGGCGTCCAAATACTCAACAAACTAAATATTGACAATATATACGTACTTAAATTTAAATAACACAACAATGTAAATTTATAATTAACATTAGCGCTTTCAAATGACAAAGCATGACGGATTACTTAATCAAGTTATTTTATAAAACTAATTGTTTATAATAAAATTGGCTATAATAAAATCTCATTCTCGCGATATTAATTTTAATACGTCACTGGGATTCAGCAAAGCTTATGAAGGATTAAATAACATTTACTTTATGAGTTCACCCGCAGCTGGCGTGAGATTAGCTAACTTCAGTAATAGGCAGGCACTATATGACACGCACTCATTTCATTTTTATTTGATTTATGGAATAATTATTCAAAGTAACCTTAAGCGTTCGACGTAAATTGAACCCTATGTGATTAAAATATGGTTTTGTTTCAAGAGGCACTTGTTTATTATAGGAATTTTTTACTTACCACTTAATGAGCCATCTGTTATGTATAGATTATATGCTATATATTCTATAGCAATATAATATGCTGAGCTTCGTAAAAAAGTACATATTGTAATCAGCAATTAAAATTATTAGAGTTAAATACACTCGAAACATTTAATATTCATACATTAAACAGTTTAAACAAAATGTACACACATAATAAAATAATCAAGTAACTTATAATAAACTTTACCTTATATAGCAAACCAATGTAATATAAAACATTTATTCTTTATTATTATAGTAAAAATAAATCCATGTCAAAATAACCAAGGAGAAATAATCTGAAATAAACTGAGAACAATGACGGTCATAAAAAGCTCACAAGCAGCTTAATCCGTATGTATTCGGGCCATCCTCATTAAAAAGTGCATTATATTTTGCTATTTATAAAACACTGCCACTGACATCTGTTTGACAATTTTGTTATAATATCACAAATTATGAATTCCCATCTCTGTATGGATTTATTAAAAATAGTTAAGGATTATTAAGTTTTGAATACTCATATAAAGTTAAGATATAATACATAATTATATAGCCATGCATGTTACCCGCAGTGGTACGTAGAAACTATAATGTGCACATGCTACGATCCTCGGATATCTCGATTAAATAGTCTTGTCCAACTTTTCTACCGAAACTATTGTAGTATGCACCCCAAGGTCACCGATAATGTGATTACATAGCTTAGCTAAGCTAACATATAAATACTAAATTCAGCTCAAATGCTTCTTACATAATATTATTAACTTTGTTTTTAGAATTTAGTTTTATATGGACAGTGACATATGGCATAATGACTGCAACACCTGGTACATACATAAGTTGTAAAATACTGAAATTATACGTTGATGGCGATTTAAAAGAGTGGCCTTGAGTTTCTTGTAGGTGTCTTCTCATAGGCTCAACCCTTTGCCTGAACCTTGCAACTAACATAAATGTAAATTCAGTAAATGTAATAAACTCACTAACCCCTTTGATGTTCATAAGTGTTACTCTGTGACCTAAGTGAATAAATGGTTTCTAACTTTGACTTTGACAGCAAGCTATGTAGGTATTTAGATTGATCAGTTTAACTATCTAGATATAATGATAAAAGCATTGAGTCTGGCGATATGAATTAAAAGTAATTATATACTATATCAATATATATGTAAGTCTCATTTTATCTTTGTGACAGGTCAATCCAATATTAGTTACAATGTATGTCGTATGACACCACAGTATCATTTGTCAATCAAATAACCCCAAGGGATCGTTTGATGATGCTTACGGCCCCTATTTACCATCGGAAAGTTTGCCATTGGCGAAGCATTCATGCTCACAACCTTAAAACAAAACCCTCGCGTATAGAACGGGCTCAATGATTTTCATGTAATATAGTACATAAAGGAATTCTTTAACATCATTTGATATTGATGAAAACCTATGTTATAAGTCTGGCCGCCGGTGTGTTACTGCGACTTGACAGGTTAAAATAATGTGAGCGGGATCAAGAAATGTTGAGATTCAAGGTTTTATAAAACAGATAACTTATTTTTCAATGTATATTGTTTTTGAAAAAGACAACTGAACTAGGCATAGTTCCTTTATCGCGGCGAACTTTACAAACATTCAAACAACGGACACCGAGAATACCCAGATTCGAAACAATTAATTGTGAATCAAAAATTTTTTTGTCCCGTTTAGGTATCGAACCCACAGCACTCGGCGTGGTGGCAGTGGCGAGGCGGCCACTTAAACCATTACGCTATCCGTATATATAGGTAGATTCTCAGAGCACGGAAACCAAATCACACTAGCTTTCTACTAGCAATGCCCCGTTTATCACCCTACTAAAACTATAAATCAAAATATTTGTAAACTCGGTTACAGAATGTCGCTTTCACCGTTACATAGATAGACTTTATGTGTTGGATGAAAACATTAGATTTTTTATCCTGGTCAGATTTTCAATGCTATTCACGCAGCCGAAGCATCATATATAATTTAAGCGTATAAGTGGCAACTAGATTTCTTATTTTTATTAACTTTTTGGTAGTACGTCCCACTGCTGGGCAAAAGCCTCTCCCTTGGACTTCTAAATAACTCTGTTAGTGGATATCCTCTAGCAGTCTCTTTCAAAGAAGTCATTCATAATTATGATAGCAAATATGTATAATACTAATGTCGGACGAATTTGAAGTTTTCCGAAACTAGGTCCGAAATATATTGTTGCATTAACTTCTAGTAGAAACATGGCGTGAGCATTTTGTGTTCTGTGAATAAGAATTTTGTCTCAGGTCTATATACCCGAAGCGGTAGGCAGAGATTTAATTAATTCACCTGGTGTGGTTAAGCTGATTTAATTTAGTGTGGTATAATGCATTTCGTATAAAATAATAATTATGTAATGCTGTCACGTGATGATGAATGATGTAGTCACGATTGCTACATTTGTATATAAGAAAGTACTATACTGTACTTTACTTAAGTTCTCTTTGCTTTGTAATGTGAAGCTGTTGTGTGATTTGATACTGCCAATGTATCTAAATAGTTTTAGGATCTACTTAGGTTAGATGAGAAACCTAACACCGCGCTGCAACTCAAAATGTTGATACAAATCGCTATAACAATTTACCCGATACTTATACCCCATATCGCCGCCACATCCTAACATAGGTCTGTTATTAAGAATTTCTAGACAGAAAAACCCAATAACTTTTAGGTATCCCAACCCGAACTTTGAATACCAAATCTTCAGTGTTTAAAGTGTCGTAGCACACGAATCTAGAGTGGTAGTTTTCTTTATAAAATACGTGCATCAGTGGCCAATTGCATAAAACAGTTAGTTATTTTATACAGAAGTACAGAATTTAGTTTGAAATTCTGCATCCATTCTCCCGGTAGTTATATTTCCCGGAAGAATATCTGCGGAATTTCAACAAAACAGGAAGCTATTTTACTAACAATTTCACGTGAGTCGAGAACGTAGGCATTGAGATAACCAGTCGTATATTTTTATTTAGACGTGAAATATTATGCTCGCTTTTCGTGAAAGTAGCTCGCTGTAAAGGACGTTCATAAATGTGTCATATGACAATGATTATGCAATCTAAGGAAACGTTGTCGTCGACGGCATTTGCACAATTACCTACTTATAATTAAACTAATCTAAAATATGAGTGACTTATCCGAAAAAAATTGTTACGGCTAACATTACTCAACCTAGAGAATTATTTGAAAATATTTAAGTACCAGCCGCTGCTGGTACTTAAATATTGTTGAAAACAGCCATTGTTGAAAAGTTAATTGCTCAAAGAAATGAGATATAAATGAGTATTAGCTAACGATATTTTTATAAGAAAGACTGTATTATTTTAACTATATAGTAGGACAGAGCATAACTGATAATCATTGATGAACACAACTTTATCTAAAGAAGATGATGTGAAATATATCACATACATATATTTCGCCAGGTATGTTTAGATGCTCCACGTAATAGCGGGCTAACTTATTGCTACCCTCCGGACACAGTTCTAGTCTTTGGGAGAGATTTTATTTAGGAAAACCTTGACTGATACGAATCGAACCCGAAAATGCTTGCATTTTGCAGCAGTCCCATTTAGTATCGCTGCGACACACAGATAATTTAAAAATACCGTTTAGTTTGTTTATTGTCACAACAAGCGGTTGTTGGTACAAATAAATATTTGTTGTTTGGATAAATATTAAGCAGCGGTTTTTTTACCTATTTTAAAAGTGAAAGGTCTTATTCATACAAATATTTGTAATCCTAACGTGGCATTTTATTTTAACTCTTGAATATTTATCTCTCACTCGGAATTGCAAATTATTTAAAATATTTGACCATTGCGGCGTTTTACAGTTTTAAAATATATATTATGTAAAAGATTGAGAACACTTCTCTATATTGATGTATACTACATACATACATATCTACATTTCCTATCTACCGGAAAAATTCTAAAATTGTAGAAGATTAAATATAAATTTAAAATTTAACAAACTAACATTTTATAAAAAGTTGGGTTCCACTTAAAACACAGCAAATGTTCTGTAATCACTGTAATTTCAATTCACACTTTAATAAATATTTTATAAATTTGCAATAAAAATATTAGTTACCATAAGACACGATATACAATAACTTAGTATACTCGACAGAATCCATAGGTAACTGTTGAAATACCTAAAGCTAAGAAATATTTGTCATACGTTTTCGAGATTCTGCTTGGATTAAATTTAGGCTTACAAAAACCTAAGTGATTTGTTCCCTTTTGAATCCCATTCTCGAAACACAATCTTATATAGAAACTTTTGAACAAAAATAATACATATGCGAAACGCATGCAGATGATGATTTGATCTAGATAGCGAACAAACTGCAAGGGAATGACACCCATTCAGGGCAATGACTATGATTGACAGCTCGTACAAACGGCCCTTTTTTTGTAAAAAAGGCATCTGCAGCATCGAGAACCACATCACAAAAATATTCAAACAACGGACACAAAGATCAGGATAGGGACAACCATTTATGGATCACAGAGATCACAGATGTCTCATGTGGCATTTGAACCCAAAACACTCGGCGTGATAGCAGTAGCGAGGCGACCACTTAAACCTCTACACCATCCGTTCCGTCAAAGTGTAAAATATGCTTGCGTTATCAATTTAAAAACTGGCATCACAGGTAAATAGCTGTGGTGTAGGTTGAGTAAATACTCAGCTTTACTACTCAAACATCGACGTTACTGTTAATGAGACAAGATAGGTAGGCTGTTTTTTTACTGCTAGTTGCAGACTGGCCACTGGGCTGTCCGGACAGATTAGTCCTTGTTACTTTAAGCGCTTGCAAATATCACTAGTGTCTTTCAATATTCTTATTTGACCTCTTAAAACTGTTATTTATTTATAATATTACTATTTCAGGTAAGCCTACATCAAGAGAACCGGCTTAGAGGTATAATGCATGTCTGTACATTATTTAAATTACAAAGTTTGTAGACGAGTTTGGCTAGAAACAAATTCTCAAATCATCAATTCAAGAGAAAAATACTAGATAATTATTAATTAACAAAGAAGATTGTCTAACAAATACTCCGCATTGCGGTACGGCTGTGCGTAGAAATGCTGCGTAATTATACTGTTAATTTCTTGATGTGCCTGGTGAATGCAATATAAACATCTCACAGCTGTGTTACTTTGAGCACTATAGGCATGGACCAGCTGCTTTCAAATTGCACCCAGTGACGAGCGAGTCCGTTCTTAAAATTATAAGAAATATAGGTACAAACGCTCAGGGTATTGATGGGATCAGTTTGGACATGATCTCCCTAACACTGCCAGCCACTGTACAGACCATAACAGACATAGTAAATAAATCTATTCTAACAAACACTTTTCCTGCTCTCTGGCGTTGTGCAGTGGTGCGCCCCATTCCCAAGATCAGTAGTCCTCAATCTATGAAAGATCTACGCCCTATTAGTATACTGCCATGCTTATCCAAAGTACTGGAGAGAGTCGTATATGCCCAAGTAGTGTCATTCTTAGAGGACAACAACATCCTCCCTGACTTACAGTCAGGTTTTCGTAAGAAACGGGGAACTGCTACAGCTCTGTGTGATGTTGTGGGAAACATACTTGAGGCACGTGATAAGGGGGATGGTACAATTTTGGTCATGTTGGACTACTCCAGGGCTTTTGACTCAATAAATCCTACATTGCTGCTCTCAAAACTTTCCTGCTATGGGTTCTCAGTGGAATCGATAAAGTGGTTTGATAGCTACCTATCAAGTAGAACTCAATATGTGGAAATTCGTGGGGCAGATGGCAGTATAAAGACTTCAGAGCCTCGTATTGTCCATAGGGGTGTGCCTCAGGGCTCAATACTTGGGCCTCTATTATATATAATTTACAGTGCTGATATAGCTCAGTCCTTCATGAACTGTAAATACCACATGTACGCTGATGACTTGCAAGTTTATCTCTCTTTTAAACCTAACAAAATATCATCAGCTGTTCAGAAACTTAATGAAGACCTACAAAGAGTTACTGAGTGGTCAAGGCAAAACTCTCTGGTTCTGAACCCCCATAAATCAAAGTTTATGGTACTGGGTAGCAGACAACAAATCAGGGACATACTCTCTGCTAAGCCTGAAATAATTGTCATGAATGAGGCAACTCTTAGAGCAGGTTGTGTTTGCAATCTGGGTTTAACTATGGACCCAGAATTGCATTTTGAGGCCCACATAGGCAAGACCCTAAGTAACTGTTTTTACCGGCTTAAAATATTGTATAATATTAGAAACTTCCTCAGTATACCAATCAGGAAACAGCTGGTAGATAGTCTAGTATTGTCCAAGTTGAATTACTGTGATACTGTGTATGGGCCATGCCTGTTATCACGCACTACACGGCTTATACAACGCATACAACATGCATGTGCAAGATTTTGTGTAAATATACCCAAGCGCAGCCATGTCACTCCCTATCTAAATGAACATAACATCCTTAAGATGGCTGCCAGAAGGAAGTTACACCTAGCCTCTTTACTTTTTGGAGTTATAGAAACAAAAACACCTACATACTTGTATGACAAACTTTGTTGGAGAGAAACTCAATCCAAATATACGGTGAGATCAGTCACAAATCCACTATCCATTCCTGAGCACAGGACGGCTGCCTTTAGAGGTAGTTTCAAGTATGCCGCATCACACTGCTGGAATAACCTTCCACCACCAGTCCGCAGCCTGAAATCGAAAAATTCCTTTGTTTTTCATCTAAACAAGTTTTTGCTACAAACACAAAAAGCTACATAATTATAAATCTATTTACTTAAATATATATAAAATCACACCATTCCAATTACTAAATATTATTATTCTATTTAGTGATACTGAACATTTTATTTCAGTTCAATGCGTTAATATTATAACACTTTTAATTTCTATATCTAATCCTCACAAACACCTACTCACCTTCTTGGGTTTGGCCGTCAGGTATTGGATGGAAGGGTTTCCAGTCTGTGTTATTGCGGTGTATTTCAACACTGCAGGCATCTCGAGGTCCTGCTTTGTATTTATATTATATTCCTTAGTCCTATAACAAAACAGGTTTGTTTTTGATTACCTACTTTAAACTTATCTTATATTGTTTTTCTTTGTTTTTTAATTTCAATTCTTGCATTTTTATTACCCATATATATTATTCAATTGACAATTTAAATATGTACAAAGTTGTTAAGTGTTCAAATAAGATGACTGTTCTGATTACCTTTCATTGTTGACATGCTCTGTGATCTGGTTGCTTATGTCACTGCGCATTAGTTTTGTTCACAATTCCTAGAATTGCTGGCATCGCGCGTACAATAGGGCGGATGCGACATATGTACATATTATATATCACACTGACGCTTGCTTTAAAAAATACACTCAAATGTTCATGTTATATTATCTTACTCCACACTTTTTTACAATATTTAGTAATTATGTTTATATATTATTTACACGTATATTTACTTATTTAAGTATATTTTATTTTATATGTTTAGACACTAGGCGCCGGCGTCACCAAATTGGATTTCGCAGAATACCAGTGTTGCGATTTTACAATCGCAACGTACGCTGAGCGATGTCCAAATTTTGGCACTGATGGGACACACATTTTTGCATTTGTTTCAATTTGTGTTGAACTATAATTTTAATACTTTTATTTTATTATTGTTTGTATCGCTGCACACTGACAATTTGACGTAACCTTGACCTGAATGTAGGCAGTTTCCGTTTGGTTAAGCGGAAGGTGTGGTGTTGCCAGTGAGCAGAGTTTTTAATTTATAGTGTATATATATATATTTTTTTTATTATTGTTATATTTTATTTTTATTTTGTATACTTTTGGTTTTTATTCTTAGATTTTGTTTTTTTGATTTCATAGTGTTTTGCGTGTGCCCTTGTGTGCCAAAATAAATATTTTTCTTTCTTCTTTCTTTCTTTATATTATCCATAGCTAGTATGTAACTAACCGAAGAAAACTTTATTAAGGTGTAATGAAGCAATCATGGTCTATTAAAGATAATAACTATTACATTCATTTAAATAAACATTTAATAATCTTATTATAACAAGTTTAACGCATAAACATCTTTGATATCCTTCGTCAAATATCCTTCTTGAGCAGCGAAAGACTAGTGGGAGAACGTTGGCCTGCCTTGCAGAGGTCTCGAGTTTGATTCCAAGCCTCGCATCTCTAACTTTCGAAGTTATGTGCGTATTAAATAGTTAATTATCGCTTGCTTTAATGTTGAAGGATAACACCGTGAGGAAAGCTACATGTCTGAAAGTTCGCCGTAATGTTCTCGAAGATATGTGAAGTGGCCAATACCGCACTGGGCTAGCGTGGTGGACTATGGACTAAACCTTCTCACACTGAGAAAATGCCTGTGCCCAGCAGTGGGAAATTTTAATACAAGGGTGATAATTATTATCATTATATCCTTATTGAGAAATTTTTCGTAACATCATCAAAATAAGAAGTCATTTAATAAATAACATTTTTTGTTAAGTGTCAGGCACAGCAAATATATATACATTTGTCGACTCACGCCCGTTTCTTAGGGTTAGGTAGGCACAGACAGAATTTTCACTTGCAATACTGACACAGACTACGAAATTCTATTACCACTTGCTAGTGCAAATATTCCGTGTTTTATTTTGTCGAATTGGAGTTGATCACAGGTGAGGACTAATTGAATGATGCAATATGCATCGCGTCCTCTAACTACGAATATACACTGGTTAATACCACGACAGGAATAGAGAGATCATTTTAATAACTTATGCATAACATATCATATATAATCACATCCACACATAAAGGAGTAGGCAAAGTTGTATGAAACCGATATTTAGCCAGCTATGTTTATTGTTGCACCATATACTGGTTCTAGACTCCGTTCTTATAGATCGCGATAGAAATCCCAATAACAAATTGCCCAGGCCAATTATGAACAGCAATCGCAATATCTACCGCTGCACGCTGTACCGAGGCAGCAGTGTAGAAAATCATACAACTTTTATTTTCTGTATTGTTACATATTTTCACAGGCAAGGCAGCTAGAACTTAAAAAGAAAATTTCTCCTCAACTGTAAAAGGTCCAATTAAAAAATATTGTTTTTGTTGCGTTGCGGAGCCTTGACAGAATCGCAGAATCTGTTATAGTTATTGTGATATTTTAACTGGCGGATACATTTCTAGCCGGCTCCTCAGTATCAGCAAGGTTAAGCTATACAGCAGCCAATCTAAGAAGCTGGCATTTTTACAGCCAACATTTAAGATGTAGGAATAGGATAGGTACGTAAGTCCATAATTTAATCCTGGAAAATTCTAGTTCCATAAATATAATAATTATGTATGTAAGTTTTATCATTGGAAATTGAGTGGCGCAGCGTAATATGATACCATTTAACTTCGCGAAGAAACTATCAGACATTTTATGATATCTTTTCCAGGAAATATTTTCAAAGTTATGTTTCAAGCACCAACTGTATTAGGTTATAATTTGAGTAATATTTGCCATGTCCTAATGGTAGTATATATATATCACACATGCACTTTTAATCAGTATAAAATATAATATTTTGTATACTTATAATAATTATCACATGTTTTTTCATTCAAAATAATCGAAATATTTGACTTCATTATTTGTTTAACGATTAGACAAACGGTTAGATATAATGTAGTTCTTTTGCAAAAAGAGTGCGATAATTTAGTTGGCACACTCGTTCATGGGTATCATAAGTGGCATCAATATTTTACTTTAGATTAGGGTATTCTACTCATTTTATGATGATCGGTGGAGTAGTTAAGACGTTAAAGCGTAACAAACAAACACACATTCGCATTTATATTAGTTAGGATATATCTCTTCGAATGATATTGAATTGATATACTTGGATAATATTTACAAATAATTACAAACGCATATTACTAAAAGTGTTATTTTATAACTTTGACCAAAGCTCTGTGGTATGAAATTGATTAATAATAACTTAAATACAACAAACTGTCGAGTCACATTAATATATTAAAGCTACCATTTGAAATGTGGTCTATTGTAAAATATATTCAATTAATTAAAAATCCCCCACAGACCAATGTTTATGCTGGATAAACATTGGTTTGTAGAACAAACTTATAAATATGTAATTAAAGCCATCGAAACAGTTATTTTTAGCCCACGTAAAGAATCTATTATGTGTAATTTTTGCGTATCCCGCTGGGAAATACTCTTCAGTTCACAAATGAAAATAATTTACTCTCAATAGATATAGCTAATATTTTGCTATATTCTTGACGTATAGCCGAGAAATATGTTTACGGATCTGTGACTCTTGCTCGAAACATAGTGAACACGTAAGGTGACTGTATTTCACCTACAGTTGTAGACAGTCACCTTAAATAAAGCACTATACACACAATACTATAACTTGACTACAAGCATGAATCCAATTTTGACTATAGGTACACAAATTACAAAAACATGTCAACTGATTTCAATTTTCTAGTTTTAATAGGTACCTCGAAATACAATCATTTCAATTTTATAAATATTCCTATCCTAAAGATGTATTGAGTGTATAACAATTAAATAAGATGAGCGGAGATATACAAGCAGCCCTAACGCCATTTTATAATTTCAAAAGAAATAGACGTAGTGCGGACTACGTCTATTTCTTTTCCAGTATATATGTATGATTAGTATTTATGTTATGCTTCCAAAAGGGTTTTGTCTTAAAATACATCAGTTTCATACAGCGGCTTAATTCTGTTAATGCTACTTTATTATATGTCTATTAGCATGTTTTGTCAATTCACTTTTGTCTTTAGAAACTTTATTTTTTAGATTATCTAACGAAAACGAATACTTACCAAAAGGGTTTTGTATTATAATTAACAATAAAATTACTTGTGAATGTTATGTACCTTGTCATTTAAAGTAAATAAGATTATAATAACAAAATAAGGAAATAATTTGTCATTTTTACATTTACTAATTCTTAATTCTTCATAGACTTTTTACAAAATTGGATATAATAACACAAATTAATACGAGTATACTATTTATTGGCACTAATTTGACTTAAACTGGTAATATACATAGTTATACTGTTATAATTTGTAGAAAACTAATTAAACCCTACTAATTGCGAAAATCTTAAATATATTTCGAAAGTCTAATTAAGCTATTATGATGATAACATCTACATTCATTACTGTTTGGCTGGAACTTGCGAAATCATTTTCGTCATTTAAGTGAACGACGTTCTGAGCCTAATTCGTCCTAGTGAACTTTGAACTGGCGGGCCAGTATTGCTGACATCAATAAAATATACAAATGTCTTTTGTCCATAATCGTAAGGTGCATTTTACTTAGCAAGGTTATCTAATAAGACAGTTTAATAATCGATATCTTGATGACATACTCCGTTGAATGGGTAATGTTTTCACTGCTGCACTATTGATGAATGTCTGTAAGAAATATAGAGAGAGCCGCTTATGTTCGTTCGTCAGTCAAACAAAGTTTAACTAATAGATCCGAAATTACAATCATGGCTGCAGTATATGTGACTGCTATGCATGAGGTCTCGGGTTCGTTTCCCGGGTCGAGAAAAGTGTCATTAGGATCCTCAGTCAAAAAATTATCAGTAGCAGCACATAATCTGGCACTGTACCTTGTAAACGGCAATAGGCTCGCACCGTATTACGCAGCACCTAACAACTTTGTTGACGATATCTGGTTGTATTACACTTCTTCATACACCTTTGAAGTATACTATAGACCATCGCTTACAAGTTTTAGGATTCGCTATAACTATGCTCAGGTATACATAATTATGTATGTAGGTATCTCTTAGGCTTATGTAGCTTACATTTCTGAGGTCAATGTGTGGAAAATCTCCATTATAACCATATTTGGTTAATAAGAAATAAATCCTAATACAGTTGGAAATAATAATCACAGGAAAAAAGACCAATCTTATAAAAATCGTAAGAACTGCAATAACTTTTTAGGTGCATATAACAAGCTAAAAATTTGCTTAATTTCCATTAATTGTGAAAAACGATTAAACCCGGTAGTTGCAAAAATTGGCATAATCAAAATCTCAAACAAAATTAGTCTTTACTATTCAATCTTAAAAATGTATTGGCTTATATGCTAGCAACATAAAACTTTTATACGTTCAAACAACTTTTGTTCCATTTACAACAAGTTCTCACGTAAAATTTTCGCATAACATTTTCCTCCCCTGTATATTGTTTACAAACAAAACCATATTATTTATCAAGAACAACTTGAGCACCTACCGGTGTTGCACGTACGTAAGTAATAAGTTGCTAAACTTTGCTGCGCCAATGACCCGGTGGTTCCTCTTGACTAAATTTCACTTTTATTCTGTTCGCATCGTCGAGTTTGGCCCACATTTTCACAACGAAAGTGAACCCTGCGATATGATTTATTATTGTAACCGCCAGTTAGCAAGTGTTGTGTTTATACCGGCGTTTAACTTGAAAGTGGAAAAGGGTATTTCATCCCGAAAATATATTTACGCAGAAGTTTAACCAGAAAATATACAGTAAAATAAAATTGTATTAATATAAGAAAACTGCTAAATGAAATTCCCTTAATCTATTATAATAAATATCAATACCTACATATTATGTAACGTAATCATAATATTAACGTTAATCATAATATTTTACTGAAATTAATCTATAAATATTCTATAGTAGTTAACTTAAAAGAACATACTTTTATACAATTAACCCATTCGCTGTTCCGTAATAGACACAATAAAAAATCTATTGTTATTTAACATATGCCATTCATCGCACACAGAACCTGTTAAAACTATACATATCTACAGTTTATGAAGAAATGTCTGAAAAAATCTGCCAAGGATTTTGACGACACTAAAAGTCTTAGCTGATAAATTCCAAGCCAGAACCTTGGGAAATACAATTCGACTATCAAATATAACAATAAATTTTGTTACGAAGAAAATTTACTATCCATATTGCGACAAAAACATTACCTTAATGATAAAAATACACCAGCTCTATTACTGGCATACTTGTTATTGATTAAAAGAATTAGATTCACAAGATCCTTAATACAATGAAACATCAGCTTTATAAATACACATACATATCGCAGTAGTTAGGTTCGTTAGATAACCGTAATGTATTTACTAGAGATCTGCACTCAAGCTCATCTGTTCAATTACTAATGTAGACATGAAATGCTGTTAGTATTGCCGGTTCATCAACATTACTCTCAGCTCTTAAGATATTTATTCTATGCTAGTGTTTACCAACCAATGTCTCGCCTAAAAAATTAACAATGACTGCAATTACCGGAGTTTACGGTGAAGTACGCAAGTAAAATAAATTAAGTAGAAAATTTTACAGAATATGGTAAAAATGTAAATTGATGCTGAAGTATCGTATTTTATGAAATAGCTATTTTATAATTTTACCAACTAATTATAATATAACTACCTATCTACCTCTTTGCTCGTTTATATCAAGTGAATAGCATATTAAATGAACTCAGCGCTATCAGTTATAATGATAATTTCCAATTACTCAGTTTCGTTATACGTATAATCTTCATATAGATAATAATATCAGCCCTGTATTAAACTGTCCCACTGCTGGGCACGGGTCTCTTCTCAGTGTGAGAATGGTTAGGCCATATTCCACCACGCTGGCCTAGTGCGGGTTGGCAGACTTCACATATCTTCGAGAACATTATGGAGAACTCTTAAACATGCAGGTTTCCTCACGATGTTTTCTTTCACCGTTAAACCAAGCGATAATTAACTATTTAATACGCATATAACATCGAAAAGTCAGAGATGCGCGCTTTGGGTTCGAACTTGAGACCTCTGCGTAGCAGTCCAACGGTTTCCCACTAAGCTATGTTACTTAAGTCGAATTGATTAGGCTATGCTACTGTTGCCTTGAGTGAGTGTCGTTTTTTTAGTCGTCATGATTTATTTATAAAACTTCTATTTGCATTATTTACTTAAAGAATGTTGGATATATTTTATCATCAAAAACATATTAGGTACCACAGATTATAAACGCTCTTTAATGGCAGTTAAAAGGAATTATGATATCGATACCTTGTCGTAAGCTTCTAAAAACATTATGTCAAATGTCGTTCGAACTGTATAAGTTTGGTAATAGTTGAATTAAATATATCATATCATGGACTGATGGGGCGGAAGTAGGTCCAACTCACCAACTTATTCTGTATTAATTAATTAAGTGACTTAGGCATACTTCCATTCTCTGCACCTAAGTCGGGAGCAGGGTCTGGCAAATGGCCTTAGGGGAGAGCGCAAGTCGTGTAGATCCCTAAGGCAAGGCTGGTGGACTATCCTTCCCGAGGTTGCCGCCTGTTATTGGTCTGGTTCCATAAGAAACAGACGTAACCAAAACCTCCAGCCGTTACACACACACACACACACACACATACACACACGCACATACACACACACGCGCACACACACACATACACACATACACACACGTACATACACATACACGAGCACACACACATACACACACACACCACATACACACACACACCACATACACACACACACACACACACACACACACACATACATACACCACATGCACACACACACACATACACATACATACCACACAGCACAAAACTTTTAACTTTAATTTGAAACAAAATGGACAAAGTGACCCACACAACTGAATTACCCCAGGAGGGTACCAGCGTCCGCGACGCTGGAGAATCCCTCCCTGACCCTTCGGGATCAGGCTGCTCCACGTATTCTGGGGGGAGCAATGGATCACTAAAGCCGATTCATCTGCGCGAGCTGGCTTACGCCATGCCCAGCGCAGAAATCACATCAAACACCTCCTGGAGCATTGCACCGCGTCGAGGCGACGTACGCACTAATGTGAACGCCGCCTCCGCAAAGCACGCAAGCACAGGAGTAAAGAAACAAAGTGGTAACCGGCGCAACCGACGCAATCGGCATGCCAAATCCACTGCTGCGCAACCAGTAGGAAGCGAACCGACTACGTCGGCGCCCGCACCGCTGGATGCGCAGATAACGAACAGGAAAAACACGGCTGAGGAGAACGCTCTGCCAGTCGACCCGACCAGGACCGATAACACTGACGGTTTGACTCGGATGGAACTTCCAACCAAACGCGACACGCAAGGCGAACGCGGATGCCAAAACAGGCACGCGGGAACCATTCAGTCAGGGAGCAGCGACCCTATGATGACGGATACCGCACCCCTGACAGAACAACGCGACGCGAACGTTGGAACAACATCGGAGGCATCCCAACGTGCAGATCCGGTCACGGCTGGTGCCGAAGTAGAGCCGACTCACCCAGCCGTTATAAAAACAGGCTCGCGTCGCAAACGCGGGCCTCGGAAACGCGGACCACGCACCGATGCGCATCACCCGTCACGTCCGGACACAGCGGGTGCGCCCACTCTGCCTGCAAAGGCAAAGAGAGAGCGCCCAAATGACACATTGTCTCCGAGAGATGGGCCGAAGCGCGCGAAGCTGGACCAGACGCCAAGGAGAGCAACGATAAGCTATGCAGATGTGACTCAATCGCACCTGCTGATAGCTGTCGCTGCCACGCCTCCAACAAACCTAACGGTGGAACAGGCACAGCAGCTCGAACTCTCCTTAGAGGAGAAGATTATCGAAGCAGCACTTGCTCCACCGCCAGACAACGAGCCAGCACCCGCACCAGCATTCCAAGGGAAACCTCTGCCCACAGAGGGAGTACTGAAGATGTGGTGCGAGAATGACAGCACTCTAACCTGGCTCAAGAACACAGTAGCCACGCTGCAATCACCTATTCCAGGGACCAAGCTGACCGTCATTCGGCAGTCAGACACAGTGAAGCGAGTAGGCGCTTCGTTATGGCTGCCGAAGTCAATCGGTTTGGACCTGACGAGGACTCATCGTCTCCTAATTGCGCATAACCCATGGTACAGCGTCAAAACCTGGCAGCTGTACGGTGCGGCTATGCAGGAGAAGGGCATCTTCCTGACCCTGGGCATCCCAAAATCTGAAGTGGCCAAGATTTTGGAGAGAGGTCGCCGAGTGTCTACGTTAAGTTTCACGCTGCCGGGGACGGAGACGACTTGGTGACTACGGGGCCCCGGGAGGAGCCCAACACCGGCAATGAGGAGTTATCAAAACGGGCACTGCCACCTACTGGCCCAAGTACGTCAGGCACAGCCTGCTGCAAACAGGTACCCATGGTAGATGACGCTACTCCCATACCTACCATGGAAACCAACGACCACCACACGTCTTCAGACGGGGAGTCCGTGGACAGCGATGTTCTCGGATCCTCGTCAGATTAGTGTGGTACAAACCAACCTCCAGCACAAACAAATTGCGACGGCTACCCTACGCAGACTGCTGGAGGTTAACCAAAGGACCATAGCCCTGATCCAGGAGCCGTGGATCAGAGGCGACAGCATATGCGGTCTGAAAAGCATCGGGGGTAAGTTGATGCACAATACTTCGGTTCATAAGCCAAGAACTTGCATCTATATCCCTAGATCAATATCAGCTCTGCTATTAACAAACTTCTGTTCTAGAGACCTTACCGCGGTAGGACTCCAAACAGGGCCCAACAACCAAACGTTAGTACTAGCTTCAGTATACATGCCCGGCGATGAGGTAATCCCATCTAAGGAGCTGGTTGAACTGGTACAACACTGTGAAGACCACGGCTGGCACATCATCATCTCAGCCGACGCAAACGCTCACCATCCACTGTGGGGTAGCCACACACCAAACAAAAGAGGTGAGTCCTTAACTGAATATATTTTCTCGACTAACCTGTCTATAATGAACAATGGTTGCGAGCCTACCTTTATTAGTTCTAGATACCAAACTATAGTAGACATCACACTTGCATCGGATGGTGCGGCAGAACTAGTGTCAAACTGGCACGTTTCAGCCGAACCTTCCTTTGCAGATCACAGGCGCATCTGCTATACTATACAAGTGCCAGAGACGGACCAACTGCCTAAACGCAACCCCCGCAAGACGGACGTAGCAAGGTACAGGAGTCTTCTCCAACATGAGGTAGATAAAATCTGTTTTAAAGACATGTCTACCAGCACTGACAACATAGACCATAACACTTACATACTTACCAAATGCATCAAACAAAACTACTAACAAGCCTGTCCCCCCACAAAACCACCAGCAGCAGGTAAGTCCCAATGGTGGGGACCAGAGCTGGAGAAACTTAGATTCAATCTGAGGAAACTGTTTAATCGAGCTAAAAACACCAGGACTGATGAAGACTGGGAGCGATACAAACACGCTCAATACCACTACAAGAAATTTAGATTACACACAGGCGAAATCATACAGACCGATCAGCCTAACCTCTTTCCTGCTGAAGACTCTAGAGAAGCTAGCTGATCGGTATCTAAGGGAAGGTGCTCTAAGACTCAAGCCACTACACCGCCTGCAACACGCCTACAGAAAAGGCAGATCAACGGAATCAGCGCTGCACTCTGTTGTGGGAACAATAGAAACAGCATTATCTGACAAATTAATGACACTAGGGGCTTTCATCGATATAAAAGGAGCTTTTGATAAGACAAAATTCAACAGCATTAACCAATCACTCATCACATTTAGAGTTGATAGAACCACTAGTGGCTGGATCGATCAACTTCTAAAGATGCGGGCCATACAATTCACGGTGAACTCTACCACGAGAGGCATAGTAGCGAAGGGCTGTCCCCAGGGAGGAATACTCTCGCCGCTGCTATGGAATATCGTGGTAGATGACCTGTTAGAACGCCTTAATAGCAGATGCTACTACACGGTTGGCTACGCGGATGACATAACCATCCTGATCAAAGGCGACTCAGAAAACATAATCTGTAATCGCATGCAATCAGCCCTAAGGATCATGGAACAATGGTGTAACCATCATGAACTGACGGTGAATCCGACTTAGACAGAACTGGTCCTTTTCACACATAAAAGGAAAACTCAGTTAACTAACGTGCCAAAATTATTTGGAACTGACCTTACCCTATCGCAAGAAGTCAAGTATCTGGGCGTAGTACTCGACCATAAGCTCAACTGGAGTAAGCACCTTAACACAAAAATAACCAAAGCATGCACAATATTCTGGCAATGCAGAAGACTAATAGGCAGAAAATGGGGCCTCAAACCATCTATAACCTTGTGGCTCTACACGGCCATAATACGCCCAATGATAACATATGGCGCCATAGTTTGGTGGCCCCGCACTCTTCTAAGCACAGTTACACAAAAACTACAAAGCCTACAACGACTCGCCTGCCTGGCGACGACAGGCTGTATGAGAACAACCCCCACGGCATCGCTGGAGGCCATACTAAACCTCAGACCCCTACACCTAATCATACAGCAGGAAGCAGTTACAGCTGCCATACGGCTTGAAAAGGTAGGGCTCTGGAAACAGGACAGTAGGATAACTCATGCACGCCTAAAGGAGTTAGTATACAACGAAATTCCAATGATAGCGGCGACATGTGATATCATCCCAAAACTTTTGTTTTCGATAAAAAATACCACATCCAACTTCATGAAGAATTCAAAGATAGCTCTGTTATACACGAAGTGAGAATATACACGGATGGATCTAAAACAAAATCAGGAACAGGAGTCGGAGTCTTCTCCCACGACCTAAACATCAATTACTCAACAACCCTGGGAAACCTCAACACTATCTTCCAGGCAGAATGTGTTGGAATCACCCGGGCTGCAACAGCGGTTACATCAAGGGGTATAAGCGATAAGACGATACGCATTATCTCGGATAGTGCCGCGATATTACAAGCTCTGAAAAGCAACTGCTTTAACAGTGGACTCATCCTAGAGTGTCACCGTGAGCTGCAAAGAATTGCAACAAAAAATCGGGTAACGTTGCAATGGATACGCGGCCACAGCAACTCTTCTGGCAATGACGCTGCAGACCAACTGGCAAAGAGAGGATCGAGCATTAAAATGGTAGGACCCGAACCAATTGTCCCGATACCCTTCTGCCAACTCAAAACATGGTTATGTGACAGAACCACGAAACTACATGAAAAACAATGGGCAGAAACAAAGGAATGTAGACAGACAAAGGAAGCCCTTCCATCCTTAAACATACATCTGTCACGCAAACTGCTGCGTTCTTCAAGGAAAAACCTGCGTCATCTAGTGGGTATAATAACGGGTCACTGCTCACTCAAGAGACACCTGTTTAACATCGGCATCACTGACAGCCCTTTATGTAGAGGCTGCATGGAGACCGAGGAGACACCGGCTCACGTGCTGCTGCATTGCAAAAGCGTGAGCAACCAACGGGCGAAACTACTAAACGGTCCGGAGACGATGAAGGAAGTGCTGTGCAACACCGGTCCCCTATTGTCTTTCTGGACAGAGCTGAGGTGGTATGAGTAACCGAACAACTTTTTCGCGTCGGTCACTTACGCACAATGGCCCAATTGCGTGGCTAAGTGCGGATAACATACGTCTAACTAACTAACTAACATCATGGACTAAAATAACCCATATCGCACATCATGTTATTAGGTCTTACGCATCAGAGAACAGGAGATGTTCTCTGATGCGTATGTATGGTAATGTATTACAATACATTCTTAACAATTAAATGCGTTGAGAACTCCAGGCTTATCTTATCTTATCTTGTGTGGGGGGCCGGTCAGTACAGACCGGCGACACTTCGACCCAGTGGGATCTTTTGTGTCGACTTCCCCAATAACGACTGCCATAGATGTTCATGGCAGCCGGGACCGACGGCTTAACGTGCTCTCCGAGGCACGGAGCAGGCGATAATTGTCAATCAATACGCACATAATTTCGAAAAGTCATATAACTTCCGAAAGTCAGAGGTGCGCGACGTGGGTTCGAACCCGAGACCCTCTGCATTGCAGTGTGTTGGTCTCCCCACTGAGCTATTGCTGCTATCGTTGAACTCCAGGCTTACTGATAATTTATAAACTTACACTCTCACACTTTAAAAAAAAAACGCCTGCTAGTGGAGTGCGTATATTACATACATAGCCAATTTTTCGAAAGGGTAGTCCTACCGTTTTGAAAATGTTGATTAAACTAAGTTCAGCGTAGGAAACCGGTGACGATTGTTTGCACTAAGTTAGTTTAGTTTATCCTTAACTTACTTTGACGATATTGACGGTTAATTATTACACCGATCATCGTATACACGATGTGATGCTGCTTCATAATAAAACAGTCTAATAAAAAACATTCAAACTTAATGAAATTGGAAATTTTCTGGACTAAAACTAAGGCATTAAGAGCCCTTGTCTTCTATTTAATTTCTCTTATTTATTATTTAATTCTAATAAAAAAGAATATTCTTATTTGATATAATAAGGGTTTAAAGGACAAAAGACAAAATCCATTATTTTAACTTTTATTTAAGATTAAGTCAAGATAAATCATATTATAAATAAAGTTTCAACAGCTTTCACTGTGATCAAGTACTAGAATTAATATTACAGCAAGGTCTTACAGCAGTTTGTGGTAAAAACAAAAACAAATATCCGTTTTCAGTTATGCAGTTTTTATAATACAACCTGTATGTGACAGAGGTTGAACTAGTTTCTAGGCACAGTGCCAATTTCAGGGCATTGCCGAAAATTTCCCGAATAAAAATTCACAAATACTCACGCTTCAGTAGCACTAAAGAGCCCAAAGTACGCTTGCTGTTGCGAAATTTGCGATATAAAAACAAACTACTGAATTAAACAGAGATAGATAAACATGTCGTTATTTAAAAAGCTTTCAAGTAAGGTAAGCCTAAAATATATATCGTAGATACGTATATACTAATTGACCAAATTATCTTAAAATAGACGATGATCTTTTAAAAAGGCATCTCCGCACTAGGAATTATTAAAAATTATAATAGTATTAAATAATAAATAATAGTATAAAAAAACAAAAAAGTACTCGGAACAACTATTTGTGGATCACACAAATTGTTGTCTCGTATGAGATTGGAACCCACAACATTTAGCGCAGTACCAGTGGCGAGGCGACCACTTAAACCTCTACGCCATCGGTGCAGTCACATCCTATGTTCTATGGGTCTAATGGTTTAGTCACATCCTATGGAAACGTGTTACGTATGGAACTTAAATTAGACATTTATTAGCCTAGAACAGCACTCTATTTTGAACTGTTTTATTTCGAGAATTGGTCCACTGATATTTAAATAAGACCCTTTAATTTACTTCTGCATCCTTTTTCACAAAAATATCAAATAGTTACTAAGGCTCAGGTAGAGCAGCGATAGCTCAGTGGGGAGACTAACATACTGCAATGCAGAGGGTCTCGGGTTCGAACCCACGTCGCGCACCTCTGACTTTCGGAAGTTATATGACTTTTCGAAATTATGTGCGTATTGATTGACAATTATCGCTTGCTCCGTGCCTCGGAGAGCACGTTAAGCCGTCGGTCCCGGCTGCCATGAACATCTATGGCAGTCGTTATTGGGGAAGTCGACACAAAAGATCCCACTGGGTCGAAGTGTCGCCGGTCTGTACTGACTGGCCCCCACACAAGATAAGATATGATAAGGCTCAGGTATTTTAAAATAATATAATTAACACAAACCAAAAAACCAGTATTATTTAAACTCCATATAACTCAAAGACTTTTACATTTATAGCTAACAATATTTGGGTCACTCAATAATCACTGGAAACAGATTAACACCACATTATTTTGTAGCTGCATAGCTGGTCATCTAAGCAAATAAATACAATTAATGCTGGTCCAATTACTAGCAGTGGTTACATTTATATGTGACAAATAATACTCTCTGATATACTATAATACTATCATTACGACCAGTACGGTAAACAAGTGGAGTGTTTGATTGAAACATTGAATTGATCGCTATTGTTTATTAGCAAAGCTTTTCAGTATTGTTCTATCAAACATTTACTTTAAACAATGTTATTGTAACCCTACCTGATTTTGAAATGCATTGAATGTAATAATTATAATATATTATCCTTAAGTTTATACCTAGATATATTAATTTTACTACTATAAATACAAAAATCATTAATCACCAATGGCTGATTGAAAATAGGTACAACTATATCTTTGAGATACTAGAGTGAGAGCGTGTGAACAAGTATGAATAAGTAATAAAATTGTTAAGCAAAATAAACCACATTAACTACGCAACATAAAAGATAATAGAATAAAAACGAATGCATATGTAATATAATGTGCTTGTAACAAGGCCAAATTCTCAAAAATGTCGTCAGCAATCTGCAGTGAATTGTACTATATGCGTAATTCCGAGAAGATTGTATTATATAAAGGATAAAGAAATGGATGACCTATTGTTTCGTAAATGAGAAGGAAAATGAGAAAACGACGGTGCAAAATAAAGCGTTCGGTGCTATAAGCTTGTTTACCTGCAGGTGCGGCGTTTTGCAAATGTTAGAGATCTTTTAACACGACGGGCTCTTTGCAATTTGCTCTCAATGCACTTCTCAGACACCCTTAATACACGCGCTGTGAAACTGCATAATATATAATGAAATATAGCAGTGTGAGCTGCACATTCTAAAATCGCGCAGTGGCGCGGTATCGCAATTTTCTCAGCAACGCTCTTTGACGGAGATTGAGATGAGAGTGACTACTTTTACCGCATATTTTGTTATTGATTATAGTTTCCATTTCGAATTCTCTATCATTTATGTTTGTTTTGGTTTTAGATAACAATTGAATATTGTTTTAGTAATCGAAAAATAACTTCTAGGATGTGACGCTTGCTTTTTGATATCCGAATTAATTACTAAAAAAGAATATGAGGCAAAATATACTTTTATAATTTGTTTTTTACTGTGCTGTGATAAATCAGTACCAATTACGACTTAAACTAATCCAGCCGTATTATTTCAATAACATACATGACCATTATGAATCTACATTAGAAGGATTACAGATACACCATTAGAAATGATACTGTCTTACCACCGAATAAAAATATCTAACTTGAGCAAAACGATATGTAATGTCTTGCACAAGTACTCGACAGAACTTACTATTACTTTGAACATTTATTATATACTAGCTATCTATGGGCACAGTTTTTTTTCTGGATGGCAACCTATGTCTTTTTCTGTATACCTGGCAACGTGTATGTGAAATTTCATGTTGTTCGAGTAGTCAAGGCGTGAAAGCGTAGAAAATAAACTAATTCACATTCACATTTAAAGTATTACTGTCTACAGCTGTTGATACTGTATCTGTAAGAAAAACCTTAATCTCTATTTACATGTTCAATTGCAAGAATCAAAGATATAGTGCATAAGAATACCGTACTTTCAACTGGAATAAGAAATGTAACGCTTCTCTCCGTTATAAACGAAGATAAGAGGGGTTCAGCCAGGAATATAGAGAGATTGGCACAGATATGCACTGTGAGTAAATAATGTATACTGCATTATTTTCCCCGGCGGCGGATGTAATCGAGAATATTGTCACATAAATATATAATGTAAAGAGTGCTACAGGTTTATTTAGATCTTAATGAAATATTGCAATATAAAGGTATGGTTGGATCTACACCATACCAGTAAACCAATAGGCCTACCACGAAAGCTTAGGCTGAATGAAAAATCTTATAACAATGTTGCTTCGAATTTCTTTATTTCAAAATAACAACCTTCCAGTACTGAGATTTTATTGACAAAATTAATAATTTGCCCGAGCTGGGCATCAATACCGAGACCTCGTGCACAGCAGTCGTGAACTACAGCTGCGTCACCAACGCAGTGTTTTCATATTTATATGCATACACTCACCGGAAGTGGCCTAAGAATCGAAAACCTATTTTGAATGTCACTCTTATGTCTTTATTTATACAACTAGTATACAGTAACCTGTCCCACGTTGCTGTCAAACATTTTTCAGTACATCGTCGAGGGACAGCGATGACGAGGGTTACACACAAATAAATAAAAGTTTGCGACTTAAATAAATAAATAAAACGATTGTCAGGATTTTGTAGGTTGTTCACAGAGATACAAGTAGTATTATGTTCGATATAAGCTGCATGTTTAAGGAAAGGACGTCACGTGGTAAATAAGCAATTTATAAAAAAATCTGTTATATAATATAATGCGCATGTTATGTGACCACGTTTCCCCTGTTATGTTTTGGTTCCCATGATAATGGACTAGTATCTTATGCAGCTATATATCACCATGTGTTTTTACTATGATTTATATTGAAAATGTTATTTGACATGATGGTTAATTAGTATAATATGTATATTTAGTTACAAATTTATTATTCTCATTCTTATGAGCAAATTTATTTACCGAAGTTAGGTATATATTGTGCCTCCTTTAGTAGTTCTATGTAAAGTTATTATTTAGATTAACCATTGATTTCTTAGGACTTCTCCTTCAACAGGCAATTCAAGTCAAAGCCATAAAAATAATGGACCAAAGTGACTACTGCCATGCAAGTACCATGCAATAAAAATATTAAGAACTACAAGAAAATACACTTATAAAAAGCGACAACGTCGTAATGGAGATTTTTTTTCAAAATGTAATAGTATCATGGCAGCGCAAACAATATTTTCTTTGAAAGCCTCATAAAGTGTACTAACTACAATGCACGAAGCTTTATTAAAGTTTTATCGTAAAAATATCGTATATTTTACGATATTTTGCTTGCGAAAGCCGCATACAAACTGTATGCAAAAGTTATTACCTACATAAAACTACTTCATGTCGCTCTCAATTTTCAGTCTGTCATATAGCCTAGTTAACACAACGCTAAACTGTATGTCGTCAAAATCTCATTCAACTATCATTTATTCGTTTAGGTCAAAAGTAACACTTATGAATGCCCACGTTAATGAGTTAGAGAGTTTACTGAAATTAAAGAGATAACATTTAAGTTAGTTGCTAGGTTCAGGCAAAGAGTCAATGAAAACATACAAGATCTCGCGGCCAGTCTTTTATATTATACTTTTTATATAGCAACTCATAATAATATATAAGATGTTGTATAATTATATAACTGACCATATTAATCTAAAATAAATAAAAATAATAGAATATATTTACATATTTACGATGCGATCGATTGTAATATAATATCAACTCTATTTATAAATTGCCCCATTGCTGGGCCCATATCATTCTAGAGAAATCTCAGACGTGCAGGTATCCTAACAATGTTTTCCTTACCGTTACCGTCAAAGCAAGCTATAATGAACTAATACGCACATAACTTTGAAAAGTAAGAGGTGAGTGTCTTGAGATCAAACCCGAGAACTTAGCGTGGCAGTCCAACGGCCTCCTAATACGCTATCGCTGTTTCTAAAAGAAGAACTAAATATAAATGTTAAATAGTTCAGTTCAGATAAATGATCGCTGCAAGCGCACTGTACCGGACAAGAATATTTCCATATAGAATGAATGAACTCAACTGTAATATCGCGTTATTCACACGCGACAATAAAACACGTAGAGCAACTCAAATTCTGTTTGCTACTCGAACGACTTCACACCTGGCTGAGGGATCGGAATCATCGACAATTTATATAGCACGCCTTTGTAGGTATCCAAATGGTTGGACAAGGTATTTGCGGATCACAGATATTGACAGCAACAGGCCACGCGTGGTCGAAATACAAAGCACGAATTGTTGACCCTATGTGAAGTAAAGCTTACTTCTATTGAGAACGACCACCGTTTTGCTTGCATCGTTTTGTATCCAATAAGATAACACAATACACATCCACCCGGGTTTAACAGATCGAAAGCATATAGACAGAAATTGTATATACCTTTGCGATAATATACCGTTTAAATAATGAAAGAGATTTTCAAATTTTCACTTAACAAAATTCTTTCATAATATTGTCTTCTGTTTACGCGAATGGCGAATGTTATTAATTGAAATTAAACTACTATATAAGGATTTTATCGCGTTGTTTATTTAACACTCTGTTACATAATTTAGAAACTGTTACACTACTATACTACTGTTAAACTTTATTAATTTTAAGCTAATTAAATTATTAAAACTATTAAATCTATTTATATTTAAGTTAACACTTTCCCCGATCATGGCTGCTGAAAAGCAACCGAAATGTAAAGTTTAATAGTAGTATAATAATGTAATGTCTCTAAATTATGTAATAAAGTGTTAAATAAACAACGCGATAAAATCCGTATATAGCAGTTTAATTACAAAAAATTCTTTCATTATTTATGATACCGGATATAAACGTCCAAATACATACAAACTCAGATCTGTCTATTTCAAAGTCGCGACTATTTCTTTTTACATTAAAATGAGTAAATAGGAACGTCAAATAACTTTTATATTAATAGTAAATAATTATATTAACGTAAAAGATAAATAAAAAAATTGTATTATATAAAGCTTGTTCCAGGAGTAGAGCTCTCATGAGAAGAACCTGGCATGAAACTCATGGCCACTCTTTTTAATTGCCAATTATAATAAAAATAATAATTTATTTATTGTTTACAGTGGTAAAACATGAATATAGTCCATAATATTGGTAATATAATATGGGTGCCTGTACTAGGGTAAACCTGTGCCACAAGCGTTAAGGGCACTTACAATTTACTACTAGGAACCAAGTTATATACAATTAACCATACTTATAATATAAATATATGCTAAAATAAGCCAATATTATAATTATTATCATGGAACTTGTTATTACTTGTTTATCAACAATCAACAAATCTTCAGTATCCTCATAATTTAAGGTTTGTAAGTACCGATACCATGAATGAATTATCATACTTACCTGACTTTACTTACCGGACGTTTCGACCGACTTACATTGATCGTCGTCAATCGTCGTCATCGTCAGAGTCGATTAAGCGGCACCTTCATAAAAAAAAGTGTTTCGGGACAACCCTCACTTAGTTATTTCATATGAACATTGAGTTTTACTGTCAGGATATTCTCAATAATTGCCCAGAAATAGGAAGTCGTGCTTCAGCAAAAACGTAAAACCGCTTCTCCTGTTTTTGATCTGTTTCCGAGTGTCAGATTGCCGTCTTATTGGACTATAAGTGTAAGGAAATTGAATCTATTAACAATTGTGGTGACATAGACACTCGTTCGCTATAGTATATCCTGCGCAGATGGCATCTCTTAGTGAAGATTAACTAATACCGTCACTGGCGATCGGCATAGAGGAAATCGTAATACATAATTATTATAAATTAAATCATACGTTGGTTTATCAAAAACATAAACAAATATATTACGATGTTAGGTATATAAATCTTGTCTTAGTGTTCTTTAGGGTACAATAAAAAATAAACAATCATCCGTTAAGTCAACATATATCAAGATTGACTAACATAATTGATAACCAAAATATTTTTCCTCAACCAATAAAAACATAAGATGACCTCCTTCAGATTGCGCCTTGAACACAAATTGAGTTAGTAGAGCAAACAAGAAGATACAATAATTTATTTTCTACTAGTTTTTGGCCACGGTTTTTCTCGGCAAAACTTTTTGGAGAAAGAATGTTCTCTGTCTTTTTCTGTGCTCGTGACTATGTGTATCGGAATTTTTTAACGATCGGTCGAGTAGTTAAGGCGTGAAAGCGTAACAAGCAAACAAACAAACTCACATTAAGCATTTATAATATTGATTTAGGACACACAGGGTAATTTACAACTCTTTGTAAATAAATCGATCCCTGCTCCGTCTTTTTCACTGCTTATTATTATTGAACTCAGAAAATACATCTATTTTCTAAGGTCAATAATAATCAGTGCACATTGTAGTACTTATAGAATCATATCTTTATGGATTTCTTTTTAAATAAAAAAAATTCTCTATATCAGCACGGACTCTGGATTTGTGCTCACGGTTATAGGCTCGCCCCTTATTACGTAGAACCTATAAATGTAGCTGGTGAAATTTGTATATGATACTCCTCTGTCTACACCTTCGGGAATATAGGCGTGTGACTCTGTATGTATTAATTATATATTTTAATTTGTATAATGAATTATGGCATTTTAGCGCGGCTTATACCGTAACACCCTGATAAAATTTATAATATAGATAGCAGTTAAACATTAATTTCTCGTAAACGTAAGACAATAACATAATATAATGTGGATAAATAATTATGTATAAAGAGTAAAGAGAAATAAGCTATAATTATAAGCACGAAAAATCTGCAGTAACTTTCTTTAAAAATACCTATCAAAACAAGCGATTAAAGTACTTGAATTTCAAAATATAAAAACAGCGATTGCAATATAAGCCCAAGTTAAAACGTAAATTAAACCTCAATTTTATGTGTTTTAAGTTCGTGCTGGCACAAAACGAAAACATTTTCCAAATCAATAATTAAAAGTTTGGTCGTACAAAACTTGGTCGGACTTTATTGCACATTTTTCAATGGCCAGCACCTCGACGCGGATTTGTATAGAGTTTTAAAAAGAGAAATAAAAAATACATCGAAAAGCTGGAATTGAACTTGTGCAGTCGTTGCTCCGGTTGGTGAGAGTCACCTAATTGAATGTACTGTACAAACAACGTCAAGGAACAACGATTAGCTGTATTGTTTCACAGCTCCGTAGTAACAAGGTACGGTGATTAAACTAAGTTTAAATGGAAAGAGATGTTGTTACATTAGTTTAAACTTTTTTAGCGCTTTTGTTACTTAAGATATCTTATATGTTACGGCTAGTTATAAATATATCCCGAAGAGACTATTACTACTACTAGACTTCTTTATTTACAAAAGGCAACTCTTACACTAGTAATAAATCCTGTGTCGGGACTTTACGAACGTTCAAACAACGGATACGTTTTTCAGTAACATGATGCTGTAGTGTATTTCATTAGTATATTTTACATTGATTCGATACAATATCAGAAACTAAGTTTTTGAATCAAACAGACCGTTTCAATACATTTTTTAAATATTATGGCTTTTATTAATAAGTAAATTTTCGTATAGAACTACTATACATTTAATATATCTGATATTTCATCGAAATCCATTCTCTACGAACTGGACACTTAGTTTCGCTTATCTTAATCTCTCAGGGTTTATTGTGCCTATTTAAGCTTGTTGAATAACTTCATTTTGTCTGTTTAGTGATTATGGCATTGGACATTCTTCATGTTTACCAACACGTGATAACTAACGTTTTATTAATCAATGAATTACTAACGTGTCGAGTAATATCACGATCACTTCGTCATATTATAAAACAACGTCCCTTGCCACGTCTGTCTGTTTACGATAAACTCAAAAACTACTGAATAGATTTTGATGTGGTTAGGTTAGGTTAGGTGTATAATTTGTTATACACCTAACCTAACTTAACCACATCAAAATCTATTCCCGCGCGCCTTCTTACGTCGAAAGGGGAGAGCAGTGAAATGCTCTCCCCCGGGGACGAGAGGAGATCGGGTCCGATTGACCCGGCCGGCACCCACACGGGGGGGCCTGCTATGGATGAATCTTTTTAGACTCCCAACTGGCCCCCCCCATTGGGTGAGAGAGGGAACACCCCAGGTTTTTTTAGTGGGTATACCAGCATTCGGCTGGTGAGTCCAACACGCCCCACCGGTGCCGTCCCCTAGCCGGCGGGTAGTGCATAAAGCATTTTTTCCTGGGTATCAAAAAAAAAAAAAAAGGTGTATAATTTGTTATACACCTAACCTAACCTAACCACATCAAAATCTATTCCCGCGCGCCTTCTTACGTCGAAAGGGGAGAACAGTGAAATGCTCTCCCCCGGGGACGAGAGGAGGTCGGGTCCGATTGACCCGGCCGGCACCCACACGGGGGGGCCTGCTATGGATGAATCTTTTTAGACTCCCAACTGGCTCCCCCCATTGGGTGAGAGAGGGAACACCCCAGGTTTTTTAGTGGGTATACCAGCACGTCTTGCTGGGAGTCCCACACACCCCGCCGATGCCGTCCCCTAGCCGGCGGATAGTGCATCAATATTTTTCTTGGGAACCAAAAAAAAAAAATGTGTATAATTTGTTAAGGTTTTGTGCCATCCGAGCGAAGCTGGTTTAGATCGCTAGTACTTGCTATATTGAATCAAATTAGGCATTAAGAAAGGACCACACCTACAGACATTATTTCTGCATCGCCTTAACAAATATCCAAACAATGGCTACAAAGAAAAACCAGACTCGAACAACTATTTGTGCACCGCACAAACTTTTGTTTTGTGTGAGATTCGAATATCAAGGCGACTATCTAAACCAATATGCTATACGCACTCATGTTTATGGCTGTAATATGCTTCACATTTTTGTTAGATTCTGGGTTTTATAATGATAGAAACCAACACTGATGACACCAACACTATGTTGACTGAAAATTATAAGTTAATAAAAGAAGATACCGGTACTAAAGTATCTGCAGACTGAATAGCTAAACAAATGCTACATTTTATCTCGTATCAATTTTATTTGTTGGTATTGAAATGAACTGGTCGTCAAACATGTTGTTGCCTTAGGCTCGTTCTTGCGCTTCAGAGCCGTCGCACGCTTCGCTGCTTTAATAAATGAACGTATATTTTTACCCCCAAAAAAAAAGGTTTTCTTGTTTCGTTTATTACTTTGAATCATTATAATTTTGTATTTTATTCTGCTTAGTAGTTAATTATAAATTCATGGATTTTATTTCGGTTTATCATCAACTTTTTTTTTTATTCTGCTTACTACTTCATTATAATATACGGCTTTTTAAAATAGCTTTTTAATAACGAGTATTAAGAGCGTATTAGAGAATTAGTAAGTACTACTAATATTATAACTTAACCCAAGTCATAGTACATCCGCATTTTATACATATATATTATATGAGTGACTATTTTCTGACCGATCATAAGCATACAGATCACGCTGAATGGCCCATCAGGCCACAGACAAAAATAGGAAATGAAATTAACTCTCAAACTAGCGAACGTGCATGCATTGTTTACTCACTTATTACACATTCATTGTAAATTTCACCTTTGGTAAAATAATATAAGTCTGGTGGTTCTGGATACGCAGTTTATCTCTAATACTAGTTATATATTAACTAGTGTCGTTACATACTATACTGCTTATAGCTTGGGAACGTCGTCTGCACGTAGCATCGTAGCCTCGTAGCCAAGTCTACGCCGTAGCTACGTAGTATTAATATCAGTCTGTAGTAGACGGATCGGGCGACCTCCATAAATAATTGTTGGAATAGACATGTTGTCTACAATTAAATACAACTGGTTATCACACAGTATATTATCACTATTCTGATAAAAATATGCATGAAAGCGGAAGACTAGAGGTTAATTTTATTGTTCGCTTGCGTAGGCTTGTAATCAATATGTGCAATATTGCTCAATGATAATTGCTTTGCCTGTAATATGGTTCTATTACTATTGCGAAGGCTTTATTTTAGAGCTGTATAACTGTTAAGTGAAATTATTCAGATGTATACATTGTTTCTGTGCCGATGGTTATTGGACCCGAGCTCTTGTGTGTAAAGTGTTTAAAATAGACAACGCGACAAAATCCGTATTAAGTAGTTTAATTTCAATCATATACTTTCAAATTGAATATTAGATTAATGATAGCTTACTTTTAAATTGAATAGATGTTTTATTTAAGTTTGTTAACAGAATAATTTCTTGGTAAATTCCAATATGTAACAGAATTTCCTAATAGATAACTTTATATGTAAATAAAAAAATGAAAAACAATCTGACTGCATTCCAACGTCATGTATTAAATTGCATTATGTATTTTACTGCGTTGTAAATGCGTTTCGATTTTATTTTTATATCGGAGTAATACAATTTATTTTTATTTTTATGAAAGTCCACGTAGCAGAACAAATTATATAGTATTGGAAGACAAATATCAGATTCAAGCGCATTACGAAAGCTATTAAATCCAAATTACATTATTCAACCGTCTAGCGAAAATAAACCTTTTTCGGTTTACAACAAGCAAGTAATAAGATCAAACTAAATGCCATACAGAAACGTGTTATCGGTGACAAATATTACGCGCTATTATTTTTATGGGGTTATTATCCTGGGACAAAGAGGATGTAACAATAATATGCTACGTCTATAATTCTATGTCGACAGAAAACAAATTTTGCTCAGATAATAATTAATAAATATTTATTTAGCGATGGACACATAATCATTTTCTTGAAACTTGATCGTAGACGTTATCGTGGAGGAAGGGTGTGATGATCCCTTCAACACAAAAGGAAGATTCTCCAACCAGGCTGACTGATCTTCGTGGCCCGACGGTTGATGTCGAGCACTTGTATATATAGTAACTTGCTGTGTAAATTTTATTACCGTGATTCAGGATTGTATGGCAGATTGTGTAATTGTGTAGAGTGACATCTATTGACATTTATCATAACTTCGTCGTCTATGTGCAGTCGCTACAATTATATTCCACATACTGCCCTTTTTAAGTCTCGCCATAGGTGAGCATCGGACTAATTGAATGAGTTATAAATCAAAACAAATGTCAAACTGCAAAGACTAGTAACTCTAAATTTTACTCTAAATTCCTTATATTATAACCAAATAGTAAGCATCCACTAAGGAAAGGGTTTTAAAAATGCATCGCAGGGGCTGGATTATCTTTTTAATATATATTATTATCTTTTTAATAATCCCATAAAAACTACTATATATATATATATATATATATATATATATATATATATATATATATATATATATAAATAGGAAACGATTTAATTATTTTTTAAGTTCCTTCCCGCCCTTGGCATATTTCCTATTTTGTGGCGGACTTTACAAACATTCAAATAACAGACACAAGGAATACCAAGACTCGGAACAACTATTTGTAGATCACACAAATTTTTGTTTCGTGTGGGATTCGAACCCATAAATTTTGGCACGGCGGCAGTGGTGGGGCGACCACTTCAACCACTACGCGAAGCGTACAGTTATAAATAACACACATGTTTATCAAATAGTGTATTAAATCGTTTCATGAATGTACAATCGTAATTAATATTCTGTGTTTGTGTACTATGATAAAATTAACTATCTTCTAACTATTACTGCTACAAAACTAACATTTATTTTGGCAGAAAGAGCTGGTTTGGGCAACATGTGCTGTGTACACGAAGGTCATGTTGGTTGTGGGCGTGGGCTGGCTGGGACTCAAGTAACCCGTGAATTTTATGTGCAGGTTACTTTCTTGTTTTAACTGCCTCCGTGGCGCAGCGGTATTGAATGCGACTGCTGTGCATAAGGTCTCGGGATCGAACCTCGCGTTGGGACCAAAATAAAGTTATTGAATTTTGCTGTTAAGAGATCTCAATAGTAGCCCAGAGTTAGGAAGTAAGCGGTGTTGCACATTCTCGTGCCTCGAAAAGCACGTGAAGCCGTTCGTTAAATATTGTTCAATGACTATTGCTAATCAATATTTGTACACTATACGTCTATTCATTGACATAAATCGATATCTAAGGTTCTTGTTGGTATTCAATACGGCTTATTTGAATAAATTTAATCGGTTTACAAATGAGATTTATTATCATTTCATCAGTGTGAAAATCAATGTAAAATTTCAACGAGTTTGGTTTTCATTAAACTACCGCGGGCGGCCACAATACAGGCCGCAGCAGTTAATCAACACCGAGGAATGGAATAACATTTAGGTAAATCTGGCCGCCGGTGTGTCGTGTGTGACTCCTATTTTAACGCGCCTATACAGTCTTTCCTACAATTCCAACAGGGTTCTATCTTCGTGGAAGGTCGCTCATGTTCACCCGATCCCGAAAAGGGGTGACCAGTCGGATCCTTCAAATTATAGGCCGATAGCGATTACTTCCTTGCTCTCCAAAGTTATGAAGCGGTTAATAAACCGCCTTCTGCTGCGGTACCTTGAGGATCAGCTGATTAGTGATCGCCAGTATGGCTTCCGTCATGGTCGTTCGGCTGGTGATCTTCTAGCGTACCTCACACATCGCTGGGCGGAGGCTTTGGAGGGAGGGGGAGAGGCTTTGACCGTCAGCCTCGATATCGCTAAGGCATTTGACAGGGTCTGGCATAGGGCCCTTCTATCGAAGCTACCATCTTATGGAATCCCCGAGGGACTCTGCAAATGGATTGCCAGCCTTCTAGATGGTTGAAGCATTACAGTCGTCGTTGATGGCTGTAGCTCCGAAACCAAAACCATTAACGCTGGTGATCCTCAAGGCTCGGTGCTCTCCCCAACGCTGTTCATCCTGCATATAATAATATAATATTGTTTATTTTTTTCTCCAAAAGGTATATAGGTACATTAGATTATCACTATAATGAGTACAGGATGAGTTACACCTTAGTGAGAGCTGGAGTTTGTAGTAGGTTCGAAACCTGTGTGACAAATCTCCAGTCTCTCACCTTAGTGCTACAGAAATATACAGCAAGAGTTTGAGGAACGTTACATTGCAATATGTACTAAAATCACAAGTAAAAGTTAAGACAAAACTTATTATATTAGTTTGTATGTGTGTGTGTGTTTGTGTGTTGTGTTTGTGTGTGTGTATGTGTGTGAGTGTGTGTGTGTGTGTGTGCATGTGTGTGTGTGTGTGTGTGTGCTTACTTATTTTAAAGTGCAAATAATCTTTTCAGTTTCGTCATAATTAACCAGTTTGTAACTGCTTTTTTACACTCAATTTTAGTCATTGAATACACATATAACATATAATATTCTGTTTACCTTATTGTATAAATAATTACCAAGGTAGTAAAAACATCGCTGCACTAGACTTGTTCTGACCAATATTAGCGGGCAAACAGTGTGTTTTCTACGTACAGAAACTAATTTAGAAGGGTCGTCAGTGAGTGAGTCGTAAGAATAGCATTTATGATAAATAATTTACGAACAGAGAGGACATAATAAATAATTTACGAACAGAAAGGACATTACAAGTTCAATGGTAGGGAAACAGTAAGGTAGCCTCCAGCCAACTTTTAGTACCGCCCTTTGTGCATGCTCAAGTTTTAAGAGATATGTTTTATTTGCACCCCTCCGGACGATAATGCAGTATTACATCAGATATTGGCAAAGACCAAGATAGGTGATCCTAAGTATTTGCGTATCAACTACATGACCGAGAGTTTTAAAGACAAATATAAGTTTACGCAATCTGGAAGAGAGTGCGTCTATGTGTGAATGAAATGAGCGAGTATCGTCTATCTCTACTCCCAGATTTATAGATTACACAGTTACTTCGGCAAAGAGAAGGGCAGTTACAGCTTGGCTGTGAGAGCAGAGTACATGTGTGAGCGGTGAAGGTATAGGATAACGAAGAGTGCTTACCAGATGATGTAAAAGAGAAGGTGAGATAATTCGTTTTATTAACATTAAGTGTAAGTTCATTTTTGGCCAGCCAATTGGTGACAGTGTTGAGACTGGATTGAGCACTTCCAAATGCACTTTCCCAAGAGTTGCCGTAAGATATTAGGGCAGTATCGTCGGCGTATGTAAAAATAGTGGTATTGATGAGCTGTAACTGACAAAGATCGTTAATATAAAGTAAGAATAAGGTAGAGCCGAGAATACTGCCCTGTGGGACTCCGTTTGTCACAGGAAGCTCATAGCTACAGACATCACCAATCCTAACATACTGCCTTCTATTTGTGAGATAACTTTTAAAGAGAGACAACTGGTTTCTTCTGATGCCTATCTTTTCCAACTTCGTGATAATAATAATGCAATTTCGTTAAAACTTTTGATATGTCTAGAAAAATGCCAACAACTTTCTTTTTTTCATCAAGTTTACCTATGACTTCATTTGATAAGTCTAAGACTGCGTTACACGTGGATAGGCCGGCACGAAAACCATATTGGCGAGAAGACAACAATTGGGTTAGCTCTAGAAATTTTACAAGCCTGTTGTTCATTAATCTCTCTAATATTTTAGAGAGGGATGGTAAAATAGAGATAGGTCTACAGTTAATCGGTCGATCCTTATCATCTCCTTTGTGGATCGGGCGAACAACAGCGAGTTTGAATGCTTCCGGAAATGTCCTGTATTAAAGGCGAGATTACATATGTATGTAATAGGGACCAAGAAAACTTTGAATTTTTTAGGAACTTTCCGGAGATATTGTCGCTGCCTACCGCGCAGTCACTTTTAAGATTAATTATAAGAATCTCAACTTCAGACTCATCTGTCCCTAATAAGGCGAATGTGTGTTGGTGGTAAGGAAGGGCATCTGCCGGGAGTGGATGATGGTAGACAGTAGGGAGTTGTTCGGCTACAGGTCGTCCAATATCAGCAAAATAGGCATTAACTTCATTTACTGATCGTTTTGGGTCTGATGGGGAGAGAAGTTCAAGCGGTTGGGTAGTAGCTTTTGACGTATGCGTGATAGTTTTGATAGCTTTCCAAACTTTTTTTGTATTACCTTGAGCATTATCTATTTGATTTTTATTAATTATTTTAATTTTATGGTTTTAAGTAAGTTAGAACAGAAGTTTCTATATCTTTTATACATAATCTTTAAAATTTCTTACTTTGGATTATTTTTAAATTTTAGGTGTAATCTATCCCTATTTCGTAAGCATTTAAGCAAACCTGGGGTCATACACTGTTTTTTGAGCCTTTTACGGTTAGGTACAGTTTTTAAGATTAAGTTTGCAGTAATTAATGAGTTTAATGCATTAATAAAATAATTAGTCACGTCGTTGACGTTAGGATAGGTATATACAGGGATAAAGCCCGTTTTGATAATATCGGATTCAATATTTTCAAAGTTAATAACTTTTGTAGATTTAGATGTAGTGTAATTAGAATAATGTTTAGAGCGAAGGAAAAATAAAATTGTATCATGATTAGTGAAGGAAGTGTTTGCTACATAACAAAAAGCCGGTAATTTAGTTTTTAATAGAACGTGATCTAGGCAGGTTCGATTCTGACGTGTACACAGTGTGTGAGCTGGAAGCATACCATGATATGCGGCCATGTTGAGATATTCAGAGGAACGGGGATCGTTATTTGTATTGGAAATGTCAATGTTGATATCTCCAGTTATTATAATATTTTTGTAGGAGGAGTAAGACGTTAAAAGTTCGTTTAGGGTGTTAACAAAAACTGAGATATTTTGATTTGCAGGGGGGCGGTAGATTGTAATCACCACAGTGTCTTTATTAATCGTAATACTTAAACAGTTAGCATCTTTTAGAGATGGTTCTGTGTAAGAATCTTGAAGATGGTTGCTGAAGTATACCACTACGCCTTCATTCTGTGAGAACAGTTTATTTGTTGTAACAGAGCTGTATCCATGTATTGTTGGAATATGTGGTGAATTTTGCAACCAGCATTCAGTAAGAATAATGAGATCCCACAATACGTCACTTCTATCCAAAAGAGTCAAAAAGCCATCCCAATTTTTATTGATGCTCCTAATATTTTGACATATAAGTTTTAATGACCTCCCATGCAAGCAAGATATTGATGACATTGTTCTATCTCGCAAACCAATGAGCAAGCGACTGAGATTTTATCTAAATCTGTGTGGATTTCTTGAAGGTTATCGAATTTTGTCCTGTAAAAACATCCAAAAACAGGGTTTGAATGAAGTCGTAAATAGATAAGAAGCAGTAGGTATATGAATGATCCCTAATGACATTATTTATAAGTAAAGCAGATGTAGTCCTAATGATTGTATAAAATACCTTAGTGTTGGTTATTATTAATGAGTTGCAAGATAATTGACTTATATGTATATGAGTTACATATATAAATGAGTAGTAAATTCGGCCTCAATGGCGTAGTGGTTAGTGTAACCGACTGCCACGCCTGAGGTCGCGGGTTCGATTCCCGCACAAGACAAATATTTGTGTGCATGAACATGGATGTTTGTCTTGGTCTGGGTGTTTCTATGGATAATATGTATGTATTTACAAAAAAAAAGTATATATGTATGTTTATCCATTGTCTAGTACCCATAGTACAAGTTCTGCTTAGTTTGGACTAGATAGTGTTGTGTGTATGTGGTAGAATATTATTATTATTATATGTAATGTCGGCAAGCTAGCATAAAAGTTATAAGTGTTCTATATTATTTTTGGTGACGTAGTAAGTAGATATAGAGCAGCAATTTGCTAGGCGATTACTATTTAATACTTATGTGTTATAATTGCATGGTGTGTATAGTTATTGTTAAATGTGATGTGTGTTATTATTGTGAGTGTGTAGGGTTGATTCATTATGTATTATTAGGCAGTGTATTGTGTAATAGATAAAGAGTATACTAATAATTGTAAATATAACATAGTTTGCATGTGAACTTCAATATATATGTGTGAAAAAATGTATTATATGCTTTATAAAATATCATTATATGCTTTCACATGAAATACTTGGCACCCACTGATACGGTTGCAATGATCTAGCACAGGGCGATAAGAAGAAACAAAATGTAAGCAGTAAGTGTAAACAATTACCAAAGCAAATTGTACTTCATTTTAATACAAAATGAACTCAACATTACCTAAATAAATGTTAAAATTAAACTACTTTATACAGATTTTATCGCGTTTTTATTCAAAAAACACAACTTTTACTTTATTTAAACCTTTTGAAACTACTACTTCTATTAAACTTTCTAGGTTAACACTTATTCTGAGCTTTAAATAAATGCTTTATCAGAACGACACACGTTTTCGTAACAATTTATATGATGGTAATTATCGTTCGATACAACATACGTATCATATAAACGTCTCTAGCTTTGTACGCAAAGCAATTGGAGTGGTAACATGATTCTAGTGAAGATCCCCGCGAGAGCGTGCTGAAATTAATGGATTACTTGTCCCCCAAGAGAAAATCTTAATATGTCTAATATATCTCAAAAACTATGCTGATATATATTAGACGTAACTATGCATTTAAAATATGGCTTGGCTCGCTCTGGAGCGGTACCTTTTCTGAATGAGAGGTATGTGTATGTCCTTTTTGTACCCCTGATAACGTGTATGCGAAATAAAATGATTGGTGGAGTCAAGTTAAGTCACAAATGCGTAACAAACAAACACACAAATTCACATTCACAAATATGATATTAGCTAGGTACATACATATGTATAGTTAACGACATAAGTATAAAAACATAGGCATAGTTACTGAAGTAGACTTCATCCAACAAAGAAGGTACTGTTTTCGAGCAAGCGAAGCCGCGGGCAATATGTAGTAGTAGTAAATACAACACGTAGATAATTGAAATCTTGTCATGTATTTGAAATTCATCATCACTAGATTAACGTAAAGGAAAACGTTGCACATGATGCTCCATAGAAACAAGTTACATTTTGACGATGGCTGCCATCACCTGCAGATAATACCTTATAGCCAGCATCCATATATTATTCCCAAAAAAATGTCTCGAATTAATAGAAAAAACTTAGACACCTTTAGGGATATACTTTATACCTACATACTATTTCCCATCACATTAATGGACACTAGAGCCCGTGCTCTACTAAAGTGACAGTCAAAATTTTATGCCTCTCTCTCAATCAAAAGTTTTAGCACAGCTAAATTAAATAATAAGGCAGTTCTGAGTATAAACAATTTGTTTCAATGGAATGTTTAAAGAGTATATCAATATAAACGTCAAAGAGCCAGTGTCTTTGTAAGTAGCTCATATAATTAAAACGCTGCCTTCACGAGTAGTTTGCGTTACAAAACAATTATTTTAGAATTGTTGTCTGTCTGTATGTTTGTACGAGAATTACGTAAAAACTCCTGCACGAAATTGAATACAGTTTTTACAGATATATTGCTGGATTTCTAAGTTAAATATAAGCATACAATGACATCAAGGGTGCTTTAAAATTAGTAAACCGAGGTAGATAAGGTTTCCATAGAGATCATTTATTAGGCACTGTTTTAAAAAATAGTATCCGTAAATATTTGCCATACCTGTGGTTATTGAAAAACTAGAAAACATATAATAAATTATTGGATCTTACCGTTTAGTAGTTTGTTTTCTCAATTAAAATATCACCTACAATTGAAATTAAACACTTTATACGGATTTTGTCGCGTTGTTTATTTTACTTTAATACACTGTTATTACATAATTTTGAAAACTCAAACACTACTATTATTGAACTTTACTACTATGTAAGCTATATACTTTTTAATTAAAACTATTTATATTTAAGTTTACACTTTGCCCCGACGTTAGACTACCATCTTAGTCTCCCCGTGAACATGGCTGATGTAAAGCAACCGAAACGTCGGGGCAACTCATAATTATTTTTACACTTTCATAAGTATAGACTAACTGTTATTTTATTTGTTAAGAAATGGTAATATTGTAAATTAAACTTTATATCCATAGCATTGATAAATGATATATTATTTAGTCAGTATTTGTTAGAACTGCTGTCAGAAGTAAAATATTATTTAGTTAAATAATCAAATGAATGAAAAACAAATAAAATAGCTATCGAATCTAATTAATTAATATATTTAGAATAATTGCAGGCAATAAACTTTCATTATACCATCTAGATCTTATAAAATTAGTTTGAGCTTCTCTTTTACATGGCGAGCACACATTCTACAGTTATAGTAGTATTAGTGACAAACCAACAAACATGTTCACAAACTTATAAATTTATTCTAGTAAAATTAGTGTGACTATAAAATGATAAAGATTAACTTTATAAAATGTTTGTTCAAAACGTTTGCTGTACATCAGGACAGTAACAGATATTGACGGAGAGGTAAATAGATAGAAATCGTATGATGTATCGTCGGGCGAGATTGTGACATTGAATAATGCATCCGTAACAGTACAATCACGAGAGGTACAAAATATGTGTTTGTTCCGAAACTGATAATCTATTTATCTTTTCATTGTATTTCTTTGAGTTATAGTCACAGAAATTATGGAGTTACTACTCAGGGTAGTAGTAACTCCATAATTTGGAAAAATATTTATTGTTTTAAGAAAATACAAAACATGTCTATTTTCAGTTTCAGATTTTGTGCTGCTATATAGAATTTTATACAGAAAAATACCACAATGACCAACTAGGATATTAAACCCAAGACTCGTACTTTAGTCGAAAATAGCTGTCTAGCTTTTATAGAAATTCTATATAGCAGAACAAAATCTGAAACTGAGCCCAGTTAAAGGGATATGCATATTATTATGTATAACTAGAGCAGCGATAGCTCAGTGGGGAGATCAAGAGATTGCAATGCAGAGGGTCTCGGGTTCGAACCCAGGTCGCGCACCTCTGACTTTCGGAAGTTATATGACTTTTCGAAATTATGTGCGTATTGATTGACAATTATCGCATGCTCCGTGCCTCGAAGAGCACGTTAAGTCGTCGGTCCCGACTGCCATGAACATATCTATGGCAGTCGTTATTGGGGAAGTCGACACAAAAGATCCCACTGGGTTGAAGTGTCGCCGGTCTGTACTGACTGGCCCCCACACAAGATAAGATAAGATACGTATAACTAACATAGCTGAGTACCCTTCTGGCAATATAAAAAGCGTCTATGTACTTATTATGCATCTACTGAGTCTTATAAAAACATAGTGCCGTAAAACAGAGATCTCGAAAAGTAGGTGTGGGTCACACCTACATTTCGAGATCTACTAGGGTGACACATTACACAGGCTTGAGTTTTTAGCATGGTATTCAGACGTGGTCGTGGGCTAGAATTTCATCAATTCAAATCGAACTATATAAATTCATACTGTGCCCAGACACGAAATGTAAATTTCTCAGTTGTATGTTTACCGTCAAAACCAAAGTTTATTTCAAGATTATATACCAAATTTTTTTTGAATAAAAGCAATTTTTCTGATTAGAATTTTGTTTATTCGCAATTTCCTAAGATTGGTCTAATGTCATCTATAATACATTTTTGATCCGGAAAAAGCTCTCTTTTTTACGACCAGTCTCCATCAATTGACTAGTGGGTGTATCCATTCTTTATTAATGACTGACGAAAATAAATGGTGCTATAAAATTCGCATTTCCATTCTAATTTGGATTTCAATAGATATAAAGGATTTCTAAATAATTCGAAGCTTTGCTTCTTCGGCTAAGGTTGATTTTCAACGTTGTAAAAATTTTAATCGATTTCAGTTGCCCAGAGTTTTTACTTTTTGAGGACAAGTAAAATTTTTTTTTTAAATTTATGCTTTCGTCTAGAGAGTCTGTATATTATGCAACTTTTAAATTAATTTCAAGTTTAAACGTAAAATAAAAACATACAGATTTTCTCAACCTTCAATTTATTGTCAAAATCAATTCAATATACGTCACTATATTTCCTGATTCATTATATACTCTATATCAAGAAATGATGGTGTAAATTGTCTATTGGATAAATCCTATAGCGAAAACGTAAGTACGTTTTCGCTGTAAACATTGACACAAATTTTGTAGTTGCAGTCCAGAACACGGCCACTTTCACTGCATTGACGACGACAACCATCAATTCCACCTACGTGCAGCTGTTGCACTGCAGTTGTTAAGCATGCAAGGTGCGATGGAAGGTAAGCTATCGTGTGGGTAGTACCGCACAAATTACCTAGTCTAGTTCCATCCGTCAATTTCCACCTGAACATTTTACTTGCTCCAGACAACCTGAGCCAAAACCTACTTTATGACTTCCGGACTGGCTATGGTTATTTATGTTCAGACTGAAGACTCTCACCAGGTGACACAACATGCTATTTGACAGTAAATTATGGATCTCAAAAGCATTTTGCAATGATGATTGTACTTTACTAAAACAATGCCTAAATAAAATTAATTTATTTTTAGATGGAACCATGTGATAGTAAACGGTTTTGATTGGCTACATTTTGTTTAATGTTACTCGTTTGCAAACTTCGTCTGTTATTGTTTGCTGTCCAATGCTTATTTCCAAACGTGTTACGTTACTTGACGATTCGATGCCATGTTGTCGAACAAGCGTTTTGACAATTTAAATATTTACTATGCTATGAAATTAAATAAAAATTATTTGTAGGGTCCATAGCTGATATCATTAAATATTGTGATATGGTTTCCAGAAACGAGTCAAATAGCCTATTGGTTTTGGTAGTGATATTCCTTCAATCAAATTGTTACACTTTATTTTTGGTGGCTCCAAGGTCAAAGACTCGACATACCTGATAAGACTCATACAGCTCTTCAGCCTTTGCTGCACTGGAGTATGACCATGCATGGGGCTCTGTGTATTTCTGCCCAATTATGTTGTCTCCACGGAGATCGTCACATCTTACAAACTGAAGTCACTATACCAATGCGTTCTTAGGACAATCCGTGATGATTCGGCTAGTTTCGTTTAGTTTTAGGCAAATATAACGAATCCACGAAGAGCACGCAATTCGCTTGCAGAGAATGCTAGCGCTTGCAGCCCAGCATTACTTAGTATGAAGCCCTTTATTCAATGGCAGTAAGATTGTGAAGTATGTTTTTGTTGGTGAAGCAATAATAACAAAGAATAAAATGTCTTAAATAGTAATTTATTTAAATACAATAATAGTATTTTAAACTATCAGCATTAAAGCATTGTAGAATCGTTAATTATACTGTCCATTGAATAAATAAGTTTCAACAAAGTTGCGGTTTAAAAGTAATAATAATTTATATCAACACTTTTTCTGTATAAATACTGAAAATATAGCGCAGACTATTTAATTTAAAATATATAGTTCATTGCAATTAGTTATATACCAAAACTAAATACTAAATAAACTATTGTGAATAGAGATTAAAATAGTTTAAAGTAAATTTATCAAAATTGAGTTATTAAGAAATCTACTTCTTTTTATTTTATAGTAGTGCACTGCCATCTATTACGATATAACTTATCTACTTAACAATTCTTGTATAGATTTCCATTAGATGGCGTTAATTACTGGCTTATAGCATTTTAGTTTCGAAATGGGTATGCATTTTTGCAGCTCAGTGTACATAAATTAAGCTACTAACATAATATGCCTATTACCAGTGAAAAATAGTGAAATCGATTGACAGATGGCAATGGCACACAACGCTGATGTAATAAGAAGTAATGCAATTTCGCGTCATATGCATCATACGATGGCAAAACGAGATAATCTTCTGTAATTGCTTATAAAATTGAAAAATTAAACTATTCAATGGTCAACTTAATTTGCCTTTTGTATATTGGACTCAGTTCTGCACATGTATAAGCATTTCAAAATTAGAATAAGTTGTTTTAATACCAAACGAACTGTAAATACAAATGCTTCGTTGGCCCCGTTGTGCAACATTAGTGTGACCGTGAAGTCCCGAGTTCGATTCCTGGGTCAGGCAAAGTGATATTGGGTTTTAATGTTTGTTAATTTGTAATAACATCACGGGTATGAAAAATGTGCCCGGTTTACATCAGACTCATCATACGCTCATTTTATAATACGAAAAACCTAAAAACATGGCCGGTGAAATGTATGTAAGACACATCTGCCTACCCTGCCGCAGATATGCAGATATACATGATAACGTGTCTATATTTATACCAAATATATTTGATTCACAGCCATAATATTGGCGTATCACTTGATGAAATATACTAATATAATGTTTGAAATCAAATTCTAAATTCGAAACACTGTGGTGACGCATGTCAGTTATTTCGCAAACAGCTCACGTGTGTCCCGGGGGTAAAGGACGTGAACCAATGTCCAACATCATTACCACCTAAAGTTTCCTCGATACACATTACTGATGTAGCTCACATATGCACTACTCGTACTATCTAACCAAACGTTAATAAACATGCGAGAGTGTAAGTGTCATTTAATTTTCTTCTTATATTGGTCGTAGTTCTTGTCTTCTCAATATCTTTAGGGGTAATTTGGTACCTGTATTGACAAGCACATACTCTATTTAATTATTGTTTCCAAAATTTGATTAATATAAGTACGTTTAGTAGAAACTGACTGCCTCTAGAATTAGTTACCCATGAAATCAACAATAATCTATTATTTTTGCTTTACCTTGTCTATACTAATATTATAACGACGACAGATTTGACTTTATATTTGTTTGATTATAAGTGGTTTAACTCCTACTCAATCGATTTAAAAAAATATTTCACCGTTAGAAAGCTCTATTATCATCGAGTAACATTGGCTATATTTTATTTAAATAAGTACTGTTACTAACTTTTATTTTTTACGTGGTGCCGCGGGGCGGCAGGCCTCTACATAAAAATAGTAAATAATGAAAGAGACCCCAGTAATACCGACTAAACCTACCACGGTGTTCCAACCATAGATGGCGAGGCCGCGCGAATCGCTTTCACATGCAATCGCGACCCCGCCGTGGTTTCGGTCCGCCGTGTAAAACGACAGGCCCCTACACATAAGTACTCCTTCTACCGTCCACCTTACAAAGACACGACACAGAGGCGCACGTGGGAACACGCACGCCGCCTCTCGGACCTGGTGCTGATCGGGTGGCGAACGTGAGTACCTATGTACTCATTGTAGTATTTTTAAATTTATAAACGTTGCATTAGTGATATTTATTTGAAGGTTATTTTAAGATACACATAGCTGATGTAAAACACCAACGCTCGTTGAAGTCTGCTGTGTGTGAATATGTACAACAGGGGACCAACCACTACCCAAGATTTGACAAACCACAGATTCTCGCTAAAGAACACCGATTCCTACCAAGGATGCTTCACGAGGCCATTGAAATCAAAAAACATCCCAATTTCAATAGAGAAGATGGTTGTAATGTACCACCAGCTTGGGATCCAATACTTCAAATAGTCAAACTCAAAAAGAAGCAAACCACAGCTAGACTTATGATACTTTGAGCTCATTCTGCGCAAATAGAAACACCAAAGATTAAATTATGTTCGGGTACTTTGAAATAACTACACTGGAACATTGAGACAACTACCATCCTAGTCTCCTGTGATCATGGCTGCTGAAAAGCAACCAAAACTTCGGGGAAAGTGTAAAATTAAATCAAAATAGTTACAATAGTTTTAATAATTTAATAAGCTTCAAAATTAGTAAAGTTTAATAGTAGTAGTATGTAGTGTTACAGTTTCTTAATTATGTAATAGAGTGTCAAATAAACAACGCGATAAAATCCGTATATAGTAGTTTAATTTCAATGAATGTGATTAATTTCTTACTTTTACCTCGTCTTTCAGTAATTATTAATAATGATAGACAATTATTAATAATTTTCAATTAATCACACTTACTGTAACATATGTACTACAGACATTTAGATGCTATAGAATATACTTACTTATATCGTCATTAGTGAAGGTCTGCGTCTACATAGATGGACAATAGTATAGCAATTTAAATTCTCATTGGTTACAATTTAATGCATAAAGCAACAACAACCAACGCATCTTAAGCACGTATGATCGATGTATATTAAAGGGTTCCCTGTCTGATGTGATTATGATACATAACAAGAAATTTTCTGTTGTGTCACTAACGGAACAGCAAAAGGTTAAAGACGTACGATTGGCGTGTTTTAAAGACATACATACGTTCGATGTTTTTTTATATTAACCTGGACGTAGGTTAACGCAAAAAAACACTACAACAACTACTTTTGTCTGACAGTACTTACTAGTTGATCCGCAGTCGAAGCACTCGATGCAACATGCATTATTCACTCACAGATCTATCTGTACCCGTCCCTACTTTGCACCATCTGTACTCACTTAAGTCGTTTACGAATACTTTGCGTTATATTGACTGCATAGTGGTATTTAGTGCATAGTGGTAGTTATATAGTGGTTAAAGTGGTCGCTTCACCACTACTACTATACCGAGTGTTCTAGGTACGGGAATTGAACCCCCAACACGGGACATAACATTCTGGATCTGTTTGTCTGAGTCTGGGCATTATTTGTGTCCGCTGTTTGAATGTTTGTAAAGTCACCCGCGACAGAAAATCGACACGACGAAAGGCAGAGATCGTTTATAAAAATCTTAGTTTATTAAAAAGCTTTGAAACTGGATTGCAGATCCGTCGATCTTAATTATAGCTTGTGTACATAATTTTCATTCAAGACTTCACATAATTTCTGTAATGTTATATAATAACTACTTACAAAATGTTGTACAAAGCTAAATTAACTTACTGAACCGGAAGCAAAATATAAAGTGGTTTTCAACACGAGCTCAGTCGAGTTGTCAGATATCTTTGACACATGACCTGGTTCAGCTCTGCTCTTTAATATCATCCATCCTTTGATCAGACGGATCAAGAGACTTTATGAAACATTTTTAGTTCCAATATTAAAACAGTGTTCACTTTTTTTAGGTTACTCGTATTTCTTCATAGCCTGTTATAATAAGCGTGGGATGCAGTAGGTATATAATATTTACCCGACTCAATTTTATTGTATGGTTTGTTTGGTATAAATATTTACTAAATAAAACTAATACTGACTGATAACGCCTGAAGCACAGGCTCTTGAAGCAAAAATATTGCAAGAAAGATATACATAATTAAAAAATGAAATTTAGAAAATTCGTCCCTGGATGAATATTATAGAAGACAAAATTTGGAAGTTCATCATTTTGAAGTAAAAAATTAATATGTAGGCTTTTTTATAAATAAAAGGTGATTATATCCGCGTATTTGTAAATACAACCTCTTAATTTAGAATAAAGCATAAAAGTTTGTCCATTAAAAGCAATCAATCAATTGAAAGACTTTATAACAAACTAAAACAGACTTATTAAATTATTTAACCATTTTTCAAACTTGACGGTTAAAATATATACAAGTAAAAGAAACTTAAAATAATATTCGGCTACATTAGTAAATACCAGTGCAAAGATAGTGAATCAAGTCCCCGGGATCCGATCATCGATTATCAAATTAAAGAAAATAATCGATGATGGAAAATATATGTTAATGAGATTATTTATTATTTTGTTACCAAATCATTATCCTAGTTTTAGCAGCTAACGAAATAATCTGATCTGAAACATTAAATAACATTCTACTGCGTGGATCCGGCTTACAACATTGTACGTTCAGGCTACCAAAATTAATTTCCTTAACGCACATGTACATCACAAGTTTTTGCAACGAAGTTTTAAACCTTTATTTTATACTAGCTATTGGACGCGGCCCCACCCGCGTGGTACCTAAAAGTAGCTTATGTCCTTCTTCAGGTTTTAAACTATCTACGTACCAAATTTTATCCAAATCGATTGAGTAGTTTAGTCGTTAAGAGGTAACAATAAGGCAGACAGAGAGAGTTACTTTCAAATTTATAATATTAAGAAAGAATCCATCGTAAGCATTCGATAAGGGTGCGATTAGATCACGAGCTATAAACTAGTGGATAGTATGTATAATAGATAATATGTGTTAGTAAAATTATGGCGCATGGTGGTCAGATCAGTAAGCTTTGAAAATGAGGATAGTATACTAGTAAATATGACAGCTAGTATATCTAAGCCTTTTTAATTCTTTCTTCTTTTTTATAAGACAACACTCGCATTAGGAATGATTCATGTGTCGCGGGGGACTTTACAAATATTCAAGACTCAGCAACTATTTATGTATCACGTAAATATTTGTCCCGTGTGGGGATCGGACCCACAACAGTCGCGGCTGCAGTGGCGGGATGGCTATTTAAACCACTACGCCATGTGTGCAGATTATTGGATAGAAGAAAGTAACCCTGCGAAACGATTAATGGATTGAGGCTGAACTATAATGTATTTATGAAGTATGCGAACTAAATACCTCTTTCATCTACACTAGACAAGCTGAGCTGGCATCTCAATTATTCGCAATGTGAACCAAAACCGATTGAACTATAATATAGCCATTGCGGTCTAACCTGGTAAATCAAATGCCAGTTGTATATAATAATAATAATATCACTCTGTATTTAACTGTCCCACTGCTGTGCACGAGCCTCTTCTCAGTGTGAGAAGGATTAGGCCATAGTCCACCACGCTGGCCCAGTGCGGGTTGGCAGACTTCACATATTATCTTTGAAAACATTATTGAGAACTCTTGGACATGCAGGTTTCCTCACGATGTTTTGTTTCACTGTTAAGGCAAGCGATAATTAATTATTACATACGCACTTAAATTCGAAAAGCCAGAGATGCGCGCCTTGGGATCGAACTCAAGACCTCTGCGTAACAGTTCAACGGTTTCCCACTAGGCTATCGCTACTAAAGTGGTTGTTTTCTTAAACTATTAAATATCTGCTAGCTAATAGTTTATAGCTCGCAGTCTGATCGCGTCTTAAGTTAAACATTCCTCACTTGTATATCTTAACTAATATTGTAAACGTGAATGTAAGTTTATTTGTTTGTTTGTTACGCTTTGACGTCTTACATCTACTTGACCGATTATCATGAAAATCGCATACACGTTATCAGGGGCACAGAAAAGAACTTTTAGTACCTTTACCCTATCCGGAAAAGTATTGTTTCCAAGAGGGAGAGATAGAAATTGATTTTCAAAGTCTAGGTCAATGCGGGAAAACAACGTGCAAAATGTAATCTATTGTATGGCATGCATTTAATACCACCGTTGCTGCAACGTTGTTGCAATGTTGATGGCTAAATGCAGAAAAATACTTGCAGCTTATTCCAAAAACTCATAGCAATATCATCGCAATCGCAATCAATATCAAGAGACAAATACCAAAAATAGCGCATGCCTTTGTAACAAATATGTTTCTGAACCAATGTGATGTGTATGTATGAGCACATATCTGTTGAATGATATCTTATCGCGTTACGAGAGCGCCGAGATATACACGTGTAGTATACGAGAAGACTCATCTATCATCTACTCCAATACTTTATAACATTGAAAATTACGTTACACGATGTACGCTGTTGTAATCGTTATTTAAGTACGAGCGTGTGAGCTGGATAATCATATACATATTTCAATGAATGCTTTTATATTCAATATCATTGCAGTATAAATGTATGTAAAAAAAAATAATGTTTGATGTTGCGTCTAAAACGTTACTTAATTAAATATTGGCATCGTACTTTATTTTAGTAAAGTGCTTTGAGATAATATTATGCTTTAAGATTTTTACTTTAAAGTGTTTAATATCATTGCAGTTCATCTGTGAGATTAGGATTCAAAAGCAAAAATACAGTATATTCTAGTTGTGGGTTTTCCTTGCTTCTGCTAAACAAGGCAAAAGTTTTACCATGGTATAAAGTATGTATCCGTAAACATTTATTGAGAATAATCCAAACGAATAAGAACTAAAGCAGATTCCATTACTTATAGTTCAGGAAGTAGTATGAATTCTCGTATTCTACTTTTTTGTTTAAAATTCAACGACTGCTCCCCTAGAGGGAAAGAAAAAGTTATGCCCACATGAACACAACTGTAGTAGCATAAGTTATAATTTTAAAACGGTATAGCTTGTTTATTTTCTTATGTAGTTAGCATTAATGTATGTTTTTGTAACATAACGTATACTGACTTTAAAAATACCACATCGACGCACTTGCAACACATTCGAAATGAAAACACAAAATTTATGATTAAACTAGCGGACCCGACAGACGTTGCCCTGTACTAAGAGAAAAAATAAAAAAAAACAAATCTAATCCATTCTCTGTGGTATCTCAAAGTATTTTATATGTGTATCTCGGTACTTTGAGGTACCACCGAGAGTACCATTCGATGCCAACCCTTAAAAAAGAAATAATTGTGCTCCCAGCACAAAAAGTACAAATCATACAATCATTATAAATTGACAACACATCGTCAGTATTTCATTGCTATTATATTATTATATTGTAATATACTTGTGGGAAAAGTGAATTTGACAACGATTTCCATTTACGTATTTGAGATAAAAAAAAGGATAACATAAGAAATAACTATTTGTGCGTCACAAGATTTTTCAATCGAACCCTAATATTCGAGGCACTAGCAGCGGCAAGCGGACTTCTTTAAATAAAGTCTATGATATTTTTTGAGAGGATGAGGAGGTCCATATCGCACCTACTATGTCAATATGACGCGTTGGCTGGATTGAGGATGGGTAGGATGGGATTGGCATATCCAAACCCTGAGGACTTTAGGCTTCTCCCTCTGAAGTGTACGCTACGACTGATGCAGTACATTCATAGGGAGATAGCTAAGAGATAAATCTTGGGGCCGACACAAAAGATCCCAATGGGTCGAAGTGTCGCCGGTGTGTACTGACTGGCCCCCACACATAAGATAAGATAAGATAAGATGAGGTCCTCTAAAATACAATTTTAACGTGTGCTTAAATTGTATTTGTGACTATGGCCCAGGATACAATTATGTCAGCTTCTTCAGCGTGCACTGTTCCGTCGGATTATGCTGACGTCAGTGCTGACATCCGACTAATTTACGATGTCATAACTCATTCGCCGACATTCATTGCGAAGCTGCGTTGTATTTTGTACCTTTATACTCAAACTACATTTCTCCTGCGGCTACGCTTGTCTTCGTTAATCTAGATTTAATTATTACAAATTAGTTAAACTAAATACTTTATGCTGCTGCAGGCGGGGGACAAACAATACTTTGTTACCTACGGGCAAAGAAAGATCTACAAAAACTACGTTTGTCACCGCATACGGCACCATAAAGTATTTAGTTTAACTAATTTGAATATACATATATATGTAGTTATTTCATTATTTGATAAGATAAGATAAGATAATTTATTTGTGATAAAGTAAGCTTACAAAACAATGCATTAATCAGTCGAATTTTATAGAGATATTATGATACTTGTTTTTCTGCTTTCAGTTTGTTACTTTTAAGCAGTCGGGTTTTTTGTTTTTATAATAATACGTTGTGTCTTTGACAAAGTAAATAATTGTTCTATCTTTCTTTGTCTTCATAACGGCCAGTGGTTTAAGCGTAAGAGCAACGGTGCTTTGCAGCATGACCATATGGTTTTATTCTAAGGACCTTAATAAAACATGGATGGAAATTAATGCCGGGCCATTTTAAATAACCCCATAAAATAATTATTTAAGCGCTACTTGGAAAGAATGAGTTGTAATAAAATCATTGCGAACAGTAGAACCCACTACACACTCACAGACTGTTTACCCCAACTATTGCCATGAATGCGTTCATTTATAGCCAAATTGTTAAATCCCTCGCGCAAATGCAACACACGTTTTTATTCAAATTAGCGGTCGCCTAGTACTCGAAATTCGACCAAAGTTTGCCTGTAAGATATTGCTGATATATGTCATTATAATTGATATATGTAACCATAGTTACGCGCTTCGACTGCGTGTGTCAAATGCATGGTTGTGTGCGTGTAGTGTTTTTTCATTAATTTAATGTATTTCTAATGCATATTTTATATAAATATTAGGATTCGTCACTCCTTCTCCATATAAACTTTAGCTGTGCCAAATTTCATACTCCTCCGTCCACGCAATTTTCGTATAAAGGGGTACAAAGTTTTTGCTTCACGTATTAATATATAGATTTCGTGAGCTAAGTACTGCAAGTTGGAGTTCGTCTGGTTTCCATTTCGTTATTGTTACCCTCAGAGGGGTTTTGTATTGTAAACCTTTTTCTATTTTAATAGTTGGAAGGGCAAATCTGGTAATGTATGGTGGGGTTCTATTTTCGCAATTAATTTATCAGTAGATTTTAATTAGTAGCTGTCATTAGAAGACAATAGTTTTACTTACTACATGCAGTCAATCCTAAGTAGTAAATGATGTGGGCTACATAATAATTATATCAAGACAAACAAAGATCGTCATTTATTAATTTATGTCTACTTTCATTTGTTTCTGTGTAAAAGACAACCCATGCACTAGAAACAATTCCTGCGTCGTCGTGGTCGACTTTACGAACATTCAAACAGCGGATTCAAAGAACACCCAAACTTGGAACAACTATTTGCAGAACATACCAATTTTCGTCCTGTGTGGGGATAAAGCCCACTACACTCGCCACAGTGGTAGTGGCGAGGCGCCCACTAAGTCATCCGTGCAATATATCAATACAATCCCTTATCACAATATAAATAAGGTTACAAAGTCATTGTATACGTTCAAAACAATGTTCTGATAATAAAGATCGGACAATATAGTATCAAAACATATTATTTAAGGCCTAAACCTGATTCGTTTCAGGTCACAAGAGTAATCACCTTACAAATAGCAGTAATAAATATGACTAACACGTTCGAGGATTTCACTTTAAGCGTAACTAATGGCTCCTGATTGATATATGTGTGTACACTAAGGCAAAGCTATCGTAATGATTTACACATCAGTTTAAACCTCAACGATTCGAATGTGCTATGTAGGGCTGGTCAAATAACGCATACTAATTATGGTGAGGCTAATGAAGTAAGTGACGCGATTAGTGTATAGTACAAAGTTATAAGTTATTGCTGAAGCATCATACATGGACATTGCTATACCTAAGTACTGTAATTTTTTTAATATATATATTTCTTTTATACTTGAATGTCACTGGACATCCCAAAGTTTCGGTGTGAGGGTGAAATGACACAGTGTATACAGTTATTTCTCCGAAATCAATGCGTTCGAAATTTGGCAATAAAATAGATAACAATAACCTATTGATATCGTTATACATTTAATGTAAATCGGGCCGGAGCTTCCTTGAGTAATTTTGGCAATTAATTTCATGTTTCGTTGTCAGCCTGTTGGATTAATCTTTGCACACACAATAAATTCACCTCTATATAAAGTTTATCATACAAAATTCATCGTACCACTACCATGTTGCAGCGCCCGCAGCGCCGCCACAAAGGAAAATATCGTTAGACACTGTTATACCTTCCCCAAGGCAGTATCATAATCTTTCCAAAGTAACAGCTAATACAATAAAGAAGGATAAGAAAACTGCTTTCATAAACTGTTTCAGTTTTTGAGTAAAACCTGAAGCCTCGGCAATTTTTACAAAATAAATGCTGTTTTTCTTTGAAGTGACTGTTCATTTTGTAAGCACAATATGAACTTTAGGCGGCAATACAAAACATTTAAAAGAACGACAATGACACTAGTGTTTGATATCAAACAAATTATTTATCATTTACATTTTATTTGCGTATTTTACAAATATTACTATAAATAGAATAAATTTGTATTTTTGTTTCTAATGAGCAAACTTAAAAACTGCGAGACCGATTTTAAGAATTTATTTTACCATTAGAAAACTACTTTATTCAGAAGTAACATAAGTTATATAACATCAAGCTACAAGTTGCAGAGGCGAAGCAATTATCATAACCGTAAGTGAAACCGCAGCAAACAGCTAATATTGTAAATATATTTAGGAAACTTCACAAAACTCGTTAAGATTTTTATGTGGGAACTATATTTCTACTTTCATTATGTAGCTAAAGCGAACTGACTACCTGTTAATTAGAATTAACCGAAAAATTAAACCCTAGAACTCCTCGCTCTGTAGAGCATAATTTTCCGACGGGTTCAGTAGGCTTTTTAAAGATAATTAGAAAAGTTATTCCATCAACTATTCTCAGTTGAATAATGTAAAGGACTAAGAACTTATTATATATTCTAAACAAGGCAACCCGATAGGCTGGCTAATACTAATTCTTAAATTTTACTACCTAGCTGTCAACTTCCATTAGCGGTTACCGATAAAAAATCGAAATACTCGAGTCTTCAAGAAAATCGAATTAATCGAAACATTAATAAATATAATATTGTCTTCTGTTTACGCGAATGTTATTCATTGAAATTAGACTACTATATACGGATTTTATCACGTTGTTTATTTAACACTCTATTACATAATTTAGAAACTGTTACACTACTATACTACTACTACTATACTACTCTACTCTCGGAGAGCAGCGCTCACTCATTGAGCTCGATGTGCCGGCGCATTATCGTCAACTAATACGAAATGGTTACCATAATTTTATCCTGAATGGTCTGGTGATGCCACCAATAACAGCTGTCTTGTACAAATAGCTGTCATAGAGCCTTGGTACGGGATCAAAGGCGTTCGAGCTCCAATCATTATTCCACCCCAAAAAGATACCGATTTGCCACCTTGCTGAACGGTTCCAATGGCAGTTCTTTGCCTTTCAGAATTTCCAGGCCGTGGCCAAATTCGGACAGGTCGGTTATCAGGGTACTTACTAATCCGTGTTTCGTCAACAAAAAGGCATTTACGCCAGACATCTTCCTCTTCGTCTTCATCGTTTTGACGCTGCCGCTCTGCAATCTGTGTCGCTGTCGTGCCCGTGTATTCAAAGGTGCTCGCCAGGATCTCCTTGATCGTAATAAGAATGATAATAATAAAAAGTGGTGTAAACAATTACGAATGGTCTGAATGCTAATATTCAGTCCAGTAGCAGCACGCAGCTCAAATCTCAGTTTCGTAGCGTTAATTATTGGATCATGGGCGACAATAAGTCTCATATCGCGCTTTTGGACATCGCTAAGGACAGCCGGGCGACTACTAAGTAGCGACTCCACATCGCTACTTCGTAGGCTCGTGACGGAAAGAACCTACTAATCAAGTACGTAACCGATATTATCTTCACTCGTCTTGCCCCAAATAGTTATTTAAGTGTGACCGTTAGCAGATTGTATGAACTATAGGTATAGTAGAAACAATAACAAAACTCATCGAATATAGTGACGTTCTTATCTCTCAAATAAAATAAATATATATCTATTTCTTATTTACGTATCATTCATACCTACATAGTCTCACGCATGTAAGCCTAAAGTGTAGATAGAGGTCTATTACACCTACATTTGACTGGCTTTAGTTTAGGTCCTACGTAATAGGGTATTTTGCTGTTCACCAGGAGAGTTTCTTGACACTTAGCCCAACCCGGAAATAAGTATCGAGATATCATGCACAGCACAGCATACATTGTCGCTGCGCCGAGGCAGCCTTAGTAATAGTCAGTATTTACAGTTACATAAAAAGATATCTAACAATTTAACTGTAACTTGCACTGCTACAATTAAGGACAGAAGTATTACAAATAAAATATCATAGTTGTAAGTGTTAGGTTTAAAACCCGTGTACAACACATGCTTATTTCAACGCTCGCTTTAAAAGCAATAATTATCATATACAAGAACTCTTTGTGTCAAAATTACAGTAAGATATTCAAGTATGTTAATGTTTATGTTATGAATATTTAACGGATATTAAAATGTCAAGCGTTTGAAATTTTGATTTTCTCTATTATATTTCGTGGGAATTGAATGTTTGAGTTCCCTTATTGCTTTTCATATAAGCGGTTTTGTTTTACTTGGCTTCAATATATTTTACTTATTCACTCGTTCTGTTAAGAGAAGTGATGCCTTCAAAATAAACATACCATGATGAATATTCGGATTTAATTTTAGTTATTTCTAAGTACAAACATATTAAAGCTTCTTCTACGTGGTTTAATTTTAATCTTAGTTTCAGTCGTGTGTAGCAACAGCTTTTGAGATATGGCGTAAACCCTAGCATCTTATTTTGCGCAATATATTTATCACGGTTTAGCAACACGTTTAATAAACACAACATGATGTAGTATAGTTCTAAATTTGAAGTTCTATGGGTTATGTAATTTATTTATCTTTAAGCTAAGTTCATCGTGCAACTGGGCGAAAGACGCTGTAGATCTCTAAAATTTTAATAGTTTCATCGCCAACGGCTTCTTATTGCTATACAAGTAAAGGTACTCAATTTGAAAAAGGTAGAGACTATGAAGAATTGTGCTAACAGCCTAATCTAGGAAAAGCAGTGGGAGCCAAATCGATATCGAGAGGTCGTAGTTGCGAATCGGTGAGATACAAACCAGCTTCTTACTAACCACGTGAACTCTTGCACGAAGTCTTATATGACCCCCGTTTGTTTTAAACTTTATTTTATATCAATTATATAAATACACACTGTCTAAATTTTAAACTATTACGGTTCATGATATTATATAGCCCGCTAAAGGATAAAACACGTCTCTTATACAGAAACCCTTTAATTTTAATCTTTTATTTTTTATTGCCACCATAATAGCAGCTTTTTTCATGTCCCACTACTGGGCTCTTAGGCCTCACATCGTGAGGGTGAGAGGAATTGGGTGAATGCTCCACCACGCATGCCCACTGTGGTGTGGTGGAAATAGGCCAGGGGCTAACCTATAAGTACAACGTTTTCAAGCCATCCAGAAGGCCTTCAACTAGCTTAACGACAAACAATTAAATGACAACCTGGATCAACGTCTTTACGTGTCTTCTGAAGCACAGAAACGCACGAGTTCGAAATATCACTAGGCGGAAACTCACCCAGGTTACGGCCTCACCGACGATGCTTAACCTCACCGAGCAGTTAAGAACAAGAACTACACCACGAAAGTCATTCATTACCTATTATATCATTCATTATAATAGAAATACATATTCTGTAAAAATTTCCACTCTACCTATTACGGTTGAACAGCGAAAGATAATTTAATTTTATTGGTGTGTACCTACAATAGAGATTATTATTTAGTAAATACTCTGAATCAAAGTATCAAATACAAGTTCAAAATTTTAATAAATTCAAAATTCAACGAAATATTTTTTATCGATATCAGTTTGATTTTGTCAAACACTAGCTTTCTTCTGTCTCGCTCTCTCCGTGTGACGTCAGTGTCACCCAGCCGTCGGCGAAAATTGCGCGATTGTTTTATGTAATAACAATTGTCGAGTGGCAAAAAAATGTGTAAATATTTAGTTTTATGGTGTCAAGTGCAATAAATAATATACTAAAATTACAGATAAGATAGTCTATTGTATTGTAGTGGTGTTTATTCAAGTGTTTGTGTTAACAGTGTGACTTTATTGATATTATAATTGATGGCGAGCTGTTGATTTTGCCGCCAAAAAATATCAACAATGCAAATTATTTCGTCGGTATTTAGAAATGTACGTATTTTTTACTTTTTTTAGATAAACAGTAGTAAGAATATAATATAACCATTACAATGATGTACGTATCATAATATATAATTATCATTTTCATATCTAAATTATGGTTTTAATTGGCGTATGACCTTGGACACGCGAATCACGTAAATAGCTTCGACATGCGTATGCGATTAATTCGCGCTATGCGCGAGAAAGGCTATTACGCTCAAATGATATCTCTGGTGTTGCTCGCTGGTTTGTTTGTTTGTTACCTTTCTTTCTATTTTTCTTTCTAATTTATTTATGAACGCATCTGCTTCTATTACAGGACAAGGATAACACTAGGTATAAGGAAATGATCTCTAGTTCACGTGCTTGCGGTGACAACTGAACGTGAACTGTGGTAATGCCAGACTTACTGCTACGTAGGTAAGTGAAATTTCTTTACGTTATTTTTATTATTGTTTTCCTTTATTGTATAACAAATTAACTATGTTGCTTACTTTAAAGACATTACCAGAATAAACTATAAGTATACACTGACAAATAAAAACGTATATTCCCTGATCGCGGTGGCCAATCTAATTGAAATGCATCAGCATGTGCTAACACAAGTACAATATTTATTTTCTTATTCTCATAGTACGTGATCAAGTGCAAGACCAACGGCTTAACTTGTTTTTGAGGCACGGGGTGGCAGTAAAACTTAGGTACCTGTCAATGTATATATTCGAGTCCTTAATCAATGGGCAAACTTCGATATGCTGTTACTGAACTCAGTTTAACTAACCCTTAGCACTGTGTAATGTTTAAAGGACTCTTTAAACTAGCAGCTAGACTATCCTCTTGGCCTTAAACGTAAATTTTGTTAAGATAGAGTATATTATTGTTTGAAATATTTTGTGACATTACTTGTTTTTTGAGATTGCTATTGGTTGAGAATAATACTAAGCTATATCTTAAATATTTGAAGAATGAATAATTTCTTACTGCCTACAATTCGAACTCGCGACTCCAAGCTACTACTTATTAAACCAACGAGATGCTCGATTATGTGAATGTACATTACAAACTGAGACCATATAATTATTTTATTTATTTTGTCTTCAGAAGGCAGCACTTGAAGAGAACTTATACGATCTCCAATTATTTCTCGTATCACAATCGAGTGAGTGTATTCGGTTTCACACACACCGAGTGTATGAAACCGAATACCTTGATCTTAAACAATATTTTTGTTTGTTGTGTTCAGTGAATAAAGAGCGTTAAGGGGCCTCATGCCTTGTTTGTTCGCAAGAAATTCTTTTATTTATTTTCGGGTGTACGGAATTGAAATGTTTAAAAACAGAGTCAATTAAAAATAGACTATTATAGCTATTTACTGAAGCATTCCAGTTTACTCGTGCTATTGTTTGACACTTTCAAATCTATTTTATTTTAGAAAACATTACGCGACTTGAGAGTGTTTTTACGAAGAATGCGCTTTATGATACAGCAGTGGAATTGAGATGGCGACTTGTGGCGAAATCTATGTTATCTTTGGCTCTATCCTATTCCGCGTTTATTGGTTACTGCAGCAAATAAGCGCTTATGTAAGTGTAAACTACAAAGTACGGACTATGCTAGCCAGATGCTAAATTCCTACTTGGGTTTAACCAAGTATATGCATACACGGACGTGACGTGGTTTCATCGTTACAATATTAAACAATGAACATTTTATATTTAATGCATCCAAACCGCACACAGTGCAACCGCAACACAAATACTGATTATTAAAAGAGTAAATTTGAGAGAAGAGATTTTGAATAATTGATTTCAAAAGTAAATTTGACGTGTGATTGCAAATAAAGAGTCCGTTGATCTTCGTAAATGAGCTATGGTTTTGCTCGTAGCCATGCGTAGCACATCAGCACTATAAGTAGGTACGAGTATCTATGAGTTATGACAGAGTATGTATGGTATGTTTCAACTGTGGATCATAATTTGAAAGGGATAGCAAGTATGCCGCACAATTTACAATAATCATCGCTCGAATATTAACTAACCAGGACACGCCATGGCACAATGACAAGTGCCCGCAGTAAAATAATATCGATTTAAAACGCCGAACCTATGAGAAATTACCCCAGTTGGGTTTAAAAGTAGTCCGACTGACCGGAACAACAATAATTAATCATTTATATGGATCTAACCAATTTATTTACCTATTGCATTATTATACAAGTTTATTTAACACATTTATTTGGCTCAACCTTAACGTTATTACCAAGATACGTAAGCTGTGATTACAAATTGAATTGACATTTAGCGTTAATCAATGTATTGAGCCTATTCTAAGCTAACCGAACTATGGTATATGCTTAAATTAACTAAACATAGCATCAAAGCGCGCTTTGAAACGTTTGATGTCTAGATGAGAACAAACATTGTACATTGAAATTGGATTATACTAAAAACAACTGAAGATCGGCTTTGTGTTTCGAAACAAAACTTTTGTACTAGTCATGGGTTGAGGCATTCGTGTAGGTTGAACTCATGGTGTAGTTAGGCCAGTAAGTTAGATGGCGACGCCTCACAATATGCCAGGATGTCTTAGAGTCACCTACAGGCGGTTATACGCCCTACATTGGGCATAGCTGGTTCAATCGTTGATGTAATTACAGTTTCAGCGATCCACTCACCAGCAAAGCAGCGACTTGGCACACCGTGGTGATTTTAGTCGGATCCTGAAAACCATGTGGTGCGTTACTCCACGTAACAAAACAAACATTGTATACAAACATCGTGCAAACAAGGGATGCGACAGACTCCACATATAACGTGTACGATTAGCCTAAGAATGCAGTAAGACGTTGCAATTATCGTACCATATTCTGTATTACGTGGGACATACAGAAAGTTTTTAGAAAATAAGAAAGTTCTTTATATAAATATTATTTCTTTAAATCTTTTTAAAGTATTCTCCATCAGTCTCTCTACAAAGTTTCATGCGTCTATAAACCAGTTTTCAAACACTTTTCCCACTCCGCCTCAGACATCTCGTTTACAGCCTGCTCGAACGCTGACAGCGCATCTTTTGGCGACGAAACGTGTATCCCTTTGAGCTGATTTTTTATTATCGGGACTTAGAAGAAGGTCAGGTCAGGGCTGTAAGGAAGGTAACCTAGGAGATTGACTGGCGTGCTGTCCAGGAAGTCCCTTGTTTTCAGCGCGATGTGTGCGGGCGCGTTGTCGTGGTGGAGGAGTAGCCCACGGAGCCCTGTGCTTGGACGCTTGTTACTCACAACAGAGAAAACTTCTGCCAAGTATTTAGTTGTATATCATTCGGCGTTGATGCTTCTTTGGTTCCGTAGACGACTTGATACCAAGTAGTCAGTCAAATTGAAAAAGCTCGCGTTCAAAATCTTCTCCCTGCTTCTAGATCACTTCTCTTTGAGTAGGCGTTGATTCGTTTTGAAACACCCAAACGGTCGACTGACGCTTCGTTTCTGGATCGTATTGATAAATCCAGGAGTCATCATCTGTAATGAAGTCGTAAACACGCCGAGATTTTTCACTGCTAGCACGTTTTCTTCCATAACAGCCGTCAAAAGGCGACCACTTCTTTCTTTATCCCCCAAAGTTAGTTGACCGCGCTTGAATTCGTTATACCAATGATACACGGTTGCCTTGGAAAGGCCTTCATCCATGAATGCCACTTATAATCTATCTTACGATTCGTCTGGTTTTAGGCGACACTTGAAATCGTCAAAAATCATAGCGCGAAAATGTTCTCGGCGCAGATCCGTTTTTTGAGTACTTGCAAAGCTGCTAACTCTCGATATCTGAGCTCAAAGATTAAAAGTAGTCATGATAAGATGAAGATCACTTGGAGTATTATTAATAGTGATACCGGGAAATGCAAATATAGAAATACAGAATTTTGTTTGAATGTTAATGATACCACTATCACATCAGATTTAGAGGTAGCCACAGCATTTGAAAATTTTTTCACAGACTTTCCAGTCATTACTACTAAATCTTTGAACTCATCACCACATCACATCAATTGCAAACTTTTTTTAATAATAATAAATTACTTCACAATAAACAATTTGGTTTTACAAAGGGTCGCTCCACCACTGACGCCGGTGTTGAGCTTGTAAAATATATTTTTAACACCTGGAAGGAATCACGGGATGCGCTAGGTATTTTTTGTGATTTGTCTAAGGCTTTTGACTGTGTAATTCATGAAACATTAATCAGGAAATTACATCACAATGGAGTCAAAAATTCAGCACTGAATCTTCTTACATCCTATTCGAGTAACAGGATTCAGAAAGTTGACGTTAATGGTAAGCGATCTTCGGGGTCTGTGGTTAAAATGGGGGTTCCTTAGGGTTCAATCCTCGGACCGTTTTTATTTTTAGTTTATATTAATGACTTACCCCACCTCGTGAGGGATAAACATGAGATAGTACTGTTTGCGGATGATACCTCACTATTATTTAAATTAAAACGCCAAGAAACGGTTCTGGACGATGTGAACATTGCTATCTCTAAAGTAGTTCACTGGTTTGATGTTAACAACCTAACTTTTAAATGGGGGAAAGACCAAATGTATCCGATTTTAACCCCAAATGTCAAACAAGTGAAGACATCTATAAAAATTAAGGACGACGTGTTGGACCTTGTTGATACCACCCAATTTCTAGGGATTACACTAGATTCAAAGTTGCAGTGGAGCCCACAAATTAGTAAGTTGTCGAATAGGCTCAGCTCTGCAGCGTACGCAGTCAGAAAAATTCACTAACTTACTGACGAGATACTGCTAGGCTAGTTTATCATAGCTACTTTCACAGTGTAATGTCGTATGGTATTCTATTCTGGGGGAATGCTGCCGACATTTAAACTATCTTCGTACTGCAGAAAAGGGCTATTCGAGCAATTTACAATATGAAAACAAGGGCAACAACAACAACATACGTTGAGAAATAAATTTAAGGAAATAAATATATTAACAGTAGCCAGCCAATACATATATGAAAATTCAATTTATGTATTTAAGAACATTGACTTATATTATAAGATAAGCGATATAAATCATATAAATATAAGAAACAAAAATAGATTACTAGTGACGGGCGCCCGGCTTCAAAAAATTAATAAGTCGTTTATAGGTCAATGTGTGCGCTTTTACAATAAACTCCCAACTGACATTCAAAATTAAAGTTTTAATAAATTTAAAGCAGTTGTAAAACGTAAATTATATTCGAAATGTCAACTCAGTCACTGAATATATAGAAGATAAAAATGCTTGGGATTGAGTTGCTTCCACTCACAGGTTATTTCTAATTATATTATTAAGCTAACTGTAATATGAGTTCCTGTGACTATTATTTCTTGTGTTATTAAAATATATCTTAGATTAACGAATTTTTTACTTTTAAATCTTATTAAAATAAAAAACTAATAACTACACACAGCAGCTCATATAAGGAATATAATTGTATTGATAACTAAACATTTGGCGATTGAAAAGAGTGGCCATGAGTTTCTTGCCTGCTTCTTCTCATGAAAGCTCTACTCCTCGAACAGGCTTTTTTCAATGCTAAATTTTTATTTCCTTCTATTTATTTTTATTATTATTTTTTTATAAATATAATAGTGAATTGACGTGTCCAAGAATTGTGTGCACATTTTTATGGAAATAAAGATTTTTGACTTTGACTTTGACTTAATGAGACACGATAATTTTAATTAGCTCGCAAAAAATGTGGAGAAAATTTTGTTTGAAACTGGAATGCAACTACTTTTACTTATAATCATATTTTAAAAATAGATTATAACTGGTCTGTCTCTCATACATAAAAACTTATTTCGCAATACTTTCTGAGTGCCCTGGTATATCGCATTGACTACACGGATGACGTAGTAGTAATTTAAGCGATCGCCTCGCTACTGTCATTGAGCCACCCATAACACTCGGGTTGTGGATTCGAATCCCACACGGCACAAAAACACAAACGGATGTTCGGAGTCGGGATGTTCTTTGTGTTCCTTGTTTGAATATTTATTAAGTCCCCGAGGTACAGGAATTGTTACTAGCGCGGGTGTCATTTTTTAAATAAGACTATTCTCTTAATCATACTATACTAGCCAAGATTTATGCTTGTCGTATCTCTTTGATAATGTCATATATTATATCAATGCTTTTACTGCATATCGCTGGTACATCCTCTGTTTTCGTGTGTCGACAAGCTATCTGGCTTATCTCTTCATAAGTCTATATTTCTACCCGATATAATATTGCGACACAATCTTACATACACACATCCAAATATCTATCCACCAATCGATACTAACACACACAGAAGCACAACAATAAACAATCATCTCGAACGGTAGTACGGTCAACACGATTTGCTCACAGTATGATTGCCGAGGGCGTACGAAGAAAATTAATATAGAAGAACGTCGACAAAACGTACGCAATAGAAAACTAATTACTATGATTCAAGTTTTCTTGGATACCTGTTGGTTATATTAAAATATATTGATTTGGGTTTTATCTACCAACGTATGACTTTGACTGCCTTAGCGGAGTAGCGATAGTGAATGCGACTGCTGTGTTTGAGATTTCGGTTCAAGTGCCTAGTTCAAAAAACCTGTTATTGAGCTATTCTGTCTGTTTTCTGTCATTAAATTGTCAGTGATAGAACAAAGAATATGCGAATATGCTCGCCCTATTTTGAGACAAAAAAATTCAACTGGCAATATGTGGTCATAATACAACTCAACCAATGCCTATTTCTTGATGCAACTGAGTGACTCAGTTTCATAAAACTCTTTGCCTGAGCCTAGCAACTAACGTAGATGTAAAGTCAGCAACTTCAGTAAACTCACAAACTCACAATCTCTTACGTTCATAAGTGTTACTTTATAACTTAGAGTGGCAGTATAACCAGCTAATTGTTATTATTGAGTACTTTTGATAAACTATACGTAAAAAGGATTTGCGGCCGGCATCTAGCAAATGCGTAAATGTTTGCCCGCCACTGTTATAATAAAGTGTGCCCTACGTATTTAAAAAATATATATATTTGATATTAGTTATATCATGTATAATTAGTTTCAATTTCGACAAAACAAAACAAGTAGAAACACAGGAGTTACGTCAACGTAACGCCACAATGGCCACAAGCCATCCATTCACACACTGAACTCTTACACTTACACTTAAGTTAGCTATTAAGTTTAAATAGGGAATTCTTAAAATCAATATGTCAAAGCTCTTTATTTTAAAATCAGTCTTACACCACACTTACTGTGAGGATATATTTTGTAAACTTGTTTTTCTATATTCCGGAGACACGTTAAGCTAGCACAGTTTTCTTGAAGCAGCATTATAAGCCTTATTGTTTTCTTAAATACGAAGTGTTGAACTAAGAAAGCTTCGAGGTAGACAATTAATAACAATTATGAAGTAAAACCTCCTTCGACAACCTCAAGTCTACCCGGTACTCATTAATATTAATTAACATTATAAGAATTCTGAAGTCTGGTGTTTCGATCTTTGTTCATATTTTATATCATTTTCTTAAAATTCGTACAACTAGGTATTATAAACATTGTTGAGAGTATTTAATAATGTATTCCAATCCAGTATTTTCTTGACTTTAAAGTATGTCACGCACGTGTCAATATTAACTTAGAAACTTATTAATAGAATGTATTAATTAGCTATACGGTAAAGTGCAGGAGTCATAGACTAACATGTTTGCAGTTCGCGCACATATGAACTATCATTGAACTGTACTGAGTGTACTACTTGTGTGCGATTAACCCTCTCTTAGCGTAAATTAAAAACTTTTGATTGACTTTGCATTTTCAAACTTGCACTTGGAATATATATATATTTTACTAGTTTTGTTTTTCGAACACTAAGTGTCGATGTGACTCTACTCAGCATTTCTAATTTAACGACATTTTGATTCAGGTGAAGTACTTCAACTTGGCGTCAAGTTCTGTCAAGCCTGAAACAGTTCAGAAGTGGATACGTGACTATCTACTACTGACTATGATCCTGAGCTGATTTTTGACGCTGCCAGCTGTACTATTTACTGCACCAAGTGTTAAAGCCATTTATCAGTAAAAAAATCTAATGTTAATCGACATATTGAAGGTGCTCAACATCGAGGAACATACAAACAGTCTCAAGAAGAATTTATTTATTCAGTTTTTAATTCTTTGTAACATCCCCTGGTCGCAAATAAAAAATAATGCCTTCAAGGATTTTTTTTCAAAAATACATGTGTGGTGTTTGTTGTTGTAATTGCAATAACAAAAAAGTGCCTGACGAGTCGCTATTACCTCAGTTAAAACATGTCACCTGTTTGGCACATACTCTCATCGCGTATTAAAACAGATACGGTTAGAGTACCATGATGTAGATATGCTAATATCCAATGTGAAAAATACTTTTAAAAGCTCCTCGCAGAATAAAAGTATTTAAAAGATACGTATCCCAACTTAACTCTTCCCCCACAACTAGTGATAACTAGATGGGGCACTTGGCTCACATCGTATTATGCAAAATATTATGAAGAAATAATAAATGTTATTTCAGATTAAACAGCCCTGATTCAATGGCAATACGTAATGCGAAAAATATTCTGGAAAAGGAAAATCTACGGAATCCATTAGTATATATAGAAAATCATTATACGATTATTTTATTTTCATTAAAAGAGTTGCAGAAACATAATTTAGCATTAAGTGACTCGTTTTTGGCTTTTGATCAAGTCAGAGCTGCTTTAAATGAATGTAATTCTGATAGAATAAAAAACAAAATTGAAAAAGTTATGGTTAGGAATCCTGCCATTGACATCCTCAGAGAATATGAAGGAAAATTATCGAAAAATGATGTGAATCACGAAATTTTGTCATATAAATTCGCTTCACTAACATCAACAGATGTCGAACGCTCGTTTTCCACATATAAATGGGTGTTAGATATAAAAAGAAATAGATTAAAATTAGATAATTTAGAAAAAATAATGATGATTTATTTTAACTTTGGTCATTCTCAGTCTTCTAGTGAAGCTGAAGACGAACCAGACCAATGACAGTTTTTGTTTAAATAAGTGAATTATTGTTGAAGCGTATTGATTATTTTAATTAAGATTTTATTGTAAATACATATTGTTCTATTTGATAATGTTTTGATTTTCTGAGGAATAAATAATTTGTATGGTAATATGTTTTTGTACAACTTCAGAATAAAAATGTTTAAACGATTGTTGATCCTTGAATAAGAAATTGTTACGTAAATAAATATGTATATGTGGTTTAATGAATCAAGTTTATCTATTTATTATACTTTCCTTAATCCCGTCCTTCTTATATTTACCCGTCAGAAAGGAAGTGTAATCTTTCATTAGTCCCGAAGGCGAGAATAGTTTTTTTATGATTTTACTACTTAAAAACCAAATCCCGGGACTCGGGGAATATCCATATTATTCTAACCTTTTTTTTTTTTTTTTTTTTTTTACGTGGGGGAATGCAATGGCGCATATCCCTCCGCGGGGGCGGGCGGAGGGATTATGTCGGACTCGCCGGGGTAAAATAAAGATGTTAAAAAAAAAGATAATGTACCTCCCGGAATACCGACTAAACCTACCACGGTGTTCCTCGACACAACCACTACCGACGGGGCCGCGCGAATCGCTTTCGCATGCGGTCGCGACCCCGCCGAGGTTACGGCCCGCCGTATGAAACGGCAGGCCACTACACGAAAGACCTACCCAAAATAGGCACTACTTCAAATAAAACCCTACTGTCTCCCCCCTAGAGGGAAGACGGACTCGACACAGAGGCGCGCGTGGGAACACGCACGCCGCCTCTCGGACCTGGTGCTGAACGGATGGCGGGCAGGCCCACAAAGCCCGCCACCCCCAGGTCAAACCTCAGGGTGGCTGGAGGTCATCTCGCGCCCTCCGGCGCCCGGCTCTGCGGTTGGGGAGAGGGTTTAAACGCTCCCTCTCCCGCTCCGCCGCCTCCTTGATGGAAATCACTTCCTCGCAAAAGGAGGCGACGGCGTTCCACGACCTCTCACTCCGGACCATAGACTGAACTACGGCCGGGAGCGAGAGGGCAACCGATCCGACTGCCGCGATCAAATCACGACGCTGCGATGCCCAGGCGGGGCAAACCGCCAAAGTGTGCAGCGCCGTGTCCTCAATAACGTCGCGGCAGTCGCCGCAGTGGTGACAACCGGGCGTCTCTTGCCGGCGTATACGACACAGGAACCGGCCAAAACATCCATGGCCAGTCAGAACCTGTGTCAGCCGGAAGGTGAGGGCGCCATGCCGCCTCTCCAGCCACTCCTCAAACACGGGACTTACCGCCACGATCGTGGCGTGCCCGGCACTGGGGTGCACAAGTCGCTCCTTCCAATTCGCCACTAGGACCTGGCGGAGCTCGGACCTCGCCGCCTTGATAACGGGAGGATCCGGTCCTTCGCCCCGAGCTAGTGCCTCCTGGCGCCAACGATAGAGCGACGCCAGGAGCGCCGCTTCCAGGTCCCATGGCATCGATCCGGCGAGGAGGCTCGCAGCCTCAAACGAGATCGTGCGGTATTCCCTAATCAACCTGACGGCCATGACGCGCTGTGGTGCACGAAGCGCCGAGATATTGCGGGCCGTCAGGTTGTCTGCCCAAACTGGGGCCCCATATAGGGCCATGGACCGCACGACCCCCTCGTAGAGCCTCCGGCAGGAGGTGTTTGGCCCCCCAAGGTTTGGCAGCAGGCGCGAGAGCGCGCCTGCAGCGCCCCGAAGAATGGGGGCCAAACGACGAAAATGGGCTATAAAGTCCCATCGGCTGTCGAGCAGGAGACCTAAATACTTTAGGGTTGACTCGACGCCGATGCGGACCCCTCCTACCATAATATGGGCCCCTGGAGGTGGCCGTTTCCGAGGGCCGTGGAAACAAACAGCCTCGGACTTGGACAGGGCCACCTCGAGGCCCAACCGCCGGATACGACCAACGACTTGTGCGACCCCAGCGGTCGCCAGTATGGCCGCCGCCCGGTGCGACTTACCCCTCGCTGTGACAAGCGTGTCGTCGGCGTAACAAATGACGCCGACGCCACGGAGGAGCGCACCTCGCAGCACCCAGTCGTAACCGATGTTCCACAGGAGCGGACCCAGAACCGATCCCTGCGGAACACCGCACGACATCTCTCGCCGACTCCAACCGTCGTGACCCGGGTAGACGACTACCCTCTCCGATAAATATGCCCCGACTATGCGGCGGAGGTAGGTCGGCACTCGATGAAAGATGAGTGCCTCCCTAATACAACTCCAGGGCAAGGTATTAAAGGCATTCGCGATGTCCAAAGACACCGCGAAGACGACCTCGCCCTGGGACACCGCATCCTCCGCCAGGCTCCTCAGTCGCTGGACAGCGTCAATAGTGGAGCGCCCGCGGCGGAAACCATATTGGTTTTCCGCCAGATCCGGGCCCACTGAAAACAGTCGCTGGACGAGGCGCTCCGCGATAATAAACTCGAAGAGTTTAGCAACCTCGTCCAGCAACACAATGGGCCGGTAGGCGGACGGAGAGTCCGCCGGGCGCCCCTCCTTCCTGATCAGGACCAGTCTCCCCACCTTCCACTGGCGCGGAAACTGGCCCTGCACCAGACACTCGCTGAGGAGCCCCCTCAGTCGGGGCGCGAGCTCCTCGAGGACCAGGGCCAAGGCAAGACCTGGAATGCCGTCGGGCCCTGGGGCGGTGTTTTTCGAGCGAAGTCTCGACACCGCCGCTCGCAACTCTACCTGGGTCACTTCGGGAACTACGTCGTCGTCAAAGTCCGCGCTGGACGCCATGGAAGGCGGAACCATCGACGGAGGAGTGTGCTCCGCCCGTGAAGGGAACAGAGCGGCCACCACCTCCTCAACCAATTGTGGCCGGAGACTCTGGGACAAGGGGGGCGCCCAGGGGCGAAGCTTGCCCCTTACCAATAGGTATGGACGCCCCCAGGGATTAAGGTCCAGAGTCCCCAGCAGCTCTTGGCGGGCCAGATCTTTGGCCCGCTTAATGGCTATCTTAAGAGCCTTCTTGGCCGCTCTGTATACCTCGTACAATTCCGCCTCCCTGGCGTCAAAATCGGGAGGGCGGCGACGCCTCCTACGAAGCCGGATGTACTGGCGTCTGGCCACCACGCAGGAGTGGCGAAGGTCGGCAATATGTGCCGACCACCAGTACACCCGGCGCCTAGCTGGAATATTTGCAGGCACTCTAGGCATCGCCGCATCGCAAACTTGCGTTATGGCCTCCCGGAACCACTCGGCCTCCATCTCGACATTATCAGGCCTGGCCGGTGCTGGCACCCAGGCCTGAACGATGGAGGCTTCCAGGAGGACCTCCCGATTCAGCTTCTTTAAAGCCCAACGCGGACCGCCCCCAATCGGGGCCCTTGGGGCTGGGGGGTCGGAGGTCTGGGCGGAGACGTCGAACCGAATATAGCGGTGGTCCGACAACGTCTCCACCTCCTCGACGACGCGCCAGCCTTGGACACGGCGTGCTAGTGCGGGGCTAGCAAAGGAAACGTCGATGACGGAACCGCCCCGCTGACGCACGCACGTGTGCACTGACCCACGATTGAGGACTAGCAGGCCGTTTTCTACGGCCCACTCCTCGAGCAATTCACCCCTCGCGTCCGTGGTCACGGAACCCCAAGCCGAGGATTTGGCATTGAGGTCCCCGACGACGAGCACGGGCCGAGGGTGGCTTCGAGCGACGACGACGTTCAGTTCGAGGAGATACTCCTCGAAGTCGGCGAGAGGTCGGTTGGGTGAGAAGTAACCGCCCACCACAACCGCTTCTCCTACGAGTGCTGCGACGCAGCCCCGTCCTCGGACGATGTTCTCGAAGGACGGGGCGCCGGCGGCGGCCGGCGAAATTAACGCCACCGAGCCATCGAGGTCCCCTACCCAGTCAGCCCTGGGAGGGACAAAATAGGGCTCGGCTACTATAGCGACATGAATTGACCACTGCGCCATGCTCTGGAGGAGAAGGTCCTGAGCCCTGGCGCAGTGGTTTAAGTTACACTGGAGGAGACGGAGGCATGGAGGCATCACGTCTCCATGCTAACCTCCGCCTCCCCGACCACGGGAGCGGCGACCCTTATTGTTGCCGACGTTGAGGCAGGCGACCTTGGGGGTAACTTTTTGTGGATGGCGGTGCACTCCTTGCCACCCGCCCGGTGCTTCGCCGCTTTGCCCACCGCCGCACACAAAATACAGTGCGGCGTGGCCTCACATGTAGCGGCCATGTGACCAGGCTGACCGCAACGGAAACAGCGGCCAGTGCAGTCAGCCTGTGAGGGGCACTTGACGCCCACATGGCCGCTGGATAGGCAGTGGTAGCATCGGGCAAGCCTGGGCTCCAGCACTTTTACTTGCGCCGACACCCACCCCACTAAAACACGTCGGCCATCGGCCAGCTTCTTAGCGGCGGCCACGGGACAGCTTATAATGGCCGTCCCCATTCCGGCGCGGCCCTGTCCAATTTCCCCGCACTTTATCTGCTCTTCAGGGCACCCTCCGTTCTTGGCAATGGCAGCGACGACCTCCTCTTTAGTAATAGAGTCATCCAGGCCCGTGATGCGCAAATCAACGCACTTTTGGGGCCTGGAGACGCGGACCTCTTCCGGTTGCAAAACCTGGCGGAGACTTTCCGCCAGACGGTCCGCCTGGTCGCCGCTAGCGACTCCCGGCACTTCTATTAGGCGGGCACCGGTCTGGGTAGTCCGGCACCGCAGTCCTGCTGTTATGCCAAGTTTACCGGGGTCGATTGCGCTCCGCGCCTTCTTTAGTAGCTCCGCGTATGTTGTCCCCCGCTCAATAGCAGCTGGCTGCAGTGTAAGGACCACTGCAGTGGAACGGGGAGCCTGGAGCTTCCTCGCTGCCTTTTTAGCCGCCTGCCTTGCCTTCTTCGCCGCCTTCTTTCTTCGTTTGGCTGCCGCTTTCTTTTGGCCGACGACCTCCCAGTCGTCGGCCTTGCGCGCGGCAGCAGCGGGTTGTATCCCGGGAGCAGCAGGGCGTTCGGTAGCTACAGGTGCGCGCTTAGCCTTCGACCTTTTTCTGCCCTGCTTGCTAGGGGCCGTTGTGTCGGCCGCTGGAACAATCGCCGGGAGCCGCGGGGAACTTGCTTTAGCCGCATACGTTGGCGGCGCAGGCTTCGGGGGAGTGGGACGGGGAGGCTCTCTGACCCTGTCTGCGGCCAGAGGAGGGCGCAGCAGACGGCCCTCCATGACTGAGAGCTTGGCGCGAAACTCGCCAAGCTCCTGTCGAACGAGGGCTACAAGGTCAGTTTCAGCCTTGTTTGCACCCTGGTCGTGCCGCTTCTCGAGCTCTTCCTGGCGTGTCCTGAGCTCGGACAACTCCTTCGCTAAGCGAGCATTTTCCACCTGCAGCTTTTGCACCTCCTCATTCGCTGTGCGGCTGAAGACGGCCTCCGTGATGTCTCGAATGGCCTCAATGGAGTCTTTAAGGGTCTTCTGGCACGTGCCCTTTAGGCCCTTGGACTTCCTCGAGACCAGTCGTATGGCCTCCAATGCATCGCTGAGCCGAGTTTTGAGGTGCGACACCGGCAGGTCTACGGCATCCAGCTCCACCACCGGCTGCTTCCGTCCCGCAGCGACTCGCCGGGCCGCCGCAGCAATGAGGGTGTCCTCATCGGACGTACGCTCCTTATCAGCCTTCCGCAATGCAGCGGCAAGTTCGGCCTTGGCCCGACCCAGACCCACATAACGACCGTGGGTGGGTGGACGACCGCGTCCACGTCGCGCTGTCGGCATTTTCGCAGCCGACGCCGCGTCCTCGCTGGAGCCGTCCGACTCCGATTCCTGCGCTGAGCGCAACCGCTTGCGCGGAGCTTTCTCCGGTGTTGCCACCGGAGTAATCTCCACAACATCACTGTCGTGCTCCGACCGCACGAACTCCTCCTCCTCTTCGGAACGCGCAGTGCTGGGCATGCGCGGCCTACTAACTCTAACCGATGTTTTTAAAATAGACTTAATTGAAGATTCCATAATAAATCCCACGAGTACGGGAGAAATAAAAGTCGACCCGGGCAGAGATCCCGATACCCGGGCAAGCCTAATACTTCAGGGGGACGGCAGGTACCCTGAAGGGGCCGCACTAGTGACTGAACTACCCATCAGCCATGCATCTCCTCGCCGTGCGGCAGCAACTTGAGATTCGGGGTGGTTTTTATAGAGGGCCACACCCTCGCAGTCCGGGCGGTGAAGCCAAGACCCTCGCTCCCGTCAGCAGCCGCGAGACGTGATCCACGACACTGCACAATACGGGGTTACGATGTGCTCTAGACGGTGACAACGGGGACAAAAGTCAGAAAAAAGGGGGGGGGACAACAAGAACAAAAACGGGGCAAAACAAACAAAAGGGGACAAGAAACAAATTTGGACGCAGAACCAAACCAAAAAGGGGGGAACAAAACCAAAACACAAAACAAAAGGGGGACAAAGAGGGGGAAAGAATCGTCAGAACGACGAGAAGAGACCCCGTTGTCTGTTCAGCGGCAGGGTGAGTGCACGCCGAACCCGTCAAAGGGGCTCTCCCATGTCCATTCTAAAACAGAGCGGTACTGGGAGAGCCGGGCCCAGAATAGGGCCTCCGGCTTGGGGATGGGACTCGCGTCCATCCCCCCGCCTCCGGTGCCAAACGCGACAAATGGCACCGGTTGTCAGAATATTAGCCACCAGCAACAATGAAAAGCATTGTTGCTGGTGCCCAGGGTGCACCACGGGGAGGTTTTCTGACACGCACCCCATATTATTCTAACCTATGGCAAGTACATAAAACAGCTCTACCTATTCCGATCTCTGATTATTATACAGGTATTTAATATATTACACCAAAATTTGCGATGAATAAATAACTGAGCACAAAATAGTCTACCAGTGACAAACGTTTGTGACTCTATAACTTATTCATGAGTCGGTAGAAAGGAACTGACCGAGGGAATTTCCCTCGCTGATGCAAAAAATAAGGTCCAGCCACCAATTACACGCTAGTTTTATTTATTCAAAAAACTAAATATTGTTTCATTAGATGGCTTCTTTTTGGAATAGTTTATTTCAATATCCAGTCATTGCTTATCTCATTAGCTATTTAATTGATTTTGACGAGTGTAAAAACTTGCACATTATTATGGAAATTGTGAAATGTTTATATGTATGGAAATGAGTATGAATACTGCTTTACGCGTCATGTCATGACCGACATAAGCCACCTGCGCAAGTAACCTGTATGACTAACTCGCGCCAGTCACTTTACTGCATTTTGGCGTGACAAAATGGTCGCATTACATAGATTTTACCAATAACGTGTTAATTTTTCGCTTACGATTTCAAATATAATATCATATTAGAAATAATCCATATTTGCAAAATAGCGCACCCTATATTTATCTATAAAATTTCAAGTATCATCAGTCTATGTATTTTTTTAAACAGCTTGTTCTGGGATAAATATAAACTCACTCACTCGCTATTTTACACGTTCCTTCAGCTATTTTCAGTGAAAGTATGAAACGTTACTTTCTGACGATTCTATCATAATTTGACTAATATAAGTTAAAGTTCTAGATACTTCGTTACTGAAACAAAGAAAATTTACATCTAAGCATGAAGTGTAAGTAAAAATTATATACCAAACGTTTTCCTAGAAGTACTTACATTACTTTTTTAGCAAAAAGCTCATTTCTTTATTACAATAAACGATTATTTCAAACTTTTATATATTTTTCGATTACTCCTAATGATCGCTGGATTTACTTAAGATTACAGCTTAGCTTCGTTAAAAGTTTCCAAATTATTTGCTTAACTCTGTCGATAAACGGTTATTCCGGTAAAGTAAAAAGAAAATAATAATAAGTGTCGTTTAGAAGTTCAGGTGAATATTTCGTTGAATTTATAGAATCTGTTTCGATGTATTGTCAACATTTTGTTGTTAAGGTTTTAGTTTGTTATAAAGTAACTTACTAGATACCTAACTATATGATATTACAAATGCGAGTGTGAGTTTGTTTGTTTGTTACGCTTTTACGCTATTCGACCAATCATCATAAAATTTTGCATAGATACACGAGTTAAAGTGTTCAGTAAAGGAAATAAGTTACCTTTGATCCAGAAAAAATACCGCCTCCAAGCGAGCAAAGCCGCAGACAACAGCTAGTACTATGATATATTATTAGATCGTTGACTGCATGAACGGCGTACTGGTTTAAGTAGTTGTCTCGCAACAATCACTACGCTGAGTGTGGTTCAAATGCCACTAGGCACAAAACGATGATTTTGAATCAGCATTCATCTGTCTTATTTAGCTTCTTTCTAGTCACAGATACACAACTACAGTTTACAGGGTATCTTGAAATCATAAGCAAATAACCAGCAGCAGTTACCTGTACGATAGTCAAATGCAAAATAAACGATACTTGTTATTAAACTACGTTGAATATGCAGGCACATGAAATGTTTTACGGAGCAGTGTCCCGCCCGTCTCAGTTCGGAACAAATGAGAATGGTCGCCGTATGTACATACTCAGGTGGCAGACGGAATGGGAATAAATGACACACGAAGTGCACTATTTTAAATCAGTCCATCTCTATTGGATATTCTGGCATTGACAAATTGTTTAATTGTATTTTATTGTAATTTATTGAATATTTTCGTTAAGAAATTCTCAGTAGCAGCACGAAGTCTGGAGTTCGATGAATGTTGGTGTAATATACATTTGTCTACCCCTTCGAGGATATAGACGTTGAGAGTACATTATAATATGTATAATATGAACTGTTGAACATAAAACAGTATTATGCACACAGTTAACGTCTACCTATGATCATTACCTTTATCTTGCAAAAAACTACAATTTAAATTGAATTTATTATATCTGTTTTATGTGCAATCTTGATGGCAATAAACTACCTGTTAACTCGCCACGAATGGCACATTTATTTCTTTTACGATTGTAGTGATAAACATAAAAGTCACAGCTGACGTCACATTATCACCGCGTTGCTCTACATCATAATGTTGATCCCATCAAGTACATAAATTGCTTTAAAGATGCCATAAAATACCAGCGAACAGCTCTCGAGTTCAAGCTTGTAAATTTTTCTACCGGTAGAAGTAACTTAATTTAGGAATTTATCGAATATTGCAGTACATTTTGCAGTTGTAAAGTGAAATCAAAATTGACGGCTAACATTTTGTGTGGAAATTCTATATGTTAAAACTAGATATTTTAAAATACTTTTTATAGTTCGCCTAGAATCAGCAAACGCATTGTAGCAGCAACAAATATGGGTATATGTATTAGACTCTCCAAGTAGCGCAGCAGTATTAAGTACGGCTGCTGTAGATAAGATTTTGGCTTACATTCCCGGATCGGGCAAAGTGCTATTGGGTTTCTCAGTAGCAGCATAGAACTTGAAACTGTAACTAGTAGACGGCTATAGGCTGGTCTTATATTAGATGTGATCTAAACTGGCGAAATGTGGGTATAATATTATACTCTTCTACCTCTACCTCGGGTAGGTATTTATAAAAAAGGGCCTGGAACTGCGTTTGTATGTATGCTACAAATATACTACATATTTGAGTCAACTACAGACTTGAATCCGCAAAGAAACGTGCTAAGAGCCTTAGTTTCTATTTCATTACACCGTTTACCAAATATTCTTGTCGCTATTATAAAGGTCGATATAAAACATTTGTTCGTTCGTTTCAGTTTATCCACTATGTCAGAATCCGATGAAGAGATATGGCCATAGGGAAATAAATATATCGAGCTGGACAAAAACATAATTGTCTTGGTAAGTGCAATTTCTCACGCTCCTGTGTCTTATCCTATTCTGGCTATTAATTATGAAACATTGCAAGTTATAGCGAAATGATATACAGTGATCTATGATAATAAGGTTAAACACTGCGTCGGTGTCGCAACAGTAGTGAATCTACAGCTGTGTTTGAGGTTTCGGTTTTGATTGCCAGGTCGGGCTAAAAATTTTATTGCTTTTTTAGTCAACAGAGCTAGTGTCCGCTAAGATTGGTCGCAATGACTCCAATTCGGCCTGAAAGAGATTTAATATATTTCTTAAACATTTAATGTTTAAAAAATAAGTACATTTAAACTAAAATTCGGGTAAAAACTATTCAATTATATTCATGACTCAAGATCAAAGATCAAGAATTAATTAAACGAGTAAATTCATCTAAGCTGAAGTCTTTATAAAATGTAGTACCATTCAACATTGTGTGCAAAGCTTACAAGTGAATCGCCAAATATCAGCACAATTCATCGTCATTATCGTAGGTTACCCTAAAATACGAAGTTCATTCCAAAATATTAATAAGAATTGGGAGTAAATCCACCGGAGCATTTTGCAAACAAACGAGACCTATTCTTCTTGATATTTTTTTTATATTACCTATTCCATATTGGCTTATTTCGCAACGTGGTAGAGTAGGTTACTGAGCTAGGGTATCAGGACGCACAAATTTGTTAATATTTGTCACGTGATCGCCCTTGGATGTAATATTACTTTTATATGTGTGTATTCTATTATTATAGCTTTTTAAAGACAATTTCCGTACTTGGAATAATGCGCCCTGTGTCGCGAGGGACTTTACAAACATTCAAATAATGGACACAAAAAATACCCAGACTCGGAACGACCATTTGTGAATCACTCAAATTTTTAGCTCGTGTGAGGATCCAACCTACAACACTCAGCAAGGTGACTACTTAAACCACTACGCCATCGGTGCAGTTAAAGTGCAGTTAATCTTAACTAAAAGTAAGAATAGTAAACTTATTATTTAACTTTTTTTTTTGGTAATTTGTTATATTACCCTTACTCAATTAGCAACATCCAACCTCACTTAACTCTCTATGTACCCAAGAGTAATAAATATAAGTGAAGGTGCTAGAAAGCACCATTTTCAAACTGCCATCTGAAATACGTTAACGTAACACATTTGCACTTTGCACATTAGGTAATTAATAACAGTGATGATGACAGTTCGGTACTGAATAATTTATGAAATAAGTGTCAAAGTGCGGTTTGCGGATTTGCAGGTGTTTTGATTCGATTGAGGGTATCAAATTCTAATTTGAATAATGCACAGTATCCGAATGCACCGTTTCTTAGCACATTGCATTAGTAATAACATAAGTCAGCATTACCAATTATTAACAAATACATAAGAGTAATATGTTTACCGCAGAGTATGGAACATGCTTGCTTTCTATAGTTAATAGAGTCGCATATTTGTTATATTTATATACATAATATATAATCCTACTGTACGTGTCTATGATATAACTCCTCCTAAAAGGCTAAACCGATTTTAATGATTTTTGTGTGTGCTTAGGTGTGTCCCAGGATAGTTTACTGCACCTGGTAGGTGGCGCTACGATCGGATTTTAGGATTTTGCTTGGGTAGGACAACGTCAGTCGGATTCATTAGTATTCTATACAACCCACAACTTTGAATTTGAAATATTTATCTTTTTGTTATCAACGACTGAACAATGTTATTAACTTGAGTCGCTAATTGTAGACTTCTTATTTATTTCTTCAAGGTGAAGGAAAACGCATGTGACATCAAATAAGTATGTTTGTGAAACAGTTTAGTTTTTGTAGAAGCATATAGGTTTAACAAATAAAATATTAAACAAATATTCTCAGATTTGTTTACTATTATATCACCCCATACACTGATATAAAAATATGTCTCAAAAAGTGGTCTGAGATTTAAACTATTAATTTGGTCTAAATTTGAGCCTCTATCATATAAATTCTATGTATATTTTTATCAGACGTCTACTCTGATAATAATGTAATTAATTTTAATTTAGTATACATTTCTTTATCGTAACAATAATATATTTTTAGTATATATTTGTTTATCAATAAACAATTTATCTATTTTTAAAGTATTTACAATATGGCTTAATTTATACTCCAATATTGAAATAATGTTTAGCTTATTCTCTCTCGCATCCCTGCAGCGATCTCATTAACAATAATATTGAATGTATGTAATCTGAATAGCCCATATATTTTACCAAATTAATTTTTCATAATAATGTTTCTTTGCTTTTATATGCATTATTCTAAAAGGTCTATTAGTTACTTACGCTTTAAGTATAGTATACTTGATTATTATGACGAACACGATTAACTTGTTAATAGTTGGCATGCTCTGGCATTCATCATTGAAAACCTATTGTGTCTAGACGCCGATGACTCAATAGTTTAAATACATTTTTTCTCCCTAGCCTTTATTATTCCCAAGTCACTTGGGGTCGGCTTTTCTGGTCTAACCGGATTTGACTGGATATCAGTTTTTACACGGAGCGGCTGCCACCTGACCCCCGCAACCCGAAGGCTAACGATACCCTAAGGCTAGACCAGTGTCAGGATATACAAAATTGATTGAACAATTATTTTGCCATATTATTTGGCAACTTTACCCTTAAAGGTTTGTCAACATGATGTCCATTTACTTTGAATACGTTGACTTGTTGAAATAATGATATGCAAATAGACAATTTACGTCAATCGTGTAATGATTTACTCGGTTGTTCATTGCGAGAAACAATCTTATTTCTCAAGCACTACACGTTTGTTTGTACTCGAAGTTAGAAAAACCACCAGAATAGCTATTTTTGTATCACACTCTTGTGTCATCAGTCAGTCATCTTTGGCGTTAAACTGAATTTATATTTTTAAAGTATTTATGAGTAAACCAGTAAACTAAGTATTTTGCTCTGTACTGCAAAGGAATGCATACAAATACAAAATTCAGATATTAAAAACACATAGACTCGGTACCTGTGGATCTTGAAATATTAAAAGTGTTCAGGTGATGCAAAATTGGTAACTCTCGGCGCACTGAAAATGGAGAAAAGACCATTTAACTACTGCGCCCTTTGTGCAGCCATACTGTTTAGTAAACAATTTGTACTATATTAAATAGGACTAGAAATTTGCATACTTACATTCATTAAATTTGTAATTTTAATAGATAAATTATGTAATCCTTATAATCGCATTGCATAATCTTATGCAATAACCCCTAATAATAATTCAAAACGAAGTACGTATTTAATAATATTTTAAAAGTTGACGTTAAAATACGAATAAATTCTTCACTTTCCCTCCCTTAAGGAAATTAAATTTTATTTCATCTTGTAATAATATACATAAATCAGTATATAATGCAGCGATAGCTAAGTGGGGAGACCAACAGACTGCAATGCATAGGATCTCGGGTTTAAACCCACGTCGCGCACCTTTGACCTTCGGAAGTTATATGACTTTTCGAAATGATGTGCGTATTGATTGACAATTATCGCCTGCTCCGTGCCTCGGGGAGCACGTTAAGCCGTCGGTCCCGGCTGCCATGAACATCTAAGGCAGTCGTTATTGGGAAGTTAGTGTCCTATAATATCCTGACGCTGGTCTAGCCTTACGGTATCGTAAGTCTGCGGGTTGCGGAGGTAAGGTGGCAGCCGCTCCGTGTAAAAACTGATATCCAGTCAAATCCGGTTAGACCAGAAAAGCCGACCCCAAGTGACTTGGGAATAATAAAGGCTAGGGAGAAGAGTATAAAATGCAAAGATTCATGATTCGATTAAATGAATAAGTTTCGACTATATAATATATTTATCAATTAAGTGTTGAAATATTATTAATGTTTTGCTAATAAATAATACTGATAATAGATAATAATGAAAATTATGAACCTTTAATCAACCGCTGTTACTTAACTAATATTCATCACAAATTCAACGTTAAGTAATGTTTATAAGTAATTTGTTTCTGATTAGCTGCTAATTAATACTCAGCGACTTCTTTAACATTTGAAAACAATTTATAAGGTAAGCTGTATGTTTCGGTTGTTCGTACCGACGTAACCTGCTTTTCATACTCGGAAAACACAATTACGTTATTAAAACCGTTACAATTGAACTGTATAACAATTATCATTATCCAAGTAAGCAGATCGCAAACAGAAAGTTTGATTGATCGCAAAGAGAAAGTTTAATTATCAGTTCATAATATTAAACAGATATTCAGCGTAGCATAAGTGACGTCAAATGGGCGCATATCGTCCGTAAGATTACGTCATTATGAGCTGTTACACGCTCGGATAGGTGATTAAACGAGATAGGTTCTATGACGGAATTAATCGCAACAGCTCTCATGGCTGATGTACATGAATAAGGTTTCGGATTAAATTATGGGGTCAGCAAAAAATTGATCGTTTTTTAAATAATCCTCGTTAAGTAATTCTTATTAAATCGATCAATCCTCCTAGTTAAGTAATCCTCGTTAGCAGCGTGAAGTTTAAAACGGTAATAGGCTCATCCACTATTACATGATACATACAACCACACCTGGCGAAATTTGTGTAGCACAAACATCTACTTGGAGATATCCCCGATAGGCACAGGCCTATATAGACATGAGACTAGGCGTGAGATTATGATAAACCGTTGCTGTAGCTCATGGGTCACCAGGGATTACAGGTTACTCATCCTTAGCCATATTTTCAATAAGGAATTATTGTTGATCCTACCTGCGCAAGGTAATATTGCTGCGTTTTTTTTCCTAAGGTTGAGTTTACTAACCCAGTCTAGTTACCACATTTTGAGAGCAATCCCAAGTTTTGTGAGGATTTCGAGCCTTTAAGAAACACTGTGTACTATTAGCGCAGGGGCCGGTGTGATAATCCTTTGCTCATACACGTACATAGAGACTTTCTGTCAGTGAGCTGATAAATTGTATCCTGGGGCTTTTCTCAGTAAAAGGCAAGGCTACCTTTTATCCTAATATGTAGTCTCGTGGGATTCACGTGAGTGAAGCTGCAGGCATAAACTAGTATATTATATTTGTAGTTTAATGTTAATAGCTTATACATACACATTAAGAGCTTAGGCGGCTAAGCCGTCACATTTTTGTTAAGCCCACTTTTATTTTTATTTGCCTGAGTGATATGTCTGTCTATCACAATCTTTAACTACGATTTATGGCACTATAACATTGTTTCGACTAATAGGAAAAACAAAAGCCAAACACGTTTATTACATAACTGGCATAAGCAATTTTATGGGACGCAAATATATCGCAGACTCTGCGTAACTCTGGTATTGTTTGTTTTATGACGTGAGCCTTATCTAGACAATGCGCCACAATCAGAGATAGTGTGTCAACTTGAGAGGTTTTACTGGTATCTCTTTAGGTAATAAATTAGGTAATTAGGTACTAGAAACTAATTAGGTAATAGGTATATACTTTGAATATAATAACGAACAATGGTTTAAAAAATCTAGGTCTATTAAAATACATCATAGTAGTAATAATATGCAGTTGTTCTATTGAATTAAGAATTATATCTAATATCTAAGTGAATCATTAAATAGATTAACGTTTCATGGCAATTATAACGTCACTAGGACGTAATAATTGTCATTAGATGACAGATAATTACAACAATAATCTTTAAGTTAATAAGGAAACGAGACATTACTGCCACGATAGCGTAGCGATGCAACACACTGCTTGGTGCGAATGCTGTGCATGAGGTATTGAGTTCGATGCCTGGTAAGCAAGGATGTACCACACCTACATTTCGCCGCCTATGTTTTAAGGTCTCACGTAATAGTGGTCCAAGCCTGTTGCCACCTTGCAGGCATAGTTCCATACTCTGAATTGATTCTGAAAATTTATTGAGAGAAAATCTAATAACACCAAGACCTCACGTACAGCAGTCGCATACACTATTGTGTCAGTTAATATATTCGTAAAATAATATCTTTATTAGTTAAATTATGTTAAATGTTTGTAGGCCACGCCATATTCTCCGACAGAAATTGAATTTTACGCAATAAAGAATAACGTTTATTCATTATAATATTTTCATATGAAGTACACAACTCATTTACGTTAATGCGCACCGTTTCGCAGTAGTATTTTATATTACCTGAGGAAACAAAAGCTTAAACATGTCAGGGTTACGTACATTTCAGATCTAATTAAAACGAAAAGTACACATCAAGCCGTTGTTAAGGAGACATGGGTTTGGGTGTACTTCATATAATTTACGAAACGAGGTGGTGAGAGTAAACAATTTTTCATAATATTAATTTTAAAGTAATAAAGATATTAATTTTGTTTACGGTAGCCTAATACTTAGCGCGTATTTTGTCGATAAGTTCGCGTATAGCTGTAGTTATACAGAACGTCTAGCCTCTATAACTACGGAAACAAGGTCAGGGCCTTTCTAAGTATGGAAAGCGTTAGATCTATTAAAATGACTCCATACATCTTTGAAACATTATTGAAAACTATCAGACATGCAGCTATTCGGAAAGTCGAATGTACGCGTACTACTATGCGCATTATTAATAGTAACAATTATTTAATGTAAGCTTAAAATTCTTGCTATTAGTAATGCTTATTACATTTGGATATTTTTCGAATATAATTATTCATAACGCAATATCTATTACTTATAGACATTAGACAGCTTGCGTATCTATCTATAGTGTAGTATTGAGACTGTATTTAATTACCTGCGCTCCATATGGTGCAAATTCTAATTTGGTATAATTTGCATTCGAATATAATTCGGATGCAATCAGTACTACTTCCCACTACGCTATAGTTGCCTTTAGCTAAGGCTGTAACTTCTCAACGCCTCTTAAAAGCGTCCCAAAAGATCTCAGTGTCACAAAGTCGTACAACATCGCTGTGGCCCGCACTCTTTCGCTTTATTTTTGCATAAAATTCATAATTTATTTTGATAGCGATGAAAGCAGTCATTGATTTCCTGTTAATCGATAAATACATATGTATTCAATAATAGTTGCAATGTATGGCATAATGCAGCAAAAGCTGCCGGCAGATTTCCTAAGTTCCTTGTTATTAAATTTAATGAAACCAGTACGTAGAACACAAAACGCCTGTTTTTGAATACCGAATATTTCATATCGGTACTTGTTTGTTAGAATCCCAAGGCACGGCACACGCTATCTTCCCACTAGAGAGGTCTTGCCTGGATTACTAGTCATACGGGTGGGATGACTCGTTCAAAAACTAATCAAATCTCATAGGGTACCTTTTATCCAGAAAAACGTACTGTTACCTAACCTGACCTACATATACGCAAGCGAAGCCATGGGTGAAATCTAGTCAAATTAAACGTGTTCGCCACTAATACATTGTTCTAACACGCTATCAATATAGAATCAGTCGGTAGCTGCATTAGTGACCGCACTTACAATACCTATTTGAAGACGTAAGCAGCATAATGCATCACAGAGAGCGAGCTTCTAATGAGTGACTTCTTCATTTCATTTAAGAGGATGAGATTATGCATCTATATCCGTTTCTACTGAACGGCGTCAGATAAATCTTGGCTTAGATTTTAGGTTTAACTTCAAGCTACTAAATAGTAACACTGCATTTAATCTAGCTGCAGTAATTTTACATAACGTAGTATTAATCAAACAGTTATTTTGCAATATTAATATAATTATTGGTTTTAGACCTCCCTAAATAATCGAAGAAAACTTATAATAATCAATGTATAGGCATGTGTATTTTTACTGCCTCCGTGGTGCAGCTGTGTGCTGCAATGCATGGATGGCACAAAATTTATGGACCTGTATCGAAGCTTAGGCGTTAAACGTAGGACGATATTAATTTAAGTCAAAGTTGCTGAACAGTAAACATGACGCCAGAGTTAATTATTATCAAGAGGGCACCCTCTGCTTGCAGTAAAATCAATCACTTGACTGCCAGGGAGCTCCTGATGTACGCAGCTAGCAGTGATACGGTGTGAACAATGTTGTATTCAAAGGACAATGTGTTTTGAAAAGATTGTGTAATACGTATTACTTTACTACACACAAACATTTGTTGCATGTTGGATTCGAAGCCATCGACACATACGAGCGAAGCGATCGCTTGCCTACTACGCTATATGTTCAGTAATTTATTTCATTACCTACTAGATTTTGCCCGCGGCTTCGCCCGCTTAAGTGTAGATTAGCTTAGTTTAAATCAGAAACAGTACTTTTTTCTGAATTAAAAGTATCTGTACAAGCACCCTTTTGGTACTTGTATTGTGGCGTAAATAGGTACACGAAACTGCACTGATGACTAGGGAATTAAATAAAACCACTGAGTCTGTTCTAAAACGTGCCTATAATCACACCCAAAACATAAAGTTCATGGACCTTATATAGGTAGCCCGTGCAACAAACGCTTGCGACTTTTAATTTTGCCAGTAGCGCCACCCATTCAGCGGTAAGTCGAACTACTAACGGTACAACGATACTTAACATACCGCCCACCAAGGACATTTAGTGAAGAAATGTCCTTAATGAACTACAGAGGATTAACATGAACTTAAACATGTTTTAACAATTAATCGATAGCTCACAATACATATAAACTACATAGCATCTTGAAATAACATAAAAATGGCAATAAAATCTTAAATATAACAATATGTATAACAATTTTAACAACATGTAAATAGCTCGGATCATACTTTTTCTTAATTGTAAATATTTAAAATGTAATACATGTAAATAAACAAATTCATTCCTTGGCAATCGGTAAAATACAAAGCTTAGAGGTTGGCCTTTTCAAAATACTTGATTTTGTACGCACAGTGACTACACGGGTAACATTATCGTCGCCAGGGTGTTTCTGTTCTACTAGACCTAGCAACCACCTACTTGGAGGCAAATCATCCTCTTTAATTAAGATGATATCGCCCACCTTGGGCTCTGGTACTTGGGCTGACCACTTGTATCGGTTCATCAAATGAGACAAGTATTCGGAAGACCATCTTTTCCAAAAACATTGTACCATTTTTTGAATCATCTGCCAACGCGATAAGCAGCCGACATTAGTGTTATCGTGGTTGTAGTCTGGAACACTTATGATTGGTTCCCCTTTCAAAAAATGTCCCGGTGTCAAAGGCAAAGGTTCACCTGGGTCATTTGTACTGATAACGCTCATTGGTCGCGAATTCAGGCAAGCTTCTACTTGCATTAACAGAGTACTCATTTCCTCATATGTAAGTGTCGATTCTCCAATAACGCGTTTGAGATGAAACTTGGTCGATTTCATCCCAGCTTCCCATAAGCCCCCGAAATTTGGTGCATGGGGGGGAATAAAATGCCACTCAGTACCAACTGCTTCTAGATGTTCGGCGATCGTTGATTGGAAAGAAGTCAATTGTTGCAATTCTTTGTCAGCACCGACAAATGTAGTAGCATTGTCGCTCCAAAGTTTTGCACAGTGACCCCTTCGAGAGACGAAACGTCGAAATGCTGCAAGAAATGCCTGAGTGCTCATGTCGCTGACTATTTCTAAATGGAGAGCTCGAGTGCACATACACACAAACAGACAAATGTAGCCTTTATAAGACTTATGTCCGCGTCCTTTTGTCGTCCTAATATTAATTGGACCAGCGTAGTCAACCCCACTGTGCAAGAAAGGGCGTGCGGGCGTACAACGAACAGATGGTAAAGATCCCATAAATTGGGTTTTAGTGTCCGCTCTCTGTCTGGCACAAGTTACACATTTGCGTACATAGTACTTGACTAAATTCCTGGCTCCGATTATCCAATATGCTGTTCTTAAATAATTTAGCATAAGTTGTGGCCCTCCATGTAGCGTCTTACTGTGTGCGTCTGCTATAATGAGGTTTGTCAAATGACTCTTTGGCAAAATTATAGGATGCTTTGTTTGTTCTTCAAATTGCGATTTTTCTAGCCTGCCATTAACTCTCATGATACCCTTATTATCGATGTAAGGGCATAAAGATGTTAGAATGCTTGTTTTACCTTGCAAAAATCCTTTGTCCTTTAGTTGATTATATTCTTTTATAAATATATCCTTTTGAACTATTTTTATTTATTCACCTGTAAATAGCCTTTTTGATTTTGCCTTTTATTTAAAAATCGTCGACAGTATGCTATTACCCTGAGTAACCTCGACAAAGAAGAAAATCTATTTAATATTGAATCGGGAGGAATTAATGCTATGCATACCTTGATCTTTGGTTTCCTTTATACAATTTCACTTTGTAGAAATTCTGGACCCGCAAACCATGTATCATTTTCTATGAATGAGCTTGGCAACAATCCTCGCGAGGCACAGTCTGCTGGGTTGTTTGCAGTCGAGACGTGAAACCACTGAGCGGCGTTCATTATGGTTAAGATTTCTGATGTACGGTTGGCTACAAAAGTCTTCCATCTACTTGGGTGGCTGTTTATCCAAGCCAAAACAACAGTGGAATCGGTCCATGCTCTAATGTTCTCTTGTGGTATGCTCAAGACCTCTGAGGTTTCTTGCAATAACTTTGCTAGCAGTAGTGCTCCACACAATTCCAAACGAGGAATGCTTACTTGTTTTATTGGCGCAACTCTAGTTTTTGCCACCAACAGTGAAACATGTAGATGATTGAAAGCATCCCTTCTGCGCAGATAAACTACAGCAGAATAGGCTACCTTTGAGGCATCACTAAAACCATGGAGTTCTAAATCGTCATTTGATGTAGTTCCAAGCCAGCGAGGAATTCTAACTTTAGAGACCATCGAAAGTTCTGAACGGTAAGTATTCCACTATTTAATCAGATCAGTAGGTAATTCTTCATCCCATCCCAAGCCTGCGAGCCATAACTTCTGAATGAAGATTTTCGACAGTACTACACATGGAGCTAACCATCCTAAAGGGTCGAATAATCTTGCGATGTCAGATATGACAACTCTCTTGGTTAACGTATGTGATCGCTCTGACGGAACGTTTACTGAGTACTGAAACATATCTTCGCTGCGATCCCAGGTAAGTCCTAAATTTTTTATTGTACTATCTAGCTTAATTTCTATGTTCCTTTGCTCTTGTATTCCTGTACTATTATATTCTATATTGTTTTGTCCTGTGTTCTCTTTATTTTTACTTGTATTTATTGCACTTATTTGTTCTTTCCTATTATCGCTTTCAATTGAACTTATTGCTTCTAACATTTTCTTATCGTTACTATTCCACTTTTGTAAAGTAAACCCTCCTTTACTTAATAATTTAGTCATTTGTCTATAAATTTCAGAGCCTTCCACTACTGTGTCACAGCCCGTCATTAAGTCATCCATATAGAATGAGTTTAATACCTTAGCTGCAGCTTCTGGTTATTGCTCACCCTCATTGTACGCAATCTGATGCAACGTTTTTGCTGCCTGATACGGTGCCGAGGCTGTTCCGAAGGTGACGGTCAATAGTTCGTAATCTTTTATTGTTGTTTCAGGTGTATCTCGCCATAGAATGCGCTGATATATCGTATCTTCTTCGGCAATTCTTACCTGGCGATACATTTTTACAACATCAGCTACCAGACCAATTGCATGACGCCGCCACTTCGTTACAGTATGTCGCAGATCTGCTTGTAGCGTTGGCCCAACCATAAGAGTGTCGTTTAAAGATATGCCCTTATTGTTTTTCTCAGAAGCGTTGAATACAACGCGGACTTTCGTTGTGATTTTATCAGTTCTTACAACCGCGTGATGGGGAAGATAAACTGCTTCTAGCCGATTGTCATCATTTCTTTTTACTTCTCTCATATGTCCTAAACGTAAATATTCATTTATCACCTTAAAGTATTCTTCTTTTAATACTGTATTCTTTTCCAATCTTTTTTCTAATGACCGGAATCTCGCTTCGGCTATGCTCCTCGAATTGCCAGCCTTACAAGGTGAGCCACCTTGTAAGGCACTTGTAAGGTACTTCTCTAAATGGAAGCTTGACAATATACCTACCATCTTGGTCTCTTTTAGTTGTTTGTTTGTATAATTTTTCACATTTTTCTTCCTCTTCTGTATATATTTTCTTGTTATTAATCTGCTCTTCTATCTCCCAAAACCTTTTCAGAATATCATCTTCTTTGATATGCGTGTGTAGGACACTAATATTTCTTGCATTGAACTGGCCGTTATTCTCAGAACATACCGTACCCGACAGAATCCATCCTAAGGAAGTGTTCTGGGCCATAAGTGTACCTGTGTGGTTTTTAACTATGCCATCTTTTATAATATAGCTGTAAATATCAGCACCTAAAAGCACATCAATTTTATGGGGTACATTGAACTCTGGATCGGCGAGACAAAGACCCTTAGATCCAATCCAGTCAAAGTTTTCTATGTTTATACTCTGATCGGGTAAGTAAGACGTTATTCTATTCAGCACATAGGCCTTAAATTGAATTTTAAAATTAAAATCTACTCTTGACTGAATCGACAAATGTACCACATGCTTGGCTATTTTTGAACTATCATTCCCTAGACCTGAGATAATTCCTTGCATAGGAATTTTCTTTAGGTTAAGCAATTGTACGGTGGATTCCGTTATAAAACATGCCTGTGAACCTTGATCTAACAAGGCCCGAACTACTTGATAATTACCCATTCTCGACTCGGCTTTTATTAACGCTGTCGCTAACAAAACTTGCCTAGGTTTGGGTAGTGTATCCGTTGATAGACAAGATACTATATGTTTATCAGCCACATTAGTGGAGCTGGACTGACCTGAGGTTGAAGCTTCCAAAGTTTCATTATTCTTGTTGTTGAGTTTTCATTCATATGAAGCAATGAGTGATGACGTCTCTTACATATTTTGCAAGAAGTTGGGTTTTTGCAGGTGTACTTAGTGTGATTGCTGCCTAAACAGTTGAAGCAAATCTTATTTTTTGCAACGAACTCCCGTCTACTGTCGATGGACTGGTTAGCAAACGTCTTGCAAAAGCAAAGCTTATGAACATCTGAACAATATTCGCACCGCATTGCTGATGAATTTGTGACCAACATAGCCTTTGTACTGGAAACCTTTGTACTTAGACCATGGTGAACATTATTCCTTTTAGGCTCTATAAACTCTAACGCGCGGAAACGAGTCTCAAGAAACAACCTAAATTGATTAAGAGTGGGTAACTCATTACTATCGGTTGGACTGACGCTCAATTCCCACTGTTTCCTGGTTTCGAAGTCTAATTTATATACGACGATATGGATAATAATAATGTCCCATGTAGTCACATCTACATTTAAATTTTTGAGTGCGTTTAAACAGTCGTTGGTTGTATCAAGTAATTCTTTCAAAGCTGAACCTGATTCAGTATACACACGTTTTTGGTCGAACAGTCGCTTAAGAATACAGTCAGCTTGATATTTTTTATTATTGTATCGTTTCTCTAAGACCGACCAACATTGCGCATAATTAGCATCGCTGATAGGTGTATGCCTGATTAGTTGTTCGGCTTCACCGGACAAATGATTATTCAAGTAATGTAACTTTTGACAATCATTTAAAGATTCATTTTTATGTACTAAAGCGGTAAACAAATCATTAAAAGTAATCCATTCGCTATATTTACCTAAAAAGGTAGGAATGGTAATTTTCGGCAGTTTCACTAAAGTTCCTGATGATTTTTTAGATAGATTATCACTAGCCTTATCTTGAACTGATCCATTTGCTGAAAGTTTATTTATCATCGTTTTAAGTAACGCTTTGTAAGTTATATAGTTGTCTTCAGTATTATCATAAATGTCCGTTACAGTCTTATCAATCTCTTTACTACTATAATCTTCATACATCTTAGAATGTAATTTATCAAATTTGTTCCAATTATGTTCTAAAAGCTCTTTTCTTGATTCTAAATATTCAAATGTTAGCCTTTCTCTCGGACTCTTTTTAGGATTAATTAATCCTTTTTGTATTATGTTTTGTATGTTACTTAAAACGTTGATTATTCCTTCCATTTTAATTAAATTATTCAATTAATAACTTTCTTAATATAATTACAGTAAAGCAATTATAAAAACTATGCCTACTACGACAGCACTACTTTTAAACACCTACAAATATGATTAAATAAGTATAAAACACGAATAGCCAACCTTATAAACCAAACACTCAAGAAAACACAAACAAAAAATAATAATAAACGTTCACATAAACTAAAATGTCCTAAGTAAACTCAAATAAAATATAATGTGTATAAATACACCCAAAAGCCAATAATAAACTCAACAAAATATTTCTAAGTTTATCTTTTATAAGCTATTATAAGTGTTTAACTAATAAACAGGACTAACCAAAAAATTAAAATACAAACAAAATTTGCAAAGTCCCCAAAACACTTGAGAATACTCTAAGTGCTAAGAACAGTTTCAAAAATTTTACAAGTGTTTTAAAATACTTTTACTGTCGGTGGAAATCGGGCATAGAGTCCCCGTTCCCCCGTTTTCTATAAAACTATTCTAAGTTCTAACTCGAAACACATAACAAGTCACAAACTAATATTAACATTACTACTAATACAAACTAAACATCCAGATAAACTACTCCAAAGGCTTAACTTATTTTCTTGATAGTACATAATAAAGTTCAAAATGTTCACTATTTACTTTACGATGATCTTGAATTAACTAGTAGAAATTAATCAAATATATTGTATTCACGGTTTTCACTTCACACTCACTAACGATCCGCTCTATGTCGCTGATGCCCTCTGTGTTGAACTGTCCGTACCAATTGACAACTCCTCTCAGCCAGCTGTCACTCGTAACCGCTGCGCCGCGCTTGACCGCTTCAAGCGGATTCTCCTATCCGCTTGTGTTGCTGCCGCGTTGGTGCACTGACGGCGTTGCTATCTGCACACCTCAGTATGCGGGGCCTCGTACCGTTGCCAAAGCAATCCGCTGCGAGTACGGGCGACGGTCCAAGCTTGGACCGTTGATCTCCAAAAAACAATCCTCCGGCTCGGTAGGACAAATGTACAAGCACCCTTATGGTACTTGTATTGTGGCGTAAATAGGTACACGAAACTGCACTGATGACTAGGGAATTAAATAAAACCACTGAGTCTGTTCTAAAACGTGCCTATAATTACACTCAAAACATAAAGTTCATGAACCTTATATAGGTAGCCCGTGCAACAAACGCTTGCGACTTTTAATTTTGCCAGTAGCGCCGCGCCACCTATTCAGCGGTAAGTCGAACTACTAACGGTACAACGATACTTAACAGTATCCTATGTCCTTTTCTGTTCCTCTGACTACGTGTATGCATAATTGCGAAACGACAAGCTATCTCCTTACCAAATTTTACTAAGATATTAGTAAGGATTTTTAAATAAAAAAACGTTATAATAATGTCCTCTAGACCGAATTTTGGTCACGACGGCCAATCTTACAGGAGACTGGCCATCTGCGCAGGAGATATTATAGTGCACAAGTATGTGCGCAAACACAAGTGCACTTTCTGTTCCCTAACTTTCATGATCCGATGGGATGGATGAACCGATACGACCGGAGAGAGATTAAGCGTAGGACCAACGGCTTTACGTGCTTCCCGAGGCACGGGGTTGTATAACACCACCAACTTCCTAACTCCGGGCTCGTATTGAGATTTCTTAACAGAAAAACCCAATAATTTTTTGTTGGCCCGACCTGGGGTTAGAACCCAACACCTCATGCACAGCAGTCGCATTCACTACCGCTGCGCCACGGAGGCAGAATATAGTATAACTCATATTCCGCCTTATTACGGCTATAAAAAAGGGATAAATAAAAAAGGTCGCAACAAGTGCAAAATAAAATTGCAATAAAATTTTAACAGCGCCTGTTACCGAATTTTTTAATGTGAGATTTGACAAATTGTGCGTGAATGCAACTGATGTAGGTACATGGGATACGGGGTTAAATTTCGGGTTCTGGAACTGTGTCTAGTAGACTGCAATAGCCTTGTGCCCTATTACTTAGTACTCTAACAATAGTTGTTGAGATTTTGGTGTAATAAAATGCTTTCTCTTTCGGGGATATAGGTATGAGACTATTATGTATGTGTGAATTTTTGATAGCACGACTCGGGATGCGAAGCCAAGATGGCTTCGAATCCAGAGTCAGTCTATGAAAAATTACTTGGGTTTCTTTGTCAAGATATTTTCAATAGCAGTCCATAGTTAGGCAGCTGGCGGTATTGCCCACCTCCGTGCCTGGAAATGTATGTTTTATAATTACGCTTATTTAATTTCTTTCGATACTTAGGTTGGGCAAAGTATTATTGGGTTTATGTGTAAGGAAATTCAAAAGTTTAGCCCGTATTTTTAAGGCCATCAGCTAAATGTTAGTTTATAATAGGACTAGCTATGTCTGGGGATTAATAATTTCTTCAAGGTACTCTTTGTCTATTCCTTTACCCCTGAAAATATATTATAGGATTGCGAAATTTCATGATGATCGGCCGAGTAGGTAAGGCGTAAGCGCGTAACAAACAAAATCTCAATCGCATTACTAATATTTTTCGTCAGCTAAAAGCTTGTTTTTAATAGTGTACAGCAAATACAGTTGAGTACACAGTAAGAAAACTCTTATCACCTTGTTCTCTGAGTGTTAGAAAGTGTTGCATATCATTCGTACTGTATATACTTGTATGCAATACACTGTGTGATATCAACGAATTCACCCAGTATTACGGAGTGTTACATATCACAAGGAGATTGTTCTATAAGTTAACATCATTGTTCTCATCTGGGGTAATGTGGAGAAGTGTTTGAATTAACTAAAGCGAGATACACGGTTACTCATGTTTAGTCTATATTGTGGAATCGATTGTAATGTAGTAAAATATGAAGCTATTTGGAACTTAGACGATATTATATTAATTAGAGGTATGAGATAGTTTGGAGTAATTTAGGAAATTCTCCATATATTCTTTGACGCATAATGGTATTTGACTGATGTGCAAGAGGTAAAATGTTTTCATGTTTATGTGTTAAGGAACTGTGTAACAGCACAGAGTCTGTAACCGAGCCTGACAGTAAGCTCGCGCCTTTATTCTGTGGTTACTAAACCGTAGCTGGCAAATATTGATGTAAAATATTGATGTCCCTTCATACATTTTTCATGTTAGGCTAGATTATGTTTATTTGTTGGATAATTATCAAACGAATAGATCGCGTATTCAACCCGCGCTTGACCGGTCAAGTCGATCATTTATCGATTTCGGCGCGTAATAAGTCAGGTCAAGTTTGGCTACAATAAATCATAACATTAGCGATGGCACAGTATTTCAAGAATCGATATGCTTAAATGAATAGGAAGTTCACTAACTACCTAAATTATTTTATAGAACTGTTTGTTTACCTCGTTTGTAGCGCCGGCATTGTGGTGGAACGACGGTGAATGGAACAGCCATGCATGATAAGTTGGGTTCAACTCCTGGGTTAATCAAAGTGTTATTGTTATTTTCTGCCATGAAATTTTAACAATGGCGAGCGAAGACTGTGCCAAGTTGACGCACAAATATACGCTCAAATAAAACATTATAAGCAAACCTTTCGTGGCACCTAAAATCATAGTTGACAAAACATGAGTGTAAAACACTGCCTATTCCTGTAGTGATATCAACCATATTACTTAGCTTGAATAACTAAAGATGCTACTAATAAAATTTTTATGCTATCTTTTATTCATTAATCTAGAATCAGTATAAACAAGAAGTGTCGATAACAACAAAAGCTTAAGTCGTATAGGTGAATGGTGGTCATGTTTATGCAATTAAGTGAGATTGCGTTATCTGGTTCTCTTCTAACACCCTGTTGTCTGCGATTTACTTTCATGAAACTGAAATAACGTGGCCGTTTTTCTATTTAAATGTTGATATTGCACATTGTACGGTAATGGTCGTTTTCTGGACGAACTACCTAACCTAACCTACTAACTTTAACTTTTCCTTCGCGACACAGGAATTATTTTCTAGAGCGTAAGTTGCCTTTTTTAAATAAAGTCTAACGTTAATTTTTTTTTTGTCATTTGTAAGCTGCCACTAAAACAACGGCGGGTGTTTGAATCCCACACGGTACAAAAAATTGTGTAATCCACGATTAGTTGTCACGAGTCTGAAATAAAGTCTTCTACAATACGGAATTATTACAAGTGCAGCAAGTAAACTAGATTTTGCTCGTGGTTTCGCTCGCGTTGAGGTTAGTTAGTAACGGTATTTTTTTATGGATGCTAGTTACCCTATGTCCTATTCTGTAACGTGTATGCAAAATTTCATGATCATCGGTCGTGTAGTTAAGGTGTGAAAGCGTAAAAATAAACTCACTTTCGCATTTAAATATCAGTTAGTATTAACTGGTTAAAGCATTGGCGTTTCGTTGGCGTTCGCGTTGATTTTTCTTTCTATTCCCTTTTAATTGTGTCTGGTTTTCGGCGCATTGGTGTGATTCTATGTTTTTTTTGTTTGGAATAGAGTAGCATTTATTTGCAAATATGGGTAATACATAAGAAGGTAATAGATTTACATCAGAGTTCTGCCATATTTCACCGTTCAGCATGCAAACATTTTTCTTATATACCTAAAATTGCTAACATTTAAATTCATATTGATACATTAAAATAAAAAAAATATTACTTTTCAAATTTCATTAAGTGTCAACTTAATTATTACTATATTAAATAAATTATGTCATTCTCATTAAATAAAAAATTCAAATTTTCATTAAAAAAATCAGCTTAATTATTACATTATACATAAATAAAATAAAACTGTTAAAATTTAAATTGTCACCAAGTCTAAATAAAATATAAAAAGAAATAAAATAAAATAAAAATCTTGGTCTGAACAAACTAACATTACGATTCCAAACAGTAAATAAATAATCAATTCATTAAAATTCGAGGTAATTTAATAAAATTTGTCCGTTAAAAACTCATTCATACTGTAGTATGCTTTATCTATTAATAATTTGCGAAGTCTACTTTTGAATTGCACCGTTTTCAAATCTTTCCAAGCACTTGGCAATTTATTGTATACAACTGGAGCCATGCAATAAATACTTTTGCGCATCATAGTAGTTTGACACGGTACATTAATTAATTTTGAATTGTCACGTCTATTTCTTGGGTATACATCGGACAAACGTTCAAAACGATGTGGATTGTTCTTCACAAACATAGCCGCTTCAAGAACGTATGCAACGTTACAACATTATTAAGAAGACCTACGGTCTATGATTGAAACAATGCCAAAGAAAAAGAAAATATAATCTAGCCAGTGCCTTGTGAAAACCACATCTCTGGCAAATAAACTCACAGTCTGCCCGGTCAAAAGTAAACATCTTGCTACGCAAATAATTTGTGTGAGAAATATCAAGACATATAGACTCATGCTTATCTAGGAAGGATAGGCAAATGCTGCGGTTACACAATTGCTTCAAGCCTGGCATACCGCATTTACTACATTTACTCAAAACATTTATATAAATATTATATGTGGGTCAGACGGATCTCGAAACTATAAAGTTTACGAGTATCGGAGAGGGTCCAAGCACATATCGCTTGCCAGAGGCCTATTATATATGCTTCGCACTTCATAAAATTTTAGAACGATGCAAAAATATTTGGAACTGTTTACCATTTAGCATTAAACTCGACGCCGGTATTAAATAACATTGCCGAGGTAAGTGGCTTTTATAGAAACAATTGCAGCAACATGTTGTTTAGTTACTTTGCGCGCGTGTTTGTTGCTTTTAGTTTATTCGAATCGGAGATACTGTGTACATTATGACACTTCTGTACACGATACAGATGAAGTCGGGGCACTTTGATAGCCGTTTACAACATGTATAAACGGCGTAAGTGCCTCAGCTTAGGCATGTTATCCTTGCCGTGTACAAGAGCCTATAATCTAGTACTGTTATACAAAAACTTAACTATCAAAACAATAACATGTTGCGAAAATGCAGCAACAATTAATACCACATTCGTTTCTCATCGAAAAATAGGTATATCATACAAACGAAATACCAGACTAAAATTTTAAGTCGGTGTATTATAACTGTCAATGTTTTTCTTAAGAGATAATCAAAAAAAATATGTAAGAGGTATTTTTAGGAGCTATGGATGCAAAAACAATTACTATAGAATTATTGTATGTGCCCGGTAGGCGTCTAAAGATCCAACTTGTATCACCTTGAACCTACACCACAAGTCAGCATTTATTTATTCATTCAGATTACAAAGTAATACTCATTAGAGGCTATGTTTCGTGGTTAGTTAACTTACAATAGTTTCTGACATTCGCTATATTATTGCTAGATTCAGTGCAAAGAGTTTTCATATTACGAGAAGATATCAAGGTAAATCATACGGTAATAAAGTCACGATCTTGCTCTTAAGCGAGCAGAGTTGTATTACACCCACTTTTCACCAACTATAATTATTATTCTATAAATATATTCCATTGGGGGCCTGTTTTATCTACCAGGCTCAGTTTCAGACTCTGGTATTTCAGAGCAGTTGCATTCAGTACAACTGCGCCTCTGAAGCATAAAAAGTTAATGATCAAAGATCTTTTATTCATAAATTATAAGGAAAATATAATTTGGGAGAAACTGTATAAAAAGCAAACTGTTTTATCATTACCTCGCTCATTTTTATCATTTTCCTTAATTAGCATCCTCTGTGAACCGCTCGCCAAGTACGTGTGTCAGTCACAGTAGCCGTGCTAATCAAGATGTTACGGCGGTACGATGTGATCAGTGAGGCTTTGAAGATAACTTGGAGTGCGACGCAAACATTACGCAGTATTAAATGCGGTCATTACGCTGTCATGACGAACACACGCAATGTATATTACTTACCTAATTAGTTACGTACACGTTCGCGATTATTCGTCTTGATTTTCACGATACGAAAGTATTTATTGTGTTTTTTTTATTGAATGCTTTTTGTAACTGGCAGATGTAAATTAACTCGGCTCGTAGACGATATTCTTCTTAAATTTTCTTGTTGTATAAAATTTTGCAATACAGTTCTAAGATTAATTGCATGTAAGGTTACTAATAATAAATTACAATTATATTTAATAAATAAAAATTAAAATGCTTATAACAATGCCAACTATTACCAACGTAAGGTCACTTTTAGCACCTTTATTGTAGGTAAAACATTCTTATAAATCAGTCTGTAATACATTTTTCACCATAAACAACTTTTCTCCGATTCGATATTCAATTGTTTTAGTTTGACATTTAAAGTAAGCAGTTGTGATTTAAGTGAAAATTTTGGTTTGTATTCAAAAGTAGAAGGCGTCAAACATTAATTGAAAGAAATTATTGACGAGTCGTTCTGAGTGGAAAGTTTATAATGTTCTTAATATGTATATAATATAATATTCTACCACATACACACAACACTATCTAGCCCAAACTAAGCAGAGCTTGTACTATGGGTACTAGACAATGGATAAACATACATATATACTTTTTTTTTTGTAAATACATACTTATTATACATAGAAACACCCAGACCAAGACAAACATCCATGTTCATGCACACAAATATTTGTCTTGTGCGGTATTGTGGTACTTCACATTCTTAAAGAGAACAATATAAAAAATAAAAGGACATATTAGAAATATTACAATGATATATTATATAATTGTGATTTTTTTTGTTAACCTTATCTCATACCGCTTGAAATTGTGTTTACAAGACAACAATAAGGACTCCTTCTTTTATTATTTCTGGGTCCTTTAAGTGGGCCGTGAAAAAGCACCTTATCAGGCCGTCAAAGTAGAGACCTCAAAATAGCCTCAGCTGCTATGAGGACGATGTGGAGGCCACTGCTCTTAGACCACACGACTGCTTCCCATCAGGCGGAGTGTGGTCATTTGGAAGAGCAAAATAAAAAATAAAATTCTAATCTAACCATTCGGGAAATATCTGCATGAGGCTATGCACGTATTAAGTATCTGACTATAGTAGACTGTTTTATAAATTATAAATACATCGAAAAATGTGTCTCGTGGGGCAACCGTTATATCAGAGAGATATCCATAAAGTATCTGTATCATGAATAATCTGCGTATTTCTTTACAGTATTCAAGTAATAATTATACAGGCCTCCCTAAATCTTCAGCTGCTTAGGGAAAGCAAATCTTTATTGGTAAGGCGATGATCGCTAACGGGGTCACAAACTGGGACACTCAATGAATAAACAATGCATCACTTCCCTTCTTTGAGCATAAAATATGACGGAATTTGTCACTTAAATTGTTCCGTATTTTTATAATGCAGAAAGGCGTATCACACCCAAATAAACCTTAATAATAATTAGGCGTTTCCACTCGTCTTACAAAATGTGATATCAAATGATAAATCTTATTGCAAATAAGCTAATAAATACTATAAATGCGAATGTGATTTTGTTTGTTTGGTACACTTTCACATAAAATATATCATACATACATACATAGATGTTATTAGAGGTACAGAAAAGAACATTTTGTATCTTGCATCGAGAACATAAGTAGGTACTGCTCCCCAGGGATAGCTGGTAAATAATAAAATAGTGTACTAAAAATTTGAAAAAGTAAAGATGTTTTATATCACGTTTTTAATATACATTTACTCAATAGTAGTTAGTCAGATTGTGGCTAAACTTTACCACTAAAATATATTCCAAGAATTTCGACGTCACAAGAATTTCGGTTTCACTCAAACAGAAAACGTTCTGAAAACTAATAAAGATAAAGAAAGTTAGCATGACAGACGCATTGACTAATGCGCTTGGCAAAATTATAAAAAGGGTAAGGTTAAACATTAAGGTTTCTCAATAGTACATTGCAGTCAACGTAATGTCACCGACACCAAAGTTTTGCAACTATGCCTTTGAAAGAATTTTGATGTAAAATGAGACAAATAAGACTTCGTTCTTCTTTATTCAAATCATATGTTGTTGTTTAGAATATATAGTATGATTTTACACTAGATTTTGCCCGCAGCTCCGCTTACCTGAATGTAGGTTAAGTTAGGTTTTAGTAACAACCCCTGGGATTTGGAGGCGGAGGTCCAAGCGTCGGTGTATCACTGGCGCGTGGACCTCCGGCTCCATGGTGAGGAACCCACTCACGGGGTGGTGGAGACGCGAAGGTCCCAGGCTCGACTGGTCCTCGAGGCCAAGTGGGAGGAGCGACTGGCCCAGCCCCGCTACGGGGTGAGGACAGTCGAGGCTGTCCGTCCGGTGCTAAGGCAATGGACGGACAGACGGCGCGGACCGCTCACCTACCGGCTTACTCAGGTGCTCTCCGGACACGGCTGTTTCGGAGAGTACCTGTGCAAGATAGCCGGTAGGGAGCCGACAACCAGGTGTCACCACTGCGAGGAGTGCGACCGGGACACGGCGCAGCACACGCTGGAGGAGTGTCCGGCGTGGGCCGAGGAGCGCTGTGCCCTGGTCGCCGTGATTGGCCCCGACCTCTCGTTGCCGACCGTCGTATCCATGATGGTCGGCGACGACAGGTGCTGGGGTGCAATGAGGTCCTTCTGCGAGGCTGTCATCTCGCAGAAGGAGGCGGCGGAGCGGGGGCGTGAGGAAGATCCTTACGCCCCGGACATCCGCCGCCGGAGGAGGGGGCGCAGGAGACGCGCTTATGTCGCTCTCCTGCCCCCCACCTAAGGGTTCTGGGTGGCAAGGCCTCAGGGGACCCTGCCACCCGTGAGTAAGAACCCACAGAGGGCGCGCGCGGTGTTCCCGCGCGCCTTCTAACGTCGAAAGGGGAGAGCGGTGAAATTGCTCTCCCCCGGGGACGAGAGGAGGTCGGGTCCGATGGACCCGGCCGGCACCCACACGGGGGGGGCCTGCTATGGATGAATCTCTTCAGACTCCCAACTGGCCCCCCCCCATTGGGTGAGAGAGGGAACACCCCAGGTTTTTTTAGTGGGTATACCAGCAGTAGGCTGGTGAGTCCCACACGCCCCGCCGGTGCCGTCCCCTAGCCGGCGGGTAGTGCATCAAGCATTTTTTCCTGGGCAACAAAAAAAAAAAAAAAAAAAAGAAAAAAAAAAAAAAAAAAAGGTTTTAGTAACAATAGTTACTTTTCTCTGAATGAAGGGAAAAGATATAGGGTATATCCTTTTTTGTTCCTCTGCCACGTGGTTAGGGGAACAGAAAAGGACATAGGATCTTATTTATCTATATCTTGATTATCTTGTGTGGGATATCGTCTATATCTTGATTATCTTGTGTGGGGGCCAGTCAGTACAGACCGGCGACACTTCGACCCAGTGGGATCTTTTGTGTCGACTTCCCCAATAACGACTGCCATAGATGTTCATCATGGCAGTCGGGACCGACAGCTTAACGTGCTCTCCGAGGCACGGAGCAGGCGATAATTGTCAATCAATACGCACATAATTTCGAAAAGTCATATAACTTCCGAAAGTCTGAAGTGCGCGACGTGGGTTCGAACCCGAGACCCTCTGCATTGCAGTCTGTCAGTCTCTCAAAGGACACAGGATACCTGTATGTGAAATTTCATGATGATCGGTCAAGTAGTTAAGGCGTAAAAACGTAACAAACAAATACACTCACATTCGCGTTATAATATTAGTTAGGATGTGTAAAATGCTTTAACACTCAAATTTTAAGTATTATTTACTGCCTTCTACTACATTCTGATTAATTATTGCTAAATACTTAATGAACTAATTGCAGGTTAAATATGTATTTTAAAATGTAAAGTCAAGACAGTGATTTCGCATCAGATAAATGAAATAATTTAAATTAACTGTGGGTAAACTCACAAGGCTGCTGATAACATAAACATGTTCAGGTTTGCCAGAGTAATAAAAATATTATAAATGATGTGATTGATATTTTTGTTCTTAATGTTTATATTCAAAACCGAGTGGACCAGTTTTAAAATTATTTCACTGGCTTTTTTATTTAGATATAGCATAGCCTATATAATATGCTACGAGCCATCGGAGCGGAGTAGAATTCGTTAGCCCGCGTGAAACCGCAGTGGATAGTTAGACTTGTATAAAAATTCATAAAGTCAAAAATGTGATTTCGGCACATAATTATATTATAATGACTTTTGTGCGCCCCGCGGACAACTTACGCATTTGAAGCTGGAGATGCATCGGGTAAACGATCGACTAGAGCCAATCGCAAAAGACATCCATAATTATGGTTAACTGGCGTAAATAGCTGGTGCGAGCCAGACATGATTCAAGGCCTGTCTGTCTTACCTATTGTCGTCTACCGGGCATAGTTTCTGGTGCTTTACTGCTACTGAAAATTTCTAGGCAAAAATCCCAATAACACTTTGCTTGACCCGGATATCAAACACAACAGTTCACCTTTACCGCTGCATTACGGTTAAAGATAAAGTAAATAAATAAAAATCATTAGCTTCGTTTTAAATTTAGTAGTTATACGAATCATAAATAATTATAAATTACATATATACCTAGTTCCACGCCTTATCATGAAAATATTTGGCAAATCCGTATCACACCCATATTTCGCCAGCTATTATTATATAGTTAGGTGTCAATCAATCAATCAGCCCACCGCAGTCCACTGCTGGACATAGGCCTCTCCCATTTTACGCCACAACATCCGGTCTTCCGCCTTCCGCATCCAGTCTGACCCAGCTACCTTTATCAGGTCATCGGTCCACCTGGCCGGAGGGCGTCCTACCTTACGTTTACCAAGTCGCGGTCTCCACTCTAGGACTCGCTTGCTCCAACGGCCATCGGTCCTTCTACAGATATGGCCAGCCCATTGCCACTTCAGCTTGCTTATTCTGCAAGCTATGTCGGTAACCTTGGTTCTTTGACGGATAACCTCATTTCTAAGTTTATCTCTCAAAGTAACTCCTAGCATAGCTCGCTCCATAGCCCGCTGAGTGACTTTAAATTTTTGGACTAGCCCTACCGTGAGTGTCCACGTTTCGGCACCGTAGGTCATAACAGGTAGGACGCACTGGTCAAACACTTTGGTCTTCAAGCATTGCGGTAAAGGTGATGAGAAAACCTGACGAAGCTTACGAAACGCTGCCCACCCCAACTGGTTTTCCTATCGATTTCTTTCTCGAAGTTGTTCCTACCAAGTCGAATCACTTGTCCAAGGTAGACGTACTCTTGAACAACTTCGAGCATCGACCCATCGACGTAAATCGGTCTCGGCATAACGTGTCTATTAAACATGATCTTGGTTTTATCCAAGTTCATGCCAAGACCAACCCGTCGCGAGGCTCCATTTAGGCTTTGCAGCATCCCGCTAAGCTGTTCCAGCGACTCTGCTATAATGACGATATCATCGGCGAACCGTAGGTGTGAGATGTTCTCACCATTCACATTGATTCCCCGTCCGGCCCAGGCCAGTGTTTTAAAAACATCCTCAAGCGCGTTGGTGAACAATTTGGGAGATATTACATCTCCTTGTCTCACTCCTCGACGCAGCTCTATCGGGTTTGTCTTCTGGTCCTGAAGCTGGACGGTCATTGTGGCGGTGTCATACAGGCATCTCAACACTTCTATATAGCGCCAGTCAATGCGACATCGTTGCAGAGCTTCCAGAACCGCCCAAGTTTCGATGGAGTCGAAGGCTTTCTCGTAGTCCACAAAAGCCATACACAGCGGCTGATTGTACTCTTCGGTCTTCTGTACAATCTGCCGAACAGTATGGATGTGGTCCACGGTGCTGAAGCCTTTTCGAAACCCGGCTTGTTCTGGAGGCTGGAACTCGTCAAGTTTTCTAGCGAGACGGTTTGTGAGGACTCTCGATAACAACTTGTAGACGTGGCTTAGGAGTGAGATGGGTCTATAGTTCTTAAGTAAGGTTTTATCACCTTTCTTAAAGAACAAAACCACCGCACTCCCACTCCACGCCTGAGGTGTTAAGCCCTGTTGGATGACGGAATTAAACAGGCTAGTTAGCTCCTTCAGGATTACGATCCCGCCCGCTTTTAAGAGCTCTGTTGTAATTCCGTCATCACCGGGAGATTTATTATTCTTAAGCTGCTCGAGAGCCGCTCTAACCTCGCTCTGGTCGATATCCGGGATGTCCTCGGTGAAGTGGCGCGTAAGTGGGGCTCTGTGGTCATCGCCGCTATATTCCGAAGGGCTCGCCATCCGTGATGCGTACAGGTGTCTGTAAAAACTCGCGACTTCGTTGAGTATCTCGAACTTTGAGGTTATGACTCTGCCATCAGTAGCCTTGAGTTTCGTCAGATGGGGTCTCCCTAACTGCTGAGCGAAAACTTTTGACCCTCTATTTCGCTCAATCGCTGCCTGGATGAGGCGAGAGTTAGAGCGACGAAGGTCACGTCGCATCAGCTTTCGGATGCGTAGGTTTAAAACTCTCCTATCTGACGAAGACGACTCAGTGGATGGCATTTCTCGTCGTTCCCTCATAAGTTCGAGAGTCTCGAGCGAGAGCTTAGACTCCCTGTTCTTACACTTTGCGGGCATCCACCTCCGAGACAGCTCTTGTAGCGTTCTGACCACTGTGTCGGTTTTCTTGTCAACATTGCCTGTAGTTTCCAGCGAATCGAAACGACTTTGAAGTTCCAATTGAAACTTTTTAGAGCCCAAAGCTATTTGGAGCAGTGTAGGTCGGAGAGCAGATTTCACCATTTGGACCCTCTCTACTTTGAAGTCCATATTTAGAGTGCCTCGGACAAGTCGATGATCACTGCCGGTATTGAACCTATTGATCACGGAGACATCTCTAAATATATGCTTCCGGTCCGTAATGATGAAATCTATTTCGTTCCTTGTCACAGTATCGGGGCTTTGCCAAGTCCACTTTCGTTGAGGCTTCTTCTCAAAGAACGAATTCATTAAGAAGAGCCCATGCGATTCTAGAAAGTTGACTAGCATTTGCCCCTTGTGATTTCTACGCCCCAGGCCGTGGACTCCGAGTATCGTTTCGCCACGTTCTTGTACTCCCACTTTGGCATTAAAGTCCCCCATCACAACGTTGTAGTGAGCCTTGGCCGTACCATGAATTGCTTTTGCAATATCTTCGTACATGGCCTCGACTGTCTCGTCAGAGTGAGTCGAGGTCGGCGCATATACCTGTATTACCTTCAGGGTATACCTAGCGGTGAGCTTTAGTACAAGGTACGCTACCCGTGTCGACACACTACTAACTTCCACAACGCTGCTTACGAGGGCCTTATTGACCAGGAAACCGACACCACCCTGGGAGAGCCGATCACCTTCTCGAAAGTAGAACAAGTCGCCTGATTCAAGGGTTATCGTGTCCTCCCCCTGTCTTCGGACCTCAGATAACCCCAATATATGCCAGTTAAGGCGACTTAGTTCTACCTCGAGTTCGGTGAGGTGTTGGTCGAGCCGAAGTGACCTGCCGTTATACGTCGCCAGGTTTATTTGTTTTTGGCAGCCTTCCGTAGCCCGGAGATTCTTCGCACCCGCCATCCCGCCGTTACCGCGAGCGCTGCCGTGGCTGGGAATAGCGGGACTGCCGGGAACTGGGGGCTATTTTTGTGGTTTTGTGTTCATGAGAGGATTTTAGCCTACTACATACCACGCTGGCCAGACGGGTTGGTATAGGGTTTGTTTCGAGTTTTCCCTCTCTTTGCAGAGCTGTTGTCTGCTTAATGTGCTCCGTTTGTCGGCTCTTACGACACCCACGGGATGAAATGGGGTGGTGAGATGTAGTATTCTTACTCCGTCACCACACAGAAGATATATATAGTTATATAGCATAGTTAGGTGTAATAATTTATAATTATTATCGTAACAAAATAAAATACCAGTGAATCAAATGTTAGTGTTTGTCTTAAACACAAAGTAACCTCACATTTTATTTTATTAAATAAAGACATGAAACATTTTACGAGAGTTCTTGAAAAGTTGAATCTATAAAAATAAATGAGGCAAACATTTACGTAAACCACACAATAGAGAAATAACGAGTAGAGACAAAAAGGACACAGTGGAATGCTCGCTTAAAATCACGGATTTCACTCAAACTAAAGAATCTTGGCAGGAGAACATCTACTTCCATTCTAAAGTAGAAAGCAGTCACACAACCTTATGTACCAGACTGCTCAAGAGTCTCCTCAAGAGTGTCGAGGAGACTCTTGAGCAAATTACTAGATTCGCTGTACTATCACGTTGACCAGCAGTTTGCTATCTATTTAGTAATTTTAAAGTTCTAAGCTATTATAATTATTGGATTGGTAAAGCGTTGCTCGTTTTAGCATGGCTTGATCGTGGAAGTACTGCTGACAGAATATCGACGTAAAGTAGAAGCATACGTAGTTGTGCTTCGTTGGGTGAGGGATAGCGGCGAAATTCTAGTCACCTCTTCGATCTATTCTCCCCTGCGCTCTACCACCCGTTGCCTTCATATAAGCTACGGTAGTTGCTTACTAGGTAGATCGTTTGCCACTTATGTATGTCGTTAACGGTAGGCAGCGGCTTAGTTGTTTTCCCTTAGAGTTGGTTCTGTGGTGTCATTAAAACACAGTCAAGTCCATAAGTAGATGGTACCAATTAATTACCTTCAAGCATATTTATATACATTTCCTAATCGTATAGTTCTATAACTATATAATAGATAACGCATAGCATCGGCTTAAATGCAAAACACAGAAGAACATTTCAATTCCTGAAGTTAGGACCATAAATATTTTAGTTGGCAAAGAGACAATACGGTTTTCCGCGGTGGCAAGTACAAGTCTTTCTTTTTGGATTGTCTTTTTTTTCTGTAACAAGATATATAAATTAGATATACATATTAATATGTAAAAATGTTCGCTAATATAACAGACTAAAAGGTTTTTAGCTTTCGTTCAGACTTTAACTGAACCATAATATCCCTCAAATGATTATTTACTAAAATAAAACAAACATTTCAGAGTTGAAATAGAAGTTGCCCATATTTAAACGTAAAGCGAAAATAAAAAGGGAACTGTGAAAATCACCTCGTATACCCAAACAAGCCAAGCTTTGCAAAACGCAAAACAGTATTCATTTTATACCCATGTCATGTTTATTGTTCAAAGTTTCATAATATGTCAGTTGTTTAAAATTCAACGCTTGCTCTCCAGGAACAGAGAACATGACCAGAGAGGATATAAAAAAGTAACACCGATATAAGGCAAACCTTTTGAGCTCGGTACAGTCAGCAGCATAAATCGATACACAATAGTGTAGGTAACTCACATTTATTTTTTATATAAGTAAAATAATTACATTACCTAACTTATAAAATACAAAAAAGAAATTGAATTCTAGTTAGGAATAAATAAGATACAACCGTTTCAAACCTGGTAGGGGTTAATTGTCAAATGACAGAAAAAAGATGTACTGTACAAACTGTGACGTAACTGCTATTTAAATGCATCTGTCAGAGGATGATGCTGAGGTGTCGCCACTATACTTCCACTATTAAATCCATAACCATACCTTCTATGTTAAATCCAAATTTACGATATTACTTACTCTTTTATTTTGCAACCAGTTTTTTCAACCAGCAACGCTTTTCACAAAAATATTTCTTGTGATTGATGTTTGCTCTTGTATGTAAAACAATGTACAAAATCAAACATAGGCAATTACCCTATAGCACGATCTCGATTGCCTCATCTTTCAAAATTATAACAAAACTAGTGTTAGACTGTGGCTTTGTTCGAGAACAGTATTTTTTTAGATGATAGGTACCCGATTTCATTCTCTGTAACCATGATAATGTTTATGCGAAATTACACGATGATTGGTGAAATAGTTAAGGTGTGAAAGTGAAAGCGAAAGAAAGAACAAACAAACTAACATTTATCTTGCATTTATAATATTCGTTAGAATTTCGGTATTTTACAGAAGCAATAGTTAAAAGATAGTTACTTTAATCATAGTTAAGAAATACATAATGAAGTCCGATATTTTTAAATTCATAAAATACTTTTACATAACTAATTGTTCAGCTTCTTATGTTGCTGACTTAAAAAGTTTACAGCTCATGTGACTCAAATGAAGTATATATTAGCACATTTACTATCCCAAAATCATAAGACTTATTATTTCGGTAGCTAGATCATCTTTTATTAAAAGCTGCAGCTATAGCCTAGTAGGAGACCGATTGATTGCAGTTTTCGAGTTAAATCCCTGGAGCAAATTATAAGCATCTGCGAAAGGGATCGTAAGGAAATCTGCGTGCTTAGGAGATTTCCTTTTTTTTCTAAGTTATGTGGACTCTGCAAACCCGCCGTAGAGCTAGGATGGTGACTACAGTCTACCTTTTTTCATACTACTAAGAGGCTTATGGCCAGCAACAGTTCACATATTATACTATAGGGCATATAATTATTATTTTTACTAGTAGATCTCACTCTTTTAGTAAATCTTTATCGAAAACTGCAATAATCCTATCACAGTAGGGCAACGAACTAAATGTTAATTACACTAACTGATTTTTTTGATTTTATGCAATAGCAAACTTCCTAATAGAGACGCTTAGCATGTCATAGTTTTTAGACACTAAGCACGTCAGTGAAAACTATACAGTCGATTAAATTATTATGACACTTATAGTGTAAAACTGACGGTCCAGCTTTTTTACTTCTCTGGTCTTTAGTTTAACTTAAACGTTTTAATTCAAATCGATATATCTGAGCAACAAGATGTTTGTTTCTGTTTTATGTTCAATAGTATTATGGTCACATGCTTAGCTTCTATGGTTCTGTGTAAGTGGTGAATATAAAATGCACCTTAAGATAACTTATCGATTCAATATATTTGGGTGTAGACTATAAGCCTAAGCCAAAATAGCTGTTATTTCACTAACATTCTACTACTTACTACTACTAGTTATACCCAGAAACTAGTCTCAATATTTAAGAGGTAGTTAAGTATAGATTAGCTTCTTATCAGAAAAAATCTTCTATAAACATTACTAAATGTTGAGTGTTGGTTGGCATATTTATTGAATTATTGTAACAGCCGCAGGCCATTGATTAATAGTTAATCATTGAAAAAGGACAATTGAAAATTAGGTGCCACTCAACTGTCCTTTTTCAACAATTAACTATGGATATATTTTTATAAATAAGTCTGCTACTATCAAGTGAGATTGATGGTATAAGGTCATTACAGAATTCTTAAATGATTGATAGAACTGAATACTTAAACGAGAATGATTCTCATTCGTGCGTCGCAGCGGTCCCAAAGGTCAAGAAAACCGCTGTTTCCATGAGTGGTGGTTAACACCTACGATCAGATGCGCCGCTGGCTCATCTATCATCAACAGCGATAAATAATAGCAATATCGTAGAGCTTACTGGCATGCATTTTGAGATCACAGTCTTCGTAAAAATTATAATATGCCAGGGCATGCGGAACAATATTTGTTCCTTATTTGTTGTAAGACCAATATATTGTAAGAATAATTTAATCGATATTTCAGTGACACGGGGTGTAATAGGTAAATGTCACTAGATTTATGATAATGGAATAAATTTGGCTATATAACTATTAAGGTCAAATTTATTGCGGAATGCTCTGGGCCTAATTTTCAAGTATCAAAGTTTTCTCGTTTAGTGTTCTGTTGTTTTAATAATACAAGTCATTCTGTAAAGCTGGAATTGCGTAAATAAGAGATAAATAACAGATCTGAATCATGACTTGAACTAATCTCGGTATATTAAATACTATGTAAATATAAAATAATATTCAGATAAGTACATAATTTACTAGGATCAGTGGATGCATACATATTTAGGTTCACAGCTATATAGCTGTGAACCTAAATATGTATGCATCCACGTGGATATCCATCCCAAAGAGATGGGCATAGATTTATTACATCCATATTTCGCTAGCTATAGTATCAGGCCCCACATAATAGGGGATATGCTGCTACTGAGAATTTCTGAACAGAAAATCACCATTACACTTTCTCCGACTCGAGAATTTACCTTATACGAGACATCAACCAGCAGCGTTGATTCATATTATACTTTAGTAATAAGGCTTTTATTATTATAGATACTATTACTCTTATATGTAGCTTAGCTTATGTCTTAGCTGTAATGAAACTATAAGAAAACCTGGACGAAACATATACATAAGTTTACGGAACAATATTTTATTTTAGACGTATATCTCACCATGTCACACCATTAATCGGTTGCGTATGTCTGTCATCGTTATATACATAACTATAAGTTTGATGACTATCTTAATAGTATGCGCGGATGAATTCACAATAGAAACTCAAATGTATATGTAATCGTATAGACGAGAATGTGACGAAAAATGGACTGAGATATTATTGATATTCTGGATTGTATGAAGATAATGCTATCTTTAATTTATTTTCTATATTATGTGGCTGACGATGTGATGCTTATTACAAGCGATTGTAGTCACGGTTAAAGTTTACAATTAGATGAACTATATTATTTACTTACTGGGCAAAAAGATTGAGACAAAGTTGCAAATAATTTAAAAAAATTTTAATAAGAAAATTATTTTTGGGTATTTAGTGAATTATATATTGAACGCAGTGAATATTTAGTACGGTGAAGTAATCTTTACGAATACAAAATTTTTATTATGTTTACGAAGTACCAAGTTTGATAAAAAAGCAAAAGTCTAACAGACATTTCTGTCTGTAAGGTCGTGTCTATAAGTAAAGCTGATTGAAAATACATGCAATAGACGTTATTGTTCACAAAATGCCTTACGTGCCAATAAATTATGTTCATATGCATCTCTGTTTGCGTAATGGAACTCTCGCCACCGATACTGCCAACCGCCATTGTGGCTCATCACTAAAATATAACACATATTGTTCGCCCTATCATTTACATCAACATGTTAATTTCGCCCATGTAATGGAAGTCATTGTTAGCCTGCGACATAAAATGAATTAATATTTCGAATGGATCTTGTTAGCTGAATAAGGTGTTAAGCAAATTTTAAGAGACATGTTCTAGTGTCTCAGATTTTGCGAGTTCACGCCTAAAATATTCCTTTACCAGTACATAGAATAATAAAAAAGATAAGCTAATTTTCGAGAAGACGTGGATTTGAGATCGGTAAGAGCAAAATAGCTTGGTACATTTTAAATTGAAATCATTTTTGAATTTGGTTTTCAAGACGTTGTTTACGTAAAATGTTATACGGCGCCTGAATGTTTGTGAAAAATGCATTATTATGCATACGGAGCTAGTATCAAATTTTTATTTGTATAATAATGTACTATTTATTAACTGTAAATAATAATGTGCTACAAACTGAATTTCGGTCAAGCGGCCAATTTAAATGATGTTTATCAATCTGCGCAGGAGAGATTATAGTGTAAAAGTTTATGTTGCCTCTTTTTTATAGTTCGTTAAGGCGGTGGGCCAGCGAATTTTACATTAGGCACTGGAATTAAAACTGCTACGCGCCAACTTCTTAACTCTGGGATGACAATTAGATTACTAAACTCAGAAAAGCCCAATAAGTTTTTTTGCCGGAATCGAATCAACATTCTAACGATCCGTAGCCGAATACTTACCTACCGTGACTAGTAATTTGAGCTATAGGTACATTTGGTTTTCTTGCTAGCCTCTGCAGCTTAGCTAAAAATCCTTGTATTTAAAGGGTATTCACATAGGTATAGGTGTTGTTTAAAAATTGGTGCAAAGATTGTCTATTGTACTAAATATTTAATATTTCATTTTATGTTGAATTTTCATTAGGGCTGCTAAAAATATCAAATATTTTGCTTACGTAGCAGGCTGTGTCGTGATTTTGCGGTAGTATAATTTGCATAACGTTACGTACGTGCGTTTGAATTTTATTTATACAGTTTACTGGTGGCTTTCATCAAATATAATATGTAGCTGTACCTATACGGTAGAAATGTTGCCACAGCTGAACATTAAGTCTTTTTTACTATTGTACAAATGGTTATGCCAATGTACAAGCAACGCGTAAATACGAAAGTACTTGTAGATAAAAAATGTTCATAATAGAGTTTTGATCTAGTCTCAATGCCATAAATATCACAAATTATATTTTCCTAAATTAGAATAAGCGTCAAATGTGAACTTAAATTGTTGAATTTCCATTTTAAGTTTATTTGACTACATCGACATTTCATTTTAACTTTGTCTCTGGTTGCTGACGTTCTATTAGAAAATGATGTAAGAGTAATGATGACGAATACCTTGAAGAATAATAGAAGGCTACTGTCGGGCAAATTCAGGTTTAAGTGACAATTGGTGGACTTGCGATCGAAAGGTCGAGGGTTTGAATCTTACCTATTGCACTATCATTATAGTTCAGCTAAAATATTAGTTTAACAAGAATATTATTAATTTTAACCCAAAGATATGTTATATTTTGTGACTTATGTCAACAATAAACAATACAATTAAACCTATTGTAAATCTCGCGTAAGGTAAACAAAAAATAAATAGAAAGTTTGGATTATAAGCAGCGCTTATACAGCCCCTGCATGGGTCGGTGAACGTCACCTAATTGGGTGTGCAACACAAACAAGTTTTAGCAACAACGTTTACCTACCGTTATTGTTTCTCAACACTTTCATAATGAACGCAGATTATTAGAACAGAGAACAGCCCCCCGCAACACAGAATTCAGAGCTAGTGGAAAGTTGTCTTAAAAAACTTTGTACAATTATGTAGGCATCTTATCTGTGTCCAAATTGGTTGATTATGTACTTATTACAATACTATCTCGTGTTTACGAGCGAAACAATTATGGAAATAAATGTATGTATTACTCAAAATCGTACTCCACCGTACTGAAATATTATAGTTGATTAAATCAGCATCCTGTAAATTGAGTATTTGTTATTAAATTAATGTCTGACAACATAACATCGTTAGCAAAAGCTTTGTACCCCTTTTTACGAAAATTGCGCGGTCAGAGAAGTATGAAATTTGGCACAGTTAAAGTTTATATGGAGAAGGAGGGACGAATCCTTATTATTATTTTTATAAAATATCCATCAGAAATACATTAAATTAATAAAAAACACTACACGCACACAACCATGCATTTGACACACATAGTGGAATCGCGTTCGTAGTATTTTGACATTGTTCATCTGACGTCGTACAATTCTTCGTAACTATTACATATAACTTATTCATATGTAATAAAAAAAGAAAACAAAGTAGCCAGCTTAGGAATATCATCAATGAAAAAGTATAGTTAAGTAAATAATAAATTGTTTGAAAAAGATAGGTAAATTAACATGTATAGCCTTGGCGACATCTAAATGAAATAAAACTTTAATAACGAACAAACTTAAAATTTAAATCAATTATGCTCGAATTTTGACCATTAGGCGACCGCTAGTACACACAACTGTCCAAAAAAAATAGGCGAAACAAAAATGCGTTTGGTTGAGTTTAGCGATTTTCTTATTCAGACGGAAAAAAATATATAGTACTTTAGTCACCACAGACAGTTATAGAATTAAAGTATTCAGTTTTATTTGGTTTATGCGTTCATCTAGTTTTTGCCGACTGAAATAATTGTAGCGTATATTGTTACCTGAGGTCTTCTTAACCAATTTAAAATATCACCACTGTTACTGTCCCTCTGGTTGGCACGGACGTCTTTTCAGCGTAAAAAGCGTTAGGCCATAGTCTTCCATGTCCAGTGCGGGTTGGCAGACTTCGCATATCTTCAAGGACATTATGCAGAACTCTCTGACATACAGGTTTCTACATGGTGTTTTCTTTCCCCGTTAAAGCAAGTGATAATGAATAAATAACTTTGAAAAGTCAGTGATTCGTTCCGTGGTTCGAACTCAAGACCTCTCTATGGTAGTCCAACGGTCTTTCTCTAGGCTCTCGATAACCAACATCATTATAACATATCTTGTAATATGAACAGCCGGAAAACCACAATGCTATGTCGAACAGTAGAGGTTAATAAAAGCCGTAATACTCAAATGCTGCAACTTTAATTAATTGATCACAAAAATTGATGACATTAGCTCTGATGTAGAACACAACACCCGCAATCGCTAATGCGAGACCACGACAGAACAAATGGCTGCAATAGAGATAAGCGGATATTGCGGTTTAAATCGGTAATAATATGTGCACTATATAAGTCACTATATAATTAAAAAGCAATATGCAATCGTGTTTTAAATACTGGTTTTGTTTTTGTACAGTTACCCATATAAGTACGTAAAGGTATTCGCAATTTTGAATGATTCTTAAATTTGAAGTAATAAGTGTACTCAAGTTTACAGCAAAAAGAGATAGAATATATATATATATATATATATATATATATATATATATTTTAATTTAATTGCGATTTATATATGTGAAATGGTAATCAGAGTATTTTAATTTATAAAACAGCAATGGAAGTTTATTAATTGCTCAGCTACTAGAAATCAGAGTCATAGAAATATTCCACGAACTCGATATTGGATGAGAGTATTATGAGATGAGCTTTTTGATTATGGGTACTGTTTTGAATTAATCTACCTGCCGATATTTTCTTTCTTCAACAATCTAAATCTGCAGTACTGTCTTGGATATGATAAAGTATAGTCTCATATACTTATACAAACCACGCATACATAGAACCAAGCCTATATTTCCGAAAGGGTGGGCAGAGGCACTACACCTATATTTCGCCGGCTTTGTTTTTAGATCCCAGTAAACGAGAACAAACTACAGAAACCCGTCTATCGGGAACAGTTTCAAGTTCCGTGCTGCCACTGATAATTTTTTGACAGAATAATCCGAGACTTCATGCACAGCAGTCGCGTCGCATACACAACCACTAGGCCACTGAGGGAACCTTACCGATTGCTTGAGGCTTTAACTTTTATTAAAATTAATCAGATTATCTGGCAAACAAAAGCTATATATAAAACTGTATATATACCTTCTTCGTTACTAAAGTTGAAAGACTGCTTTATGACAATATTAATTCAATAAAACAAGTTGTTCAGTAATATCACAGAATTTTATTCTTTTCCTTAAGACAAACGTCCTTATGGCATTAAATTACGTCGTAAAAACATCCTAATACAATAGATACAATCTCTATTACTAGTTATGTACATTCATTACCTAAGTTTGGCATATTGCACCCCTGTTTCCTTATTATTTGTTTACTTACAACTATGTAAAATTAAAGAGAAGTGGTCGCTTTATCTGTTTATTCTATGTGATGTGGTGAATTATTACTTTGCGTCCTATTTAACAAAAAGTCTAAGTCATGAGATATCTTATTTAAAACTTTTTCTGTTTGTGGATTGTCGTAAACTTTACTCCATTCTCTGTTGACGTGTTCTATACGAGACTTGTCACAGTCGTCTTTAATGGTGTCAATGGACGGTAGCGAGGTGCTTAATGTAATCCCACGGGAATTATTCTTCAGACAACTCTTTACGGGATAAGAGTCCAATTTGGACACATCGGGGCTTGACTTTGCGCAGATTGTACACGTTTCCTGTGAAAATAATCATAAGTGGATTAGCTTAATCATATCGAGACATTACGATAGTAGCATTGGCTCGGATGCATTTGTTCACCGATAGATGAAATTCGTACAAATAGATGAGCTTGTAAACTTCGTACACTCAGTGACATAAGTAGCTGAACATTTCATTTGTTAATAAAAGTATTTAATGAATTAAAAAGCCAAATTATTATTCTATATTTTTTAACTATGAAAAACAAATCTTTGTTATAATTATGAAAGATACAGGCAATCAATATTTTGGAAGTGTGTATCGTCTTATGTCTCTGACTGTACCACCTAAAATTGTTTTGATTGTAACTCAAAATGTAATAAATAAGAATAAGAATAATTTATTTCTGCATAAAAATTTTACAATAAATCTGGTTATCAATGGTATCGACACTAAGCTGAAAGCTTGTATCGCCGAGACCTGAAAACTTAACTTAAGGCTTAAGCTATGATTAATTTCACATTTATTATACCTATCGTGCACCGGCTCGATAAGCAAAATTAACAAAAAATAAATAATAATTCTAAATATAACAATGTAATAAGTAAGAATAAATAACAGATATGTAACCATAAATTGTAAGTAATCTGAAGTCGCAATTCCCATACAAAATTACAAGATGCAACTTTCCTATTTAACTTTTTTCGTAAGCCATTGTAATTGCATTGCATATTCAATTTAATTCAATTCTTAAATCGGTTGAGCCATTTCCGAGATTTGCCGAGACTAACTCACGGCAACTGATGTTCATACATATAAATAAAAAAAAACAGGCGGGGCAGTCTTTGAGGACTGCCGATAGAAGTGAAAACTAAGTAACTAACGTGCGGTCACGATGACGCGAGTTTCACGCTTTTTGTTCACCCCAAAAAGTACACATATATACAGTATACATATAGCTCATGGAAAGTGTTCGATGACGATAACTCGCCTTTCATGATTTTTATTCACCCAAAAAGTACTCAACGCTCCTAAAGAAGTTTTCATTTCAATAACTTAGCAAGAGTTTGTAAATTAAAAAGATAGTAAGTTAGTTAATTACCCACCTTTGCTGTGTCAGCTCTCTTGTCAACATAAAGCTGCAAATTCTCTTTCCCCATTATTCGAAGAGGCGGATTTGGAGACGAAGATGGAGGCGTGTTGCAAGAGCGCATCTCTACGCAAACGGGAACATTGGCTCGGTAGTCTTGCGCAACGCGCAAAGGGATTAGGTCGCAAACCGGCGCTTGCACACATGCGCGTGCAAATAGCATGGAGTTTTTGTATTCCACACTTTGGACTAAATCAGCGCGACTATCTGGATTAGATTGTCGTCTGAAAAATTATTGACATTTTAATTCATAATCTTTCATGAAAGTACTAGAAGTACATAACATCGCAGTAGTAATATTCCACCTGTCTATCCTAGAGGGTCTGTCAATTGTGTGCGCACGCCAGTACTGAACTGCAGGTGACACGGGCGATGAGCATGACTCAACTGTATCTACTGCACCGCCGCGACTTTCCACCTCACCAGCTTGCTTTATGTATACTGCGTAAGTGTTAAACCATTAAATCACTGTCAGAATTAACAATGTACAGCCAGCAACACAAGTAGCTGAGCTTTTAACAAATTCGTACAAAGTAAGTAAGAATTACAAATCCTAATTATTAACCTATGTTTTGGGACTATTAAATAAACTTTCTTTTATATGCTACTGCTATAAAAGTAAATTTTACTTTTCTTATATTTTTAAATATAATATCCGCATTAGGAATAATTTTTGCGTCGCGGGATACTTTACGAACATTGACAGAATGAACACAAAGAACGTCCAGACTTTGAAAAACTATTTGTAGATCACACAAATCTGTTTATGGTGCAAGCCGTATATTATACTCACAACTAAGAGAAGTGTCTCCAACGCGGGAGTCCTCCCAGTCTCTGTTATCAGACGGCGATAAAAGGCGGCGTGCCGCTCGTAAACACTCCTCGTCGCGTATCACGTAACAGACTAACATCCCCAAACCCTGTACAATACAAAATCCAACTTTAAAATCTTTAGTAAGATTAATTAGTAATTAATTAAAGCCATTAGACAAGTCTGCAAATAATGCGATTTTATTAATATGCTCATAATAATATATTGTATGATATAATATGTCGAATGTACACGACGCTATGCGCAAGCTATCTATCTGTGCGAGTTACATGCATAAGTAACTTTCGAAAATCTCTTGCGTGAGTTGCTTCCATAATGCATATTATCCATCTATATATGAAAATCTTTGTACATAATTTTTTACGAACATTGGCGAGCGCTGTGATGGCAAGAGCAGAGACGTGCGCGTGTTGTTGTCCGCCCGGCTGCACGTACGCGACTGCCGCTATCTGCACTGCTGATGTCGACAGCAGTAGCACCAGTGTATTATACACTACGTTATTTCTGTCAAAACAGTCAAATATCACAGTTTCATTTTTATCGATTAAATAGCTTAGCTGACTCCATTTATTTGATTATATTATTTAAATACATAGCTACATATTATTCAAATAAATAATAAGTTAAGCAAAAAAAGAGTCCTAACATAAATATAAATTTAAATAATGAAATTATTTCTTTCGTGCAATCAACAGTTTTTCTAGGTTTGACTTTAGATCATAAAGTTCAGTGGGGCGCTCATATATCGTGTCTTGCAGGGAAACTTAGCTCAGCCGCATATGCATTTCGGAAAGTAAGACAGCTTACTGATGTAGATACCGCGAGACTAGTATACTTCAGTTACTTTCACAGTGTCATGTCCTATGGTATATTATTGTGGGGCAAGGCAGCTGATATCGAGACAATTTTTATTCTTCAAAAGCGTGCAGTACGTAGCATTTATAATTTAGGACCACGAGTTTCCCTGAAAGATCGATTTAAAGAAATAGGCATACTTACTGTTGCGTCGCAATATATATTTGCTAACATTATGTTTATTAAACATAATATTCACTTATATAATAAGAATAGTGATATCCATAACGTAAACACTAGAAATAAGCATAAGTTAGTAAGCCCATATCATCGTTTACATAAAGTTCACAATACATTTGCGGGACTCGGTATACGTTTTTTTAATAAACTACCTATCAATATAATAAATTTACCATTACTTAAATTTAAAAGCGCCGTTAAAATACAACTTATTCGGAAGAGTTATTATTCAGTCAAAGACTACTTAAATGACAAAAACTCATGGAACTAGTTGTTTGTTGCATACAGGATTTAAATAATAATAATTATAATAATAATCTTTATTTCAGACTTCCGTCCATAAAAAGTGTACAAAGAAAGTTAGTAGTAGGCATTGTTAGTAACACACATAAAAATAATAACAAAAAAGAAACAAAAAGAACAGGTTGTTAGTAATTTTTATTAATTAATTTAAAGATCTGTATTACTTTTAAGTCAATTTAGTAATGTAGAGGTACCTCGTGATTATTTGTGATGTTAACAAGTAACTTGTTTCTTGATTTGATTATTATTGAAGAATATAAATGCACAACCGCATTTAGTCACGGACTGCCTTTGCATTGTCACAAAGTGTAAGTGTATGCGCCATCATGCCATCTTACTGCCTATTTTAGATTTATATTAAAACATATACCTTAGCCCAAATTATTTAATCTCTATAATATTATTAAGTTATTACTGTTTTTATCTTTAGTTTTTTTATAGTCTGTAGTATATGGCATAATGGCTGCAACACCTTGTTAATCTGAGTTGTAAAATACTGAAATTATATTTAATTGGCGATTTAAAAGAGTGGCCGTGAGTTTCTTGCAGGTTTCTTCTCATAGGCTCAACCCTTTGCCTGAACCTAGCAACTAACCTAAATGTAGCTTCAGTAACTTAGTAAACTCACTAACCCATATATTTTGACGTTCATAAGTGTTACTTTGTGACCTAAATGAATAAATGATTTTTGACTTTTGACTTTTGACTAATAACGCATTGATTTCTTTGTACCCGATTAGAAGTATTAATTGCTCTCATTTTGTAAACAATTTAAATACTACTTTCCCAAGACGATATTTTTTCGATTGCTTCAAGTGTAAATTAAAATGCTTAAAAGTAAAATAAAATAATTAAACATAATAATGGTAAGCAAGGTCATGGCAACAAAAAGAGTCAATAAAAATATTTTCTTTTAAGGTATTAGGGAGTTTTACCTGTCTTTTATATAAGACCTTCTATCAGGCGGTAGTTTATGAGTGACGTGACGTATAGTCTTATGCGCACACATCGCAAGAGCAAGCGTGAGCAATGTGAGTAATGCCGTGCCACCGAAGTATACCATACTCGCTGCAGAAAAAGCTTGTAACGGCGCGCCTCCCCACAAGCGAGCACAAAGGCATATTATTATACATACGCCTGTAAAGTGCACAGTTCTTTAATATGTTAGAAGAAAACTATACCCAATAATTTAAAAAAGGTACTCACCAGCCAATAGTCCAACAGAATGTGTGCGCTGTCCTCTTCCAGCCAGTTCAGCATGCAGCAGTAGTGGCTGCGCACACAGTGCCGCACACGAAGCACACCAAAACGCTGCTAAGACCCAACCTAGCATTCCCGAACACGCTGCCTCCTGCGTGTTACAGTGCAATAACGCGAACATGGTTGTGGCATGACCAGCTGCAGTGGCAGCTCTGAGCAACTTGGCCAATGTATCCGGATTGCGTGTGGCAGCAGGCCCTAGACTCAGCAGTTGAAGCGCGCACGTACACATGCACATCGCTCCTCCCACGCTCACACTGATTCCGACAATACCTCGTAGCTCCCTCTCTGTATCTGTCTGGATAATTGTGTCACATCATTATTTCTTCTTTACTGTTGACTAAGAACTATGTAAGTTTCTTGGAAAGATACAATAGGGTAGATCCCTATTTTTTATTTTTTACATTATCTCCGCACAATCACGCACAACAGCAAATAGCAATCAAGAAATCTTTTTGTGAACAAAGTATCAATATTGTTTGCAAAATAAGGGAGTTATTAATATTTTTAATTTGGCTCTAACACAAAGTGGGAGTGCAGTGGAGATATCTCGCTATTTCCGTTGCACAGCTGCATTTAAATAGCAATTGCTATTATCTATGTATATCCTTTTTCGGTATTTGACAATTACCCCTACTTGTTTCGATAAATGCATGAATCTTACTTATTTTTGAGTATAGCTAAAATTGTTTTCGAGTTGTTTTTTGTTTGGATCATGTAACTATTTTACGTCACGTAAATAATAATAAAAAGGTTTCATGAATCAACTACCCTATTGCTGTTACTTTAGAAGTAACTATGAATGTACTCACGCTGATCTGAGCGGCCCGTGTAAATAGGACTATGGTACCGATCCCGTGACAGCGACATATTACTCTCGACATACCAGTCATTTGCACGTCACACGCGGAAACACTCCACGCGTTTGGCGCTTCTACTGAGCGGAACCCACACGCTAGCATTGAGGCTGAAATTAGTACGTATTATATATTGGGTTCGTCGTAGCTCTAGTTTACTGATCTTCACTACAATAATAACAGAACAGTACTTTCGTATAAACATACCATCAGCGCTATAATTTCTTGAATGCTCAAACACTAGGACAAAATCATATTGTAGTACGTCATCAAGATCGGTACTGCCAATTGAAACTTGCACTTGCTTCGAGCACACAGCATACCGCATCTCACGACCTGCCCTGTGATCCATTCCATAGAAGCATCAATACACATACGAAACGAGTTCACACATTATATATTGTTTAATTAAAAACAAGATTAGAAGATCACTCTTAAAAGCAACATAGACTAACTTTAATGGTTCTTGTACACAAGGATAGCTAACAGTGATACAGTTTTAACAGAATAACTAACTTACTTGAATTCCACTACTCTATTCAGCGATGGCAGCCTAGCTCCCAGATTGTGATATAGAATAGTAACGACGGTGGTATTCAGTCGGTCATTCGCACCATCAAGCATTTCCACTCCTGCTGACATTAGTAGCCACTCGTTATTACCGGCAGCGGCATGGTGCAGCTCAAAATGTACTGTATTATCACGCACTACTGTCTCAGTTTTTAGTGTAAATGAGTGCCACCGAGCCTGAAGTGCTTTCCTCATTCCCGCTGTGAGAACAACGCTGTTCTGAAGCTCGTAGATTTTCTAAAGCATAACAGTTTATATACTTAACTTTTAGAATCGCATTCACAGAATCAACCATTGAATCCAAGTAGATACCTGTTCATCTAGAAAGGCATCGGGCTGTGCAAGTAGATGATCGTATATGTTAAGTAGATGTGTAGCGCTGTGTAATCTGTCGGCACGTCGTGCTGCTTTAGACAGTAAATACTGCAGCATGTGTGTGGCGTGGCGTAGTGGTGCAACTCCTGCACCCGGGTACATGGGGAGAGAGCGCAGTACTGACAAGTACTGACGGGCAACATCTGACACACTGTCCCACGAATACCCGTACGTGATAAGAATAAACTGAAATTGGAAGAACAATATTATTGTCCAATGCGATATTTAATCTATTATAATCATAATTGACACTCATACCTGTTCGTAGATATTTTTCAGAGCATCTGCTTCACAGCCAGAAAAATCTGGTAACATCCATTTAACACCATGTTGTCCAGTCTTAGGCTCACAAAACCTAAAATTTTTGTTCAGTCATTAAGATTTTCTTATGTGATCAATTTGAAACAATCATAATTACAGCCTCATTAATATTGCACAAAATTTCACTAATTTCTTAACAACTATTATCGATTACCTGGTAGTTTCACCACTGTACCCTGACGGGCAGGCGGCTGACGCATGCGCTCCAGGAGCAGTCCTGGGCCAGTGTCTACCTCGCGTCACTTCTCTCTGACATGCTTCATCGTCAGGGCCGAGTGCCCACACTCTCACACCTGCAGAATTAGTGCCCGCCACTGACGATACTTGGCATCGGTATTCACTTGATTTCTACCAACGTTCCCGAAAATAATTATTAAGTAACTGGCCAGTAAAATGTGTTCCAAATAGAAATGTATACCGACCTGTACATTATAAAGTTTGAGCACGCTACCACCTGGGTACAGATCTTCCCACACATGTCTGTCTAGTTGCATCGGTAGCAAGCTCCTTTCTCGTGCCCAACTGAAACCCAATAATCCGTGTGCGCGTCCTGCGCCCGCCAGACATGTCATGCTTACATTATCCCCCTGAACAAGAAGATTTATGTTTATCGACTGCCTCGTCAGACTAAACAAAATAATAAAAAAATGTTGGCTAGAGTTAGGAAATTGGCAAAGATTCTCCCTCTAAAAGAACGTAAAGCCTTTGGTCGTCGTCAGAACTTTTGAACTTTTCACCGGTCGTATGGGATTGTTGTCCCACCGAATTGTGAGTGAATACAGATAGCACTTGTGTAAACGCACTATAATAACTCCTGCACTGATAAACCTTTACTAAAAACGGTTGACGTGACCATAATCCAGTAATCATCCAAAGTCTTATGATTAAGGCACAACAATAAACGTGTTTTACAATAATTACCTTACTAAGAGTCAAAGCCGAAGGCACAAGTCGCACTGTGGGAGCAATAAGGACGGTGAGAGTAAGCGCACGACATCGTCTCCTCCCAGCGTCATCAGCTGCGCACGACCATGCGCCGCCATCTATCTGTTGTGCCGCTGACACCCCAAGTAGTGACATGCGACGACCTAATGCGTCTTCAGGCGCTAAACGCGACCACATGTCTCTAGATTGCCATAAACATATATATTTAGCGCTTTGATAAGCAATTCAGGCAGATACCTGAATCGTTAAACATTCACTCTAACTGCAACTGTCGACGAAGAAGAATATTCAAAAAATACATTTCCTTTGTATTGTATGTATGTATGAGTTAGGTTGTAGTCGTCACGCTTTTAATATCGCGATATCATTATTATATTATTATTATTATAAAATAATAGCCATTAGTATTGCTAAAACTTCTTAAATAGTGTGCTTAAAGTCGTCTACTGAGCCGAACAACAACTCGTGTAAGAAAAAGACATTTGCTCATGTTTTTGTCTGGAATCTAATTATAGTTAATTTTAAACAACTCGACTAATGAGTAAGGAAGCTAGATGGCTAATATATTTTTTTGTTTACCTGGTAGTGCCATTAAAGTTAATCTTAACGCCATCCTTGTACCAAGTGAAGGTGACGTCTGGCGATCCATATGCCATGCACGTTAGTATGAACTCTGAACCTTCCCATATTTCTGGACGCTGGTTCACTGTCAGAGCCTGTCGGAGGATGATATTCCTTAAGCGCATGTCTATAGGCGTGTGACGTTAAAACTGAGAAGGATCAAAGTATAAAAGGCACCAAAATACCGCGGATGCTTGCATGTCATTCATCATTACATAAAGTATTACTTACAATGAATAAATTATTTTCACCATCTCGAAACACTATAATATTATGCATATATTATTGTTTGATAGTTATTTTAATCAAATTGTAACTTACGATATGCCCACATAGGTTTAAATAATATGAACCTATCACCTACTACAGTTGTTGTAGAGTATAAAACTACACATTTTAGAAAGTCTAAGCCCTTCTAAGGCTTCCAGGGCTTTACTTCAATTTTGCTAGGAAGAGGCACTTTTCTACTAAGTGTACTTGCCTAATAAAATCTTAAGAGAGCTTGTGCAGAAATTTATTCTACTTTAAAAGTGAAACATCCTTAAGTCAGCAACACAAGGATTAACAAGTAAGTGAAGTTGTTGATCATAACTTACATCCGATACTTAAGAGATAATATGCCTCCTAAATTACAGCATACTGTAGGATCTTGACCTCAATTACCGACAATATAAGCTTGGTATGCTCTTAGATCGCATGTGAAATATTAACCAAGTCCAGATGTACTTTATAGTTTAAATTATACAGCATGTAACAGAAAGGCGTGGTCATATTTTAGGACCGTGGTATGTACCTGAACTCCTATAGTATATAAATGGCCGCACATATACAGGTTCAAAATAAATTATTTTAATTTTTAAGCCACCATTAAACATTTTATTTATTTAATACTTAAACATCAAAACAAACGCATTAAATCACTATACTAACGCATTTGAATTGCTTTTGGTCATTTTTGGGTTCACGGAGGTCACCGAATCAGCTATTAATATTATTTAGGTAAGTATCGATTTGAATTTGCTGATATTGATACGTTGATAAAAAGAATAAGCTGTATCCTGAAAATAATGTATACGGTTTTATTAGTCGCGGTTTTCCATTGTACAGGGGATATATTTATAATGTGTACCTAAATATGACCACATTTTTCTGTTACACGCATTAGGTAAAAACAAACTTCAAAATTGGACTTGCGTTTTATCCTATCATGTCTTGAAATGCCAGATAATTAAAAACCTATTGCGTCTGGCCGTTGGAATGCCGCTGCGACTCATTGGGTTAATGTGCGTAAATTAAATTCTATTAAGTGTTCTTACATGTAAGTTAAGTGCAGGCTGCATTTCAAAGTGCAAGGCATCAGGCAGTAATCGTAGATTAGACCAAGTGATGCGCGTAGCAACAAGTCGCGCAAGCGCAGCTCGCAGTGCACCCGCCAACCGACGCGCACTCCAAACGCGCACACGCACCGATCGAGCGCCACTAACTTCTATTGTACTGCAAGGGAAATCAAGAGAAATAGAGTTATGTAATAATCCTAATTAATATTATAAATGCGAATGCGATTTATTTATTTGTTTGTTACACTTTCACGCCTTAACTACTCGACCGACCATTATGAAATTTGGCATACATAAAGGACATTTTATTCAGGAGTACCTTTTATTCAGAAAAAAGTAGTGTTGCTAATCTAACCTAATCTACATTTAAATATAGTGGATATAGCGCCATGACACTTACCTTATATTCAAAATTTCCACCTCATCTTCTAATGTTATATTTGCAGATAATAAATAACTTGTTAACTGAAAACGTAATAAAGTGTTTCTTAGCAAGATTACTCGAAATAATTTAGAATTTAATTTTATCTGCGTTTTAAGATTAAATACTTGCTTGCTTTATTATTTCATGTGATATGTTGACGTTTGGTTGGTCCATTACTTGCAGTTTTGTGTCAAACCGCGCTGATGCTGCATACACATTGAAGTTTTAGTTAGTATCACTGCTGTTATAAATACTATGTGATTAAAATATACGTTGTGCGTACAATTACACAATATACTTACTAAAGTCGTCATCCTTGGGACTGCAGTCACAAGGTTTTTCTTTCTTACAGCCCTCAGAACATTCTTCTATGCCACACTCTGAAACAATACTGTGCTTAATAATACCAACAAAATCGAACCCAATACAAAAGTCTTCTAACAAGCTTAGGTTTTTCTTGCCTTTCATTTTCAATAATATTGTCTTACGCGAATGTTATATATTGAAATTTAACTGCTCTTTACTAATTTTATCGCGTTGTTTATTAACACTTTCATTACATAATTTTCAAAATAATACGCGACTACTGATAATATGACAATTTAAGCTATTTAAATTATGCAACTATTTAGATTTAATTTTACACTTTCCTTGACGTTTCGGTTGTTTTTCAGCAGCCATGGTCACATCTAAAATCTGGTTAAATCTAAATAGTTGTATAATTTAAATACTTAGCTTAAATTGAAGTAAACAGTAACTAGTAAACGTGTTTAACAATGGTAGTTTAGAGTTTTAAAATTATGTAATAATAGTGTTTTATAAATAAACAACGCGATAAAACCGTATAAAGTTGTTTATTTTCAATATTTAGATTTAAATTTACACTTTCTTCGACATTCAGTTGCTTTTCAGCAGCCATGTTCATGGTAAGTTCTCTTTCAATTTTAGAATTAACTGGGTCTAATTTATCTTTCCTCTTGATTTTACTTTTTTCTGTGTGCTTTAAGTTATTGTTGAAATTATTACACACTTACCGGGTTGTTCAAGTTGCGCCTCGCACAGGTCGCCGGTATAGCCAGGTGCGCAGATGCAGCTGACGGCGGCAGAACCCATCTGTCTGTCCATACAACAGTCACATGAAACTGTCGATATTGATTAATTTCTCTTTATTAACTCGTCCTACTAAAATGTGTCACAACTAAAAATACAAAGTAAAAGAATGAGTAGATATACCAAGAAAATCATTATTGAACTTCTTTTAAATACCTACCTTTCTGCAATTCCTTTTAATGTGTTTTTTTTTTAACAAAATCAATTTTATGGCAGTTATTTCATTGGGAACATGTATATTGTAATATATTGCATGTTCACAATGTCGTGAACATTTTACTAAAGCGTGGTCTTCTCATTAGTCACCATCTTCGAATGAAGACAATATATGAATATGTGCAATACGATGGAAATAACGCTGTATCATAAGCTTGTATACCTGCAGGTGCCGCCGTTTTTACACGTGTTGGAAGTCCTCGGACACAGCGGACCCACACCGCAGTCTACTCCAGAATAACCCTCGAAGCACGAACAGTAAAACTGTCTGTCATTAGAAAAAGAGGTGTTAGCTAAATATCAGTGGGCGGTCATCTTAATTACACTACTACATTTAATTATTATAATGGAAAAAGTTTCTAATTTATTCAAAAAAGGACGACTCCTGCGCTATGCATAATTCCTGTGATGCGTTGGACTTTACAAACATACAAACAACAGACACAAGAACACTCAGACTCGAAGTAATTATTTGCGGATGACACAAATTTTAGTCACGTTTGGGGATCGAACCCACAACACTCGGCCAGTGTCCAAAATATCTTTATGTACGTCGAAAAATGTCTAACGTTTCAGTTAAAAATATCTTTATGGCATATACAACAGAACTAAAAACGCTCATTTCTTTCGTACAGCGAGTCATGCTCGTATCGTTGTCACGTAGCAAAGACCGTGGGTTGCTCAAGTTTTATACTCTGTGAGTCGTCGTGCAGCTAAGTACTATTATTAAATGAAACAAGAAAATAAACGCACGGATGGCGTAGCAGCAAGTCGGTCGGCATGAGGTCAGTGTGTCTTCGAATTCCACACAGGATAATTAATTTTTGAGATCCGAAAAGGAATTTTTCAGTCTGGGTGTAATTTATTATTTCCGTTTATTCTTTTATTGTATCCGTCACACAAGGCTTGATATGGATGATAAATGCATTTATATTGATTTGTCATTTATTAATTTAGCCTCTTGTTGAATGCTTTAATAATGTTTCTGAAGACATAAAATTAATATATATTTATAAAAGTCATAAGCGCCGCCAAAGAACGATTGTGGCATATACATTTTTAAATTTACTACAATACTGAACATAATTGGTATTATAGTTTAATCGTCGTATTATTTAAACATTTGTAAATGGGCAGTAATCTTGTAAACATATATTTATAAATATTTGATAGTCCTGATAAATAATTGTAATAATATATCTTTGAATAATGGCTTACTGATAATCCTGTTTAGCATAACAGTGTCCTAGCAATCTGCATTCGATGGCGCTACACGAGGACGGTCCCGGTGGGTCAGTGGGACCTCTCACTGCATACGTCATGTTAAACCCAAACATTGAGAGAAGACCCAGGGCCCTCAGCTGGGTTCCTTCTAATCTGTTCAGGTTTAGCTCCACAACTAACACAGGACTCTGGACCTAGGAAAATAAACAAATCTTCCTTCACTAAACGTAGATAATTCGGTAATTTGTTTGGGATCTAGTTCTGAAACAGGGATGTACACTGGACCGCAAAGAAAAAGGGTCGGTTAGAAAATCTTCAATATCTTCAAAAGTACCTGACCTAGCTTTATGAAATAAAGACTAAATTAAAGAATATTTTAATGTGCTTAAATGTAAATAAAAAAATGGTTTCAAGCTTTTTATTTTTAATAAATGTAAAATAAATAAAATTGCGTATCTTTTCCAGTATTTTCGTAAATGTAGATTGGTTACAGATGTGTCGTTTTCACGCATTGTAGTACTTTGTGTGACCTCCACGAGCTCGCAATACTGCTGTTATGTGATTTGGCATACTTTCTACTGGGTTTTTGAATATTCGGAATATTCGGCCATTCCTCAATTAGGGCTTCTTTCATTTCACGTAGCGTGATTGGCGGCGGATTCCACTGACGTACACGTCGTCCCAGTTAGTCCCATGCATGCTCAATGGGGTTTAAGTCGGAGCTGCGTGCTGGCCACTCCATGTGTGTGATACCGACTTCTTGAAAATAGGCAACCACTATCTTCAGCTTCAACTCTTTTCCTACCGTCGTGCTTGTATAAACAGAATCTAGACTCGTTTGAAAACATAACTCTTGACCAGTCATTCAGAGTCCAATTCTAGTGTTCTACTAACAATAACTCAACCTTGAGGTTCTGTGGTGTCTTTCTAGTTTTGGGGCAATTGCAGGTCTTAAAGGCTTTAAATTTGCTTCAGCCAGACACCGCCTTACTGTATCCGTACTCAGATTGTTTCCGCCAGCTCATTTTTTTACTTCAGCCGTAAGAAAGCAATTTCTCAAAATTGTTGACACCATATAGGGGAAACAGTATAGTTATTGGCCAGATAAGCGACCACCCGATGAGAAAAAATAAATTAAAAATAAATTTATAACTTGGAAATAAATAAAACTCACGACATATGTTTCTTTATTAATGTATTTACTAAACAAGGTGCCTTACATAAACTTTTGTTAAATATTATAATAAAAATGTGAACTTAAAAATAAAAATATTAAAATCACAGTAATTGGCCATAACATAGCAGTTATTGGCCGTGAGATCACATAGCTATTGGCCACATTGAAAAATAAAATATAAATTAAAATTTTACCACATAAACATTAACTAAAACATGTCTTCATCATCTTCAGAAGATTCAGAATTATCACCAGAGTCATCATTCAACGAAAAACAGTTGTGGCATACAAAGCCAGAAAGCTCATCGTCATCCGGCATATGATCAAGGTGTTTTCGAGGAATGCAATGACGATGATAATACTTTTTACAGGAACTACATACTAGTGACTTATTTTTATCAGCCAAACGCCGGCACATGTCGCAAGTAACCAGCTCTATATTGGATAAAATCCTAAGTTTACCGTCGTTTTTAATTGTAGTCGTAGTATTTTCTTCTATAGAATTTTCAGTCTTTATATTAATATTTCTATTTTTTGATTTCTTTCCTACGCCTTTATCTTTTTTGATCTTCAGAGCGTCTTCTTTCTTCTCCTCTCTTTTTCTTTTCCTTTCCATTTTTTGATTCTCTTTTTCTTGCTTTTCCATCTCTTTCTTTTCAATAGCTGATCTAAAATTCTCAGAGGTAATCACAAATGGAGTCTTTTCTGTCTTTCGAATGAACTTCCTTCTATTTTCTGGGGCATTTTGTAAGTAGTCACTAATCGACTTATTAACATGAGCAGTTTCTGCCATTGTGGTTTCAGTGGTAGAAGTGGAAGGTGGGCACAAATCTGTGGGAATTTTGGTAGGTGTCATGGTAATTTTAACTGTTGTCACATTATTTTCACTTATGAGATTTACATTTGTTGTGTTATTAGCTGATTGTATTTCAATATTAGTTGATTCTGTCTCTGGAGGATCACTTTGAAAAAAACTCCAGAGTTTGAATAATGTTGGAGAGGAACTATTCTGCATTATACCTTGAGATTTCAGTGCTTTCATCTTGTCTATCATTTCGACTCCTACAATATTTTCGAAGTCTTTTAGAGTCATGACCTTGTTTTCGTGCTTGTCTACTGTTTGTCTGTCTGTCCCTTCAACATTTTTCGGTGCACCTAAACATTTTGAGTAATCAATTGCATTCTCATCAAATGGACACAAGCCACATGCTCGAAAACCATTTATTATAGTTTCAGATTTTAGGTTGTCAACAACGGTTTTTAAAATCATAGCTATGTTGAGCTTTGTTACCACCTCTCCAACGTTTTCTGATTGAAATTTGCGTACTGCTTTTCGATACATTTTCTTTATTGGTCCAAAAACGGAAACGTCTGCTGGCTGAGTGATTCGAGTGGTATTAGGGTAAAGAGCTATCAATTCAACTCCTTGCTCTTTACAAGTCAAACTAAGTTGTAATGTAATATGACTTTTATGGCCATCAATAAAGAGGATGACCGGTCTTTTTATGTTATTTTCAGCAAGATATGGTGCAAATATTTCAGTAATGAATTGGTTAAAGACATCTGCCGTCATCCACCCTTTATCACTGCGTCCGATGCCCCATTTAGGTGGCACTGATGTCGCAATTTTTTCAGGCAGTCGTTTGTATGGAAACACAATTAATGGAGGACAAGTCCTACCATCGGCAGAAAATGTGAACAGCACTGTAACATTTTCTTTGGGGTTTCCTTGGTCCACAGCATAAACATTTTTATCTCCTTTAGCAGCTAGCACGCGCCCCGTAGAAGGACAGAGTTGGAATCCTGTCTCGTCAGCATTGAAGACACGCTTTGGATCCTGAATTACGTCTAACAGGTTTTCGCCAGTCATGTAGTTCTTTATTTCAAGAAACCATTTTCTTATGTCGGTTTCAGACACACAGGCACTGGCTTTGGTAACCCCCTCACTGGTTCTTGGTACTAAAATGGGGTGACGTTTTAAAAAAGCTTTGAGCCATCCCTGACCGGGCCTGTTGTTAAGAAAAGGAGTAACGCGTGGATTTTCAGTTAAAAACTTTTGAACTGTGTCCAAAACGTCATCGGACTTCCTAGGAAATCCTTTACGAGCCATATTAACTAACCAATCTGTGATAATAACTTCTTCATCATCTGTTAGATACGGTGTGGGGCCAAATTGAGATTTTGAATTTGGATTTTTAAGTTTAAATTGTAAAGTTGCTCGGGGTATATTGTATTGTTTGGCGACTGCTCTTAAAGACATTACTTTTGTATTTATTTTTTCTAAAGCCTCGTCCAGGGCCTCTTTGGTGTATTTGGGTATCTTTGGCATATTCTTTTCTTGTGTACCTGAAAAAAACAAGTAAATATTCTTTTTTGATAATTTATCCAAAATGAATTAATAAAGCATTATAGTTATTGGCCTACCATTTCTATAGACTAACTTTGCAAATGATACAGTTATTGGCCTAAGGCCATTAACTGTACATAATGGCTGAAAATTTTTAGAAATCGTACAGAATACTACTCAATGTAACAGAAAACGATACCTTTAATAAAAACGATACTTTAACTTTTTTTTGTAAAATACAGTTATTGGCATAGGCGGCCAAACACTATAAATGAATGAAAAAATTGTGACAGCTATTGGCCACTACAAAATTTTGAGGTTATATACAAAATAGGTTATAATTCACCTTAAATATGTTTATAACACACAAAATAGCTATATTTTTTAAAGTTCAAATAACTGATTAAGTACATACACATTTCAAAATATCACACAAAAACATCAATGCTGTCTTAACATTTTTTTTACAAACTTACCTGACTTTGTTCCTCCGGCAAACGATGACACATTGGAAAAGAACCAAATAACCTAGCGGAATTTCGTTAAAACTTTTTGACAGAGAATAAAAGTGTTGCCATTAAAAAGCTTTCAAATCTACTATTTGTAAGGCATATTGCTAGTTTTTTGGCAATAAAGTTGAAATGGCTAATAACTGTAAAGGGGCCAATTACTATATCAATTCCCCTAGTGACCCTCCCACGCCGTCGTGCAGCTTGTTCGGCCTGTTCCTGGTCTTCGAAGATTGGATCTAGTTTCATGGAAACGCTGGAGTACTCGCTGAACTGTAGAAAGAGTCACACCAACAGTTCTCGCTGTATTTCGCTGACTGTGCCCATCTTCAAGCATTGTCAGGATCCTGGTACATTCTTCAGGGGTTAACGACATGATGACTTCAGAATAATAAAATTTATAAAGCAGAGACACCATATTTATAAATGTTTTATTGCAAAACTAAAACAAACGCGAAACAATTGATTTGAATTTGTTGGTACTAAATTCAAAAACAACCATTATCTTACATTTTCAGTTTTTAATACAATTATCAAAAACAAATAAAAAGGTTTCATATATTATTTTATATGACATTAAATATTCTTTAATTTAGTCTTTATATCATAAAGCTAGTTCAGGTACTATTGAAGATTTCCTAACCGACCCTTTTTTCTTTGCGGTCCAGTTGCCTAATTTACACGCACGACGACTACGATGCATAACAATCAATCATAAAAAAAATTATGTTTTATTGGCATTTTAGACTTTAGTTCTTTTGTGTTTCTTTGATAGGACCACATCGGTTTTACGAGTAAAAGTAGACTTTTTATTAACAAAAAGCTTCAAGATTTGTGTCTTTCCTGAAATCGTGTGGCATCAACATTGATCGCGTCACAAATAACATGAACCTAAATTAAATTGAAAAAGCAGCTTATAGACTATACAAACGTTTTACCTAAACTGGAATCCACGTGCCTCGATATATTAACAAAATATTATTTTACACACCACCATTTTTAAAAGTCAAAACTTCAGCCTTTAATTCCGTTAACCGTAACCAAAACAAAGAAAATGCGCCATTTAAGTTCTCAATTTACGTCTGCGCCTGTAATTTCCTATTTAGCTAAAAAATAAAAGATCGCTATTCGAAGAAGCACCAAGGAATTACATTCCCTTTCACCAAAGTTTATGCATTTAATTTAGATTTTTAAACACAGGACGAGTTTTACGTACAGAGTGAATTAATTAGCTTTGGTCTACTGCATTTTGTTTGCGGTAGCTTCCGGTAGAGTACATGGAGCTGAGATAGAACTAGCGAGTTAGTGGTATAAGATTCTTTTTTTAATATTTTTAGTGTTTTCAATTAGAGATGCTTCTTTCTTATTTATTTTTGAAGTTTTACTATCTGGTTTGCTTTATAATTTAGCTAGTATTTAGATGTTAAGTCCGAATAAAGCGCTTATTCTGGTGCTTGATGTTTAAACAAATCTTATACATAAATTACTAGGCATTTATGTAAACTTTTTAATGTGCTAAATGATAGGCTACATAAAGATTAACAATGATTGAATTATTAACAATACTGTATCATATCAATGATACAGTATTGTTAATCATCATCAGCTTAGTATGTTTACGTTATATATTGACATTATCAATGCTGTATGCGTGTTTAGTCGTGCCAATGGTGGCTCTTAGTAGTTTCATTAATAATAATGATAAGTTAGAAGGGTATAATAAGGGGATAATAAGGTTGCAGTGTGCACCATCATCTTATACTTATATCATATCATATCATACTTAACAAATATCTATTACTAGACTTTGCCCGAATATTTGAATACTTAATAAAATTGTGGAATATAAATAAATAGGGCACGCAAATAGCTTTTGTAAAACTGGAATAAGAAATGTAACGCTTTTGTACGCTGTAAACGAAGACGGATTTTGCTCAAGTGGAGAGATTCGTACAAATGAATACAGTGAGTGAATAATGCATAGTGCATTGTGTGCTCCAACTGCGGATAAACTTGAGAATGCCGCCTCGCAAATAGACTGTGTTGACTCTTTTGAGGTTTATGTAGATCTTTGCGAAGTCTTATGACTTCTAACCTTAATTAAGTCTTCAGTACACAGACTTCAGACGTGATTTTGTAACAGATCTTTTAGAACAATAATTCTGACCTTAACAACACATCAATCGTATTTTTAGCTCAGCAATTTTTCTTTGTGTCAAATATTTTTATTTTTGTTATTTACAGAAATGAGTTTGTAGATTAACATTGATTTAGGCTATTATGTGTTACAGCTATTTATTTATACTCGTAGTTGACAGTATACGTAATCTACAATATGTGATGGGTAGAGTACTGTTCTCCTGGATAGGCTACCGAGTAGCCTGTGTTTAGGAGTACAATGCCGGTCCCCTATAGGCAAATTTTTATATATGATGCACTTTTCATGTTTAATTAATAAAATTAATAACAGCAGTAGTACATTTCTTATTAAGTGGTGTGTGTCTGTGTGTGTATGTGAGAGAGTATAATGATTATTAATATTCTGCCAATTGCGTGTTTATAAATACATACTAATTCCTTGGAGTTATTTTGGCGCATTTCTGGTCAGCTTTTGTACACGATGTGGGATACTTGCCTTTATTAGATTTTTTACATTGCTTGATTTTACCGGCCGCTTCTCTTACGTTAAACTAGATTTTGTCAATACATTTCTATTCCTCGGGAACAGTACTTTTTTTGTGAATGAAAAATACATGATATTCTTTGCTGTGCTCTTGAAAACGTGTTTGCGAAATTTCATTATGATCGGTCGAGTAGTTAAGCCGTGAAAGCGTAACAAACGAACAACGTTACGACATAGTTTGTATTGTGCATTCTTTTACCGCTACTACCAGATTTGAGACCCTTGTATCTTATACATTTTATAAATGATATTAAATGATTGTAAATTTAAAAAAATCTATGTACTTTAGAATTTAGATAATGTAACCTAAATAATAAAAAAATGTTAGTCAAAAATCCTACTGTGCGCAACGCGACGGTTACTTTCAATGTATACGTAGCTATATTTTTGTTGATACATTCGAATTTTATTCGAATTCAATTGTGCGCATCGCTAGATGAGGTACTTGGGTGGGTTTTATGTATTACAACTGTCACTGCCAAATGAGCTAGTAACTCGTAATATTAACTCCCGCAGTATGAGTAGCTTGCCAGCTATTGGCATGGTGTACTACCAATAATAATGTTTATTTGGTTGTTGCCAAATTGACAGCAGTCGTTAAGCCATGTCAGAGGCCTACGGGCGGCTTGAACAACTCTTAACAACAGGTTGGCCACTAACCATACGAAAAGAAGAAAAGAAGAAGATTAATGTTTATCTAGCTATTAGACAAGCTTCAAAACATTTATTACTAATTTTACTTTATATTGAGTTTCGATTATGAGCCGGGAATTATGCGAAACGATTGGTGCTTGCAACGTTTTAAAATTAACGTTAATCGCTGATCCGTGATAGAATAATTTTAAACCTAAATCCAAAACTACCTAAATCCATGATTAATGGCATGAATAAAATTCTTGTCTAGCATGTCATACAGAGAAGTATGAGTGCAATAAAATTGTTGAACTATTTACAAATTACTAGATTATGCCCGTGGCTTTGCTCGCGTAAATGTAGGTTTGGTTAGTTACAGTACTTTTTTCTGCATAAAAGGTCTTGTCCTATTTTGTTTCCCTGTCAACGTGTATGCGTTATTATATAATGATCGGTTGAGCAGTTAAGGCGTGAAAGCGTAACAAATAATCAAGCTCAGATTCGCATTTATAATATTAATTAGGATATTTGCCTTGTTCAGCACATCGATATTGCTATGTGTATTATTACCGTGACACACATATATATATATATACAATCCTTTGCACGACTACGTGCGTACGTAATCATCGTGAAGCCTAATCGCGACAAGGGAAGACATAACTAGCATTAACTTTCCTAAGATAAGATACCACAGTTCTCTAAACTAAACACTAGTCAGCATTCCTAAGCGTAACTAAAGCAAAACATTACACCATTGAATTTCTCAAGATTAGATACAATGGCTTAAGCTAAACACTAGTACCGCCTAATATTTCGCCTATCATCCTGTTAACATATGCCTATGTTCCTGTTACCTTATATATTTATGTTTATATATTACCGATTTAGCAATCATTCATCCTAATAGGCTGCCGCCTATGAATGGATGGATGAATGATTGCTAAATCGGTACATTGCCTCAACAACCATTTTGGCTTTACGTATAAATCTATTAATTGCTTGAATTCTCTGGCATTATTGCTCTGCCGTAATTGAATAACAATTGTGTTGGACCACCCCGGCTAGCTTGAGTATCTTAGTTAGGACGACTGTGTGCGTGAGGTCTTCGGTTCGACTTATAGGTCGGACAAAGTATTGTTGGGTTTGCTTATCAAGAATTGTTCATTCCTAGCACGAATTCTGGGACTATGTCCGATAGGCGGCAGTTTACCCGTTCGCCCTCTATTACGTGCGACCTAAACCCATAGCTATTGAAATATGAGTTTGATCGACCTCTGCCTTTTCTGCAGCAGCTGTGGCCTAGTAGAAAGCTATATAGAAGTTTCGATTTAAATTACAAGACAACAAAAACTCTGACTTTTCAAAGGTATTAAATAGTTAATTTTGTTAAGTTTAATTCTATCGCTAGCGTTAACGGTAAAGAAACATTGTGAGGAAACCTGCATATCTGAGAATTCTCCACAATGTTTTATAAAATGTGTAGTTTGCTAACCAGCACTGGGCTAGCGTGATTAACTATAGAATTATAACCCTATCCTTCTCAAACAGAGAAGCGGCAACAGCAGTGGGACAGTTTATACAGAGAGCTGATATATTATTATTATACGTTTTCAGGGCGCTGAAGTAGCAGCCAGAAACTAATATGCTATAATACCATTTACCCATTGTTTACTGTTACTCGTAGCTTTGAATTAAGAAAGGTTTTCTGAAGGCATTATGTTACGTAATCCAGTAGTTGGAAAGCTCTTCGTTAAGGTGGTTAAGGAACAAATGGTCTATCTAAGTACACAGCTTTACATTTGATGGATGTTTCTCTTGTCTAACTACTACGATGTGCTTATTATCTTACTAGCGACCCGCCCCAGCTTCGCACGGGTATTACAAAACCTTAACAAATCATACACCTAAACCATCCTCATGAATCACTCTGTCTGTTGGTGGAAACCGCATGAAAAACCGATAAGTAGTTTTTGAGCTTATCGCGAATAGATAGACAGACAGGTAGACGCGGTGAAGGACTTTATTTTATAATATGTAGTGATGACTTAACTAGACGCAAAAGATTTATAAAACTAAATAAAGTTGCCTCAATGACTTCGCATGGTTAAATTTAAAAATAAGATGTTTTTATTGGCTAACTTGTTCCTTGCTTGCCGCGGCTTCACTCGCTCGGAAACAGTATTTCCTTCGGGACAAAAGGTATCATATGTCTCGTTTGTAACCCTGACAATACATATGCATTTCATGATGATTGATCGAGTAATTAAGGCATGAAAGCGTAACAAACAAACTTACATTCGCATTTATAATATTAGTTAGGATATGTAAAGAATTAAGAGAGCCTTTAATTTGTAGTATTTAATTATTTTTTATATTGCAGGTATATATCGTGTAAGCAACCAATAAACTTACACAATGTCTGTTAGATGTTCGCACGAGAAAATAATCATTTTCATTGAGGATCACGTCTTCCACCCATGATGGCCTACTCAATTGTTGAACATCTCCACTTGCAAGCAAGTGAAACCTGCATGCAATTTGCACACTCCCGAAAACATGTTTCCAATGCAAACAACTTGTACGCAAATGTGACGTCATACTTGCGTGCAAGAGTTGCCTAATGAAATCGCGCCTTTAAAGTACCATTTATATTAAATAGAAGAAACGGTTTCAGTAATAAATATCTCTAAAATTTAAAATTTAATTTAAAATAATTATTATTTTAATTTAATTTAATTTAATTTTAATATAAAATTGTATATCTTCTTTTAACCTATTGTGTCACAGCGGCACACCGTCAGCCTAACACAATAGATTTTTAATTATTTTTATGTCTGGTATTCTATGACTTGATGAATTAAAAAGACAATTCTACGTTATGCCACAATATGTACGGTGAAAATCTTTTGAAATTGTTTGTGGATGAACAGCGGTAAAGAGATTCTCGCGGGTTTAATTAAACAATAAAAGCTATACTTAGCAATTTATAATGAAGGAATGACCTTTGAAAAGCTTTTGAAAAGTATGTAAATACCTTCGGTTGTAATTAAGTAATTCCACAAGTTTGTTTTAACAAAATATGTGCGTAAATCAATATTATATAAGTGATATGTATTTGTATTTTGAAGTTATTTTATTAAAAATATGTTATTAGAAAATTCGGTTCCTATTTATTTTTAACAGGACGTGTCTCGCCTAACTTATAATTTCTATGTCGCTAGGAACTTTACAAACATTCAAGTAACTGACACAAATAACACTCAACAATATTATATGCGATATCGAAACATTTACTCAATAAAACCTTTTTGTTACTAATTATTACGAGTAATTAAGGAATATATGTTGTTGACTAAACACTAATAAAAGGAAGATCTTTAACCATAGGAGACTTGATCTTACTTGCGATATCGTTTGCGCTCATTATAAGACATGTCTAATGTCCCAATTCTTAAACATTTCTGAGACTTCTTTCTAAACCGTTTATGTATATGTTAAGTCAAAGTTAAGCTGAATCGATCGAGTGGTATTCGAGTCTATAAGTTACACACTATCATTGATTATTATATGAATAAAAAAGATGGCCTTTTAACATTGATTACTAATGATTACGAAATGGATATTATATTAAAATATTGTCATAATGTTGTTTAACTGCATGGTTCGTGCTTTGCCGTAAATGTTTACCTCTTTTTTGCTAGCACGCTACGGCATTTACCAGTTAGTTGGTTAGGTTTGATCCCCACATAAAAAAAAATGTGTGACCCATAAACAGTTGTCCAAAGTCTGGGTGTTGTTTGTGTATGTATACTGTATTTTTTTTTTATAGAACTCCTTACTGCACCGATATTATACCATGCGGTATAACTAGTGGTCTATTAATAAAAAATAAAAACTATATGTTGTTTAATTTAATTTGGTGCGGTTAAGAGTTTATCAAGACTGCTCCAATGGCGCAGGGAAAGCGAATAAGGCTTCTTTGCACGTGATCTCAGGATTCATATCCAGGTCGAGCAAAATGTTACTGAGTATGTATAGAAAAAATTGTCGGCTCAATATGGGTGTGTTATACCTCTGCTTACTACTTCGAGAATATAGAGATAAGGCTATAATTCATATATGTTATTTCTATCAAATGTATTATTTAGTAATCTAAAGCATTTAGCGATTAAGTGGAAACTAAGAAACTGCGATATTTAAACCGAACCAACATTTAACCGAAAATTTATTCAACAAGTCTCCTGAAATACTAATCGCACAGAATCTCATTTAATTCTCATTTAAAAGAGTACAATACATAACTTGACAGTTAATTCAGTGAGCTAACTGTTCAATTACGTAATGCACTTGACTTTGAATTTCTATTTGAGCATTTACAAATGAATTGAATCCAGAATCTATGTCATTTTCAAGAGACCGCTGCCGGCTGCTGTCTGCGGGTTGATCGTTGTCAAGTGCACTTGTTTGCACAGATTTTGAAATGAATTGTTACGACGCAATCCATGCCATGTCTGTTAATTCGAAATTTGATACAGCTATTGCTTAGTTTGTGTCATTAAAATGGGGGTTTAAAATTGAGGTATTGTTGTAGTTAGATATAGATAATTAATGTAGTTAAATATAAATTTTAATTTGATTTGAAGTTATAAAGACCATCAGTATTAATTAACATTTATTGTGTAGAGCGTAACCAAATAACATTTTGCCCCACCCAAGATAGTAGCCTCATTTACTAAAGCTGCGCTACTGGGTTAGCTTTTTTCACATTGTGATGTAATATTTCTATTTTTATCATGATAATTATAGTTAAAAAAATAGAATAATAATACTTAATGTTATATAAATACAACGCCCTAGTTTAATATTGTCATTTAATTAACTAGGATTCAACTATTGAATATGAATGCATAGATGTTTGTAGCTGAAGCGGAGCTTTGTAGCACTTCGTAGCACATCACCTCGTAGCAAACTGTAATTGTGATTTTGTTATTATAAAATATTGAGCACACAAAATTATAATAAATTAGTCACTTCATGATAAAATTGGAAACACCGTATCAGTTAAAACATTATTCAATTTACATCATAGTTTCACGTCAGATTAGATTGTTAACTTAGAAGCAACTTATATAATATATTTGAACTGATGCCAAACTTAGTTCTGCATAAGTAGATTAATTAATACCTACTAGGCGACGTCCGTATTGCACTGCACTTCAAATGCTAAACTTAACATCATAGTGACAGGGTAAGCTATGGTCAATAAATAGAATAATAATATTAGCCCCGTATTAAACTACGCCACTGCTCTTGTAGACTTCACATATCTTCGTGAACGTTATGGAGAACTTTTCACCATGTAGGTATCCTTACAAAGTTGAATTTAATTTTTTCTAAAATTTAAAGCTTGCAAAAATTAACTATTAAATACGCACAAAACTTTGAAATGTCAGAAATCGATATGAATCAAATATCAGCTTAATGCTTTTCTGATTACTGATGAACAAGTATTTTTAGGAATTGACCGCACAGATAGCGTTCTGGTTTAAGTGGTACTGTCCTGTTCTCGGTACTGTCGCAACCTCAAGTGTTAGGAAACCCGAATTTCATAAGGGACAATAGTTTGTGTGATCGAAAAACGCTTTGCCGATTCAAGACGTTCTTCGAGTTTGTTTTTTGAATGTTTATAATGTTCCTTGCGATACAAACAAGCATGTTAAAAGTTTTATGTCGTACTTTTTTTGCTGATATATATATAAAAGTAAAATGTGTGGTATGTTTATCGATCTATAGATAAAGTTTGCAAACTCACATTGAGATAGCGTGGTGTGCTATCGCTTAATGTTTGTGAATATAACCTCTCACATCCACAAATTGCACGGAGCGCCATTGTGCATTTAACAAGTCACCTTGCCACTACGAGACAGTTACCGTGGTATTCAATCTACGAAACAAAACTTTGTGCGTTACTCTATTTATTGATCCAGACCTGCTATTTGTACGCATTGCTACTTTAATTATAAGGTCCGCCGTGATACAGAATTTATTCCAGTTGCGAGAGTTGCATTTTCATAAACAAATATGATAGTAGCCAGCAATGAAGTTTTGAAACTCTTTGCTTCGAAACCATGAAAATGTGTACGTCAGAACAAGGTTAGAGCGTAGCATGACTGACTTACATGGATAGCGTAGTAATTTATGTGGTAGTCCCGCCACTTGTATTACACCGAGTGTTGTGAGATCAAATCTAACACGGGACAAAACTTTGTGTGATCCAGAAATGGTTGTCCCGAATCTATGTAGATGTTATTTGTGTCCGTTATTTGAATGTTAGTAAAGTCTCCCGCGACACAGGAATAGTACCTGATGCGGAGGCTATCCTTTGAAAAAGAAAAAACATGCGGAGCAGTCTTTGGAGACTGCCGATAGAAGTGAAAACTAAGTAACAAGCGTGCGGTGACGATCACGCGAGTTTCACGCTTTTTGTTCACCCAAAAAGTAAACATATATACACAGTATACATATAGCTCATGGAAAGCCGCGACGCGAATGACGCGAGTTCCATGATTTTTGTTCACCCAAAAAGTGCTCAACGTGCCTAGAGAACATTTCACTTCAAAAAAAGTTTTGAGACGCTTCACTACGAAATAAAGAGAATCCGTACATCAGGACAAGGTACGAGCAAAGCACGTCAGTTACAAATGTATGACGCAATGCAACGCTCTGAACGTTTTTACTTGGAGAGTATATTTTGTGACTCACGAGTTACTGGCCTTGCAATTTTATAATAAATGACCATTTAGCTACAGCATCCCAAAAGCGTATTCACGATGGACCCACGACTGAAGAGTATTGCGAGTACTTATCTTTGCTTACCTGCTGTATTATGGACCGCTCTGGGTAAGTGATGAGGACGTTTAAATGTTTTGCAATGATATAAATGATAACTGACCCTTTTCTGGGAAAAATATGGAGCTCTGGACAGTATATCATTTGAAACATTTTTCACACACAGGTTGTTGGAGTATGAGATGATATATTGTAAATGTGTGTATGGTTAACAGCTTGTATTCATTAGACTGTCGCGTTGGTCCTGTCGCATTAGTTGACGGTTATGTTTGTGGTCGGGTTCGATTACCAACTTGGGTAAAATGTTAAGTGTAATGTATGTTTTTGCACGGAGTCTTAAAATGTGTTTCAGCCCTTATTTTTTATATAATAAATGCGAATGTGAGTTTGTTTGTTCATTTCATTATAACTTTTTCACGCCCTTACTGCACGTTCAACTATCAAGTATCGCATACACGTTGTGAGGCGAACAGAAAAGGACATAAAGGGACATTAGGTCCTTTTCTGTTCGTCGTTTTCTTCAACCAGAAAAAGTACTGTTACAAACCTAACGGTAACTAACCTAACCTACATTTACACGAACGAAGCCGGGGGCAAAATCTAGTTATTATAGTTTCCATCTCAAACTTCTATACTATTAAAGTGCAACATGGTACACAGAATAACGGAATTAATAGATATAGTTATCGCAATTAGTACATGCCTTTGTTAAATATATAATATAATATTCTACCACATACACACAACACCATCTAGCCCAAACTAAGCAGAGCTTGTACTATGGGTACTAGACAATGGATAAACATACACATATACCTTTTTTTTGTAAATACTTACATATTATACATAGAAACACCCAGACCAAGACAAACACCCATGTTCATGCGCACAAATGTTTGACTTGTGAAAATAAATAAATAAATGACTGACGTTTTATAAATTCTACTGTTTATTGGTCTCCGTTCCGAGATAAAAATAATTGAGTCGCTGTTTCTATTCACCGAGAATTCCTGTATTAAGTTGTAAACATTGTGGCAAAGTTTCAAATTGTTCGTATTTTAAATGTAAGTATAATAACAATAATAATAATCATTTATTTGCTTTAAGTGTCGTGTACATTGTAGATCTTAAAATAAAATAAATATAAGCTCTAACACTCAGTCATTTGACATGCAAAAGCACCTTAACATTAAAATTATGTAATTTCGAATGAATACAATTAAATTAAAACCGGGCACGTAAATACAATCAAAATGTTATCTCTGAGATGTTTTTTAAAACTATGGTAAAAAGAGTATCATAGACTAGTTTTCCCCGCAGTTTCGCTCGCGTTAATATTGATTTTGTCAATAACTTTATATCCCATGTGAACTGGATTTTTTTCTGAATGAAACGTGTCATATGTGTTTTTCGGTATTTCTGACAACGTGTATGCAAAATTTCATGATGATCGGTCGATTTATATTTGAACAGAATCGATTACTGAAATCACTAGTAAAATACCTTAGCCTAAAATATGAGGGTGACGAATATTCAAGGGTGTACTCTACTCTATTCTAGCCCTTCATAATAATGACTGGTAAGAGGGTTTATGAGATATGATCGGTTGTCTTGACACATTTCTAAAGTTGAGTAGGCTTTAGGTAAAAAGGATCGTCCTAAATATGCTAATATGGTGCGAGAAAAGTGCCACAGTGTTCTTGTTATTAGTTTTAGGTTTATTGTTAAGTAGGCTTTCTTAATTTTCTTTGTTTTATATACAGCGTTTATAAATAAGGCATGGTTATATTTTAAGCCTATATGTAAAACACTTAGAATTTATAGAAACTATAGTTCTTAACCCTTAAAGGCTACAATGAATTCGTACACTGCTAACACTATAGTAAAAACGCCCTGATTTAATCATTAGAATAAGTCATATAATTATGAATATTATACTATTTTTTAATATACTTACTTAAATTATGGCTCGTGTTCTTTGATATTCTTATTTATGAAAACTTAAAAATAGGATGATTTCTTTAAAAAAACACAACAATATACGTTGCGTGTGAAAAAGGTGTTGCTCTTGACTTACGAGAATACACGAAATCTCAAGGCGCTGAGTTAAATAAGAAAAAAGATACTGCCTGTATCTTTATAATCTAATATAAGTCACCCGGGTGTAAAAACAACATGTGCCACAGGGGACCAACATTATCTGACATTTAAAAAACCGCAGATTCTCACTAAAGAACACCGATTCTTACCAAGGATGCTTCGCGAGGCTATTGAAGTCAAAAAACATCCCAATTTCAATAGAAAAGATGGTTGGATTGCACCACCAGCTTGGGATCCAATAATACAAATAGTCAAACCCAAGAAGAAGCAAACCACAGCTAGACTTCATGATACTTTGAGCTCATTCTGCGTAAATAGAAACACCAATGATTAAATTATGTTCAGGTACTTTGAAATAACTACACTGGAACATTTAGATAACTACCATCTTAGTCTCCCCGTGACTATGGCTGCTGAAAAGCAACCAAAACCTTGGGGAAAGTGTAAACTAAAATATAAATAGTTTTAATCGTTTTAATAATTTAATTAGGTTAAATATTAGTAAAGTTTATTAATATTGTGTGTATTTAATAGTAGTAGTAGTGTAACAATTTTCAAAATTACGTAATAAAGTGTTAAATAAACAACGCGATATAATCCGTATAAAGTAGTTTAATTTAAATGAATAACATTCGCGTAAACAGAAGACAATATAATATAATAGTTCTTGAATATCCTCGAAAGGGTAAGCAGGGATGCAATGAACCTCCATTTCACTCACTATATCGCTTAGTATATTTTTAGGACAGAATAATACGTAAGCCAACTTTCTGTCGTATAACGAAAAACAAACTGTAAGCTGCTATGTAGGAGTCCTGAACAGACTAATATGCCTATAAATAATTATCTATTTTACATACATACATACATAAATTCACGCCTGTTTCCCAGAGGGGTAGGCAGAGACTACGGATTTCCATTTGCTACGATCCTGACACACTTCTCTGGCTTCATTCACTTTCATAACATTCCTCATACACGCTCGCCGGTTTAAGGTGCTCTTAACCTGGCCTTTATCCAGAACGTCTCCGATCTGATCAGGAAACGTTCGCCTAGGTCTTCCCCTTGCGACTGTTCCATTCACACTAGCCTTATAAACTTTCTTAGTCAGTCTGTTCTCGTCCATTCTTTCTACATGCCCAAACCAACTTAACATACTCTTTTCTATTCTCGTCACTATATCCACTTTTATGCCGCTTCTCTCTCTAATCACACTATTCCTTATTCTATCTTTCAGAGTCACACCACATATATTTCTCAGCGCTCTCATTTCTACAGCATTTATTCTGCTCTCATGCTTCTTTTGCCATACCCAACTTTCACTTCCATGCATAAGTGTAGGCACTAATAGTCCTCTATGAACAGCCAAACGTGCCTTTTCGGATACATTTCGACTGTTCATAAAAGCGCGTAGAGCGCCATTCACTTTATTGACAGCAATCGTTCTTCTTTCAATATCTCCCTCATGTGTACCATCCCTTGTAAACAAAGTACCCAAATATACAAACTCTTTCACTTGCTCCACTTGTTCTCCATCAATCATTATATTGCACATCGTCATGTACTCCTCCCTTTCAAATACCATTACTTTCGTCTTGCTTACATTCATTTTCATTCCTTTACTCTCAAAAGCACCATGCATAATAGTTATCATCGCCTGTAACTCTTCAGCCGATGACGCAAGTATTACTTGGTCGTCGGCATAAAGTAGACATTTGACAAGTAACTCATTCATTCTTAATCCCCATTCACAATCTTTTAAATCTTTCAAACAATTGTCCATGTATAGGTTAAACAGCCAGGGTGAAGCTACACATCCTTGTCTAACACCTTTTTCGATATTAAACCATTCTGTGTAAGTCCCATTTATCCTAACACAAGCTCTGGAATCTTCATAAAGAGATTTCAGAGCTCTATCTATTTTAACTACCGAAATGTAGACAAATATTATTGATTTCTTTTCTAGGTCAGATATCATTGCCAACGAGTTCAATATAGATTCTCGTCGTCCATACAAGATCCCCAAATAGCGACAAAATTAATGCATGGCTTCGGAAATGTAGAGAGATATAGACATCATGCAACAAACACACGATATATGAGTGAATATACCACGAACATACAGTTTTATAGATTATAGCTTGAATGAAAATACCGAAGAAGGCGAAATTTTTAAAATTTTCCACCTTTACACGTACCGTAGCACCGGGCAGAATAAAATGATTGCGTCGTATTTCTTTTTGGTCTCGTCCGATATATTTCCTTTTGCGTGCGCTATGAACACCTCAATTACACAATGCAATAACTGAACTTTCCTTTAAGTATGGTATGCTTGTGATGTGTGACATGCACTAGCACTGCTCCGAGTTTTATTTCTCGGTGTTCCTCAACAATAAATGGTCAAAGTTTTATGAAACTAGTTTGTGTCTTGTACTTATAAATAATTGACCTACTTACTCTGATTTTGGCTTGTCGTTAAACTCTAAAGCACCAAAAAAGTTCCTAGTACTGATATTTTAACCTTTTATCCGATTATGTTAAATTTCCACTAATATTATAAATCCGAATGTGAGTTTGTTTGTTTATTAGTTTGTTTGCTTGTTACCTTTTCACGTCTTAACTACTCGACCTATCATTATACAATTTTGCATACATGTTGTCAGAGGATCAGAAAAGGACAGAGGGTACAAAGGAACCTACATTTACGCAAGTGAAGCCAAGGGCAAAATCTTATAAAAATAAAAGTATACTGAAATCTAAGCACTTTATATGGTGTCCATATGAAGTGCTAAGATTTATATATCCTATAAGAAGAGCAAAAACAAATCATACTTGTAACCATTTCATCCTGGTGATAGTTTCCTCTGTCACAGTGAGAGCTCTTCTCTCCTCCAGCTTGTATGTCTCATCATAGTACGTATACTCAGTAAACGTCAACCCACTGGTGGTATACTGCTGCGTAAAGTATACCGATATAGTTCCATTCACTATTTCGTGTTCTATTATCCATTTGCACTTGATAGGAACTGGGAAAGCGTTAGGGAAATCTGGAGTCTGTATGATCCCAACGGGGCCTTTGACGCGACCTCCACAGGCTTGTGATCGCTGATACTCTCTGTCGTCATCTTGCGCAATCACTTTTGCTGCGATACTTATTAGTGTAATACTGAGCAGCATTATCCTGTAACAAGAAAAATTTCATAAACACTAGTTAATTTTTTTTTAATTATTCTTATGTCCTACATATATCATTAATGTGAACGTCTGGAAGATTGTAACTTGTTTACACGTTAATCGATGGACGGATTTTAATAAAACTGTGCACACAGAAAAAATATGCGTTCCCGTGGGATTTACACAGGCGGCGCGGCGGACAGAAACTAATACTTTATAATTTGTATTGAACACTTTTTAAGACATTGTAGCGTCTCGAGTAGTTTTTATTTGCTTCTAGGTAAGATAGACTGGATAATATTCTTTCACAAGGATAGTACCTAATATTAATTCATTATTCAAAGCAATAAAAGCCTGTTAGTTATATACAAAGTACTTTTTCAGATTGAATTAATATATGACGGTTGAATAAGGAATGAATAGCTTTTACAAAGTCATAATGTAGCCAGTTAGTAAACGTTGTTGAGTAGAGTGCCAAGAATTGTCAACTGCTGCATGGAATCTGAAAGTATGGTATATGGTAGACGGTAATAGGCTCACTCCATAATAAATAGGACCTTAAATATAGCTATCAAAATGTGGGAACTTCTACCTCTTCCTTGGTGATGAGACCATAAGTTTAGATCTCTATATTATAGAAGATAACGCTCTTTATATGTATAAAGCAGTCATTTTGTAGGTAAGTACACACATTGTTAAGTATTGATTACTTATACAGATTACACCTTGAGTAGAATGGGTCGCGTTAACACGACGGTCCATCTGTCTACAGGTAAGCTGGCCTCAAGGGAATACTAATAGAGGCTGATGCTAATACCGATGAGGTCCATTGACTGTGTGCGATTTACGATAAAGGACTCTCTAGGGTACAGATTACTAGGTTGTGAACGACCATTCAGGTCAATGACTGAACTTGACCTTCAACTAAATAAATTATATTATCTTATAACGCCGTATCACAAAATTTTGTGTATGGTATCTGACGCTTGTATTATTATATTCATAGAGCCAAGTTAGGTTCCTGAAAAGGTAGGCAGAGATTACAGGTTTCCACGATTCTACGATCCGTATATGCTTTATTTCTTTTCTTCTTTCATTAATTTTTATTATTTTCATTCAACAGCATGTCTTCCAAATGTATTATTGTCGTAAAACTCCAACTTAAGGCTAAAATCTATAGTAACGTTTAAAAGTACCTCAACTATTTTAAGTTCAAATATTTTCGTAAATGCTTATAATAGTTAAACAAAAATAAATTTATCTTTATTTTCTAACAGCATCTTAAAATATGATATTTTGAAATTGAAGCGGCATTTACTTCAGTGATTATAAACCAAATCAGACAAAAAGTAAACAATAAATCGTTCTCGCAAATCGTGAATACAGTAACAGTAAAGTATTAATTCTTGTCATGAAAATTGTTTCGTATTTTCAAGATGTGAGGATTTGAGCAAAATAATGTTAATAAATATTTATTGGCGAATTTTTGGGTATGGAAAAATTATTGCTGATATTTTATATTGGTTAAAATGTTCGCTGATGATTGGATGATACCAAACCGAATTAACAATTTCTGCTTTTACTGACTGACAATGAGAGTGACGCTTCAAAATGTATTATTGAACAAGACTGTAGATACACTCGCGTGTATCCAACGCTGACGATAGGAACGCCAGGCACCACAGGCTTGCCTAGTGCGGGGTCGCCAGATATCTACTTAATGTAATTATATTTCTTGTTAATAAAAATTTTCTATTCTATATTCTATTTTACCCGGTGGGAATATAGGACATGGTCTATCTATGAGCTGAGTGTCATCCAAATCCGGTTAATATTATTTCGTTCACATTCACGCACAGAGAACACAAACCAAATTGTCTCCATTAAGAGGTTTCTATTAATACTGCGGCATTTCTCAAAGACCCCGCAATGCGAGGCTACAAGCACACTGAGCGTCGTAACGTCCTAGTAAGTTATAACCGCTTACCCGCGCCCTTGCGCTTTGTCGCCTCACGTACTGGACATTGTGGCTTTTGTCAACTAATCTTTATTGAAATGCCTTTATGAAAGAGTTCTACTAAAAGGATTCTTAATTATTCACAGTTGGTGACTGTTTATTAAATACGCAGGTGAAATGCGCCTTTATCATGTCTTTAGATTGCAACTTAATGGTCCTAATTATAAAGATAACAAATTTATGAATATTGAGAGACAGTTCTAAGAGCACCGTTAGTGGCAAATTAATTTACTGTACAATTATTTGATAGACCGTATATTTAAAGTAATCCAAGACCAAGAAAACATTTTTTATGAAAGCAAACAAATAACAAAAATAATCTGTATAAATACGCATAAACATAACAGTTCGGTGCCATTTACGCCTCTGCATGTCAACCGATTTTTTATTTTGTTACTATTGACGAGTTTTAGTGTTAAAAAAAGGAAAAGTTTGTTGTTTCATTTTGGAGTAATGTAAATTCAAATGTTTTCTTAAAATTTTCAATATTTGCATCAGCCTCCAATCCGGCACAACAGCCGATTCAAGATGATTAAAATGTCAAAAAATAAATAGGAATATAAATCGCACATATTAAAAACATATATGTTTGTACAAGACAGCTACTAAATACACAGTACACTAGTACAGTACAGCAGCTAATAAATAAAAATAAAATAATAAAAATAAATACACTGTTCGATCCATTTGTGAGTATAAATAATTAAAAGAAAGATGTTTGCGTATAACAATAACGCGTATAACCTAAAGGTTACCGTTAAGGTAATACCGCTGACATATGTCATAATGATCTCAGGTTCCATTAAAAAAATTAGTTAAGACGTACATTACATTTTAAATTGAATCTTACACTACCGGTCGGTAAAAACTGGGTCAAAACCCTTTCAGAGATTTAACTTTACACAAATCTCTGAATAGATTTTGATTGAAGCAAATAGCAAAATATCTGTCTTAGCAACCCTTAATTACTTGATCCGAGTAAGGTTTTTACCTTTAATGCACAGACTCAATTACTCTCTCAATTTAATTATTTTGAACGTCGTAGAAAAATGAACAAGTAAAAATAAAAGTGTTCTAGCAATTATTAATATCCCAATATGTATTTGCATATTTATATAAAGTACTAAATATTTCATATAGATATAAAAAAAATATCTTTATCTAATGCTCTTTTGTTTTATCAACAGAAATTGGGTAGTTTTTAAATGCCTGTACTGTTAAGAGTCAATAGCGATTTTTCCGCAAAGTACTACGTCAAAATTTTGCTGGTTCTTCTTTATAATCTTGCTAACGTCGGTTTATAGTACAGTTTTTTTTGTAATATGTACAAGAATCAATAGAAGTTTCTCGTATTATAGTTATACCGTAATTATGGCTATACCGTACATTTGATGTTTATTTTTACTTACAGAGTACTATTGTATTTAACATTAAGACTAGATTGAAACTCTATTTTGATCAAATTTTATTCAAGAATTGTCTTTATTTTCGCATAGCAGGCGTGCCCAATTTATAGCAAAACATTTGGGCGCTAAAACACAAAAAATAATCGCTGTAGTTCTTCGTTTTACCAACGAATAGGAGATTGCCTCTGTGAATTTTACATCAGGAAAAATAATGCGATATACTGAATTACTTATCAAAATGTCTATCTATAACAAAGGTTTTCGTTAGAACTAGATTTTTTATAGAGCCCCGATAAATATTATCGCCAACGATTATTCGAATAAAAATATTGTAAACGTACATAATATTGTTTTTTGTTTCTTTTCGTTGATTTATTAGATTATAAACTAATTATATTGATCAAACAAACAAAGTAAATAAAGTAATATGCAGTTGTTTGTAATGTGACCAAAACATTATGTAATTAACAAATAAAATAAAACGCAGCATGGACAACCTGTATGTCCTGAACTTAAATCAAAATTAAATAACATTTCGACTTCTGCCAAAACAATTTTTCTTACTTTGTAAGAATTTTACGAAGTAGTTTGAACTAGGAGTAAACGTATGTCGACGTGAATCGGACCATTTAAAACTAAGGACTGAATAAGAAAGTTACACACTTACAGTCAAAAGACATTCTTTTACTTTTTCCATTATAGTACCGACTTACACTTTATTAAAGGGAAAAACGAATAAAAGCCATTCATGGCGTTTATTCAGCCAGACAGGCTTAATTTGGTACTCAACAAAACTCGACCGTCTGAAACATTTTGGAAGTTTTTTCATTTGCTTTTGTGTGCATTGCTAGTGTGGGTTCATATCAGTAGTGTTATTAATAACAGCTGTAGTCTTATATCGAGATAAAAATGAATTTATGAAAAATATTTTTATTTTGTATAATTAGGACTCTCGAATTTAGATGAAGAAAAATACATTACAAGAATAATTATATAGATAATTACCTAATTTTTATTTATAATCATATATACATAGCTGCTCCACAAAACTATACCGGTTTTATCGAGAAGTTTACAAAAACGTATTTATATTGAATACTTACATTTTAATGTCCATTGTATCCTTTCATTTTAATACGACACTTGATCACATATTACATACACCTCACTTCATTCGTATCACGCAAAGCACTCGAGCTCGGGTCGTACCCAGTGTACGTCGTTTACGGGAGCGACTGACACAGTACAGAGGTCTGCTTGCTACGACAGATGCCGCGCTACTGAACGGAACTTCGTTCATAAGTGTTGGCGCTAAAGCTACAACCAGGGTTGCCCTCCCCTTTGCGTGACGTCACTCAGTGCACGCAATACCACGGTCTCATCATCGTGGTGTTCACCTACGCAATGTTTCCAATATAATAACAAAAATTTTGATATAAAGACTTTGGGTTCCATATACCTACAAAACATTACATGGATGAAAAAATACCATTGTTGTATAACTATTTATAATCCTTAGAGCATATACCGGTTGTACATTAAACTAGTCATAGTACTCTATCTACAAAAGTGAAAATCTTTATAATGAAGATGTTATTACATTTTCTCGATGATATCGCTGCAATATGATTCAATCTCTATAAATATCTTGTTGAAAGGGATGAATCAAAACTTAATTAAGTTTAATTTTGTGAACGGATCGTCATTCTCAAGTTACTACTAGTTCTACCGCTACATTTTCGAGAAGTAAATGAACGGCATGATTGATATAATTTGAAACCACTTTAAAGTTTTCTTATTTAAACATATTGGTTTGAGGCAGTTTCAAATATTGCATCGGGAAACAGTTCTAAAAGGAACGGTCCGTTCAGAGCTGTTATCTTCTTAGAAATATTAGGAGGTTGGCCAGGTTGAATTATCGAATATCGCTTTCGTTTTGGCGTAGAAATTAGTTCTTCTTCACATAATCCAATAAACAATCAATATCAAAAATTATTTTTTTATTATATACATGAACAAAAGATATCTATACTATAAATATAAAAAAAACATTCAAATATTCATCAGACTGCCAAATAATTAAATTTCCTTTAAAAATTCAAATGATTGGATTTTTATCTATCTTTAATATCCCGTCGCTTTTGAAATATCTCGATTAACATTTTTGCTCTATGAGCAAAATTTTATTTAATCAACGTATACTCACGTGGGCCGTAGGGCTCGAATACCGATGTAGCCGTTAAAGAGAATAATACATACATTTCAATTCTATAAAATCTTAATACCGATGCTATATTTTTTAAACTTTTGCAATAATGGCAGATTTAGATTTGCCTGTATATATTTACGTTTATTTTTAACCATAAATATGGCGATTGATATTAAATGCTGGTAAACTTATTTGAAATATTATGACATAATATTGCTTTTTGGTGTACTAAAATAAATATTTGATTCATGTAGTTTTAATACCTACTTGTATAATATCGTTTGAATGGAATACGAAAATTAAGATAAGGTAAAAATACTATAATTGTGTAAAGATGTTAGGATATTAGGATGTTTATTACTCAATCACGCGTACACCGTTGAACGAGTTTGGATAAAACTTAACACACAGAGCATGTCCACATTATCGCGTAGGATACTTTTTATTCCAGTATCGTTTCGGTAGATATCATGTGGGCAAAGAAGCGGGTAAAAGCTGGTATTTAAAATACAGGCAGATTTCTTAAACTTTTTTGAATCACTAAATTAGGAGGCGTTCGGCACGATTATCAGCACAGTAAATCGAACAACGACAATTCTCTTCTGATCGGTTTTGAAGTAAACTATTCAGTAAAATGTTTTAAGCTAGTTCTCTTAAGTTAAATATCTCATATACTTTGTCCCTTTGAAGTCAAGAGATAGACGTCCAAAGGCTCATGACTATCGCTCGAGGCGTCGTCGCTTCGTCGCGTCGACATCGTAGGACAGATCAAAGTGACTGCATCCTGCAAGTAATAGCTTTTATAAATGAGATGCTTTTACTTTGACGTTTTAAATATTTATGTGTGTAGTTTTTTGGTATGCTTAATGTATGTGTTTAGTGCGTAGAGTTTTAATAAATTTGAGTTGCGTTTCTAAATCCATACCAAAATTTCAAATACTTATATAACGTTTTCATGACTGAAAAAACTAAAAGCTAAAGAAGAACATGAGTTGCTTACTATTTTACACACGATTTAACACCGAGACTTTACAAAAATTATCATGAAATACTATATTTAAGATGCCGAGGCCAACCAAGACCAATCAAATTTAAATCAAGTAATTTGATTAGCTGATGTTAATTCAGTCTGCCAAATATCCGTTTGACCGTTTGTTTCTAAATTTTTGTGTTGATCTGTTAGCTAGATTTTTGTAGTCCTTTCAGTAATCTCATCTGTGAGTAGGTCAACTGGTCACAACGGCAAAGTCGATAGCTTACTCTCAGGATGCTGCCTGTTTTTTAATCCGGATAACACTGAAAGCTTCTCAAGGCATGTTTTATGCAACACTATCTGTTTTATTTCAAAAACAATTCTGTATTATACAGCAGTGCCGAGTCTTGGAGAATTGCGTCTCAGATATTGTATCGTTGTTAAGAACTACCTAATTAATAAAATAATTGAGCAAACAGTTAAGCTCATTCGTTGCCGAACTGCCCTAAGAAAGCCTTAGAGCTGAGGCGAAACACGTGTCGACGCATATTTTGTGTTCAAAGCGAAATATTGCAAGTTAGAGTACGCCCGAATCCCACGACGTGACTTTTCCTTGCCAGAGGAGGAGTTCGGTATTACCTACATTTTTTTATTGCAATATTTGGGTTAGACAATTTGAGGGTGCGTGGCCAGTTCCTCTTTTTCCAATTACTTTATTGCAATGGATTGCCACCAAGTAACATCTAATTCGATTTAATATAATTATGTAGCTTCTAAAGAACTTCATGTATCTTTTCTTTGTCTAAGTAAGGATTTACAACTATGATCTTTTCTTTATTTCATTAGTTTTGTAAACGTCTAAACTAAATTCAGAAACTAATTCAATTCAGTAAATATTTGGGTATAATCTCATTTACTAAGTTGCAAAAGATACTGAGTTTTGTAGCCGTTTTTGAGGCATATAGAAGACATAAAAGTTGCTAAGATTAACTTCACACTAATAAAAACAACAGTTCCAAAACTAATCTATAAACAACAGTTTATCTACTGTATTCTTATAGCAAGCACGCTTGCTATAAGAATACTAGATTACTCAAACTACGATATCATAAGCGAGATGCAAATACTCTAACATGAAAATGTAGGTATATTATTTTAAACTAGCATATTCATACGTCCAATAGATATCCAAAATAGGTCGGCACATTGATGTAGGTCCCAATCCACTGTGAAATACGATTTACATGCTTCACAAACTATGGTTTTGACTGTAATATTGAATTGAAGCTAAACTTTGGCAATAACTAATACAGGCCACAATAATAAACAAATATCTATGTGCATTAGGTTATAATGTAAGTTAGTTTCACAATTAGTTATTTTATTTAATAAATTTCCAATTATTGAACATAAATTACGTAGGAACGAAATTGTAAAAATTCCACTTGCCGAATATCATAAAACGCAAAATGAAATTATATCAATAGTTCCTTTTTTATTAGAGGCCTTTGCACTGCAGTCGGATAACAACTAAGCTTTAGTTGTTATCCGACTGCAGGGCAAAGGCCTCTCCTTCCAACAACTGTTTGTGGATCACACAATGTTTAGTTCTATGTGGGGTTTAAACCGACAACAGTGGCAATGGCGAGATGAACACGATAACCATTAAAGGTTCACAACAATATACATAAATTACGCCATCCATTCAGTATAATTAGCAGTATTAGTAGAGCCGTATGCGTATTTGCCACTAATGTAGAAAAAATACGATACCCTTCTTTGACTCCTTGTTAAGACAACAGCTACTGCGATAATATTTCAAACACTTTATACAAATACATAAAAAATAAAACCACGCTACTTTATAAGCTGTCTGACCCTTTTACCCTATAGAGCACATCATGATTTACGTAAACTATTAATTATGGTAAACATTCAGGTTTAGGGCTATAAGGGTCTCATATAACAAGATGGGGATATATTTACATATCAGTTAAGGTAACGAGGTACTCACCTAGTCTAGGAGTCAGTAGGTCCTCTATAAAAATGACTACCGAAAACTACGGTAGAGGATCGTGATCCTGGTAGTTGAAGTATATGGAGAAGAAGTGTAGAAATCTAAAATATATAAAGGATTAGCGTTTTCCCGCGGCTTCGCTCGCGAACAGTTTTTTTTCTGAATGAATGGTATACTGTGTTTTTCCTTAACAATATGTAAACAAAATTTAATGATCATTGGTTGAGTAATTAAGGCGTAAAAGCGTAACAAACAACCTCACATTCGCATAAAATATTAGTTAGAAGAGTCATACGAACAAATCAACGCTATAATCTAAAGAATTACAAATAACATTTTTACCAATAGCAGATAGTTCCATCCAAAACTTAAGTGCTTTGCATTTATCGGTGTAGCAATCTCCATCTTTCTCTTTCCAATTCCATCTCTTTCAATTCCTTATAAGTTTCAACTTTCACAACTTCTTTCAGTTGATCGGTATACCTTCTTCTTGGTCTTCCCCTCTTCCTTCTTGCTTCTATCTTCCCTTCCAATATGTTTGTAATAAAATTATCATGTCGAATTAGGTGTCCGATCATTTTACTTCTTATGTTCTCTATGTGTTTTAGAATTAGTTATACACCATCATAACGGCTTCATAAATACTTGATTGAACGTTTGCAACAATACTCAAATTAACTATCGCTTTACAATATTTCGAATGTTCAATGTTTACCAAATGGCTGTTGCTAGTCGTCCACTAATCGGACGAATAACATAAATTATCGGACGATTAATATATTTCATTCATAAGTATAGTGGACGACTAATATATCTTATTTGTCCGTTTAGTGGACGACTAGACACTTTGTTGCCAAATTGGCGCAGTTTTGCAGTAAATTGAATTTCACTTTGGACCCAAGTTTGCCTGGCACTCATGTTTTAAATAACGTTAACTACACATCAACTCGAAAGCAATCTGTTTGAGATGCAAACTATATTTTTTGTGCTCTGTAAAGTAAAATGGTTTGTGGATGTTTTGTTATTGTTAGATCTAAATTTAAAACAAGCCACTAGAAACTTTGCCGATTACGTGGTAAAAATATAAGGATTTGACGACTTACCGAGGGTTTTTCTTCGTTTTTCTTTATAATAATGTCCACACCGAATGTTGTTTATGATAGCCTATCTTAAAGGAGACGGGCCATCTAAGCAAGAGATATAATAGCGCAAAAGTATGTGCTCAGCCACAAGTGCACTCTCTAATCCTTAACTTTCAAAACCCGAAGGGAAAGCAATCCGACACGACCGGGAAACGATCAGGTACAGGAGTAAAGCCATTGCGTGCTTTCTGAGGCACGGGGCTTTCACTACGAGCAGGCATACTTAAACCACTATAACACTATATTTCTTTTCATTTTAACATTCTTTTTGGCACTGTCCATAAAAATTAATTTCTTAATTAATCGTAACATGCAGAATATTGCTCGATGGCAATTTTCATTTATTACTTTGTCATGATGAAAATTTTAATACCTAACTGTTTTAATGAATTTCGTTATTCAGTTGCAAACTAATGAATATTTATAAATAATTTACTAATGTAATAAGTAGTTCAAAACATTATGCAGAATTAAATTAGTGTAACTGTCAATATTCATTTACTTAAAAGTCAATTCAAGTAATATACAAGTTAAGGAAAAACCAAAAAAAAGTTTCAATGGAACTTATGTTCAATTTAAATATACATCATTTCAATGACGGCAATCTTAAAAGTATATGCGCAAAAACAAGTGTAAACAGTATTCTCTCATCCTTATAATCCGATAGAATGGTTATCTGATACTGTCGATCAGGATCAGGCAGTACCAACGTCTTTACGTGCTTTTCAAGGCACCGCCAACTTTTTTACTTACCAAAAATTGATAATAGCAGTAAACTTTTTTACATTGTGATCAAAAGATCCAGTTTATTAGCTAGCCTTCTTTATGTTTAAGCGTTACTCTAGCAATGACGTGTGTCAATCCTATTCAGAATTAATTATATTTCTATAGTCGGTTTTAATAACAGCACGGTTCCGCAACTACCCTCGAATTTACAATTGACACACGTCTTAGATTCTAAGAACTAAACATAAAAGACGTGATGTAAAGTGTAACTATCCCAGTCTAACTAAATAGGTGCCTACTGCCACAAAGATTTAGAATATATGTCCTGTGTGAGTTTAGAACCCATAACAATCAGCACGGTGAGGCGAGGCGATCGCTGGCAGCTACGCCATCTCTGCACTTTATGTAGGTAAAATGTGTTTCAATCTGTCGTTTAATATCAACAAGGGCACAAGTCGACCAAAATAAGGAAACTCCATTAATCCACGTCGATCCTGTTGTGTACTCGCAGGTCATGGCTTTCGCAACACTATCAACAGATTCACTATTTGCAGTTCATCAACTCTGTTACGTAATATTATTGAAAAGTTTAACAGTATCTTCGGGGTTATTTGCGTGAGACTATACATAGTCTAGCTAGCGCTCGCTAGCATGCTAGACTTTTAATAATAATAAAGATTGCTTGCATATTAAATAATTTAATATACATAAGATAATACCTCTTTTTCACGAATTACAAAACTTGAAATTAATAATATAATAATAATAATATTCTACCACATACACACAACACTATCTAGCCCAAACTAAGCAGAGCTTGTACTATGGGTACTAGACAATGGATAAACATACATATATACTTTTTTTTTTGTAAATACATACATATTATACATAGAAACACCCAGACCAAGACAAACATCCATGTTCATGCACACAAATATTTGTCTTGTGCGGGAATCGAACCCGTGACCTCAGGCGTGGCAGTCGGTTACACTAACCACTACGCCATCCTGTAGTATATATTACTCGCGATCAAGTAAAACATTTTGTAATTTTCTACTGTATGCTATGATATTTAATATTAGTGTAATTGTGGATGATTATATAGTTAAGAATGATTCAATAAGAATATACTTTAAATAAAAAAATATTGATATGAAAATAAAAATAAATCATAGATTAAAAACTAAAAAACACGCTTTATTAAAAAAAGTAAAATAATTTAATAATTTTAATGTAAAAAGCGTGGGGTGGGGATTATCAAAATATCTTAGAAAGCTTAAAGGGATTTATTTTTCTAAATTATTGTATTGTCATCGGTCCTCGATAAGTGTGCAAAGTTTCAAATCAATCCGTCGGTTTGAAGGAGGTGAAAATCACGTTCAAATATTCCGTTACATAATATATATATAGATTCATAAATACATAGATACATAAATACATACCAAGCTAATAAAAGCGTGTTAAAAAGGCATCTGCCATATTGGCACTTGTACCGCAGAGGGCTATTACAACAGCTGACACAGAGAACATCTAGTGTTAAAAAAACTATGCGTGGATCATACAAAGTATGTCTTGTTTGTGGGGATTGAAGCCAACAACACAGTGCAGTGGCTATAGCGAGGTGACGACTATAACACTGCGCCATCCGTACAGTCACCATACCTAGACTGCAGAATGTATTTGAAATATCCACTACAGTCTTTGTTGCAGGTAATAACAATATTATATTAAATTTGTTACGGAAAAACAACCCATAAACAACGATTTAGATTCTCTTCCCCTGCATTCCGTGACTGCATCGCATCTATATACACAAATACACCAAAACAACTCACTCAATGGAAGCCTATTGAAATTAATTATGACCACCATAAACGAGCCTGGTCTTTTAAATAATCCCTCAACTGGGAAACTACTGCGCATTGTAGAAATGAGTTGTAAAATGCTAATATTGGTGATTACAACGATATACAAGAGTGGTTGTCCGTTTTTGCTAGAATCGACTTTACGACTTAAACCTATGTCTGAACTAAGCGACATAAATGTAATTCAGCAGTACTTAACTACTTAACGTTCATAAACATTACATTGTGATCGAAATTGTCATTTTTAGATAAATTAATATAACAACATGTTTTCTAATATTGATGTAGGTATGTAATTATGTTCATTCGGTTTGGTTAGTAAACAGAATGCCCGACAGTAAAATAAAAAGTTTGACATCCATTAAAATTGCTTAATGACCTAAATAAATAAATCTTTATGATTAATATAATAAAGGTTGCTTCTACGCAAGTAGTTTCTGTTAATCTATTTTCGTTTTGTTTCATTTCTATTTCCGATATTCGAATAAAATACGGATGCGAAACAAAAAATATATTTGCACATACTAGGGTTCCCTAAATATGTACTTTAATAGAATGTCTAACAATTTCTTTGCGATAACCACAAAAATAGCCTTTGATTTGATAAATGAAGGAAAACATAAATTTATGCATCTGTATAACAGAAAGTACAAGCAAATCTATAAAAATAGATGACGAATCAAATTATTCTCAGTGTTATTTGGGTTACAACGAATACTCGCTATCGTCCATTCAAGCCAACTAATACTGAGATTGACACAGACAATTGATTACCAAAATATTTTTCCTCAAGCAATAAAAATATCCGACGATCTCCTTCAGATTCCATCTTGAACATAAATTACGAAGTTGAGCAAACAAGATACAATAATTTATTGCCTATATACGGTTACAGCAATGTGATACTTGGCTTGTTCATGTAAATTTGGCCTTTGTTTCTTGGAAGTCTTGATAATACCATTTTATTGCTGAAATTTGTAATAAGAAAGTAAAACAAGCTATAAAGTTAGTATTTTAATTTAGTTTATTAAGAAAAATAAACATTTTTAGACATAGGTACATATTAAAATTTCGCATAATAATTTTGAGTTTGGTTTATAAGTAGGGCTTCTATTTTATTGGTACTTTGATTGGTCTTAATCATTTAAAGCCGAGGGCAACAATAATAATTAGTTCCCAATGTAATACTTATGAACAGCAAAGTTTATGGGCCAATGAGTGTAGTGAGCTACTGTGTTTACATTTAGATTCGTCGCTAGGTTCCTAGCCGGCTTATAAGAAGAGGGCTGCAAGAAACTCACCGCCACTTTTTAAATTGCCATTTTAGAATTTTACAACTTATATGTACGAGCATCTATTGTACAATTTATTACTGGCTATTAAAATCCTAATCCTAACAAATATTATAAATACTAATGTGAGTTTTTTTGTACCCCTTTACGCCTTAACTACTCGTCTGATCATCATTAAATTTTGCATATACGTTGTCAGGAAAACACAAAAGGACATACGGTACCCTTCATCTAGAAAAAAGTACTGTTACTAATATATCCTAATATAACCTAGCCTACATTGACACGAGCGAAGCCGCGGGCATAATCTAGTCTTAAATAAAGCAAAACAAATACTTCTATTTTAAATAAATTAACGCCAGCTCTAGGAATAATCCCTGTATCGCAGGGCTATTTACAAACATTCAAACAATGCACACAAAGAACATCGTTATCGATCGTTACGTTGTCCATTCCAGTTAAACTAAAACAGCTTCCAGCTCAACTAGAATGTACGGATGAATAGTTTCTCGTTACTACAAAAGTTAAGTCTGATGCTTTAATCATAAGATTTAGCTGTTTAGCATTGAGGAGAATTTCTACTTAATATCATAAATGTGAAGGTTGGTAAAGATGTTTAAATGTTTGTTAATCAATCACTGCATCGGCGGAGTAGTGGTTCAAGTTGTCGCTTCGCCGCTGACACTGCGCCTAGTACTGTAGATTTGATTTCCAGTGCGAAATTTTACGAAAATTGTGTGCATCAAACATAGTTGTTCCATGTTCTTTGTGTCTGTTGTTTAAATGTTTTGTAAACTTTCTCGTAGTACAGGAATAATTACGAGAGCGTGACCTGTCATATATATAATAAATTAATCTGCAAGTCACGGTAACCTAAGATGAGGTAAAAATAACACGTCTTTGCTACATATGTAGCATATCATTTTGGTGATTCGAAAAATAGATATATATTCGAAAACACCTGACATAAACTAACATAGTTGTAAATATGATAGGTTTAATCTTATATTTATGAGATTATACAAGTGCAAAAAATAATTTTGTGCTTTTCTTTTATTATATGTTGAATAAATAATAAAATCTTTAAACTGGACTTACTTTCTAAGTGGCGAATAGGGATCAGGGAATATGTATGTAACTGCAGTGTGGTCTTGAGTTCGATTCCCGGGCAATGTTTTTGGATTTGTTTGTCAATAAATTCTCAATAGCAGCACGGTGTCTGAATTTGTGTCCAGTGGAAGGAAATATGCTCGCACCGTATCACGTGGGCCAAAAACTATATCTGGCGAAATGTAGGTGTAATAAATACATTTCTGCTTACCCTCTCGTGAATATAGAAGTAAGTCTAGGTATATATGCTATTTTAAATTTTTGGAAAAAAAGGAGGTGTATAATAAACCGTGTGTCTTTTAAATAGCTATGGCAAATATATCAGGATCAGGAATAGTTAGATCAGCATAGTATATGTCTACGTGTCAGAATGTGTCCAAGCTACGACCAATAATCATTGACGATTCTAAAATGTGGATTATTCAATGTAGACAAGACTAGTCTTAAAGATATTGTATTACAAAAGTATCGATGCCTACCATAAACTATTCAAAAATGATACGATGGAAGTATTATAAGATATTTCTGTTTCTCTTAACTTTAAGATTCTACATATTAAAATTATATCTCCGAAGGGGTAAGTAGAGATTTATTACTCCCAATTTTCTTTAACTATATTATTTAGTTAGCTTAGATACACTTCAATTAAAAACCCCGTGCAGCTATTGAGAATTCCTTGACAATTATAATAACACTTTGCTTGTTTCGGCAATCGAATCCGAGACTTTAAGCACAGCAGTCGCATTCACTTCTGCTATGCCACAGTGGTTAAATATAAATACGCGTTTTAAAACATTTAAACAAAACGCACGTAGATGCTGCAATTGTATCATCATTCCTACGAGTTTGGAGTTTTGCCAAATGGAAGCCAGTTACTAAGTGCACTATTTCACTTTTGCGACTAGTCAGGTTTAACTGTCTTAGAAATTTAATTAAAGAAGCGCGGTAAATTCTTTCTTTATTGCACGGTTAATAGCTAATCTTGAGCCAAAGTTTTACATGCTGCCTATAACTAGACTCTGGTTGGAATTGTCCTGGTTAGTACTAATAGAATGTTGAACTACTGCATATATATGTATGATCTTTTAGTCTTTACGCCTCTAGCACTAGCCGTTAGTCTTCCTTTTATACATACGTATATATGTATATAGGACTCAAACTTTTATCCCGAAGGCATAGACGGAAGTATATATAACACACCTACATTTATATTATGCTATCTACCAGGCTCCATTTGCAAACACCGTGCTGTTACTGAGAAACGCCTAAAAGACAACTCTTTAACGCTAATTTATACTACGAGACCCACACATAAACATGATCATCATTAAATAAAATATCGGCAAACATTTTGTTCACGAACCCAGTCTTTATGCCATAGTTCTATTCAAATATTTATTTTTATTTCGTAACTGCATGCGTTTGTGTAGAAGAACGTATCAAGGTAAAGCAGAATATTAAACGTATATTTATTTGCTAACTGACAAACAGCGTAGTATTTATGGCAATATTTGTATTCAATATTTAGACTACTTGGTATCGCATCCATACTATTATAGAAATACAAATATATAATTATTTTGTAATACATAGAATAAAAGTAAAGAAATACTTAGAACTTGGAATATGCATGCTATCTTGAAGTAGGCCTTTTAAGAGATAAAAATCTTACTCACATGAATCCTCAGGGAATGCATAGAGGGATAAAAGTGAAATCCTACTTGTTATTCTACGATATACTCTAGCTGTCTTACAAGTTTATTTCTAATTCGTTTAACGGTTTACGCATCTTAGTTAGTTAATTGGAGGTGTGTTATCTGCACTTAGACTCACAATGGGGGCCATAGGGCGTAAGTAACCAACGTGCAGGGTGTCATATCACCTCAGTTTTGAAAGGTTATTAAAAAAGGTCCAGTAGTTTTTGAGTTTATTCATTACAAACAAAAGTAAAATATTTCCTATTATTATATTATAGAGTAGTACTACTATAAATGTATAGATAATCTTATATAAATTCTGGAGCCAAGATAATGCCTAAATAATTTTGGTATAAACCCATGATAATTAATACAAAATTATTAGCCATTTACCATGATGAACGGCCATGTATCGTTTGTAAATTTCCCATTTGGCCATTAATCTCAAGTATTTATAATTTAACTCATCGCCTTAAGGCAGGCCGTTTTATCTTGGACACATAACTGGCTTAGATTTACGCACAGATATCAACTATTTAGAGAGGTTAGATGGAAATAGGATTATTATAATTATATAAAGCAACATTTTCGCTCTGCCTCGGTAGTGCAGTGAATGCGACTGCTCTAAATGAGGCTTCGGGTTCGATGACTAGGCAAATTGTTATTGGATTTTTCTGTAGCAGTGGAGCCATTGCCCCTGGCTACGTGTGGAAAACTTTTATGCCGCGCAGATTTTTAGTTATAAAAGATTAATAAAAAATCGCCCAAATTATAAGCAACAGCACATAATCAAAAAGTATTTTAGAATATACATGTATCGCATTTACTTTGTTATTATTATTAAAGTTACATTTTATTGGAACTGGGATCGCTACGTCACACATTGTGTCGTTAATTTAGTTATACACACGTTGGGACAACCTTCAGGGCATAATGAAATTACGACCGACTGTACGTAGCGTTGTAACCACGTAGACTACATACGTACGCCGTAGCCGTGCAGCTACGACAGTTGCAGCAAAACTTAACTTGATTAAAGCTATACTCTGAATGCGTATAATTCAAATAATATTCGAAAACAGTTGTGCTGAACACGATACCTCCTAGATTACCTACTACCTACCTATTCATGTAATGACAACACTGTCATACAAGAGTGCGCTCTGTTTTCTTGTTCAAATAGTTTAAGGACATAACGCGCGCACTTGCAAAGTTGGCAGTAATCTCTACTACCCTCTTCTTGGCTAGGCATCCCACATGATTCTGGAGTCAGCCTTTTATATTTTAACTTTCTTATTCACTCCATCCTACATCACTGCGTCTTTCCAACTCGTCTTGGGTCAGCCTCTGAATCTTTGACTAAGGATGAGAAGCTGGTGTGCTGAATTTCCTACGCAGTCTGCTGGCTTTTTATGTTACCATCACAGCCTGCCTCCTTGTTGCGATTTTATCAAGCCTGGGCACGCCTCACATCCACCTCAGCAACTTCATGACAACCACATGAATGGTATGATGTTTGTTTTGGCGACGGCTCACATTTTGCTGCCGTTCGCAGAGGTTTTAATACATTTAGATATTATTCGAATGCTATCGGGCACTTCGCATACGTTAATAAATAGTATCTACTGTTTATATTACTGTGATAAATATTAATACACCTAATGTATACGTTGTATGTAGTAAGTAAGAGCAGCGATAGCTCAGTGGGGAGACCAACAGACTGCAATGCAGAGGGTCTCGGGTTCGAACCTACGTCGTGCAACTCTGACATTCGGAAGTTATATTACTTTTCGAAATTATGTGCGTATTAATTGACAATTATCGCCTGCTCCGTGCCTCGGAGAGCATCTTAAGCCGTCGGTCCCGGCTGCCATGAACATCTATGGCAGTCGTTATCGGGAAGTCAGTGCCCTATAATATCCTGATACTGGTCTAGCCTTAGGGTATCGTTAGCCTTTAGGTTGCGGAGGTCAGGTGGCCGCTCCGTGTAAAATCTGATATCCAGTCAAATCCGGTTAGACTAGAAAAGCAGACCCCAAGTGACTTGGGAATAATAAAGGCTAGGGAGAAGAAGTATACGTTGTATGTATGAGAACATATTCTGTTAGTATTTGTAGGCTCACGTCGTCGGTTTGTAATAAATAAGCATAATATCACGCAAAGATAAAATAAAATAATTGTCTTATGGTATTTGTTGGCAAACGAGCAGACGGATCGCCTGATGGTAAGCGATTACCGCCGCCCATGGACATCCGCAACCCCAAAGGAGATACAAGTGCGTTGCCAGCCCTTTAAGAAGGAATGAAAGAGGGAAAGGACAAAGGAAAGGATAGGAAAAGGATCGAGGTAACTGGGCCTCCGGCTCTCTCACTCACCAATACGAAACGCAACAGTACGGGTACCATTACTTCACGCCGGTATTCTGTGAGAGGGTAGTACTACCCCGGTTCATCCGGCCCATTCATGCTGAAACCAGCGAGGATCTTCTACCAATAATGTGTCGTATGCGACCATTTATTAAAATAACTGCTCTATTGTATAGCTGCTTAGTGGTTAGATGGAAACGGATAATGTTGTATTACACGTATATATATATTTTTTATGAATAGCTAGACGTATGACGTACGTGCTACTTTTCGGTAACTTTTCTTACCAAACACCATATCTTAAAGCATTGTGATTGCTTGAGCGAGTAGAGAGAGATTGCTGACTAATTTATTTGTAGGTTGTGTCTCAAAATGTATTACCACTATTTTGAACAGGTACGGAAAAGCAGCGATAGCTCAGTGGGAAACTGTTTGAATGCTACACAGAGGTCTCAAGTTGGATCCCAGGGTCTCTGAATTTTCGAAGCTATGGGTGTACTAAAGTCTGCTAAATTTACGTTGTCAGGGTTATAGAATAGGACATAGGGCACCTTTCATTCAGATAAAAGTACTGTTACTAACCTAAATTTACGCAAGCAAAGACGCGGTCAAAATCTAGTTTCTATATATTTAGAAATAAAATTTTATATAGTTATCCGATAAACATTAATTACATCCAAACGATTTCTACGTACACACATTATATTTTCAAACTTATGTTTTTACTTATTTTATACGGTAAATGTAAGCTTCAAGAAGCTTCTGCTAAGTTGTAAAAACTCAAGTGGAATAATGTATTAAAGCTCGAAGCCATCTTGGTGAGCAAACATAATGCAACGGCCATCGAACCGCTACGTAACGTTATTGCAAAACATCGGCGAGTGGACTACTCGGTTTGAAGCTAAATTAAATATTTAGGACTGCGCGAGTCTGCTGTTGAAAAACGTGATCGAGCCAAAAGCTTTTAATATGGATGCACAAAACTTGGCAAATCGATTTTATGGGTATTTCTTTTTTTATTGGTAGTTTGTCGGGGTTCTGTTGCAAGTTTTTTATTTATATGACGTATGTAAGTATGATTTGCTTAAAATCAGGCATTTAATCTGGATTTTGAAGTTTTAAGGTACTGTCATCTGATTATTTTGGTAGTATGACAGGGCTTAATTGATCACTATAAAAGGTGGCCCATGTTCGTCTCCTGTTAATCACCGAGGTAAAATATCACGTTGATCTGCTGCTGTATGAAAAAAAGGGCAAACCAAAATACAGATTTGTTTTAGTGGAAGACAGTTGGACGGCCACGCACAGTCTCGAGTGCGATCTCTTACGGTAAAGAAAAACGTCGTGAGGAAACCTCCATGTCGGAGAGTTCTCCATAATGATCTCGAAGATATGCGAAGTCTGCCAACCCGCACTGAGAAGCGGCCCGTGCCTAGCAGTGTTTAATACTACTTTAATAATAATAATGTCAACCCTATATTATTTATATAGGTACATATTATGTTAAAACTTCATGTAATCGGAAGGCTATTTAAACGCATACTTCTGATAACATTTGTTGCGAGCTCCAAGACAGTTTAACTTGTCTTGGGACTTCACGAGTTTTTAAACGCCGAGGTTTTAATAGTCACTACTGCTGAACTTAGCTACACAAATGTTACAGTGGTGGAAGTGCGGGTGAGATTATGACGAATACTTGGCAAAGTTCTAGACCATTGGTTTCTGTAGAGATTTCGTAACAGATCACTTAATAACACATAGTTCAACCCAAGTACTGAACATGGACACTCGAAATAAACTGTTGTTTTGACATAACTACTAATACCACTTTTTATGAGCTCGTTACGTCCCACACCAGGGCAAAGGCCTCCTCACTCTTCTAGCATATTTTTCTATTCAAAGCTGCTCGAGCTCATCTCGCCATCTTCGTCAGGACAGTTTGTCCCTTGTCATTTGACATGTAACGGTATGTCCCAGTTCCATTTGAGCAAACCACTTAGATATTGTTGTAATAATTAATAAAAAATAAATAAAATAAAATAAAATATTCTTTATTTCGGATAATCAACATCCATATGGGTTAGTAAACAAAAGATGACTTATACCTATATTAGTAAACTTATTATCTATTTAGAAACCAGGCTGTTGTTCAAAATACACCTTTGAACAATATCACCTAATAAAGGGGAATCATACCTCCCTGCTATAGTCTTCAGGATGGAGTTGGAGCTACCCCGCACTCTGCGTAGCAAAGAGGCAGATTTCTGTCTGACGATGGCGTGGAAGCCATCGACGTGTGCTTGTGCAAACATACCTGATGCACTGCAGAAACGGGGCAGCCCCATCAACATCCTGAACCCGTTATTATATTGGACCCGTAGAGCGCTGATAGACCGCTGAGTATAGTTGGTCCACAAGCTGCACGTGTAAAATACTTGGCAATAGGCTTTAAAAAGCGTTATTTTAACTGCCTTGCTACAGCGTGCAAACCTGCGAGCCAACATGTTACATCGGACTGCCAGCGCCCTACGTTCCCTCTCAATGTCTACCTGGTCATCAAGGCCCTCGGTTACATAATGCCCCAAGTACTTGAACTGATACACATGCGATATGTCATTCCCATTTAGTTTAATCGGGGGCACATACTCAGTACATTTAACACCGAAAGCCCTAAAGACCAGGAACTTGCTTTTATCAACATTATAAACTAGGCCATGCTCTCGAGCATAGCGCTCACAACACTTAAGCAGCTCCCTAAGCGCCCTAACCGTAGGACTCAGCAGCACCATATCATCAGCGTAGCTAATGTTATTGACACTAACGTCATCAATACGACATCCGATTTTCTTGCTGCTGAGCTCAACGATTAGATCATCTATAAACAGATTAAACAGTTTTGGTGACGTAATGCCGCCCTGTCTTACCCCACATTCTAGCCCATACGACACTGACAGCCCATCGGCCCATCTCACATTGTTCGTCTGGTTATAATACCAATACTGGAAGATACGCAACAGCTCTGCTGGCACTTTTCTCCCCCGTAGCTTTTCCCACAAAACCTCGTAAGATACAAGGTCAAAGGCACGGGAGAGATCTAAAAAGCAAGCGTACACTGGCGTTCGACGTTTCGTGTAATATTGCACTGTATGTTTGAGGCCCAGAATTGCACTTTCAGTACCAAGATTATTACGAAACCCAAACTGTGCGTCGTGTAGTTTTAACAAACCATCCAACCGCGCTTCCAGCTGACTGTCGAGTACCTTCGAGATAATAGTAGCTAGGGAGATGGGTCGATAGTTACACTTATCACCAACGTCACCCGTTTTATTCTTAAGAATAGGCACGACAATTGTTTGCATGAGATCACAGGGAAGGTACGAGTGACACATACATAGTGAGTAAAACATAGCAAGCACTCTAGCTATGTGAGGACCGGCATGCTGCAAGTGCTCAATGCTTAAGCCATCGTGACCCGGGGACTTCCCTCTCGTCATTTTCTTAATGGTGCTTGACACCTGCTTGGCCGAAAAACGAACCAGATCAGAATCACTACAGCATCCGTCATCGGGCACTCGCAACGAGGAGCCGAGCGGTGACTCCACTTTAAAGTGGTCCATAAACATGCTGGCAATGCCGTCCGGCTGATCAGCACCACCGACGCTCACAGGTAGGCCAGGCTTAATATCAAACTTTTTGGTAGCCTTCCAGAACTTCTGAAAGTTATTGGCTTTACGGAGAGAAGCAATAATATCAAGCTTAATTTGTTCTTGATGTGTCTGACACCACACTAGTTTGCTTTTAAACACCTTTCGAGTCAGGCACATGTCATTGTAAACATCGCCAGAAGTTGGTCTATTGTGCCATACCCATAGCTGATACTTAAGCCTCGCCGCCGCGTGGGCGCCTCGTACGTGCTTGTTCCACCCGACAACACGGTCAACATGTCCATGATTCCGAGTTTCCACTCGGCTCTGTTCCGAGGCTTCTGATAAAATAGCAACAATATTTTCATACATGTTGTCAAGAATTACCCTATGATCGGTATTATTACAGTGGCTATTACTACACAAACCAAATTCCTGAGGGTAATCAATTAGCTTTAATTTACTATTACATATATCATAGTATACGCGTATTTGATCGCTATCCCTCTCGCCCCAAATTACTCTACTACGTGATGTTTTATAGTCTATTAGTTTAGGTTTAATCTTATCTAGCCTACACTCAACAAATATGGGATAGTGATCAGACCAGAACACATCCTGCGCAATACCCATCCCAGTAACTGTTAACCACGCAGACTGTGTGACGACACAATGGTCAAGCCATCGCCTACAACCGTGCACGTCGCTGACAAAGGTATAGCTATTTGAATCTAAGCCTAATTTTTCAATGTCCGCACATCTCCACTTTTGTTCGTTACAGAATTCTAAGAGTTCACAACAAAATGACTCACCGGGATGTGCGTTGAAATCGCCAAGTATGTAAACTGTTTCAACATTACTAGCTTCGACAATCGCACTCACTTCACTTAGACACTCTGTGAATTCTGTCAAATTTTCACTCGAGTCAGTCGGCATGTAAACACTGAACACTATTATGAATCTGTCCCCGAGTGAGACTTTAATCGCCGTTAAACGTGCACTGACACAGCTGATTACCGTTACTGATTCAAAGGCACGCTTACGCCATAGGATCGCAACACCACCATACGGTCGTCCTCTCAATAATCCTGCTGATGTGTCAACAGCTGAGTTTCCTGTGTACTCGAATTCGCTATGAATTTGTCCGAGATAGGGTATGTCATGTGGAAGCAGCCATGTTTCCTGGAGGGCAACTATGTCAGCTGACTGACACAGAGAATAAACCGCTTCAACAGACCGCTTCACCGATTTGCAGTTAAAACTTACAAATTTACTCGTCTTATTGCAACTAGCCATTGTTTATTGTGTCAATGTTTGCTTAATTATGCCAGCCTTCGTCTTGTAGGCTTCATTTATAAAACGTCTAAAAGTTATTCCGGCGGGCCATAATTCGTCATCTAGAAATAGATCTAGTTTCGTTTTTAGGACATATAAATTAATAAGTGCTTCTGTTCCATTTCAATTATGGTTAATTTACAAACGCCCACCATTTCTCCATTCGTATTGAAATATTAGTCATCAGTACGTCTTATTAGTTTGTTTACTTTTTAACAAAAACGTCGACACGTGTCTATGAGTAATGTATTTACTTTTATTACGTTGCTCTCGATGCCGAAATAATTACGCCATGTTACTCTTTAAAATATTCTAGGTATAAGATGCTAACATGGAATTAATAAGTGCTTCATGAATCAAATACATAGAAATTAATAGGAAAATGTAAATGTGAGTTTGTTTGTTATGCTTTCAAGCCTTATATACTCGACCAATCATCATGAAATTTCGCATACAGGGGTATAAAAAGTACATGGGATACCTTTTTACAGCAAAAGTACTGTTCCCGACCGAGCGGAGCCGCGGGCAAAATCTAGTAAATAAAATCTTACTAATAAATAATAATTATTTCCTAGATTAATTAGACTAGCAAATTATCAAAGCATTTTCACATAATGTACCCAGACTGAAGTCTTACCTAGACTGGAACTCTACCCAGTAGACGGCAATAGGCTCACTATAAGGTAGGTATAGCGACAGTGAAAATATGTAAGAATGTATGCAGAAATGTGTGTAAGTTATTTTTGATTAACAACGAAACAATGAATGTTTATTGTTTCTGTAAGTGTTCGTACCATAAGAAAATGAAATAAAATTTTGCAATGTCTGCAGTCATAAATTAAGTTCAGTCATCTTTTACATTTCAGCTGCCCTGAAACTGGGAGTTCTAGTCCTAGTTCGTACGCTCAGTTCGATACACGACGAAACAAGAGTTTTATCCAATATGGTGGTAAAATATTGGAGTAGAGATTTTAGTTTTGTTTATTGATGCTTTATATAAATAAACCTATCGTTTATTGTAATTTCAATAGGATAGAGATTTATTTTAGTAAACTATATCTCGTATTAAAGAAAGTCTTCACAAAATAATACTTGAAAATAACCTAAAATAAAAATAAATAAACATGTATTCTTTATCCCAGATATAAAGTTCCGCTTCCAAGTCTATACACGCAGCTCTGTTCGATGAGTTCTGATGCATGGCTCGGTGAAGTAGTTTTGTTTCTGTTAATCCACTCATATCAAAGCGAAGAGAAGGAGCACCATGGAGCTTTAGTTGGTAAGCCCGGTTATAAACAATACATAATATAGTAACTTATCTATTAAAGTCCGACTTATACAATAACATTACTAGTGTCTATGTTAGTTACATGGTACGGACCCTCGTCATTGAAACGCAGTACAAAAGTACTGCGGTTCAATGACGAGCATCCGGATCGTTATTCTTCTTTGCAGTATGTTACGACTTTACATGTGGTTATGCATACGGCTTTAACCTTTAACTACGAAGCGTGTATTCAGAACGACCAACAGTTTGCACCTTTGAATAACTTGTCTCGATTTTGGTAGGTTGTAATTTCAATGGAGAAGATTTTAAAGAACATCGAAATTAACTATTTTATACGGATTTTATTGCGTTGTGTATTTTCAAAACACTTTCATTCCACAATTTTAAAACTATTATGGCATGTTCCACAACTGCCAAGTAAAAGTTATCCGAAAGGTAAATCGCATGCTGTTTCCCTCTTGTTAGGTTAAACAAGAGAGATGGCGAGACTTTTATCTTATAGATAAATGCTATTTGGAGATGGTGGGACAAGCTCTTAAACTACTAATTTAGAAGAACAGTTTAATATGTAACAAATTAGAGTTTATGACTGAAATTAAATATTCATAATGGTCGTTTATTTCAGTTATATGTAGAGAAGTGATTTATTTAATTCAGCGGACACATATACGAAACTGAATCATTTGCCTATGACCATTCTGTTTTATCACTATTCCTCAATTTGGTCTCTATTTTATAGATTGCCAGCAAATTGTTTGAGGTTCTCAGGGTAGTTATAAATAATTCTAGTTGTATATGTGAGTGCAATTGTAACGCAGTCTTTTGAGACTGTAAAGTGCTGCGCAAGCTCAGTAATTACCCGCCTTAGTACCATACTATCAATTATATCCAAATATAGGGTTTAAGCTTCTGAAGGTGACAAAAATATAGGTTAATTCCGTAGCAATAACACATCGCTATTTAATAGAAGAGTGTTAAGCGGACTAGAGTTCAATATACTTACTATTTTTTATGATAAATCATCGCATGCTATTTATTAAGTCTTCTTCACCATGCCAATATTCGAAAGTTATTTGTCATTCATCATTATCATCATTATTATCATAACTATTGAATTCAATTCAGGTGAGATTATACGGTTTAACTACGGACCTTACTCGTAGATAAAAAGTTATTTTTATTGCTCTATATAGTGTAAGTTCCGCTCATTATGCTAAATATATCTAAATTATTGAAGAGGGGAAGACCTTTACGTTATCAATTATTTTGTGACTGTATAAATGAGCCAGCTCGCCCGAAGATAACACCAAACCTTTGTAGGAAATTAGCGTAAGTTTAGCAATATTGTTTCTGCGGTGTGGCTTGCGTATAAGAGTTCAGGTAGTTACAATATACCTACCTACCAGCTTCTTTCCTTTTCTTTTATTCCACTTACCTTACCAAAAGTTAGTACTTTTACTACATTCATCTTGAACTGTCTCCTCTATAAAACAAAATAAGTAAATAATTAGTTATTATAAACTAATTCAAACCCTATTGTTTAGTACTGGGCATTCGATGTTTGTTTTAGGCAAATATTTATCATTGCAGCTCAAACGATTACAATCTCCAAGCCGTGTATACAAAGCCCAGACGAACAACTTTGGCGTTGGGTTCGGACGAGTTTCTAAATTAAATCAGATTGTGCCCTAGCTTCTATGTCAGGACATAGAATGTTATCTAGTCTCTGATTAGTTAATGAGTTTTGTAATGATACAGAATAGGACGCATTGTAGAACGATTACGTAATGGAATGTTTTTCTAGTCAAAGTCGTCCAACGACCGACCGCTTGAGGCATGCCAAAGTCGGCAAATAACAACAACTAGTGCAAGCGAGCTATTATTAGGTCGGTAACCGAAGTCGTCCAATAATCCAGTATAAACGCCTCATTATCTGACGACTCAATTCACAGCTGAAGTCTACCAAGTTTAGGGTAAGCCAAAAGCGGCAGTTGCCTCTGTAAACAACACTTTCATTGAGACACCTTTAACACGCCGAAGTCGGCAGATCATCCAGTGTAAGCGAGCCATTATTAGGCGGCCTAAGTCATCTGACATCTTGTGGCGCTTAATCGAATGATGACTCAGTTCGTAGCCAATGTTAACCATGTTCTGGTCAAGCTTAAGGCGGCAGTTGCTTCTGTGTAAGCGACACTTTGATCAAGACACCTATGGAATGCCGAAGTCGGCCGACGACGCAGTGTAAACGCCTAGTCGTCTGACGTCTCAGTTCGCAGATAAAGTCGACCAAAATCAAGGCAAGCCTTTATGGTGACAGTCGCCTTTATGTAAGCAATGCTTTGACTGAACGGCTTTCAGCACGTCAATATCCAAGAATAAAATGAGCCATAAAGCACTCGTGCAGGTTGCTAGCAGTGCCCAGAGTTTTGAACGTGTAAATTAATAAAAACAAAATTACTGGTAAATGATCCCTAAATGTTTTTACAGAATAAAAGAGGATACTTTCATATTATATTTATTTTGTTTAACTTTTCCTAGTCATAACCATGATGATAACGTAGGTAACTTACATCACGCAACTCCGTACATAAAATAAATAACAACATTTACTTACTTAGCTTTGTGTTAATTCGCTTTGTCCAGTGAGAGTACTTCCTTAACGACGGACGTATATTGTTATCGTCTTACGTTTGCCAATAACTTTTTTGTTGGGTGGAAGTAGGGTGACTTAAAATAGACACGGAAGTAACATAGATGCTAGCCCACCCATTGTGAAGCAAAATATACCTTTTTTTTTAGAGACGGATATAAGTTTGAATGTAGATGATTCTATACGCTCTGGTAGATACGTTGCTTTAATTTTTTATAAATTAACTGTATCTTTGGTTCAGAAGTATGATTCGACTTCCGAGCATGAGGTCTCAAAATCGATTTCCTCATTGAGTTTTTCTGTAATTAAATTTTTAGTGCTACTGAAAAATTATTTGGGCCACGCACGTAGTCTAAAACTGTAATCAGTAGAAGGATTAAAGCTCGCCCTCTGTTATGTGGAAACTAGTTTCCTTAGTGTGTAGTAGTAGTAATGAGCTGGTGGAATGTGGATATAATACACCACTGTCTTTGATATTTAATAGATATTTAGGTAAATAGCAGGCTTTTGAAATTAAAATATATTTCTTGTAATCTATGTAAATATACACTAAACAAAACAATTTTCCTCTTGTGTACATTTAGATACATGATGTCACGTAAAAGTCATTATTTTTCGAGGAAATGCTCAAAAGTATAATGTCGCGATTCGACTTTACGACATGTTTGGTGAAAGGCACCTACATTAAAAAAGCTCATCTCGGCCATTATGGGTACCGAATGCGTGGTATCTTAAAAAACTTATTATAAAAGACGGCAAAAGTATAATCACCAAATCTATTATAGGATAACATGACTCGTAACCCCAAAGTTACCCACTTGAATGTTACAAATTGATATTATTAAAAACAATTGCCATTGGAAGTATAACAACCTGCTCAAAATTTATTGATTATGTTTATATACAATGTAGGTACTTTTACATTGATTATATTATACATACTACAAATAATGTTACTTTATATAGTTGTGCATTTAATTTACATATATTCCACGATCATTACGTGCTTAGGAAGTAATAGCAACAGAATTTGTGAATTTCAATCGGTATTAGTTTTCCTAAACTTGCGATTGCGCAGGCTTGGCAACAGAACTGTGCTAGAAATAAGTAATTATAAAATTTGTTACGTATTTTATCGCGGTTTATATAAATTATTAATTTTCATTTTGACTCACTAGCCACGTTCCGTAAGGGAGTCGGCTCATATGTTTAGTCTAATGCAATCTAATAATCCATTTACGAATATCTTAATCAATTTTTAATTTAATTTATTTCATTGTTCCGACTTTTTTATTTTTTTATTAATTGTGACTTAATTGTAATGTACTTTTGACTTAATTTGCTATATTTGTATTTTTCTTTCGTTTCTTTTATCTATTATTTGTTAGAATTTATATATTGTTAATTTTTAGGAGCATTAAAAATATATCTGTATTAAATTTAATATTGTTTTTTTTATAATACAAACTAACCTACCCAACGGAATAGAGTTATATAATATTGTATAACTATATTCTTTAGTATGAAGGTTACATAATGATGGTATTGTGTATTTGTAATATGTGAGTATATTTACAAAATTATTTAAACTATGAAACAATGACATAATTAACATAATATATACACAAATTATTTACAAGTAAAATATAAACTAAAGACAAAAATAAAACTGCAAAATCAAAGAGCGTCATAATATTGTTAATGATTCATATTCTACCATTATTCATTTAGACATATTTATTGGCTACCTATTTTATTGTTATGTGGACTAGGAAACATTGAGAATTTCGCCTGTCTTTTAAATCCTAAATAATTATTATTACTATGATCTTTCTGCATTAGTATTACCATTAAGTATTTTGTTACTTTTCACTGTACGATTTGTTCGTCTATATAATCTTTTAAAGTTAGCGACCTGCCTTTTTTACTATCATCTTCATAAATCATAAATACTAAACACTAATATTTATATTGCTCACTTATTTGTGCATGCAGTGGCTACCTTAAAAGGTTATGCAAGTGACTAGGAATTAATTGTTTTTTATTATTGTGAATGCATTCTTGTAATAACCACTGGTGGTCCTAAAATAAATAAATTAAAATTTTAATATATTTATATTTACACTTACCCCAATATTTACATTGCTTTTAAAGCATGTGTTTTCTCTCTGTTATAAAATGTAAATACATTGTACCTTGGTGTTGATCTTAATATACTTAGTTAATTTTGTGCCGCATTAATCTTTAACGACAGTTTTATAATTATGTAATTATTGGTCGCATTTTTTATAACTATACGATAAATGCAACACACAGAGTCAAATTCAAACTCTTGACGTTGCCATGAGAAGCTTAGTTGCCAAAAAGTAGTTCAAGTATTGATTCATGGACTGTCTTATCCCCCTGTTATATTTACAAGTTTTAGGTATATTATATCTGAATTCTTATAGCAGTTACCATCATCATCATTTAGGTTAGAATAACGTAAATAATCATCTCACTATGTATATGAATCAAAATTGCGAAAATGTACAATCAAACAGATATTACCAACTGTTACTATGATAAAGAAGCACGATAGGACACACCACATAAATAACCAAATTTCCAAATATCGCCAGCATGCACGATTTTTGGCGTATATCGCGACAATAACAGATGCTGACTGATAGGAAAATGGAAGGAAATCGGATGATGTATCGTCGGACAAGATTCTGATACTGAATAATGCATCTGTAATGGTACAATCACAAAAGGTACAAAATCTGTGCTAGTTCCGAAGCTAATAAATTATTTATCTTTTTTATGTACTTTTTCTGTGATAGATTTACATGAATGAATATATAATACATAATGAAATGTTTTATGAAGTCAGGGATTAATAGAAACTATTATTATAATTTAATTCCTTTATTTTGCGTGGGGGAATGCTTTAACGCATATCTCTCCGTGGGGCGACGGAGAGGTTATGTCGGGCTCACCAGGGGGAAGATACCCCACCCCGGTAATACCGACTAAACCTACCACGGTGTTCCTCGACATAACCATAGACTGCGGGGCGGTATATGTAATTAATACTCGTGACGTTTAGTCAACAATATAATACATACAGTCTTACGTCTATATTCCGAAGGGGTAGGCAGAGCTGTTTTACAACTACTCGCCATTTATAATTTTATAACTATGATGATATATTCATTATCGTTATCAATATCTTATAGACTTAAAACACAAAGAAATCTAACATTTTGTTACAAAATGTAACCTATCTAAGGATTATATCGAGCTAGAGTTGGTATTACTGCTCCGCGAGCCACAATTTCTTAAAACAAATTAAAGCATTTACACATAAATTTGCAACACTTTCCAATTAACATTTCTGTGTTGATCTTCCAAGATATTTAATTACACAATGGGAACATGAAATATTTACATTTCGATTTTCTTTTTATAAACCTTTACAGCACAAGAAATACCGCGGAATTCTAAGCCAAGGCGATATTATACATTAACGATTAGAAAGGAGCTTCAATACGTAAAATCTATTTGTTGTTGGGTCTGACGTCAGCCTCATTTGAAGTCAGGTAAGTGTGGATTTTCAAACAACTGATGCTAATTATTTTGATGTTTTCTTTGATATCATAAAGAAACGTAATTGCCTTACTGATATTATAAATACGAATGTGAGTTTGTTTGTTTGTTACGCTTTCACGCCTTAACTACTCGATCGATCACCCTGAAATTTTAATGATTATCTTGATACAGAAAAGCACGTAGCGTTCTGTTTCCGAGAGATAGCCAATCTTGTATTAGCCTTACCCGCCTATCTGTCCGATTAATGTGTTATTATATACATTAAATAAAAGAGTAATTTCTATACAAGTGAGGCTTATCTAACATGTAAAAAACCACGATTACTATATAGCCTAGATATAATCTAAAATACTTTAGTAGCCGTGTACTCATTTTTAAACTCTCTATTTGTTTGAAACAAATATTGCTAGTTTTAACGACATCTAAAATTTCTTGTTTTATGTTATTTCTGTTACTACTCTACTATCTAGGGTTTACACCGCTATGTAAATATGTTAAAACTATATTTATATTATAATAAGTAAAGAGTATCAGATACATACTAATTAAAAAGCGACCTTTTGTGAGCTTTATTATACTTAGCAACGTATATCTACACGGTACTTAATATAAAACATATTTTGTAAATACATGTTTACTTAATTTGACCAACCCTATCGACGTTATTATTGCGCAATAATTTTAGTATTCCGTAATAATAATAATGGCAACCGCGTATAATTGAATATTAGATTGATCAAAGCCCCTCTAACTAATTGTGTTACCAATTTGTGGTTTTCGTTTACTGACATATTAATTGGAGCTTTGTATAGCAAGTCGTTGTCCTGAACCGTTTGACATTATTTACAACGGAATTTTCATTAGTACCTACATTTCTGATAAATATTTACAAATGTTAAACCTACCTACTCAATACAGTTGAGGCATATAGAAGAAAAGGTTTAAAAACCTGTTACCCGTCTATGGACAATTTCATACAGTAAAAAGGGTAAAAATTCAAAATATTAAGGCAGAATAAGGATAAATAAAATAAACTAAAAAGTAAGAAACATGTTATGTAGGTGCTGATTGCTATCATCATTTTACTAAGTAAGACAAGTTTAAGTTTATGTTAGACATTCCTGTTTAGTTCGTTATATTGTAGTCTTCTGGCATTTTCATATTAAGAAGGAAATATAAATTTCCTAATCTATACAAATAAATAAAATTGAAGTGTCTGTTTGTAATGTCAAAATAACAGTTTTTAACTAAATGCATATGGAAGTATATACGGCACTTATATCAAAAAATCAATTTTAAAATTGTTCTCTGTCTTTTTATCTGTGTGTTCCAGCTAATCTCTCAAACGGCTAGACCGATTTTGACAGAACTTTCACTGACTGGTATAGGATATTATAAGGAGTGACTTTTATTATGATACTTTTATTTAAAAAAATAAGGAATTCACAAAGTAAAATTAAAACCATTCTGTTAAATTCCACGCAAATGAAGGCGCGGTTAATAGCTTGTACACAATAATAATACTCATTTATAAAACTAAGGATGGTTTTATAAATGCGGATGTAAAAACATATCTGACAATAAGTCAAACTGGCATTTACTTCACATAGCAATAACAAAATGCTGAATTACGTACCTACTTGGAAATAAAAGATTTCAGCTATACATGACTGTGTGAAAAACAAATCTAAAGGCGTTGTGATAGCATTTGTATAATGAACACACCATTATTGAACAAACGACGTGCGAGGTGAATGAGGGGATGACGCATGTCAATCGCCACACGAAATGCGAGCTTTCGTATTAATATGAGGAAAATTTTTCACACCGAAATTCACACACATTTTCTGAGAATCTACGTTTTAAATTACGAAGATTATTTTCTTTTTAAAAAAAGATGACTTCCAATTTGTGTCACAACTTACTAGTATCCTTGATAACTTCACCAGCTAAGCTAGAATGGTTTTGTTAGGAGGTGGTTCATGTCGGTATTATAATGGGTTGGATTCCAACTCGCGACCTCTTGATCGCAAGTCCAATGCCTTACCCGGCTATCGCCGTTTTAACCTTCTGGAAATATATCATCTTCGTAAAGCTACTTAAATGGAATTCCACCTTGAAACGTCTGGACACTATTATATTATAGACTTTGAATACATAAATGACTTATAGTTCAAACTGTATCTAAAATATGCTCATTTTGATGTGTAAGGTGCAACATAATTTAACATTTTTGCTTGTATATGCCATATTTGGAAAATTACTCACTATTGTCACTTGGCAAAGATGAATTATTTTACAATGCAGTATTAAGACACGCGCCGAAAAAACTTTATATCTTTTAAAGCATATTGCGCAGACAGGGTAGTGTGAGATTTGGCATTGTTACACATAGTTAAATTAAAGCAGCGATGGCCTAGTGGGAGATCGTTGAAGGTCTCGAGATCGATCCCAGGGCATCACTGACTTTTCGAAGCAATGTGTAAGTTAATTTATCGCTTTATTTAACGGTAAAGAAATACACTATGAGGAAACCTGCCAAAAAACCTGCCCTGAAAAATGTCTAAGAGTTTGCCATACTGATAACGAAGATATGTGAATTCTGCCAATCCGCAATGGGACAGCGTGATGAACTTAGGCTGGTGTCTAGCAGTAGGGTTAAACAGGGTTAACAACTAATATAAAAGTTGCAAAAATGATTTAATTTTAATTAATGAATTACGGACAAAAATAAACCACTGTCTAACAGCAGTAATTATTAAATAAAAAAAAATGCCTCATACACTACTAGTAGTCCCTCCTTGAATGTTACGTAATCTAGAGAACTCGTCAGTTCCGATAACAAATGCTGCGGAATAATTTACATAGTGGTTGGAACAGACCTAGAGAGATAGCTCGACAGCCTCTCAGTGACGGCGCTTATCTTAAAGAGTATTATCGACCGAATAGATAAAGCGAAGCAGTTTGCAATGGAGGAAATGTGCCTGTCGAGCTTGAACGTACCATGATGAATAAGTCGTTATAAAATTGTAATATATAGATTCGAAACCTTGACTGCATGTAATCTTTTAATTTATCTGTGATTTGCCAGCTTAAAAGATTTACTAAATATATCTGATTCATTGATGTGTAATGAATACGGATATGGAAATACCAGTTTTTGTTCTATTTGTGGATGTGGATCCACGAACAAAAACTGGTATTTCAGAAATTTTACACAATCTACATTTATGTGAGTGGTCACATAAATGTAGATTGTGTAAAATTTCTGTCGCTCGGTAACAGTTGTATTCTGTATAAAAGGGGCACCATGTGCCATTTACTGTATCTTTGACGACGTATATGCGAAATTTCATGATGATCGGTCGAGTAGTTAAGGCGTGAAAGCGTAACAAACAAACTTAAATTCACATTTAGGATATTAGTTTGGATTAGGATATATGTATTTATAAATATGGAGTGGCATATGAAGCTGATATATATTCAAATCCATCAAGAATCTTAATATGAGAGTAATTATAATAACATTCTTCAGTATACGTATTAAAAGGATAAAGGCCAGGTTAAGAGCACCTTAAACCGGCGAGCGTGTATGAGGAATGTTATGAAAGTGAATGAAGCCAGAGAAGTGTGTCAGGATCGTAGCAAATAGAAATCCGTAGTCTCTGCCTACCCCTCTGGGAAAGAGGCGTGAATTTATGTATTTATGTATGTATGTACGTATTAAATTAAAACTGGCTTCCACCGAGAAGTTCATTCTGCAATTGTCGTCCCAGATAAAAATATTTCATACTTACGTCGCAACGGAACCAGCGCGAGGAGAGGTACAATATATCTTTACAATTTATCACCACGAGACGCATATTACAACGCTGCTGGACAACACATGTACATAAAAAGAAGTAATATAGCTTTTTAAAACTTTTTAATTTGTTCACAAACCAGTTTTATGCGATGTATAGTACTCTAATCCATTAAAATAATTATGAGCTCATCGTGTATACATGAAATTGGTTTTACTAATTTCATATCTTACTTATGAGTTCCAATGTGCTAATACCAATGGTAACTTATTTTGTTCGCTGTTACTAATTTTATAAAAATATCTACCTATATGTACCAGCTGAAATGTAGCTATTTATTTAGTTACAAGCAACTTCTGCATCGTTTGGTTTTACATAACTTATTATGTAATTTTTTTAATTTTTTATTTTGCTCGTCAAAATGGCCACATTCCGCCTGATGGTAAGCAGTCGTGTGGTCTAAGAGCAGTAGCCTCCACATCGTCCTCATAGCAGCCGAGGCGATGTTGTTGTCTCTACTTTGACGGCCTGAGAAGGTGCTTTTTCACGCCCCGCTTAAAGGACCCAGAATTGAAGGAATTAGGAAAAACGTGCCTTGGCAGAGAATTCCATGTCTTGATCGTTCGGCAGAGGTAGGAGGAGCCAAACTTGTCGTATGCACTCTAGTCGACTCCACCCTGTAATGATGGTAACTGAGCCCAGCACGCATTGTTCTGGATAGGAAAAAGGAGGGCGGGATAAGGTGGAATAACTCTTCAGAGCACTGCCCGTGGTATATTCTGCAGAAAAATGCCAACGAGGCAATGTCTCTACGATATTGCAGAGGTTCCAGTGAACTCGTGACCTCTGGATCTCCGATGATACGGACAGCCGCTGTAACCTGTCAAGAGCGTCTAGCAAGTACTGCGAGGGGCCATCTCAAAGATGAGAACAGTACTCCACGCAAGGGTACACTTGTGCCTTATACAATAGGCACAGCTGCCCAGGCGCGAAGAACCGCCTCACCCTGTTTAGAACTCCGAGTTTTCGCGAAGCTTGCTTAATGACGATCTTGATGTAGGTTTTGGGATTACGGGAGCGGCAAAGATCCATTTAAATACACTTTTCGAGCTTTAGTTTTCAAGGCCAGTGTAGCGTGGGACAGTTACAAAGTACACTTAGACTCAAAACAATTATTTGTGGATTACACAAATAATTCTCCCGTGTGAATTACAAACTCACGACACTCGGTGCAGCATCTGCAATGCGACTGCTTGCCTCCTACACCATCCGTGCAATCAATTACCTTTCTAGCAGATATCTTGGCTTCAGATGTTAAGAATCAGTACAAAAGATGGATACTTGATATGATAAAACATCAAGTCATTAGAATGGTGACCACATAGATGTAGCTGTTTATAACCTTGTGAAGAACAAATGGATAATAAAACACAATAGTCAAGTAATAAAGTTATTTTACACCAATTATTTTGCAACCATTAAATAAAACGCAACGTTGTAAAAGCTCCACATTTATTTTAGTAAAAATGCCACGAGAACTGAGAATGTAGGCACTGATGTAAAAGACCTACATTTTTATTGAAACAAGAAATAATATGAACGTTTGCGGCTGAAGCGACTAATTATCTAGAGAGGAATGGTAAAGTGCCACAACAACGTAAAAAATCTACGTAACGAGGCTGACGTCGTTGTTATATTTTCCCATTGTTACAGTTTTTTAAATGGATAAAGTAATGAGTATGTGTCTTTTAAATTATATCTAGTTATTAAATTGGATTTCTTTTTTGTCTGATAAGTCTCTTCAATAGTTTTACATTCGAATAATAATAATATTTATTTATTCTTAATTATATCAACAGTAATACATTATTAAATAAACTTATTCTATTTTCTGATGAAAAGTCAATTGTGTCCGAACGAGATAAAATTAATTATCTATAGTTCGAACGACATCCCAAATAATATGAGTCTATACTTTAGGAGATTACAAACACTATTGTGTACATTAAAATAATTAATTTACACGGGAAAAATAAAATAATGATGAAGAATGAGTAGGTAAAGAGAATCATCGATCATTTATATTGCTTAAAATCGGCTTTAATGAATGACAAATCACTTTACTTTGAATATCGACGGCATGGATGGCATAGTGATTCAATTGATCGCCTCACCATTGCCACTCCGCAGGGTGTTGTGTCTTCAATCCCCACACCAGACAAAACATTGTGTGATCCACAAATTATTGTGCCGAGTCTAGATGCTGTTCGAATGTTTGTATAGTCCGCGACGTAGGATTTCTTCCTAGTACGGGCGCAGTCTTTATTAAAATATAAACGAAATGTAACATATTTAAAACTAAAGATCCAGACCATTAATCAAAGGGGGATGAATTAAACCTATTTATATTGATCTGTAGTAAAATTCAGGTCAAAATGAATGGGTTTGAGTAGTAGTTGCTAAGCTTATCTAAAACAAAATACTACTAACACAAGTAGATCAAAAACTGCATTAGTAAGGTAACCTATTTACTATAGATAAAGATATGTATAGCTAGACACATAATAATTAAATTTACACAAGTATACTTATAAAAAGGATATAAGTAAGTCTTTGCGTAGCTTATGTGTGGGTTTCTTTGTCCCATATACTAGCTGCAACTAGATAAATAATATTCGATTGAAATAAGATATATGCAAAAGAATTAGACAACTTTACAAACAACAGCACTGCTTCTGCCAATCAAACAAAGCATTGTTGCACCAAATAGACAAAATTAATATAAAATCTTACATAAGAGTCTACTGTATTCAAGTTAACAATAATAATACAGCATTTAATGTGACATAATATAAATCAAAGATACCACAGATTTATAGCAATACAAATAATGGTAATAAATAGGTAAAATGTCTGAACATTGGTTCATGCATGGGACAAAGTAACTCTTAAATAAGTCTGAAAACATTTATAACCATAATTAAAATGATGTTTGAAGATTTTCGAGAAACGTAGTCGATGATGCAAATAATTAGTTATAAATCCTAGAGCAAATGATTGTGCCAACTAAATATAGCCAAAGTAACCCTTAACGCTACAATATAAATATCGTGATTAATGTCAAATGACAATAACAAGGCACCGAACAAATCAAACAAACAAGTATACGTCATATTGTTAAGTTTGTGATAATACGAACTGATTAAATATACATATTTTAGTAACTGCGTTTAATTAGCATTATGATAGCATGAATGTTCTAGTAATAATACAAGAAATAACCTTACATTTTTAAGGCCCACGTTGACAGCTTTGGCTTTACTTTTTTTGAGGCTTTTAGCTTCAGCAACTTTAAATACATTACCCTTGGGGCCCTTTTTGTTTTGTTTGCCCATTTTATAATAGTTTTCACGTCTTTTCACGTGCGTAATCAGTATACAATTTACCAAAGAATAAATTCGCTAAATATGTTGTCAAACCGGTGTTGCTAGACTAACATCACCGTTTTTGTAGCAAGTCCTAAGTAGCAAACACCACCAACGGGCAAACATAAATTTTTATACGAAATCTGTTAACCAAATGCAGTAAACATATTATTTATATATTACTATAACCACAAATACAGTAAACATTATAGTAAACACTGTACACCAATACAGAAAATATAACAAATGACATTTAGCTTTTGGCGCGTGCTCAGTGGTATCACAGTACATTTGACAGGCGATTGCAGCGCAAAAGCGGACAAATTAAGAACTATTCCTGTAGGGTTCCTTAGTATTATGCAATTTAACACGATAGATGTCACTGGTCAAATATGGATTGTAGAATATTTTTAGATAATTAATAAAAATTACAACTATAATACTATTGTTTCATAATAATACATAATACTTATATTATAATGATTTATTAGTACCATGTGACTTCTATTTATTAATTTAAAATTTCAAACTAAGAGTTGGATGTTTGCCTTTTACTCATTTTCCTGGGGTCCAAAACGGCTTTAGACATTTTTGAAATATCATAACAATAATAACAATACCTACAATTTACAAATTTACAAAACGGCGGTAAGCGCATATATTAGCGGAATTTTGTGATTTCAGTGCCTTTCGCTGTTATTAACCTGGTGATTTCAAAAGAATACAATACCACCAAGAAATTTCTCTGCTACCCATCTAAAGAATGTTTAGGTACGTACCTTCAAATATATACAACATGCTATCTGTGCGTTTTTAAAGAGAGACGTTTCAAAATACAACATAAGATCAAAAATAAAGTCATTATGCGATACAATGATAACATATTATGAATTTACATGCCATCGACATAATATAAAAGATTATTTTGTGAATGTCTCAATAAATTTATTAATTTGTAGCTGGTGTCGCTCAATAAACAGAATTGTCTAGAAAAATTACCTATGATGAAATAAAATGTGCAGCTCAATCGTACTATTGTAAGCATAAATCTATTAAATTAAAATAACGTCTTATTCCAATTCCCTCTTTATGTTTTTATGTTTTATTTGTGAACCATTAATTTCTGTAATCAATAAAGAATTGGTATGAATAGTAGCTGTTTTTATTTTTACCCTAAAATAAACACAATTTATGCATACCTATAAATATATACATACACACTGTTAGAATATGCTAAGAAGTATTTGTAAAATCGTAGCAATGGTATGTACTTAAAAATATAATAAAGGGAGTCCATTTTTTAAGAATTTCGCTTTCTTTCGCAATGAAGAAAAAATTAAGATAGAATTTTTTCTTTTTTTCTCGAGTAGTCATAACTAGGTCCACCTTTTGGTGCCCACTTATCGTTGAATTTTGGGACACGTTGTATATATATAGCACAATATATACGATATAGCTGCAAATATAAATATATATACACACACAGCTATCTCTAAGTAGGTACTTGCATATAGTTCTTAGAACCAAATAAAAGATGGCACAAGCGGGCGTCGAGAAAGTGGTGGCAAAATTTTTGCTTGAGAGGGCTCTCTATTCCTTTTATACTTATACTACTCTATGCGCGTACTTTTCTAGAGTTGCCAGCTGAGCTGAGAGTCGAAAGAGACTTAACGTTAGAGAAACAAGTAGTTAGACCTAGCGCGCACTGCTTTGCTGTTTATCCCATCATCCTACAACAGGGAGCCGCACTCTTGGTTCCCCATTTTTGCAGACTCTACAGAGCCTGCATAGCTTTCGGATACATTCCAAAGATATGGAGGCGTGTTAAAGTCATCTACATACCGAAACCGGGCAAAGCGGACTACAAAGAAGCCAAGGCATACAGACCTATCAGTCTTGAGTAGTTCTTTTTGAAAGCCCTGGAGAAGTTAGTAGATAGACATGTCAGGAAGGGAGCATTATGGAAATTCCCTCTCCACAGGATACAGTGTGAAAAGACAGGTATATTTCCTATAAACAAAGATGAACCTTTATATCGATTGCTAACGGCACACCAAAACATTATTGATAATCATATGTTAAAATATACTGATTATAAATTTGATTATTTAGATGCAGATCCATCTGATTCACATGATGACAGTGAAAATGTTGAAATTAGACCCAAGGAAGAATTTGAAAACAGTATTTCTGGAATGGATGTTTTGGAGGACAATCTAGGTGCTTTAGATGTTGTAGATGGTGATCTATTTATTATTGTTGTACAAGGTGATGAGGTTCTGCAAATCCCACTCCAAGTAAATGAAGCACCAATCCAAGAAAACCCACTGAAGTGGGTGACCATGTAATAGTTACCTATGGTACAAGCAACTATCCCGGCAAGATTCTTTCTATATCTGCAGAAGGAGCTAGTGTGCATCGTATGAAGAAATGGAAATCATTGTGGAGGTGGCCTTCTATCATGAGAGAACAACTGTACAGTTGGGAGGAAATAGTTGGTAAAATTCAAACTCCTAAACTAGTGAGGAGAGGCTGTTTTTTCATTCCAGAAATAGATTGTAATTAATTGACAAAGATTTATAATAAATAAGACTAAGATGATTTGGTAAATGTTTCATAATCTACGTTAGATATCACTTTAGAAAGATTACTGTGAATAGTCACTTTACTTTTAAATTACATATGTTTGTATATTATTTATTAATGTCATATTTCTTCCATTCTCATTTAGCAAGTACTAACTGTCGTAGAGTGACAATTCTAATAAAATATCAGGCATGCAGTTTAATTTTTAAGATTACATATCAAAACCTGCTGTAGTTTCATTAGCTCATAGTGAAAAACCAAACTTTTCAGGCACAAGTTTAAATATGTGGAGAAAAAAACAACGAAATAAATTTTCACTTACTCTTAGTCAGTAATCACGATAGTAAACTACCATATCAACTTATAGGCGTATTTGTTGGATAAACGCAAAGTGTATTAATATTGCATTCAAATTTCGCCATCTATGATTTAGATGGCACGTAATAATAATAATAGCAGCCCCGTATTAAACTATCTTCCTACTGGACACGGGCTTTTTCTCATTATGAGAAGGTTAAGGCCATAGAGAGGGGGTTGACAGACTTCACATATCTTTTAAAATATTATGGAGGACTCTCAGATACGCAGGTTTCCCCACGATTTTTATCTTTACCGTAGCGAGCAAGCGAGCGATAGTTATCTATTTAATACGCACATAACTCAGAAAAGTCAGAGATGCCCGCCTTGGGATCGAACTAGAGACCTCTTCGTAGCAGTTCAACAGTCTCCCACTATGCTATCGCTATATATGCTTGGAGTAATAGGAGCAACTATTTATTTTATACCACCAGCATCATCTGGTAAGACATCTTAGATATTGCCATTGCATGCACGAGTATGAGATACCATGTAACAGGCTGTATAGATTTATATCATTCTGACACATGCAATGCAATACTTTAAATACTGTACTTAATGACGTAGCGGACAGCATAGATCTTTTTACTTGTTCTCTGAGTGAGTTCACAAAAACCACGATGTACAGGATATGTTATGGTAAATAATAAAACTGTAATTATGGCCACACTATTGAATTAGGATATCCCTGTAATGATAGTGATGATGAGTTAATAAATAAATAAAATAAAATAAAATAAAATAAAATAAATAAATAAATTATAGTGGTAAGACCTTTCATAATATCAAACTGACAATAAAATAAAATTCTTCTTTCTTTCTTCTTCTACGGCAAATAAGGACATTGCGTAGGCACGTCTAAAGACTTCTCGTAAAAATATCACGTATTCTAAACAAATTATTATTTTAGATATAATATCTACTTATACTGATCAATGTTATAGTAAAATCGAGTAACTGAATAACCTATATGAAATCAGAATCAGAAATTATACATTCACAGAACTACAACGTCGTATTAATTTATCAAGTCTTAGAAGACATAATTAAAATATAGAATGTTTGACCGCTGCCTGGTGTGCTGCTGCCACTTAGTATATTAATATAGATGATCGTTAACATCCGTTTAGCAACCATTTCGAATATACTAGCACCTATGGCAAGATTCTGTATGCATAAAACTAAAATATCAATGCCCTACACCAAAATGTACATGTCTACTTCAAGGAAAACACATAAGTTTGCTTTTAGAGTTTACATTAAGAACATGAGACTGAAATTACTGTAAGCTGAAAAGCAAGTTTGAGAGAGCAGTTTAGCTCAAAAGGGAAACTTGTATTTTCTACACGAATACTTGAGAGAAAAATAGGAAGGATTTTAAGTAAATTTTAGTCCACTTAATATAATTTATTGTAATACTAGTTTTGCCTGCGGTTTCGCTCGCTCGGGCACAGTAGGTACTTTATTTCTAGATGAATTTTCTCTATGTGCTTTTTTGTACCCTTGACTTTGTCAGAAAAACATTTTATCGTGTATGGGATAGGTAGGTAATATTACATAGTACATAGAATAAATGCCTTGTCACCGCAGCTGTAGCGGTTGCGACTGCTGTGTATGAGATTTTAGGTTCGGTTTCTGAGTCGATTAAAGTATTATTGGGTTTCCCTGTCAAGAAATTCTCAGTAGAACCACTGTGTCTGATATACGGCACTAGACTCGTTCGTAGACGGCACTAGAATCTCAAACCATAGCTCACAAAATATTCATTATGATTAGGTTTTCAATGTCGCTTGCGAGTTCGTTGTAGAAACTTGATAAGCGATTACTTGTGATGGCGTGTATTTACTGATTAATGGATATTATTCTTCCTCGACACGTGCGTTCGCAACATACCAGTGACGTCTATTAGTGAAATATGTTATGTCAGGCCGCCAGTATGCTGCTGCGCCTTAGTATATTAATAGATAATAATATTAACAACCGCATGGAAGCCATTTCAAATATACAAACACCTTTGCCAAGATTCTGCATGCATAAGATTAAAACGTGAATGCCATACATAAAAATGTTTATGTCACCTTCAAAGAAAATACATAAATCTCTTTTCAGGGTTTATGTTAAGATGAGACTGAAATTACTGTGAGCTGAAAAGCAAGTTTCAGAGAGCAGTTTAGCTCAAAATCTTTTACACGAATGCTGGAGTAGTAAAGATTAAAAGTAGAAAGGATTTTAAGTAACTTTTTAGTTTAATTACTATTTTATTTTATTTTATTGTAATGCTAGCTTTTGCCTGCAGCCTCGCTCGCTTAGGCATAGTACTTTTTTGCTGAGTGAAAGGTACTCTGTCTTTTTTTGTAGTCCTGACAACGTGTATACGAAATTTCCTGTTAATCGGTCGAATAATTAAGGTGTGAAAGCATAATAAACAAGCAAACAAACAAACTCACAATTGCATTTATAATATTGGTTAGGATTCTGTTGGAAGAAAACATTTTATCATGTATGTTGGTACATAGAATAAATGCCTTGGTGCCGCAGCCATAGCGGTTTCTGGATTTCAATCAGTGTAAAGTGTTATTGGGTTTTCCTGACAAAAAATTCTCAGTAGTATCACGGTGTCTAATAGCACAGCACTACACTCGTTCTCTATTGCGTGGTTCAGATACCATAACCACAGCTGGCAAAATATTCATTATGACTTAGGTTTTCAATGTCGCTTGATAAGCGATTACTTGTGATGGCGTATATTTTCTGATTGATGGAAAAAGATTATGACAACAATATTAATACAAATTAACGCATGTTGTATCAGTTATTACTTGCGTTGCTTGAAATAAAATTGAAAACCGATTGTTACCGATGACTGCAAGGCATATTATCGTTGTCTAGACGAGTAACAGGTGGCATGAGCATGTACATTGTACAGGTACACGGTCTAGTGTCTATCTCAAAGTTCAGTTCATAATTGTTGAATATTTATTATGAACTAGATTTTGCCCGCGGCTTCGCTCGCGTAAATGTATGTTAGGTTATGTTAGTAACAAGCCTTTTTGTGGATGAAAGGTAACCTGACGTGTATGCAAATTTCACGATGATCGGTCAAGTACTTAAGGCATGAAAGCGTGACAAACAAACTCACATTCGCAATTATAATATTAAGTTAGGATTAGGACACTCTTTAGCAGAGTTTGTCGCTTTCACCACTGCCGCAGGTGTGGCTGTAGTTGCTTTAAAGTCTTTTTAGAAATACCAAAGAAGTTCGTTATAAGAATAAAATCAACCCAGAATAAATTCAAACATTTTATTTTAGATTAAAATCTTTTGCATTATTATAAAAAATAATCTTGTTGGTCTTGTCGTATATAATGATGTGATATTCGTCTATGATTGAACCGTACCTAAAACAAAAACATTCATTTACATAATTATATATCCAATTTTAAACTCATTGTACAACATAAGGCAGGTAAGAAGCTACACCGGTACTGATTATTGCGTATGAGTGAACGGTCTGTCTCACTCTCACGCATGTAATAACAATGCTATTAGAGATGGCGGTATGATCTTAGGTTCGGTTACCTTAACATTGTGTTACGTTTATATAAATGTTACACATTGTATGTAATATAAACTACTTTACATGGATTTATTTCGGATTATACGAATTACAAATTTTAACAAATAATTGTAATCTATTCCCATGACTGTAGCTTCAAAAAATCAGACGAAACTTTGATGAATACACATATTTTGGCAGCGATAGTCTAGCGGGAAACCGTTTAGACTGCCATGCAGAGGTCTCATGTTCAAGTGTTAAATATTAAATTATCGCTTGTTTTACCGGTAAAGGAAACATCATGTGGTAATCTGTATGTCTAAGAGTTTTCGATAATATTTTCGATGATATATGAAGACTGGCCAAACTGCACTGGGCCAGTGTGGTAGACTATGGCCTATACTTTCTCACAATTTGAAGAGGCCCATTCCCAGCAGTGGGACAGTTTAATACAGGGCTGATATTATTATACTTATAGTTTCAGAACCCACGTAAAAGCGGGCGGGTCTACTGTCGTTTACCGGACACAGTTCCAGACTACATATTGCTACTGAAATTTGAGAAATCATATTTCGCCCGACCCAGGAATTAAATCGGAGACCTCATGCACCGCAGTCGCATACACTACGCTGTGCAATCAATGTAGTATAAAGCTAAAAGTTGTAGTAATAATAAAATCCGTATAATGTAGTTTAATTTCAGTTACTTTTACCTTGTTTATTATTACATGAATTTTGGTTAAAGTTGCCATTATCATCACACACAATAGCGCTGCGCAATACAGCGTATATATGATCTATAACCGTAACATCTGTTCTCCGAGGTTCTTTCACTTTAGTTTTTGAAGTTTTCTGAAAGTAATGAGCAAAAGATAGAATACATTTAAAATCTACATATATTCATTGAATAATGCTATACTACATTACTTTATAAACATTAAAACAATCCGTTGTAAAATTAACTCAAAGAACATCCAGACTCGGCACTACTGTTGGTGGATTACACTTGAACCTATAACACTCTGCGCTGTGGCAATGGTTGGACGAACCTGACCCTTTTGTAAATAGTACGAGATCCGGTATAGGAAATATAATATACTCTTATCTGTTATTTAATGATTATAAATAATATATGCTGGATAATGTACATCATCATCATCATCATACATCATCAGCGCGTGATTTAGCTAGGCAACCTATTTGCGATGTATCAATGTACACATTATCTAGCATATATTCTTTATTATCATTAAATATCAGATGAGGGTATATATTTCTTATACCGCATGTCGTACTATTTACAAAAGGGTCAGGTTTGTCCAACCATTGCCACAGCGCAGAGTGTTATAGCCTTGTCTTGCTCTATCCCATGCAATGCAAAGCTTTGTTAACTAGTTGTCGGTACAGATCCTGGCCTGGTTATACTGTAATTTATTTACATAACTATAAAACTGGCTGTCTATTTATTTCATTTGAAAATAATTAAATTATTATAATAATTTCTTATCCTTGTTTTAGGACACAATATAGTATGATGCCTGTTTATTTTTAAATGGGTGTAAATATATTTACAATTAATTTCTTATGTTTGGACATACGGACGTGCTTTTGATAGCGGTAATTTTTAAAAGCTTAGTCCGATTTAAAGAAATCCTTATCCTATCTAGCGTCATGGTGAAACCATAGGAATGCTACACCATGAAACTATGAGGCACATCTTGTTAACGATATAACCCTCAGCGAGTAATTAATTCGATTGTATATGCAGCTCACTATGTCATGTCGATGAAATATGTTCTCGAGTGCTTAATTATATCTACTAAATACTTTCACCACCAATAATCAGAGGTACTCAATTATTACCTTCATAAATTTGTCGATAAATGTATTAACATAATTCTACTTACGACTACATCACTGGGTGTATATTGAAAAAGTAATATGATGAATAAAATTATCCAAAAGTTTGACTGAACTTGACATAACATCTTTCATTAGCTCTTTGTCTAAATTGCTATTAAGATAAGGTAACTATAAAAATGAAAATAATGCGTTTCATTACATATTATTATTTCACAAGAATTGGAAACTTGATTTACATAATAACAAAAATTAAAATAAATATTGTGACTTTAATCTGACAGATTTCTTAAAGTAACTTACTTAAACCAATATAAAGAAGAAACAACCATCTAAAGAATAAAAAGGTTTAAGCTAAAGAGTATAGAATCCTTTATAATTTAAAACAAATTTTATTTTATTACAACTTTTTGTCTACAACCGGGATACCTGGTGATGCATTTAAAGAAAAAAATTCATTAGAATTGTACATTAAAAAGGCATATAATAATGCTTCTTAAGTAAGGTCCCAAGCAGCATGTGCATTATATAATTAAATATATATGTAATAAAATGTGTAGGAGTTTCCTACACTTCTGTTGATATGATGACGTGCGATCCTATTGGGATGGATAAATAAACCGACCGTGTGGAATGTTTGATAAACACTGATTTTATTGCATTAATATTTAATATTGTAATGTAGGTTACATACAACTAATTGATTTAGCAATATAAAATTCTACTGCGTGTGCAGAAGTTAAGCTAATGTACGTACATTCTGCCCGTCCAAATGGGACCACCAAAATGATAATTGAAATAACACAGAAATTTATATGATTGGAATAAAATTATATAAACTGATAATGATTATGAAACGTGAAATTATTATAATATTTAGTTATTATATTATTTTTTATTACTTAGCATTATAAAAGAACCAATGTTAATTACAGGCACTGTCTAATAAGTCCACTGAATGCGATAGCACTGGAGATGTAGCTTTATTAACTCCACTTATCGTAAATACCTCACTACACTTCTGCACTGAATTTGTGAGACGAGATACAACCGGCACAGTGTCTGCTGGTACACGTTTCTCCGGTCCCGCTTCAGTAGCCTTCTGGCCCTATGGGCCGGCTACTACTCCGCTCGTAGTCCACCTGCTCCTGACGAGGTACACGATGACGCCTCCCATGTGCTTGTATGTCATGAATGCTTAAATCAGTGGATGACTGTTCCTTTACTTCTTCAATCTGAGCTTTCAACTACCACATAAGTTAATGATCTTCAGCTTCGATAAACCTTTCCGGTATTGTCGTCTGAATGATTCGATTTAGCACAGACTCCTCTGGGACTTCGATGTGAGGGTGTATATTCAAATGCTTATATATTTTATAAATATGGAAGTTGTTGCCTTTTAACGTGCAACCTTGACCTAGGGTTATAATCACGCTGCCTACTAGGTTGGCCATGATTACACCCTTAATACATATAATGCGAACTTGACATTCCGAGCAACAAGTGTATAGCCAGGTGTTTAACCTGTGCAACTTGATCCATTGCAATTCGCACGGCGCGTTGACAGACTGACATAAGCGCTTTTGACTAATGATATCGATATCACAAATAGATTGTTTTATCTTTAGATCATATATGGGCATGTTTAAAGAGCAAAAGCATACGTCGTTGGGAGTATGAGTGCATGATTGTAGATCTGTGTCTGATGAAAGAAATGCTGTATCCTTGCGCAAATTGTAAGCTATGTACGATACCGTTGGTAAGAAATGATAGTACTGAAGTCCTTTCTTTTGTGGAATAGGTATGATCTTGTTTAACTCAATACTTAAATATAAATAAAAATTTAAAAAATAAACTTAAATATATAATATTTTTTTCAAGTTAAATATATTTATTGCCATAATTAAATAATTAACATAATATATACAGAAATTATTTACAAGAAATATAAACTAAAGAGAAAAATAAAACTGCAAAATTAAAAAGCGTCATAATATTCCTCCGCATCGTCGTCAATTGGAAACGTGCCCGGAAGACTGGCAGCATTGCCACGTTGAATGGCGATACTTATACTTTGTGCAAAGCAAATGCCAGCCCTCTGGTCACACGAACCGTCGAGGAGCCACTTAGCTAAGTATAAACCGACCTAGCACTTGGACCCCAGCGTTTCGACACCAAACGGCTCAAATATGTACTAGATCTTGAATCGCGCTTAACAGTTTATACTACGAGTAACATGAAACTTTGCTGCGCCAAAGAATTTCAAGACAGAAAAGGATAATAACACTTGGCCGACCTGAGCATCGAATTTATGAACTCATGCCGTCGCATTTACTACCGTTGTGCAATTAGTCATATTTTCTCCATACTTAATTTTAATCATAATTCATTTCAATAAAGGAAACAATACGTCGTTATAGCTATAACTTACTGGCGTCGACATTATCAAAGATATATCGGCCCATTTAATCTCACCAAGGTGATCCTCATCAACCTTATTCGGTAATTCATTGAAAGGTTCCATGGCGCGAACATTACCACTCTGTCGTTATTTGTTTATTACAACGAAGTCATAGTTCAACTTAAAATCTTCTTAATCTTTGCCTAATGGATAAAGAAAACAGCTATTGACATATTTTCCAGGAATAATATTATGATATGTATTTAAATCATGTCGAATTTCTTAGATTTAAAAGAAGAACAACGATTTTAAAGTGTAATTTAAAGCAATTATAAAATATAAAAACTGCTAGCTCAAATAAAATAATGTGTGTACTGTAGTAGAGGACTTATATTTCATTTTTACTAAAATCTTCTGAATTCGGTTGAAGTACTTGTAATAAGTATGTTAGCTTTTTCAAAATGACACATTTTCTGTCAGCTTTTGGTATTTATAAGACTATGTGTTGTGTAACACAACGCTAACGTTACATTTTCTGTATATCTAAATATAATGATTTGACATAATTATTATTTACATGACATTAACTCTATATGAAATTAAATATTTTTACTTTTATATGTTGCATAAATATCTTCTACCGTAAAATATGAAAACTATTTAGTGTTACAAATTATTTGAGCAGTTTATTAATAATTACATTTAGAAAGTTTATTATTAAAATGCCTTACACATAAATAGGAAATATAATAAATTACAAGCTACAGAGAATAACAGTAGTTTCAGAAACATTATATTTAAGCATTAAAGCATCTCGTAGAGCAAGCTGGTTCAACATAATTTGTCTTAATACAAGATTTACTGTGGAACGTGGTTCACTACTGGTGATATAATTTAGGGGTGTAGTTCATGTTCTATTATTAGCGCCCATTTCTCAAATTTACTACAATTTTCAATTGATTGATTACTCTGAATAGTTTTATAATAAAGTTTACTTTGGTTGGATCTTCGTTTACACACATAATTTGCCTGCTATGTTTAAGATCGCACGTCATAATGAGTAATCTTGTGACTATCTTTTGCACGCAATGCGCTCTGTGCTGCAACTGGGAATTTCTTGATAGGACTCGAGATTATTATGCATAGCAGTCGCATTTACTATGGCTATGCCACCGAGGTAATGTTCTAAAAATTGTGGAACTCTTTAAAAAAGGAAGAAACTAAATATTTCAACGACACACGATTGTACAATCGCCTCTCCAACATGCAAATAAAGCAATGGACTTATGCTATCAACGTCAATTTTAAACGTCACTCTTTATAACATTTTATCTCGAAACCGATAAAGTTGATAATTAAAAAGGAACATTAATTACCTACTAACATTAATACCCCGATAATCTCATTCAAATTCCAAAGAACACAAATTTTCACTCCTTAGATTTTATTATGATTGGAGTTCGGCAAGTTTAGGCAACATATTTGACAATATAATTAAGACTGAAATTTTCATTACGGTTCTAGCCTAATGAAAAATAATTTCATCAGTAATTATGAAGGCGATAGGTACCGGAATGCGTCGTTTTACGTAGATATTACAAAAGTATTATTATAAGTAAACCGTAAAAGACCTTCTACTTTCGTAAAGTGGGTGAAGGGATCGGTACTGATTAGGATCTGAAATCAAAAGTTTGCTAATGACTAAATTCAAGTTATTAACTTCAATTTAATCATAGTTTAACAAACATCAAATATTTTTAAGACATTTCCCGCACTAGAATAATAAAGTAAATAAAGTAATTTTAAAGATAATAAATATATTTTGATTGCTCGATGATGATGATGCAATTCGGTCGAAACGTCGGGCAATCAATAGGCATTTATTACATTCAAACAACGAACACAAAGAATACCTAGACTCGGAACAACTTTAAGTGGATTACACAAATTTTTGGTCCTGTGTAGAGATCGAAGTAACAACACTCAGTACCGTGGAAGTAGCGAGGTGGGTACTTAAACCACTATGTCATCTGTGCTGTCAAAACTTTTCTTTAACATTCCGACGTAAAGCAAGGAACTAAATCACGGTCGCTCCCCGCGCTGAAATATGCGGCCCGTAAGTAGCATACTCTGTGGTATCACAGCACAGACATTGTGTATTAACTCATTGATAGTTTATCTCTGATTCAAGTTTAATCCAATTTATTTTGAACCATTTACTAATGAAAACCATCCAAACAAATTTAAATATCTCCACAAACTATCACATTTATATTATTTGTAATATTCACAAGTGAACTTTATACGGGTATACAGGAGAAAACACTGTTTATGATACAACCGCATAAACATCACTTTAAAAAGACGTGGTAATACAATTTATACTTTGAATAGACTACACAACTGTGCCACAGTCGCTAACGACTCTTATCTTCTTAAAGCAATTCCAACACTATCGTGCAAGTCGTAGGTACTTGACTAAGGCACTCGTCCAATTAGCGCGTTCTTTCCATTTCCCAATCCATTCACAAAGCTCGTCGACAAATCGCTCGCGATTCGAGCTGCTTTTCCATCCTCGTTGAGTGCACTTTATGATAATCTTGAGCATTGAGAATCGGTGCAATTCGAGCGTTTGTCTGCTCTGTGCTTGAGGCTTAAGGCTACTTGTACATAACGCCGGAACCGCACCGGAGCCGGATCGCAGTACTGGGTATACAAATATGGTAGTTGCCTATGTTTAATTTTTTTTATCAAATGATTTCTTTTTGTGCAAACAATATCAAAATCAGTTGCTAAAGAAAAGTAAAAGTATGTGTAGTGGGGACATCTCACTATCTCCCTCGAACAGCATCATTTAAATAGCGGTTACGTCACGGCTTGTATCTATTTGCTGTTATTTGTCAATTATACCCCTACTAGTAGTTTTGAAACACTTATATCTTATTTTGAATAGATTTGAAAAATTCTTTCATTTCATATTAGGTAATTAATAAATGATGAACATCGCCGCGCCGCCATTTTATTTATATAGCACGACGCTCAGTGCCTAGGTATTTGCTTTGTTTGTTTAAATATATTAAGTATATAAGTTACGCTTTCCTTTTTGTGCTATTTAACATTACCAATAAATAGGATTAAATACTGCATTAAAAACAGGACGTCTTGACTAGTAGATTTTGCTCGCGGCTTCGCTCGCGTAAATAGGTCAAGTTAGTAACAGTACTTTTTTCTAGATGAAAGGTGAATGCAAATTTCATGATGATTGGTGGAGTAGTTAAGACATGAAAGCGTAACAAACAAATAAACAAACTCACATTCGCATTTATCATATTAGTTAGGATTTTATACTGAACTGTGAGGCTATGACTGTTGCTTTATTATTCAATTCGAAGACGATGCGGAATACGCGTGGCAACAGTGCTATGCGATCGTTTTGTGAAAAACGATCTGGTGCAGCTAATATACAGAAAACCCAGTGTGAGACTGAAGTGTCTCTTTGACGCTCACTTACCCGTAACGTATATTTGAATCCAATATATGATCTTTAGTTTGCGTATGTCAAATAGTATTTGTTTTTCTGTGCAAAAAATTGAAGTATTTTATATGTCTGTAAGGTGAGATTTCATTTTGTGGTGTATCTGCATTTTTATGTTATATCTCAACTTAAGGAATAGATGCTAACTTGAATAATATTGTCTTATGTTTACGCGAATGTTATACATTGAAATTAAACACTTTATACGGATTTTATCGCGTTGTTTATTTTACTTTAAACACTGTTATTACATAATTTTGAAAACTCTAACACTACTATTATTGAATTTTACTACTATTTAAGCTATATATTTTTTCTAATTAAAACCATTTGTATTTAAGTTTACACTTTGCCCCGACGTTTCGGTTGCTTTACAACAGCCATGTTCACGGGGAGACTAAGATGGTAGTTGTCCCAACGTTCTGAAGTGTAGCTAGTTATTTTAAAGTACCCGAACATAATTTAATCTTTGGTGTTCCTATTTACGCAGAATGAGCTCAAAGTATCATGAAGTCTAGCTGTGTTTTGCTTCTTCTTGGGTTTGACTATTTGAATGACTGGATCCCAAGCTGGTGGTACATTCCAACCATCCTCTCTATTGAAATTAGGATGTTTTTTAATTTCAATAGCCTCGCGAAGCATCCTTGGTAGGAATCGGTGTTCTTTTGCGAGTATATGTGGTTTGTCAAATCGTAAGTAGTGGTTGGTCCCCTGTTGCACATGTTCACACACAGCAGACTTCAACGAGCGTTGGTGTTTAACATCAGCTATATGTTCTTTTAAGCGGGTGCCTATGCTTCTCTTGGTTTGCCCAATATATGAGAGTCCGCAGTCACAATCTATTTTATAGACCCTTTAGTTACTAACTTGTTACCATAGTATTAATCCGGTATCCTCGAGGAGTACGTATCAGTTGCGAAGTGAGACTCTTTGAATACACCTCTGCCTATCCCTTCGTAGATATAGGTATGATCCTATGTGAGTACAGTGCCTCAGAAAGCACGTAAAACAGTTGGTCCTGTGCCTGATCTCTTGCCGGTCGGATTATGAGAGTTAGAGAACAGAGAGCGTACTTGTGTTTGCGCACATACTTGTGCGCTATAATATGATCTCCTGCGCAGGCAGCCAGGCTCCGATAAGATTGGCCGCCGTGACCAAAATTCGGTCTGAAAAACATTATTATTTTTATTAATATGAAACTTTGCTGTTACCTAACTATTATTATTTAATTAAAGGGACATTAGCAAATTTAGTTAAGCTTGAATATTACAATTAATTAACTGGTTAGTATATTGGAAAGAGAATTATGTCAGTGGACGACCTGTCATGTCATAGTCATGTCTCTATTATACTAAATATGGCATTAATGTGCAAGGAACTGGGTGTATTCATTTAATACATACAATACAAATAGCACACACATGAAGCGCGTACAGCCCTGAATATTTGGACGCCCGTCGTGCGCTTATAATCAGCAATTTTACTATTTTTTATTACTATCTCACATTATTTAGTCTATGGACCCTACAGCTAATGTTTACTTTTAACTATTTTAATATTTCATTAAAACTACTTGACGACTTACACTGATAATTTAAATTGTTAAGACGCTTAGTCCGGCAATATGGCGTCCAGTTGTGAATTGATGTAATACGTTACTTTGTAAATAAGACAGCTAGCAATGACAAACGTGTAACGTCAAAATAAATGTAGCCAATGATAACTATTTAAGACCACGTCTTTTCAACTAAAAATAAATTAAGTTTATTTTGGAACATATAGTAAAAATATTTTTTTGTGAAAACTTATTACAAATTTCTTTTTAAACCCAATATCTACGCAGATTAATAAGTCGTTATTTTTTATACTGTAAAAACGTATATTGAGCGGACATGAAAATTTATTTAATAGCTATATTGTAACTTCTAAAATTTAAGAGTATAATAGGAGTACCAATACAAAGGATTTTGATATACGTTGAACCCAGGCTTGAAGTTAGCATCCAATCATAAAGCCCAAGGTTTGATTACTTAGTTCCTAGTATAGTGTAATTCTTAGGGACAGTATAGACTCTGGAAATATTCACGGTGTCAATTTAATAATACAGGTACATCATAAGATGCGGTTTTTATCAATCTTTTTGCGTCATGCGAAAAATTGAATTTTGCCATTCTAAAGTTAACTAAAGACGGATAAACGGATGACCAAAGTGTGTCTAATTTAACTTGTGTAAAGGACGAAGGAATCGCCCCATATATATCTGGGCCCAGTAGTTATCATAATCAAAGTAGCCTTATTTGAAAGAGAATATAATAACAAGTCGTCACCAAAAATTTTGTGATATTTCGCTTCCCAGAAATTAAGTTATATAAAATAAAGTAAAAGTGAGGTTATATGACATTAATCGTTTGCAAAATGTTATATATGTTTATACGGAGGTACTTTATCGAAGGTTTTTCTATTTTTTTACCAGTGGCGGTCTATGGGGGTATGGGGGAGGCCCGTGTTCAGCAGTGGACGTCTGTGGCTGATAGGTAGATAGAAGTAGGCACCTCAGAAAACAAACATCAATATTGCTTTGATTTTTATGTACCTATAAATAAAAAATAAAACGTCCTTGTTTGTAACATGCAGATGCGGACCACTAAAAGACAAAGCAAAGATCCACTAGATTACTTAGATTGCGGCATTACCCTCTATAAGTAGGTATGCAACTGCACGCATTTTTTCACTTGCTATACCTACATACTTGCTATACCTATACCTATGCATGCCATTGACGTATAACTGATAAAATCGCTTCATCCTCCAAAACTCTTCTGCCAATAGAGTTATTGCGACCTATCGCAATGGTATAGTTCACACAGCGATCCATGTCGTCAATATCCAATTTAGAAGCGGAATCAGTTGTCTAATATGAAGTGCCAAGTAATTCTAAGTCACAAGATCCGTCGAACAGTCCTTTAGCAAGCCAAAGTCGTGGGGTAAAGCAAACAACATAACAAAACAAGAAAAATACGTGCGCACTCATATGGAACAAACCACAGAGTACATTTGGAACAAACCGAACGAGTGTTGACTGTTGAACTTGATTTTGACATTAGCCGTTAAACTTGTCAGTCGGTGACCACAGGTAATTAATAACCAAAAAACGATTTTCAATCGATTGAGTTTTTATTATCATCATTCGATTATAGAACACATTTTGAGATTATACCGATTTAATAATACTCGATAGTATATAATTAGAGATGCATATTAATCGATTATTGGTTAACTTAACTTAATATAAGTTTCTCGCTTTCTATGAAGAAATAATCAAACGTATTTTGGTGGTAAGTACCTAAAAATATAACGAATTTTTTGGTATCAATTACAATGTGATAACTGGTGGGCCCAGGGGTTCTCACCCTCCTTTTGTGAGGTTCTGTGGTAAAATTAAAAGTGAAGATCTCTATTCGTAAACATCAGTATGGCAGGTGAAAAGTACATTTAAAGCGTGGCCAACTATAGTTTGGATTGAAGTGTAAGATTTTAACGTAAAATAGGTTCGAAAACGCATTAATTCAATATTCAAAATAATCATTGCCTGTATTATCATGGAGAAGTAGGTACAAGATGTTATTATAATTTAAAAAGAAATTAATTCTTTCACTATTGGAATGATAGTTATATTATATACATTCTACATGGATAAAAGCCATAATATATATTATATTTAATGGGTGTAAAGGCAAATATTGTAAATAATATTTTGTCAATCTTAAATATTGCAGCACCAAAATATATATATGTATGTATAAAGTTAAATATATAAATTACAAGACTTTGCCGCGTCTCTTCTCGTGTGATTGTAGATTAGGTCGGGTTAGGTAAATAACAGTACTGTTCTGGATGAAAGGTACCCTATGTCCTTTTCTGTTCCCCTGACAATGTGTATGCGAAATTGTATGATGATTGTTCTAGTATTTAAAGTGAAAGCCTACCAAACAAAAAAATTCACATTCGCATTTATAATATTAGGGTTTAAATTATGAAATTGCCGATTTGAACTAAAAAATTTAAACTCGTTTTTTTAGAGTTTGAAAAATCTTTTGTGCAACAGCTTTGTCTGTCCGTCTATCTGTTATACAACTTTCAACTCAAGAACCGTAAGAGCTAGAGACTCGCGGTTAACGCCATTCGACTCAGTATAGTCGATATACTCCCGAAATGACTATTTGCTTATTATGCCTTTGACCTCTGACTCTCACCTTTGCATATATTGTTTTTCGAACTCTAAGATTTACGGCAATTCATTGCCGTTTCTCACTTGTCTAAGATGTACTATATATAATAATAAACATTTACCTTCATTATCTATACATTGTTGCTATCTAAACGAAAGTTCATTTATGCCTCTACGATAGAAGTCCCGGGATCTAGATTCGACAAACTGTGTGAAAGTATTTTGTACTGCCTCCTGGGAAGATTTTTTTTTATCACGTAGATAATTGTCCAATTCACGAAAAAAATTGTAGTCCGTTGGAGCAAGCTCTGGCGAGTACGAAGGATGACGTATGGTTTATAACTGCAGCTCCTGTAGAGTTACAATACTTTCTCGTGCAGTGTGAGGTCTTTCGTTATCATCGCGCAATAATGGTGAAGATCGATTCACGAATCGGGGCTGTTTCACTGCCAGTTTCGCCATCATTGTTTAAAGTTCAGCACAGTAAACATCTGCTGTTATTGCTTGACCAGACCTGAGAAAACTATAGTGAGTATCACCACGAAGAGACCATCAAAGAGTTACCATTACCTTTTTATTGGTAAGCTTTGCTTTAGGGCACTGTTGCGGCGTTTGACCTGGGTGACCCGATGCATTTTTCGCTTACGGTTATCATAAAGAATCCACTTATCGGCACATGTCACAACTCGATCCAATACTCTTTCGTTTCTGTACCGATTCAACAAATCAACATAAGTTTCAACACGTATTTCTTTCTGCAGATCAGTCAAATCATGAGGCACCCATTTTTCATATTTTTTATCTTATTCATATGATGCAAATGAGCCAATATTGTAGGTAGGGTAAGTAGTAAGGGTAGTAACGGTAAACTATGGCGCTAATTTCTGGGTAGTTTGACTTGGATCGGCTTCCACCATATCCTTCAACTCAGCGTTTTTCACCTGTGTGGGCGGTCTTCCACGTGGTTCGTTCTTCGAGTCGAAGTTTCATTACGAAAGCGTTTAAACAAAAACACGGTACGTTCATTAGCAGTCTCCTCTCCAAACGCAGCGTTGATATTGCCAGTCTTTTCTGCCGCGTTAGTTCCGCGTCGGAATTCGTATTCAAATATGACTCTGATTTGCGAAGTTCCATCTTTCCCGTCTAAGCTGGATAAAAAAAAACAACTAAAAGTCGAAAATCAATTGTTTCACATTTTTAAAAAGAAGAATCTTTTAGGTATCATGTCCTCTTTCGTCCAAGTGTTGTTCGAAGTTAGAGGTGTACACAATTAATTCTTTAAAACATAATTATTGAAAGAACGTGACAGTCGAATTTAGTTCATACGCTTAAAACTATAACATACAAAAGGTCGTGCATCTAAATAGTGTGATTTACGTCATTGTGACTTCACCATACGCGACTCGCACGCCGCGATCCGGCCGCTACCTCTCGCCCCCGAGCCTCGACCCGCGGAAAAAGGACACTCCTGCATAATTTGCCTCTCGCTTACACGACCACGCGTCATCCGTCGGACTGCGCGCATCGAAGTACTTGTGCTACAAACTTTAAACCTGCTACGCTGTTGTGGAACTACGAGCTACATTCGCCTTAACTGCGCTGCCTGGTTTGATTGCTACGGAATCTTATTATTCAACTTATCGCCTATCGCCTATTGATTTGAAAAAAGTTAAACAATTTAATACAATATATACAAAAACAAAAACAAATTATGATAAAATATTAGATACACGCTAAATAAAGAAGAATGGAGTGATGTCTACTCTTGTGATAATGTTAACACAGCAACTAATATACTGTTGTCTAAAATGCAGACACTGATTAAGGATAATACAATTGTGATTAATATCCCAAAGAAAATTAGGCCCTTAAAGCCATGGATTACTGTGGGTTTGGTTAAATCAATTAGAAGGCGCAATAAGTTATTTAAGAATAGTATCAAGTCACCGGATGACGAGCAATTACAAATACAGTATAGTAACTATAAAAAGACTTGTAACAGAATCATTAAAAATGCCAAGAAAATGTATTATCAAGATTTACTTCGTAATGCTTCAGGGAAAATAAAAGAGACGTGGAAAATAATTAAAGAACTTTGTTATTTAAATAAGAAAAATGATCCTACAATCGACTTACTTAAAATTCGAAATACTGAATTTGAATCTCTTAATGTAGTTAATAGTTTCTTCACAACTATTGGAAAAGACCTTGCTGATAAGACCCTTAGTATACAGGACGTATCTGAAAAAGAGTTCGCTAGTAGTACTGCAATCAATAAAACACCTGTTAAATCAATGATGCTTATGCCCACTGACCCTTTAGAAGTTAAAAATATAATCTTTCAGTTGAATACGGCAAGCGCCTCAGGAGGCGACAAAATCTCAGTAGGGTTTCTCAAAACATTTCATAGGTACCTTATAGAACCAATTTCCTTTGTCGTTAATTCGAGCTTCGCCACCGGTATATTTCCAAAAATCGCTGAAGATGGCAACAGTTTGCCCAATATACAAAGCTGGAGATAAAAGTGATCCTTCGAGCTATAGACCTATTTCCCTGTTATCAACTTTGTCTAAAGTAATAGAAAAGCTTATGAATATAAGGCTAAAGAATTATATTAAAAACAATAAGCTTTTATCTTGTAATCAGTATGGATTCAGGAATAACATGTCCACAGAGGAAGCTGTTCTCAAATTGACAACACTGATTAGTGATTCCCTGGATGTCGGAGAGTGCTGTGTTGGTGTATTTCTGGATCTCCAGAAAGCATTCGACACACTCTCAATTCCTATACTTATCAAACGCCTGGACAATATCGTATCAGAGATGTAGTAAATGAGTGGTTCAAGGATTACCTGATGGACAGACGTCAATGTGTAAGGATTGGGGATCATATTAGTTCCATGTGCGGCTGCTCTTATGGTGTACCACAGGGCAGCACGCTGGGACCGACGCTTTTCTTGTTATACATCAATGAGTTGTGTAAGCTTGAAAACGCTGAAGCTGATATGCTGATGTTTGCTGACGATACTGCTGTCATCTTTCGTGATAAGAATTGGGATAGTGTTAAGCGCAAGGCTGAAACAGGATTAAGAAAAATATCGAAATGGCTAGAGGATAATCTTCTGAATCTAAACATCGCAAAAATATTTATGATTCAGCAAAACAGCTGTTACTAGCCCAGACGAATTCTTCAGATTGACTTTACACACGTATCCCTGTAACAGAAACTGTGGAGTAGACGAAACTGACTGTAGATGTGCTGTTATATCAAGAGCTCCAGTTATCAAATACTTGGGGGTCTTGGTTGATGATAAACTTAACTGGAAGCACCATATATATACACTCAGTTCCGACTAGAGCGAGAAAACTTATACATGTTTTTAAGACGTTGAGACTTGCCGCAGATAAAGAACTGCTACTCAGAACGTATAAAGCTCTATGTCAATGTGTTTTAATATATTGTGTCAGTGTGTGGGGTGGCGCAGCTAAGACCCTTATTCTGGCGGTTGAAAGAGCACAGAGAGCCGTGCTTAAGGTTCTACTCCATCTTCCATATCGATACCCCACCAAACTTACTTATAAAGAGGCTAATGTGCTCACAGTTCGAAAACTATTTATGTTTTAATGTCTTAAGAGATATCATAAGCTACACATTCTATTATTACCGCGATCAACAAAAAGGGTACATAAATGTCCAATTTCCTCTGTTAGAACCACTTTCGCTGGAAGGCATTTCAAACAAATTTCTCCACTCCTGTATAACAAATTGTCAAAAAAGAATAAGCACATTATCAATATGACTCTGCGACAATTTAAAAAGGAAGTGTTTGATTGGTTGGTAGGGCTTGCTTATGAGGAAACTGAGAGCCTGTTATGGATATACATAGTGTTGCGAGCTTTAATTCTTCAGTGCTTTAAATAATTAGTACCAGTAAGAATATACCAATTAACATGACACACATACGCACACACGCCCACACCCCCACGCACATGCACACTCACACACACGCATACACACACATACACACACACGCACACGCACACATGCACACACGCACACGCATACACACACACGCACACACACACATACACACGCGCGCACGCACTCACACATACGTACACACACACACACGTACACACACACACACACACACGTACACACACACGTACACACACACACACACTTTTAATATTGTGTATTATTGCTATTTGTGGTTGATACTTAATACTTTTTTGTACTGAGCCTGTTTTCCACGACACAGGGAAACCTACTATGGGAAACAGTGTAACAATTTTGTACCAAAGTGAAGCCAGAAATAAACTTATTTTCATTTTTCATGAAAAAAGTTTTACTCGAAAATCACACACCATGAAGGTTTTATCTCAATTTAAAGAATCTATTACTATACAACGGCAACGTCATACTTTAATCCCGATTACTAGTTAGGATTAAGTTTAAAAAGGCTAATGCCTGTATATCACTAAAAAGCCTGTATATCACTGCAGCATATTTGTTTCAGTCGTATTAACAGTAATAAATCGACGCAATTTAGAAAAACGTCAGGTTTGTAGGTAATCTGTGAAGCAAAAACTTTATACCCATTTCTAAGAAAATTACGCGGTCGGAGGAGTATGAAATTTGGCACAGTTAAAAGTTTATATGGAGAAGAAGTGGTGAATCCCAATATTTTTATAAAATATGCATTACAAATTCATAAAATTAATAAAAAAATACTACACACACACAATCATGCATTTGACACGAGCAGTCGAATCGGTCGAATTTCGGCTTTGTTCGGCTGATGTCGTAGAACTCTTCGTAGCTATGGTTACATATGTATATGGAGTAGGTGATAAAATGTGTTTATAAGGGTGTAGTTATAGACAATAAAACCGTAATAACGATCAAACTTAAAATTTAAATCAATTATGGTCAAATTTCGACTACTTGGCGACGGCTAGTACAACTAAAGACACATGTTTCATCTAACAGAAATTGTATACACAGTTTGACATACAAAATATAAAAGTGTGTATGAACAATAATGATTTTGTCTATAAATCTTCGTACTTGCTCAAAATGGCCGCGAATTCCTACGGCACTTTGTGGAACTTGCAGGCAATTTAGGTTCACTCACTATTATTTCTATGAAAAGTACAAAGTTTGTGCAAGACAATTTGTTCCCTATTTCGTCGCTGTGCTATGTTCAGGTAAAGCCTAAAGTATTATACGGATTCTCAGTATTCAGTTCACTGCTTTGACAAATACGCTTATCAAACATGTGACAGTTTTCTTCTCTTTGGCAGTAACTTCTACTTAGATTTGCTCGGCGACAGACAATAACAAAGTACTTCCCACGAGTGTCGTGGAAAGTAAATAAGAACTTTATCAAGCGGTAGAGGCGTTGTACCTTCAAATGTAACGATCATTATTTTCTTTAAGTGATGACAAGCTAGTCCATGATTTATAATAACCGGCTTATATAATATTAACAAAAGTACTGTGCTAAAAAGCAGCAATATTTTACGTAAACATTCGTAAGGAGGTGATTACATCTGACAATAATTACCTCTTTATATTTGAATGACATTTGAACACAATTTACTATTGCGATATTACTGATTTTAGGTTTTTTGATGGATTGAATTGATCGTAATTTTATTGATTTTAGGGTTGCAAATCCCTTGTCATTTCTTACCCGATTTTATGGAAAATTCGAGAAAAAGGAAAGTTCAAGCAATAAAATATTTACAAAATGTCCCTGGAATTTAAGAAACGCTACATAGTTAACATACATAAATTATAACATATATAACATATATTATGTCGGAGCGTCAAGAAAATAATCATTGGATTGCAATTTTTTCTGTAATTGGAGTTGAATAAAGCCCCATCTATTGGTTTGTTTCGGAACGTAAAGCGTAAGCTTGAGTAGGTCCAATGTGTCAGTTGGAGTGACAGTTATAACTGTCAGTGCCATATTGACGTTATATAAGCGCCGGATACTCGTGCGTGGACACATCCGGGTGATGAACTGCCTGCGTTACGGGTCAAATAATCATAGTCAACCTTTATTGTTTTATTTCTCTTGTATTTGCCTATAATTAGTATACGTACGAAGTATAATACCACGCCTATATTTTGTTGCTTCATCATGTCAAAAGCGAGTTGCCGTCCTATACTCTACGATATATATAATAACATACACAATACATAGTTGATAGTTAACGTAATAAAGAGTTCTGTTACACTCAAACTAAAACGTACAAACCATCGTAAGACAGATTAGCTTGACAAGAGCCGCTTTGACCGCACCAACTAGCAAAGTGCTTGATGTAATTCAACTCATGATTTAAGGGTTTTACTGTAGAAGTTACTCTATTGTCAATAAATTTTTATGTAAGACATATTGTATTTCTTCTAGTTATTGTATTGGATATTATAAAGCAAGGATATTGGATATTATAAGACAAAAATTATCTTAGATTTCAAGCCATTAAACATAACTGTTCTTATAACCAATTATATCTATTTGCTTTTCCGAGAAAATACATAGTAGATATATCTAAAATGTATGTATATGTGCCCTGCAGTATGATATAAAGACAATAACGTAAATACAATCAGAATCATTAGGTTCCATATTCCTAAAGTCTCGGTAGGTGTATCATCTCACTCTAGATAAAATGTCTTGAAGTGGCCCTGCACGTTTGACCCTTATTCCCGCCTCCAAAAGTACCCGGACAAAGACATTAGAAGGATTACCAGTACCAGTACACTATACAAGAGAAATATAGAACGACGAACATTTTATTAAAATAAAAATAACCAGTTGCCTCAATAAAGATAAATGAGCTTTATTCAACTTTAACATTCAATATATCTGTTAGAAAAATATTGGCACAGCCTAAATCGCTAAAAAACTTCATAATAAAGTAACTTGATCTGGATAAAGAAAATCAACGTAGTGTTTTTGCAAAATAAATGGTTTTTGTTTGACAAATTGAAGACGATTTGATGCGCGAGTTGAGTTATTAAGATATGTTTACTAAGTCAAAGTCAAAGTCAAAAATAATTTATTCACTTAGGTCACAAAGTAACACTTATTAACGTCAAAGGGGTTAGTGAGTTTATTATATTTACTGAATTTACATTTATGTTAGTTGCAAGGTTCAGGCAAAAGGTTGAGCCTATGAGAAGATACCTGCAAGAAACTCAAGGCCACTCTTTTAAATCGCCATCAACTTATAATTTCAGCATTTTACAACTCATTTATGTACCAGGTGTTGCAGTCATTATGCCATATGTCACTGTCCATATAAAAATAATTCTAAAATAAAGAAAAGTTGGTAATATTATGTAAAAAGCATTTGAGATTTGAAATAATATTTATCAGTAGGTAGCCATTTGTAATAGACAGTAGTATGGCATGAGGACTTAAAGGATGACTCATGACACTTTTGTAAAATTCTCATTATTTAAATATATTGCCACGCATTAACATTTTAATAATTAATTCACCATAATCTACAAAACAGCCGTTCTAATGCACTTGTGATCTAATGACACTTACAAATATTATATGTGGTAAAACATTTATAATATATTAGTAAGTGTCATGATATTCCAGGCAAAAACCAGTATTTAACCTTTTCGCTGTCCCGTGAGACACGTCTATTGTTATGTATTATATGGTATCCATTGGACAGGGAATCTGTTAATATAAACTGCAAAATTTTACTAAATTTAGAGTTATTTATAAATTTAATTAAATTGCTTTAATTGGATGTGTGATTTCCTTATTAAGACTTTATTTATAAAAAGTGATTAGGTACCATAAAAATCGCGTTATATTCTTAATATGGCAAATACTGGATAATTTTTGTTTTTAAAAAGACTACTCGCGTATCAGGATTAATTTCAGTGTCATGGAAACTTTGTCAAACATTTAAACAACGAGCACAAAACACCCAGACTCGGAACAAGTGTAGGTATGTGGAATTTAAACCCACAACACTCGGTGTAGTGGTAATGGTGAGGCAACCATTTAAATCACTTCGCCGTCCATGCATTCACACTTTGCATAATAAAGCATACACTTTTGTTATTGACATCGATCTTGTTATAGTGATAAGCTATTTTTCTATCGACAAAGCTTTCTTTTGCCTCGGAGGTGCAACAGTATTGATTGCGACCACTGTGCATGGGGGATGCTTATCTGTGAATATGCGGCACATTAAGCTAACGAAAGACATTCGTTCGCAGTTATCCCATATTTAGTCTCATTATATCTACTCAGCAACAGAATATAGGAATTCGTCATGCTTAAACCCATAGAAAAGTATTTACTTAGATAAAAATTAAAAACAACAACGTTATTCTGTGTTAATCCTGAACATGATCTATCTCAGTGCCAAATTTATTCAGCGGATTTTGATTTATGTAGCCCTGTACTTATTGTATAGAAATATAATTCGCGTACTGTTACCAATAATTATTGTTAAACTCTTATTAAAGAACGTGTAAATGTAAACTGTACTGTTTATCTTGACTCCGCCTCCTTAATGTTCCTGGTCGACCACGTCTAAAACGTTACCGACCAAGGACTACGTTACAACACGTGTCTAAGAGAATAACTCCGCTGTAAATAAATCTTTGAAGTCACAACGCTTACAACAAACACTTTGAACTAACTGTAACAATACTAGTTTGGGAAACAGGGCTTGCACTGCAATTCTATAAACTTTTTGTTGCAATAAAGAATGTATTATGTTACTATAAAAAATTGTTTAATACAGGCAACAGTGATATGCTAAAGACAGGGTAAAATCCTGAATGAATTCTGGTTACCGCAACTACTATTAACGGAGACGAGCCTTCTGTAAAGATGATATTTATAATGTACAAATGCTTGTGTAAGGAGAACAGTCCTCTCTGCTCCCTAACTCTTACAATTCGATGCGACAGAAATTAACACGATCACACAGATACTAAAAATTTACGTGGTTTCCGAAGATGCTTCAAATGAAAAAAAAATATACTAGGATTGTAGCACGTGAAAACCCGCAGTCTTTACCTATATGTCCGGATAATAAAGGCGAAGGTGAGTCTATGTATGTATGTTGCATTTTTCAGTTCAATGTTTGGGTTAAGAAAAGTGTTGCGCCTATGTTACGAATTTCGCAACAACGCCACAGTATCCGGAAATGTTTTGGGTAAGCACTTATAGCCTCGACCTAGATTCGTAATACCTAATACATACTTTGGCGAAATATGTGTATAATACTCATTTGCCTGCCCTTCGGGGACACAGATGCGTGAGTCTATCAGTTTTAAATGTATTTATACAGCTTGTACTTCAATCAAACCTATTCCCACGTTTGCAAGTAAAACTGTTTTACATTTAAATTGTAGCGTACGTGTTGATGTTGATGTTTATTTTATTCAAGAGCAATAAACGTCGTTTATTGCGGTGGATGAGTTTTATAAACGACTGTGCTGCAATTTTTGCGAAACCACGACACTGAGAAAATGTTACAGGAATTTTAAATACGCGAATGGAATTTTTATAACATGAAATACATTTCTACGACATTCTACCACGACTTTACGACACGACACAACACGACAGCAAAGGAAAATCTCCTAAGTTGCAAGCAAAATGGGATCGCATAGTTACTAAAATGAATGACGTCACCGTCACCGAATCCAGAAAGGACCACGAGGTGCACCAAAGATCGTTCATGTGGATCGATTGACACGCTACTACGGATCCAACAATATTCAAGACGAACGTGTCTAAGAGGGGGGCAGTGTTACACCCAGTGCCATCTCTCGGCATTATGGGGAAGACTCGGCAGTTGCGTCTAATAATTTATTACAGCGCCATCTATTTACGTCTTACGGAACTACTTCGTCGGTACGAGAAGAGTAGAGAGAACGCTGGCACATTCTCGAGTCTTCGTACTGTCACGTACCGTGTATGACGTTTCTAGAAAACACCGGAAATGCTTTAACTGCGTATAAAAGGGGAAGTCCAGCGCTCGCCGAGTCAGTTTACAATCGTAAGCGGTCAAGTATTCATAATTACGAAGCGAGCTGAAGCGAAAATACTACGGAGTTTGAAGCAGTTACAGTGGAAAAGTGTAGTATAGTGTTTTTTGTGTTTTAAATTTAATTGTGTGCTAGAATAAAACGTTTTAGTCGGTAATATTGTTTTACATTCTTATCCCTCGAACCCAGCACGTAACAATATTTATAAATATATGTATGGATTGCTTTATATGGACTGCCTCGGTGCAGTAGCGGTTGTGAATGCGACTGCTATGCATAAAGTTTTGAGTTCGATTCCTAGATTTTGTGACGAGATATTGATATTTTCGAAAACAGAGAGCGAGGGAGAGAGAAATGCTCGGTAGAGTACATTTATAATTTTGAGAGTCTATGCTAAACGTAAGTATGTAGGCTCGGCCCCTATCAAGTTGAACGTAAAACCATAGCAGGCGATATGTAGGTGTGTAATAAACCACTGCCTACCCCTTCAGAATACAGACGGAAGACTATATAGGACATAGGTATTTTGAAAAATACTACTAATTTATAATCAATATTTTAGTTAAAAGTTCAGCTAAGCTAATAAAGGTACTTGTTTTAGGAATGAGTTCCCGTCGTTAGTGCAATGCTTGGTAATGAAACCGAAGAGCGCACGATAGCCAGTTTGATGGCTTATACATTTCGCTAATGCCACTTCAAAATTATATATGTTAACTAGCTGTCCTGACAGACGTTGTCCTGTACAGGTGAAAAAAAACAAATCTAAACCATCCTCGAATCCACTTGAACACACACAAAAAATTTCATTCAAATCGGTCCAGCCGTTTAGCAGGAGTTCACTGTCAACACACGTACAAAAGAATTATATATATACAGATAAAGATGGATGGACAGTATGGGGTTTAAGAGTGAAAAGGAGCGATTCAAATATGGAATAGGCCGCCGCGCCGTTTGCCAAGTATTTGGCTACGATATCTACGTGAAACTCTAGAATTCTTGAAAGCTACCTAACCTTTTTTATTTTATTTGTTATTTCTACAAGTAACAATAAATAGGGAACTTGGTGTTATAATAATATCAGTCCATTATGTAAACTGTCCTGGGCACGGGCCCATTTCAATATGAGAAGGCCATAGTCTACCACGCTGGCTTACTGCAGCGGCGTGGCACATATCTTCGAGAACATTATGAAGAAGTCTCAGTTATGCATTATATTGTTATTTTAGTATTAAAGTGTCCGTTATATCAATGTTTATAAAATTGCCCGCGATACATAAATTACACCGAGTACGATGGATCGATCCATCGAGAGGTAGTTCTTAAAAAAAAAGAAAAAGACGTATTCAAATAATTATATTTTCTGTCTTTACATAATCTTCTTATTAGCTTGGATATGTTGAGGTCATATTTAGATGCTGCCTAAAATCTCACATTATACTGCGGCATAAAGAGCAAAGCTCGCTATTAATCGTACCTTAAGCTGCATGCGACTTTATAAATTATCTACGCTTAACCACGAAATAAGCTGAGAAACTGAGATACCTACACAGTTTTGAGGTTGTTTAAGTGGTAAACTTTAAGTTTCTTAGGTTCCTAATTATCGCTGAAGTGGTTCCAGTTGCAGTGATCCACCTGCTATTCAAGGCAAAGATGTGGCACAGCGTACATCGCTGTGTGGTTTAGTCGATAGAACCCAAGACTTCCCTTCGGATAAGCCCGACATACCTTTTTTGCACTTCATTCCCGCAAAGAGGTAAAAGGCGGTGCGTAAATGGCAAGCCCCAACATGAAAAAAGAAAAGGACCCAGTTAGGAAGTTGCCTTTTTCCAGAACTTCTCAAGTTACCCACAGAATGTACATATTTGAAATATATTAAAGATTGGTTGAAATCAAGTTCGACGAGTTTATCGGAGTTTACCAAACTTCGTTTCCGATTGGTTAGATACTAAAGATGGCTTAATTTTAATATTTTGTATTACCAGCACCATTTTAGATCAAGTACTTAGCCTTAGTACTTGATTGTTTCAGACTTAGTGCTGATACTAAGAATACTTTGACAGAATAACCCAATAACACTTCGTTAGACCTGGCAATCGAACCTGAGATCTCATGCACAACAGTGGAATTTATCTACTGCACCACCAAATTGGTTTTAGTCTCAATAACTAAAATATATAAAATGTTTGATTTTCTTTTGAAGACAAATGTATGTATTCGCTCAATAGAAGGTATAATTTGTCTCTTTGAAGTACTTGTACTTGCGACTTAAGCTTCTGTTGAGATATTGCGGGCTTCGCTTCTAGTTCCAACTCTTTATTTACCAGATTCTTAGTTTTGTGAACGTCTTTTGTTCGACTATAATCTTGCCTTGGTAGCCAGTCAGCTATAGTAGATATATTATAGTTTAACCGAGCTTTATTATATTTATTACAATATAACAAAGGACAAAGATAAATGCTGGCGAATTTGTATAGGTATATTTATTTTCGTACAATGACATAATTTACTTTATGTTTATTTTATACGATATTTGGTTTTGGCTAATGCTTTGAACAGGCATAAAATAAAGACTTAGTTTTTTAAACACGACCTAGAAATCGAATCCGTCTTTGTATGCAATACTTATTTGCAGTCGCATTCACCATTGCTACGCCACCGAGCGTTGCAAAGTTATAATAGGGATATGTATTTATATGCGAAAATATTCCAAGTCTATGGTTTAAATAAAGTAGTTAATTATTTTATTCTGATACATACGCCGCTCTATTATTAAATCCAGTGTTACGGGGGACTTTACAATCATTCAACCGACGGACATAAAGAACACCTCGACTCAGACAACTATTTGTAAATCATACAGAATGGCTCGTGTGGAAACCAAACGTCTACAAACCCACAACACTCTGCGTATCTCACGTAGCGAGACCACAATAAACTAATATGATAATCAAACATACTTTTAGCCTGAGTTAATTAATAAATAGAAAAACTACATAAAGTCAAAATCGAAATCAAAAATATGTTTAATAAGAAAACAGAGAGTAGTTATGGGGAATCGTCGCAGTGGACTTGCTTCTGTACACTTCGCTATCCCTCAGGGAAGCGTACTAGGCCCTACGCTGTTCATCGTATATGTGAATGGTCTCTGTGAGCTGAAACTTCCGCAAGCTACATTATTCACATATGCTGATGACAGGGCAATCGTTTTCTACACCAACAATTGGGACGAAGTTCAAGTGGCTGAAAATGGCTTACGAGTGGTTGCTGAATGGGTGCTCAATGGAACTTGTTGACCGTAAATATAGACAAGACCAAAGCAATCAACTTTTTAATCACCAAAACTCCATTTGAGCACTGACTCAACTGTGACTACCCACAGATAGAACAAACAAATACTATCAAATATCTGGGTATGTTCTTGGACAGTCATCTTTCATGGTCTAAGCACCTGGAAGCGCTCTGTAGTAGGAGTAGATTGCTAATATAGGTATTTAAGCGACTCTGGAAAATTGCTGACAAGGCAGTTTTAAAATAGTTTATTTTTCTTTATGCTAATCCATACTCAATTATGGCATTATATTATGGGGTATCGCGGCTAAATGCTTCTTAATGAGAGTGGAACGTGGACAAAGAGCTCTCTTAAAAGTGGCACCCAAGCGCCCATTTCGATATCCCACTAATCAACTATACGCGGAGGCTGAATTGCTTAGGATCAGGCATATTCTCTTTGCTGCTTTAAGATTTCACAGAACCTCGTTAACCACCTGCAATCACAGCCGTTCTAATTGGCGAATTTACTGTGATAAACTTAAATATCGAAAATCGTTTGGAAAAATCTTTTGGCTTCATGGGACCTTACATTTACACGAAACTTAACAATATTCATAATATAGTTAAATTAAAAAGAAAGAATTGAAACGATAACAAATTAGCTTTTTAATCTAGACTAGAAGAATTTAAAAGATATTAGGATAACAAAAAACATATAAAAAAAAATAGAAAAACAATTATAAACTAAAACACTATCACACACATACATGTATAGCATTCCACACCTCATGGCACCACATCATACTTCATCATACCACATTACATCGCGCCACATCGCACTGTACCACACCACACTTCACCACACTCACAACACATCACACCACATCATATCACATCACATCACATAACACCAAAACACCCTACATCACAACTCATTACACAATACAACACCACTCCACATCTCACCCCTTGACACCAATTCTCACTAACATACTACACAAATTACATAACAAATTTGTTTTTTGTACTTTCATCTCATTTTGTTCTATTGTCGAGTTATTGTAATTAAACGAAAGAGACTAGTTCCCACAACACAGGTAATCCTAGTGTGGGTCTTGCAGTACTTGCTTGACAAGCAAGTACTGCGAGACACTTGCTTCAAAAAACATCCTAATTTCAATAGAGACGATGGTTGGAATGTACCACCAGCTTGGGATCCAGTGATTCAAATAGTCAAACCCAAGAAGAAGCAAACCACAGCTAGACTGCATGATACTCAGCTCATTCTGCGTAAATAGAAACACCAATGATTAAATTACGTTTGGGTGCTTAGAAATAACTACACGGGAACATTGAGACGATTACCATCTTAGTCTCCCCGTGACCATGGCTGCTGAAAAGCAACCGAAACGTCGGGGAAAGTGTAAACCTAAATATAAATAGTTTTAATAATTTCATTAGCTTATAAATTAGTAAAATTCAATAGTAGTAGTAGTGTAACAGTTTCTAAATTATGAAATACAGTGTTAAATAAACAACGCGATATAATCCATATATAGTAGTTTAATTTCAATGAATAACATTCGCGTAAACAGAAGACAATATTAAACTTATATATTTATTCGCGTTGTATAATTTATATAATAGAAAATGCTTTCATGCTAGGTAATTGCATACTTTTTAAACGTTCAAACAGGTATGTGATGACCTGGGATGATCACGTTAGTTCTCGTTTCCTCTTATATGAAACAATATTATTTAGAAAATCCTGTCCGTGAGAACAAGTATGAACTGTATTGCATGCATTTCAATTATTCATTAATAATTATTTTATTTTAGATAAGTTTGCCAACATAGTTTTTATACTCGTCGGTTTAATCGATATTCGATCATCTTCAACTAATAAAATTAATAAAAATGCGGTAACCCAACGAATAAGTTATTTACAATCAATGGACACAAACTCAGAACAAGGATTCGTATATTATCAAAATTTTTGTTCCGAATGAGGATCAAACCCAGGACACACGGCGCAGTGGCGAGGCGAACACTTAAACCACCACGCCATCCGTACAATATAAAGACGACCATAGCTATTATGTCACTTTTTAAACAAATCGCAGAGACATGTTCTATTTCAAAAGTATCAAGAACATTCAAACACTTAAGATGTCTGACGTAATATATGCCGTCATTTCAAATGGCGTCAGCCATTTGAAATGACAGCACATATTACGTATTTAAATATCCGTTGAAATATTCATGATGAAATATGAAATAAACAGTAACATCTACCTAAATATTTTACTGTAGTGTTGACGCAAAGAGCTCTCAAGCGAATTTTCATTTATAATGCATATTAAAGATAATACTCGAATAACTGTGTGATACTAGATAAAAGCGTTCATTTCTTATACATTCGTGCCTGTACTTTCTCGTAAGGTTAGGTAGAGTTAGAGGAGTTCAAAGCATCCAATTTTCGCCAGCTATGTTTAAGTACAAGTACACCGTACTGCAACTGAGTATATTCCTACAGAAAGCGCATTAACACTTTGTTCGAGTTTAAAATTGAGTTCGGGCTCAATTTAACTAAAACTTATGATTAGCAGTGAACATAAGCGTAAACTTATGCCACGTGACAAAAGAGACACGTTGCAAAAAAAAATAGTTAGAAACGCAACTCCAGCACTTGGAATAATTGCGCGCGGCTTCGCTTGCGTAAATCTAGGTTAGGTTAACACCCACAATCACCAAGCGGTATGAAATTACGACCTATTCTCATACCTACCAAATATACATAAATAATCATAAAAATCGGTTGAGCCGTTTCGGAGGAGTGCGACCAAAAACACCGTAACATGAGATTTTTAGATAGGTATGTAAATATTCCATATGGAATGAATACGATGTTTCGACCTTAATATTAACCTTAATACTCGTTTACGATTAAAGTTTGAAGCTATAACATTATATAGTGAAACGATTATAAATTGATTTGCTTTCGCGTAAAGCAAATCGCATAAATTTTGACATATGGCTGTAATTGTATACGCCAGGGAAATTAATTTGATTATTATTGTTTTAGCACTCTAAGATCGTATCGGATATCAATTAGTACTATCGGATTGTACTAATTGGATTACAACATGATAATCATTTATCTTACGTAATTGGTTCCACATGCTGTAGAATAAGCGCTATAATAAACTGTTTATTTTAGGCAATCACAGGAATATTGTTACCCACTCAATGCAGTTATACTGCTTTATACGGTTTTTATTGTGGGTTATTTTATTTACAAATATTAAGCTTAATTTTCATAATTTATAATTATTGTATATTATGTCGGAGACTACGATAATTTTGCGTAAATAACACTCAATTGATTTCATTAAACGAAAGTGGGGAACTTAATGACGTCGACGACTAACGTGAGCGGAATCGTTTGGTGTGGCGACGGTTATTTTGAAGTGAGATGAACGTCAAACGTCGAACGAGCGACAAAATTAAAATATGCAATATTAGCGAGAACGAAGGACAAAATTAAATATACTTTTTAATATTTTTTAATTATTTACGTTCATGTTAATTACACATTTTTCTGATATTTGTGTCTGTTGTCGAATAATTGTATTGTTGTCGAAAAGAAGAAAGTAAAGAGTTATATGTTGCGTAGTTCGAATTTTCTTTCATAATGAAGTCTCTAGCATATGCATGACGCGGGTACTACGTTTAGATTGTGTGCATCGCGTATACAACCTATACGAGGCAAGTAACACGTATGATTTCTTTGCGCATGTTACCCGCACGAGAAGACTTCGCATTTAGCCCGTGCTAGCTACAGACGTTGTGTAAAAACTTAAAAATACTCAGTAGAAATATTCAGATTATTTTCATTTATAAAAGAAAAAGAATGCTCTGTATTAACGCATCAGTATTAAGAAAGTTTACATAAAACTCCTTTTTCTTGTGAATAATAATAGATATTTATTCTAACTACGATGGCCAGTCTTCTCTCTAGAGAGTCTTTCGTTTGTGAAATCATTCATACCGATCACAATTCTAGTTCCTGAGAAAGGAACGGACGGAAACAAGTTAATTAATTTATTCTACAAATAAGTTCGCTGTGGAATTATTTCTCGCTGGCGATTGAGTTGAATAAACTACGAACATACAAACAAACTATATGTAGTAGTAGCTCTAACTGGTATATTCACATTAAAATTTTTCTACATTTAGAATATTCACTGTTTTAAACGTACTTTAAAAAATAAATGGTCACTACATATAATATATGTCGTGTCATGTATTCAAAAGTATACTTATAACAATTTTTTAATTTTCTAAAATTATATTTAAAATTATTCGCTTTAGGATGACTTAGATAAAGTATGTAAGTTATCGTAAACTTTATCTGATTTTAAACAGGATTACACAATATTATACAAAAAAAACTTAACATAATACTAGGTTTAAGAACAACATTTCCGAAAATTCAGGTACTACCTATATTTTCGCCATAATTTAAGCAAATTTCTTCCCATGCCGATAAAAATACATATAATTGAATTCCGGGGCCAAACGATATTAAATTAATATATAAAACATCGCATTCGTGAATTCAGATTTGAACGAAATAATTCATTACAATATCGGCAGTGAATATATTTTACAAGCTGAAAATCATCGGGTATAAATTCGATCCTCGCCTACATTTAATTGGATGAAATTGTATAATGCAATGTATAAAAGCGAATTTTGCTAGTCACTTTTGTGTTGCTATAAATGTATATTAATATAAATCTTTAATCAGCCAACTGCTACAGTACTTATGTTCTCTTAATTGACGTCACTGTGTATACAACGTGACACCAAAAATCGATAATAAAAGAATTAAATATCTAGAAATCTAATTTAATTTAGACTTCAAATGAATTGTATTTTCTTATTTTATCTTATCGTGTCTAATTTTAGCTTTGTTGCCTTTTTTACTTTATTAAGTTTTAAAGCACCTGTTGAAATATTTTTATTTTAATATTTTTAAACTTTTTATTTTTCATATTGGCTCCCAAGTTACAGGCTTGACTACTTGTAGGTCTATGTAATATTGTATTTTGCATTATCATTGACAATATACTAACTATAACTATAACTTCTGCAGGTGATTAATATTTTTGCGAACTTAACAGTTTTCGTTATATCTCTTAGGGCAAATATTTAGACCAGTCTCATAAAGTATCTTTCAAAAGTCATCATCACATACCCATTAAGTACACCCATATTATTTGGTTATTATTAAAATTTAATCATGGCTAATAAATCGGTCGATCGAATTGATGAAAAGTTATAAAAAGTTTAATGATTTATAGTTTGGGGTGGACCCCAAACTTTGTAGTTTAGGATCTCTCAAAAATTTTATGTTTGCCGCGTATTTAAAATATAAATTTGGACATCTTTTGCATTATCAAAGTCTTTATTGACTAATTGTACATTTATGTTAGTTGCTAGGTTTAGGTAAAAAGTAAAGCCTGCAAGAAACTCACAACCATTCTTTTAAATCGCTACATAATTATAATTTCAGTATTTTACAACTCATTTATGTACAAGGTGTGGCAGCCATGTAAATCTGTCTTCCACGTAAATATTATTTATCAATGTACATGTATAATCTAGTTGTCATAAGATCAATAGTAAAACGTGATACACACTCATTTGCAGTCTATCGTTGTTTGACTTTGGATAAGGTTCTCGTCCAATACAGGCACTCTAAAATAAATAAAAAGTAAGGCCTTTTGAGCGCACATTTTCTCATTTTGTTTTATGTGCAGTGATTTCCAGTTAAAAGACGAATTATAAGGGTCAGAGAATGACTTACTTTTAAACATTGCATGAGCACTTATGCGTTTTGATATTTTCATCTGAATTATGGTTACCTACCAAATGTGCATTTACGCAGAGCATTGACCTAATAAACTTTAAGGTATTAATAGTCAATTACGGAAATACAATTAGCATTGGATATTTCATGTTTGCCTTGATGACCAAACCAGACTGGATATTCTAAAATACCGTTCCTCTCATAAATAGTGATATAAGTTCAAAATATTCAGTCTGGTTAAACCTTGGCAAAAAAGTAAGCTGCATCACATACAAGACCACTGCTAAACAACCTTGGCAAGTTTTTGGCACCACGTAAAAAAACTAAGATGTCAGAACGGGCACCAGTGTTTTTGTCTCTTATATAGACACTTCTTTTTCTTCTTTTTATTTGTTCAGGAAACCACATGTGATGATAGTTCTTGTATTACAAACGTCCATTTGACTGTCCGTCCGACTACAATATCTATTTACAAAATCAGGTATTATTATGCTTTCAGAAGTAGGACTATTGGGTTGTGTCCCTTGAACTGACAGGACAGCAACTGCTTTTTATAAGGTGAAAAAAGGACTATTAATTGATAGTATTACTTTGATTTCGATATACTATGCGACGCTTTTCAGTTCAGCCTTATACTTATTAGTTTCATTAGTAGTATAAAACAAAATGATCGTACCCGTAACACTGAACCTTAGTCATCTGTGCAGTTAAATTGAATTATTTGAGACGTTACATATAGTGACAATTTGGCAACTTCTCGCTTATCTTGTTCAAAACCAATGGTCACAATTTTCCTCAGTCAATCTTCACTTTGTGTGCAAGATGATAAGAAGTTAACGCTTCTTGTTTTCCTTTCGTCTCCGATCAAAGTGGCACCATGCCAATTAGTTTTGTACAACTACCTCTATATTAACAGTTTTCAAAGCGATGTTAATAACATATGTACATATACTCAACCCCTGGGGTGTACAACACTCACATTTTGCTGTTTCTATGTATCTCAAGGGCAAACCTATTTAAGATTGTTTACCGGGCATATATTCAGACTTCTTGAGGCTAATATAAATTTCAGAAAAGACCAGCAACTTTTAGTATTCGAACTGTACGAGCAAGGGAATATTATTCAGAAATTCATGAAAATATGCATTTTGTTATTGAAATAAATACTGCACAGACATAATAAGAAGTAGCAATAAATAAAATCAGTAAGTGATTTGACATAGATATTTAAAGAGGGTAGATCTTCATCGACTTCGGGCGTGCTTACAACTTTCATGTGTCGTCAGTTGGCAGAGCTCCAAACCACAGAGTACATTTGTATATAGGAATATAGAGACGTCACTCAATGAATTGGCGATACTAGCGCCAACTGGCGTTCGGTTCAAGCAACTTTTTCAAATACAAACCTAAGTGTGGGTATATAATATATCTATTATAATGATGTAGTGATTAATGAATTTTCAGACTAGCGAAGTTTATAGTTAAAAATGTGTATACTTAACTATAAAATTCGCTAGCCTGTACATTCACTTAAAAATGAAAACCAAGATAAGGGCAAGTATGGAATTGTAAAAAATAAAACAAGGTCTTGAGTTTATTATTCAAGAGAGAATAACGGAATGATAAAATGTCAAATTTGACAACAGCTTTATCTATGTGACAGGTCCGAATCGTTCAAAAATAAATAACATTAATTAAATATGGTAAGCGATAACTTTAGAACTACCTTTTTAAAAACAAAATTATTGTTTGATAATAGTTTTATGTATTAAAAGCTAAAATTATTACGATAATTAAAAAATTGGTAATAAAGTGAAATTTTCATAAACTGGTTTCCCCGTCATCTAGCGGTTGTCACATGCAACTTTCAGAGTATAACACAACTAAATTGAATATCACTTAGTTATCTTATAGAAAGCCAACATGTTAACCTATGTAATTTGATTACGTTATAATTCAACTGTTTTCTTCTAAGTTTTAACACCATGCTCCAAACTATGTTTTATTGGTAGCAAAATCTTCTACTATAGAAGTCATTTAAGCGGACTATTACATGAGAGTATAGTTTAACAGCAGTTGGTGCATAAATTCTGCTGTCAAAAACGTAATCATATCAGTAAATTTAATGTTATATTACAATGTCGTTATACAGGCATTTCAAAAATAGGAACCTATTTCCTTGAAATAAAAATTAGTTGATTAGTAAATTCGAAATAAGAACTGGCCGCCATCTTTCAAGAGCTTGGAGTTAAAGTTTAGCAAAATAACATAATGCGCATGTCCATAAATGTCCTGAGCTGCAGTAGTCCGCTGATGCCCAGATACAACAGTTTTAAATAAGATTGGCATTCCAGAAATCAACAAATTACCGACTAATTATGCAATTTAGTTTAATCTGTGAAATTAAGATATTGATTGCGTGTTTCCAAATATGATAATCAATCTGGTCCTGTAAAAGTTTAAACTGTTATTAAAATGTAGTAAAGAACAAAATTAATCTATGCATGTGTAATATTGATTTATATTTCAAATGTAGCACCAATCCGTGTATTCTTCTTAGACGCAGCAGCTGCTACAAAGAACATTATTTACATAATTTCTATTACATTCACATTTGTCTCAAATGCAATTTTGTTGAAAAGATATAAAACTCAAAGTTCTCCATCCCTTTTTAAAGTTACTAAGAATTTGTAATAGAAAGAGATAGCAAATTCGATCATTTTAAGCTGGTGCTTTGGCTGCATGTAAATTAAAGGAATTATTCGAGCACAGTTTTATTTAATGCAACCTTATTTAAAAATCTAACTTTTGACTACACTAGAACAGAATTTATTGTCTTTGAAAAATGTTAGAGTTATTTTCATTTTCATTTTCGAAGACAATAATATCTCATGTCACAGTTTAATTGCAAATTTTATAATAGAATGTTTAAAGACAGTTGATCAGTCTCTTAACTTGAATTTAAAATAAGATTCCAGTAATAATATTTTAGCTTTTAAATAAACTTTATTAATAATGAGTGTCGATACTTCAGGTCAATCCATATCTTGAACACTATTGCACTATTTACACTGTTCCAAAAGTTGAAATAAATTTAAGCCAACAGAAAAGAATAGTCACAATCTGACTATTAATTCCAGAGGTATGGACTAACATACGCCCATAAAATTGTAGCAAAAATTTGCATGTATTAAAAATAATCCAATTAGATAGCTAATTATGGAGGCTTGTCATAAACAAATTTGTCACATATATATTTAGCAATATGTAAATTGTTATTAATCTGTAAGCTATCTTCCAAAACCAATAAAGAAATAAATATATTTTTGGAAGCTCTTATAGATTCATATATATTATGTAAATATATTGCAGTTCCAATAATATTACACACATACATATGTGTTGAATCAATAACTTAAAATTCGGTCGAAAAGAGGTTGAAGTGCATTAGCATTTTCTAAAAATTCTACAAACGTAGTTGAGTGCTGTTCTTCTAGCTCTTGTGACCAATCATTCAACAAGACTGTATCACTCAAATGACATACAAAACTATCATTACAAGACACAAGTAAACAGTGGCCACTAACGTTCAAAGCAGATAAGACAAGTCACAAGTCCTTGCTTATCTCGGTAGCGCATTCCGCAACAGCAACTGTAGTGGGCGCCCTCGATTTTGTAGCGGCACTTTACTGCAGTTACCAACAAGCTGGCTAGAGTCCCAGAGATTTAAGATATTGTAATACCATGTTCAAGTCAACGCTAACATTTCATGTAATGTTTATCAAAAATGTTTTCAAAATCCTTGACCAAAGGTTTTAGCGACCAATGCGACCAGCGAGAAATGCCAGGTTAAATAAACAGACATAATATATAAAGTATTAATAGAGAGGGAATAAATCAACATTAAAATGACCATATCGTAGCAAGTGGAATTTTAAAGTCCGGTAGACCGGGAATCGAAGCCGCTGCGCCACTGAGGCAATTGATATTACCTACGACCCTTGGGAAACCTTAACACTATCTTCCAGGCAGAATGTGTTGGAATCACCCGGGCTGCAATAGTGGTTACATCAAGGGGTATAGGCGATAAGTCGATGCGCATTATCTCAGATAGTGCCGCGGTACTACAAGCTCTTAAGAGCAACTGCTTCAACAGTGGACACATCCTGGTGTGTTAACGTGAGCTGCAAAGTATTGCAACAAAAAATCGGGTAATGTTGCAGTGGTTATGCGGCCATAGCAACTCTTCTGGCAATGATGCTGCAGATCAACTGGCAAAGAGAGGATCGAATACCAAAATGGTAGGACACGAACCAATTGTCCCGATACCCTGTCCCTATCTTCAGGACCCGAGTAGATAGGGTTTCGGGGGGAGAACTACGGGTCTCCCCCTTTGGACCAGGGTACTGCGGGGTCAGGAAGCCCACTGCGCCTCGAAAGGCGTGTTCTATCGACCGCTGACTAGAGTGCGCGGTGCCTGACATTGGAGTTGGACTCGCAGGGGTATGTGGTTGGCCGCTGAGGACGACATGTTCGTTTGCTCGGCAAGCACGTTGCGTTCGAGCGTTGGACTCAGACGCGGCCAGTGCGAACCAGTCGGTCGCATGAGGCACGGAGTTGCCTTTAGCGAAGTGGCAGTGTGGTTTCACTGCCGCAACGCATCTCGGGAGCTTGCCTGCTCAGCAAGTAAGAGTCATAGCTGGAGTGACTCGGGCCACACCCGGCTTGTAGGCCTATTTGGGTAGGCATACGGATGTATGTCGGGAAGTGAGCGTGCCTTACACAGCTCCGGTACCATACTGGAGATATGGGAGGCGGCTTCTCCGTCGGCTTCAGCGAGGTTATCGTTAGCAACTCCTTTGAGTTGCGAGTAGTGAGCGGCTTTATTGCTCCGGTACCTATCTGGAGAATAAGTAGTGTCACTTGGGCACGAGGTAGCTCGCTTACGAGAACCGGATCTCTGAGGTTAGGGTGGAGAGTCGGGATTTGGGGACAAGACCTGTCTATAACTGGTCCCGGAAGGTGCTCTCGGGCACTGGAAGGTACAGCGGCTCCTCTATTATAGCCTAATTGGTTGGTGTAGAGGAACGCTATATCATAAACTGGGATAGTCGTAGAGGAAGGGATGTCCCGATACCCTACTGTCATGTCCAAAACAGTGCCAAACACCAACGCAATGCATCGTTGACGTCTTACACATATATATATATATATCTGATACAGTCCACTTAGTTTAACGCTACACATTTGTAAAAAGCCAGTATTAAATCAGTCGCTAAGTAAGCCACATGTCTTTTCATTCGTAAAACAACCCTCAAGCAAAAGTGCACCTTATCGTTATAAACATTTGGTCCTTCGAGCCGGATATTGATCGCCGGTCGGCCACTGCGAGCGAGCCGCGAGAACAAAAGGCACCCGCATTCCACAGCGATAAGGAACTGTTGTAGACACTTTTACTAATAACGTAATAACTGCATAATTAGTGAATTTTAGTGCATTTCGTGAACATTATGTCGAATATTGGGATTGAGGAACTTCTGGTGTATCAAAGGGAGCTACTAGACAATTTGAAAAATGCTGAGAAGAACTATAAAAAGTCACCCAAAGATAGAATAAAACGGGCTTACTTGGAAACACGGTTGGAGTCATTAGAAGAATTATGGAATAACTTTAAGGTGGGACACAAAGAAATTATTTTAAAGCTTAGTAAAGACGATGACACGGAAAATTCTTATTTTGAAGAAAACATTTACGAACAGTTTGAAGAGACATATATACAATACAAGTCGAGTTTGAAGGAGGCTCTTCAACCGTTTCTGGAAACATCTAAGCTTCAATTCCCTACGTGTCCGCAAACATCTACACCGAATGACGGTACACAAACACTGTTATTTAATTGCGATGTTAAGTTACCCCGTATTCAGATACCCACGTTTACTGGAAAATATGAGGAGTGGCAATCGTTTTATGACCTGTTTTGTTCCTTAATACATAGTAACAAGTCTTTATCGCCCGTACAAAAGTTACAATACCTTAAGAGTAATTTATCTGGAGAACCAGAAGTATTACTACGAAATTATTCTATCACGAATGCAAATTACGAGGAGGCGTGGAATGAACTAGAGAAACGATACAATAATAAGAGATATAATACTAACGACATATTGAGAAAATTATTTACACAAAAATCTATACAAACAGTTTCGGCGAGTTCTATCAAACAATTAGTGGATACGACTTCGACTTGTTTAAAGGCTTTGAAGAACATGGATGTGACAATTGATGCTTGGGACCTAGTCATCAACTACTTGGTGCTGTCAAAAGTGGATTCCGAATCGGTCAAAGAGTGGGAACAACATTTGAGTATAAATAACAAGGACACGCCCACTTGGCCAGAACTACGAGATTTCCTGAGTGCGAGATTCCGATCATTAGAAATAATGGATGGCCATAAACCAAGAGTGGTGCAAGCTAAGCCTGTCGCGAAGCCTAAAGCTTTTCATTCGAGTATTACCAAGGACGAGAAGAAACACGAAGTGAAATGTGCGTTATGTAATGAAGATCATTACGTATACCACTGCAAGAAGTTCGTTGATATGTCTACTAAGGAACGACAAGACTTTGTTCAACGCAGCAACTTGTGCTTCAACTGTTTAGCGCCATCGCATTCTGTAGTGAAATGTCGACAGTCAACGTGTTGCCGGAAGTGTGGACGGCGTCATCACTCACTTCTGCATTTCGATAAAGGTGTCACTGCCGAGAAAACGAGTGGGAATGAGTCCACATCAACAGGTACTGTGACCGAGACACAGAGAGGTAAGCCTAGTACTTTGTCTAATGATACACACATTGTAACCAACTTTTCTAAAGAGAATTTTCATACAAATAGTGTCCTGTTAGCTACTGCACAAGTGTTAGTAGATAGTAGGAATGGTTGCAAATTTAAATTTAGAGCATTGTTAGACCAAGGGTCACAGGCATCATTTGTGACGGAGGCTACAGTTCAGTTACTTAACCTTACACGTAAATCGGTAAGTGGTTGGGTGTCAGGCGTGGGGGAGGAGCAAACGAGAATAAAACACATGGTGTCACTTATTGTGAAATCACGCTACGATCCCCAGGCATTAGTTAGAGTAAATGCATATGTACTGCGATCATTAACGACACTTTTACCTAATACTAATCTTGGTACTCCTGAATGGTCAGACATAAATAACTTAGAGTTGGCTGATCCAGGATTCAATACACCGGGTAAAATAGACATTTTACTCGGCGCTGAAGTATACAGCGACGTTTTGTTAGACGGCGTTATTAAACATCCTAAGAATAATCTACTAGCACAAAATACAATCTTAGGCTGGGTGTTATCTGGAAGGATGTCACAAGAATCTACCTCAGCGCACATCACAAGTCTGCATGTGCAACACAAGGAAGACGAGCTACTTAAACTATTTTGGGAAGTGGAAAACGAACCAAACATGATACAAAAGAGAGAAACAGAAGAAGAAAGGAGATGTGAAGAGTTCTACGACGCTACCACGGTTAGAGAGGAGAGCGGAAGATTTGTAGTCAAGCTGCCATTTAGAAAGGAAGTTCCCGAATGCCAAAATGGTAGATTAATGGAGATAGCGGCTAAAAGGTTTGAATTCTTAGAAAAGAAATTAGACAAAAATCACAAACTGCGTGAAGAATACCATAAAGTAATAAACGAATACATACAATTAAATCATATGGTTGAAGTTGATGTTACAGACATTAATAGTTCCAAAGCTGTCTATCTTCCGCATCATGCCGTAACAAGAGAAGATAAGGATACTACGAAGCTTCGAGTAGTCTTCGACGCAGTTTGTGATTTTTGTCTAATTTCTTTTCTAAGAATTCAAACCTTTTAGCCGCTATCTCCATTAATCTACCATTTTGGCATTCGGGAACTTCCTTTCTAAATGGCAGCTTGACTACAAATCTTCCGCTCTCATCTCTAACCGTGGTAGCGTCGTAGAACTCTTTACATCTCCTTTCTTCTTCTGTTTCTCTCTTTTGTATCATGTTTGGTTCGTTTTCCATTTCCCAAAATAGTTTAAGTAGCTCGTCTTCCTTGTGTTGCACATGCAGACTTGTGATGTGCGCTGAGGTAGATTCTTGTGACATCCTTCCAGATAACACCCAGCCTAAGATTGTATTTTGTGCTAGTAGATTATTCTTAGGATGTTTAATAACGCCGTCTAACAAAACGTCGCTGTATACTTCAGCGCCGAGTAAAATGTCTATTTTACCCGGTGTATTGAATCCTGGATCAGCCAACTCTAAGTTATTTATGTCTGACCATTCAGGAGTACCAAGATTAGTATTAGGTAAAAGTGTCGTTAATGATCGCAGTACATATGCATTTACTCTAACTAATGCCTGGGGATCGTAGCGTGATTTCACAATAAGTGACACCATGTGTTTTATTCTCGTTTGCTCCTCCCCCACGCCTGACACCCAACCACTTACCGATTTACGTGTAAGGTTAAGTAACTGAACTGTAGCTGGTGCCCAACGTGGGGCACGAGCTACAGTTCAGTTACTTAACCTTACAACACAAAACGAACCAAACATGATACAAAAGAGAGAAACAGAAGAAGAAAGGAGATGTGAAGAGTTCTACGACGCTACCACGGTTAGAGATGAGAGCGGAAGATTTGTAGTCAAGCTGCCATTTAGAAAGGAAGTTCCCGAATGCCAAAATGGTAGATTAATGGAGATAGCGGCTAAAAGGTTTGAATTCTTAGAAAAGAAATTAGACAAAAATCACAAACTGCGTGAAGAATACCATAAAGTAATAAACGAATACATACAATTAAATCATATGGTTGAAGTTGATGTTACAGACATTAATAGTTCCAAAGCTGTCTATCTTCCGCATCATGCCGTAACAAGAGAAGATAAGGATACTACGAAGCTTCGAGTAGTCTTCGACGCATCGTGTAAAGGAGTTAATAACGTTTCTTTGAACGACGACCTTCTTATTGGTCCTAAACTGCAGCAAGACTTGCGTCACTTATTGATGAGGTGGAGAGTTCACAAGATTTGCATTACTGCTGACGTCATCAAGATGTATAGGATGGTGCGCGTGGCAGAAGAGGATACAAACTACCAGAGGATACTATGGAGACCAAAAGAAAACGAGCCAGTCAAGCATTATAAACTATTGAGATTAACTTTTGGAACCGCGTGTGCTCCATATCTTGCCGTGAAGTCATTGCAGAGACTAGCTGATAATGAGCGGTTTGAATGCCCAATTGCAGCAAAGATAACAAAGAATGACTATTATATTGATGATTTAATGACAGGGTGTGAGACAGAAGATCAAGCGATAACCATATACAACGAAATCAACAGACTGATGAACTTGGGAGGGTTCGAGCTTCAAAAGTGGAGTAGCAATAATGAAAACATATTAAAATACATCGGAGAACACAAACGGATCAATCATGAACTTCCTCTCAGGCTCAACAGCCTAGTAAAAGTACTTGGTGTGATATGGAATCGTCTAACAGATAACTTTGAATATACCATTAACTTACCAGAACCTAAACAGTCAATTACTAAACGTCAAATCTTGTCAGAAGTCGCTAAACTTTACGATCCATTGGGGTGGATAGCTCCTGTGATTGTCGTCGCAAAAATGATAATACAGAAGTTATGGAGATCAGGGCTAGAATGGGATGAAACTGTAGATGGAGAGTTGTTAGAAGAGTGGCTACATTACAGAGAGAATTTAATACACATTAAGGGAGTAAGTGTACCGAGATGGTTACACTACTCTTCTACAGCCAAGATAGAACTGCATGCCTTCGCAGACGCCTCGCAACTGGCGTATGGAGCAGCAGTATACATGCGCGTTGTTGCAGAAGACAGAATTTATGTTAATCTTATATCGGCTAAAACTAAAGTCGCTCCTATCGAGAAACAGCTTTCAATACCAAGACTGGAACTTTGTGCCGCGGTATTGGCAACAAAATTAATTTATGAAATATCTCAAGTAATGAATATACCTAAAACAAACTTATACGCCTGGACAGACTCGACAATAGTCCTAGCCTGGTTAAAGGGTGGGTCCAGTAGGTGGACTACATTTGTTAGCAACAGAGTGTCAGATATACTTAACATTTTAGATTATAACCAGTGGGGACATGTTGCTACTGAAATGAACCCAGCAGACTGCGCGTCGAGAGGACTACAAGCGTCGGATTTGTTAGACCATAGATTATGGTGGGTCGGACCCGATTGGCTGTCTTCGCAGCAAACACACTTGAGTTCAGACGATATTATTGAAGACACACAGGAGGAGGAGAGAGTTAAGGTTTTAAATGTCTTAATAATTCCGGAAGAGGAATTTGTTTGGTCTAAGTTTTCCAATTTATCTAAAATGTTGAGAATCATATCCTACTGCAGAAGATTGGCAAATCTAAAACTACCTAAGGAAACCCGACAAGTATTCACTAAATATGTAACGGTGGAAGAAATAACTAAAACCTTAGAGATGTGCATAAAACAAACTCAGAGTAAGGAATTTGGACAAGAAATAAAACAATTAAAATCTAACGAATGTGTACCTAAAAAAAAACAAAATCCGATCTCTTTGTCCAATTCTTGATGAAAACGGGATATTAAGAGTTAGCGGACGTATACAGCAGTCACAAGCATCGTATGACACACAGCATCCTATAGTTTTACCGGCTAAAAGTCATCTTAGCAGACTCATAATTAAAGATGCGCATATAAGGACTATGCATGGAGGACCACAGATGATGCTAAATTACTTAAGGTCAAAGTATTGGATGCTGCGAGTTAAAGATGAAACAAAGAGGTGTTATCGTGAATGTGTCAAATGTGTGCGGTACTCTACGAAAAACACTACTCAATTAATGGGCCAATTACCGGTGGTGAGAGTGAAACCTAACAAGCCTTTCAGATCGGCGGGAGTAGACTACTCGGGACCTATTAACATTAGATTTTCACCAGGTAGAGGAGCAAAGTCCTACAAAGGATACATATGCTTATTTGTTTGCATGGTGACTCGGGCTATTCACCTAGAAGCCGTGACAGATTTAACAGCAAAAGGTTTCATCGCAGCCTTTAAGAGATTTACGTCAAGACGAGGACACTGTCAGGACCTCTACAGTGACAACGGCACTAATTTCGTTGGCGCAGACAAACAATTAAGAGATATGTTCGACAAAGCCAAGTCATCAATCCCTAGTGAGATAGCTCAGTTGTTAACCTTAGAACGGACCACATGGCATTGCATACCGCCGCACGCCCCGAACTTTGGAGGCCTGTGGGAAGCTGGGGTACGCAGTACGAAGACACACCTAAAAAGAGTAATCGGTGACACTACACTTACGTATGAAGAATTATCTACAGTATTAGCGCAAGTAGAAGCGTGTCTTAATTCGCGACCGATAAGTGTTCTAAATGACGACCACAATGATCCCCTCCCACTGACACCTGGCCATTTTTTAGTCGGTGAGCCGTTACTGAACTTAGCTGATGAGGATTACACGCAACTTAATATCAGTTGTCATGAGAGATGGCGACTCACACAGAAAATGGTCAACGATTTCTGGAACAGATGGTACAAAGCGTATCTTGTTAATTTGAATCAACGGTACAAATGGAATAAAAAGAACGCTGAACCAGAAATCGGTGACGTAGTCATTCTAAAAGAGGACAATATTCCGCCTAGTAAGTGGATAATGGGTAAAATATTACAAAAACATGTAGGTCCTGATAACATTACTCGGGTCGTGTCAGTTAAATGTAAAAATGGAATTCTAAAAAGGCCTGTGAGTAAAATATGTGTCATAGCTAAAGTTCAATGAGAATATCCTATTGTAAAATGTAACTTAATAATAATATTATGTAAAAAAAGAGGGTGAAATACCTTCTATTGAAACAGAGTTTGAAGGTAGCATTAGCTATTGCAATTTATGATTGTACTTAAAACTACCTTACTAGATTAAAAATTCTAATGTTGCGTATAATTTTATATTTACCTGTTTTAATTGTACCTATACTTACCTTTTTACATTCATACTTACTTGTGTTAAATTTATACTAACCTGTATTAACATTGTTAAGTTAAGCCATGTTATAGTACTTTTTTTAATAAGCGTTTAGTGCACGCTTTGTACGCATATTAGAATTCCTTTCATGTATGAGGTATTACGGTGGGTGGTTAATTGTTCCAATATAAACCACACTTTACTGTTATATGTATATTTAATTTCTGTAAATTCTGTGATGATTTTATCTTTATCGTGCATCACATTAGAAACGTTGTTAATTACGTTATTTTGGCTGAGTCACTTTATTATTAACTTACTCCATGTGACGTTGGTTGGTGTTTGGATTAGAATGGTTCCTATTAGAGTTATATTTGAGTTACCTATATTAAAGAACTGCGTTCTTGGTGGGCGGAATGTCCAAAACAGTGCCAAACACCAACGCAATGCATCGTTGACGTCTTACACATATATATATATATCTGATACAGTCCACTTAGTTTAACGCTACACATTTGTAAAAAGCCAGTATTAAATCAGTCGCTAAGTAAGCCACATGTCTTTTCATTCGTAAAACAACCCTCAAGCAAAAGTGCACCTTATCGTTATAAACAGTCAACTCAAAACATGGTTATGCGATAGAACCACGAAACTACATGGAAAACAGTAGACAGAAACAAAGGAATGTAGACAGACTAAGGAAGCCCGTCCATACTTAGACAAACATCTGTCACGCAAACTGCTACGTTCCACAAGGAAAAACCTACGCCACCTAGTGGGTATAATAACAGGCCACTGCTCACTCAACAAACACCTCAACATCGGTATCACTGACAGTCCCTTATGTAGAGGCTGCATGGTGACCCAGGAGATACCGGTGCTCCTACATTGTAAAAGCATGAGCAACCAACGGGCGAAACTTCTAAACAGTCCAGAAACGATGAAGGTGCTATTGCGCAACAGCGATCCCTTATTATCTTTCTGAATGGAGCTGAGGTGGTATGAGTAAACGAACAATATTTCGCGTCGGTTACTTAAGCACAATGGCCCAATTGTGGGGCTAAGTACGGATAACGCAACTAACTATTACCTATAACCAAATAAAGGTAGGTTTATTTTTTATAGAAGTTACATAAACCTCAACCACCTTAAGTTCGTCTATTTAAAGGATAGTTAAGTATTAAGTAGTGAATAAACAGAAAAATCACTCTAAACTTTACTCATCGTTAACTTTAGGCTAAATAATAGATAGTTAAGTAACGGTGGCGAGTGTTTGATAAAAGATTAATCATTTATTCTTTGTTCGAGGGTTTGAGTGACGGCTATTTAGTTGATAGACAGATACGATATTTATATAAGTAAGCCTAATATTGTCTTCTGTTTACGCGAATGTTATTCATTGAAATTAAACTACTATATACGGATTTTATCGCGTTGTTTATTTATCACTGTATTACAAAATTTTGAAAATATTACTCTACTACTACTATTGATTTTATTTGACTAATTTATAAGCTAATAAAATTATTTAAACTATTAAATCTATTTATTTTTGTTTTACACTTTCCCCGACGTTTCGGGTGCTTTTCAGCAGCCATGGTCACGGGGAGACTCAATTATTTAATAGTTTAAATAATTTTATTAGCTTATAAATTAGTCAAATAAAATCAATAGTAGTAGTAGAGTAATATTTTCAAAATTTTGTAATACAGTGATAAATAAACAACGCGATAAAATCCGTATATAGTAGTTTAATTTCAATAAGTAAGCCTGTTAATCTTTGAAAATAAATAGTCTTAGGAATTCAAATAATCGCTGGCGTTGAAAAATACTTCCCGATTTTCATTCGGATCGAAAGTATATCTGGTTTATTAAATTAGTTGAATAAAAGTTGTGAAACTCAATACACAAGTAGAGCTCAGTAACAACTTACTGAGCTCTACTTGTACATTGAGTTTCCAATCGCTATCGTCGTTTGGGATCAATTCAATGTTTGTATTCTACATTCAGAGTTATAAGGAGTTCTCCACTTATAATTGAACAAGAAAGTTTATGCTATAAATACAAAACATTTGATATTATAGAAGTTTTACTGTATGTATGTATTATATTACAACTGCATTTTAGCAAACATGTTTTATCTCACATGAAATAGGTAGTAGTATATCTAGCATCTTAGTTACTGGAAATTACCAAACAGAAAATCTCAATAGCACTTTGTCCGAACTGGGCACTTATACAATATTGGCTGCACAGGTAAGTTTATGCCAAGCGATTATTGAGGCATTGCTGTATACTAAGTGATAATAGTTTATTTTTCAGATATAAATCATAACCCTGATGTTCCCACCTTTCTGTTACACGCTGTATATTACACCAATTGTAACAAGTATTAACGCGATTATGCATATTGTTTACATTTTTGATACTTGACGTTTATATATGTAAGGAATTATATATGTACAAGGTACATACTTGTACATATATACATTAATTATGCAACGCAAAAGTTCAAAAGCTGTTATTTATGATTTGTATAAACAAAGCAGATAATTATGTAATCACGTCTTATAAAATTTAGCTTTCGTACACGTCGCTGATAGATCAGTCAAATTAATATACTGTCCACGTTTTCGTTTTTACGAACTTATATTTTACAATAACGGACCCATACAAATTTATATTATTTTTCCTTGGCCGTTAGGTCCGAGCAGCTACATGTAACGATTTATAACTTAGCGAGAGATGTTTAGATATATAGACTAGTTCCTTGCTGCCACTGAAGTCTAGAACAGAGGTATTCAGCTTGTCATCCTTGTGATTTTTGTTGTATCTTGTTATTGCAGAGTATAGCTCATCACGGCATCCGGGGCGGCGCAATTCCACTATGAAGGTACGCGGACGTGACTTTTTATTGCCCATACTGGCTACTCTGGTGCATTTCTTGATATCACAATCACTTAACTTGTAAGAGACTATATTAGCTAATTGAGTTAATTGTTTGGTAATGCTTCGTTTTTCTTTTCAGGCTTGCCATGGATTTCCAAGTTACCGTCCTCCTTGTATCGTAAGTGATCAGAGGCTCCCAAAAATACTTAGTATAACTCATAATATATGAGTTGTCAGACATAAAAGGACAGCTTAACAGCGTAACAGAAAGAATTTTCTATATCTTTTAATGTCACTAAGATAGCGAATAGACATACCTTCGTTCTGTCTAACGATCAAGAGCAACGTCTATTCACGCCAATACACGATCTACACCGAAATAACCCTTGAAAAACGAACAGTAAAAAATCCCTAGAGCCGGCTATACATTTTTTAAATTACCGCTAGTATACGAGTATAACCCTCTGCGACAATATATTACGGGTGAACGAGTTTTTACCGTGATGACGTTCACTGTATTTTCCGCTCTTTAACGACTCCATAGTAAGCGTTTTCTTCTCTAGAACATTAAATGTTAATGCAGGATTACCAGCTAAGAGATATTTCGAAAATTATAATAAACCAAAAATAAATAGACTTAATAGTTTAAATAATTTTATTAGCTTATAAATTAGTAAAATAAAATAAATAGTAGTAGTAGTAGTGTAATATTTACAAAATTTTGTAATACAGTGATAAATAAACAACGCGATAAAATCCGTATATGGTACTTTAATTTCAATGAATAACATTCGCGTAAACACAATATTATGTAAATTATAATACTATTAACCTCTTAAATGCGTAATGTAATAATGGTAGAGCGTTTTTGTTGTGGACATTAGAGGGTTAAACCACTCTGAACTGAAACATACGATGGTAAAATATATGGATGTCTATTCAAATATTATTCTCGATATGTTTGATTTGCCAATATGGCTTTCGAGAAAAGATGTTGAAAATACTATTTATATGTCAAGGGCGCTAAGGCCAGCTTCGATATAAATTGCATAAAAACGGATATTTTAGAGGAGTTAAATGGTAAATACTGTACAAGGCTTCAAATATTCACTGATGTGTTTAAATGAGGGATAATGGAGGTGCAACTTTTTTTATTCATTTTACACATATTTCGAGTTATTTAGTTGGATCAGAATAAAGGTGACCCAAATTTTACCCGATATCTAATTAAACATACAATGCGTTGTTATATCCGTTTGGCCGATATCTGTTTATTATTGAAGAGCTTTGCATTTATAATTATATTTATGAACTAAAGGACAAGCATATAAGTCCAAGTCTATATCCTGGAAGGGGTAGGCAGAGGTGGATTATAGCCACACTTTGTCGCCTATTTATCATCCAGTTTGAGGCACCACGTGAGGGGTGCCTATTGCTATCCACCGAACACAATTTCAGAACCCATACATGGCTGCTGAAAAGCAACCGAAACGTCGGGGAAAGTGTAAAATTAAATCTTAATAGAGTTTAAATTTAAATAGCTTAAATAGAAGTAAACATTAACTAATAAAAAAATTTAACACTAGTAGTTTATGCTTTCAAATTTATGTAATACCTATAGTGTTTTATAAAAAATAAACAACGCGATAAAATCCGTATATATTTTTTTAATTTCAAAGTTCAAAACAATTTCCTGATAGAAAATGTTAAAAACACTGACTCGACCGGAATTGAACCCAAGACCTCATGCAAATGATGCTTAGCAAATTTTTACTTTTAATCATGTAATTACTTGAATAATTAGCCTATGATAAAATATTTAATAAATAGTATTATTTTCATTTTACCCCAGACTTAGAACACCAATTTCATTTTGTAGATCACACAATTTTTTGCCCCTTGAAAATCAAACCCATATCATCCAACGCCCTAGCCAAGTAGTGTTATGTCATTCAGGTCGATTGCCTACACAAAAAGTGTCAGAACGCCTAATTTATTATCTACTTAGAGACTTAGTGTTAAAAATCAGTTTATAGATCACACAAGTTTTGACGTGCGTCGGATTTGAATCCACAGTTGAAACACGGTAGCGGCGTACTCATATCAGTGAGATAGATAATTTTCTGAATAAAAATTATCGAATCTTCATTTATTTTAAGCTAACATACAGTTTAATATTCTAAATAAATATCACACAACACTACATCACAACGGTTTATGCATGTAATAACACGAAGGTAGTCTTAAGGGATTACTCATACACGCGCATCTACATAACTGACTATTTGAAATATTAAGTAACAATCGCCCGGGCAACTGGCCACTTAGTACTTAACATATAATACAGAAATTATAGCTAATAATGAATGAAATTTAGGTATGACTCAAATGTGGCCTAAGAAGGCCATAATAATTATATAGTCTAAAGCTAATGCATTTTCATAACGATTGCAATGAAATTTCAATGTTTCGTGTGCTGAGTGACAAGGTAAGGAAGGTAAAGAGTATATGAAAGAAAAAGAAAATAGTTTTATTATCGATTAAACGCATTATTAGCCAGTACTTATGACACATATCAATGGACGCTAGCAGACTGCATAAATGCGCTTTAGCTAGTTTGTGATAAGACTGTCTTACTCTAACTTAATCATTAACGCGTAACCCATTAACGTCCGCGGTACTTTAAATAGTACACAACTTTAAGTTAAGATAAAAGTAATCCAATGCATTTTTTCACTCAATGCACCATTTTTACCTGGTCAGTAAAAGTCCATACAATAAACAAATAGGTTAAACAAATCAATTTACAAAATAATATGAGGGTAGTCCTCATTTTGTGTTAGTGTTTTGTTTCGTATCTGCAGGTGAGTACTTGTTTATTTTATTATACAGGATTTTGCTTTAGAAAGTGTCCATTTTTTTATTGTTTACTGTATAATACCATATTCTGATATAAAATACATAAAAAAGTTAAATTAGTATAAAGCTCATCATTCTATAACATGTAAAGTGCTGCTGTACTAACTTTAATACAATGGGCGCTTGAGGTAAGATTAGCTAAGTATACTGAAGATATTTTATTCATGTACTATGCTTCTTAGTCGCGGTTTTTATTCGTATTATTTGTATTTCTTTTTTTAAATTTGTGACTCATTATTTACTTTCACTTCAGTTTGCAAGAGAAAATCGTTTTTAGTATAAAATGCCGACACAAGCCGACGTACGTTTCTTCAAAAATAAATGTTGGTTTACAAGAAGCTTTACATGACGTTATAAGCCATGATAGTGATGATGATGTTACTTACGACATGTTTATGCTGCCACCTAATCCAGACGTTATCACGAAGAGGAAGGTGGAGACGATGACTTGTATGAAAATAGATTACCTTAAGACGTTTCCGGTAATGTACTCGTAGACATACCACTGCCGTTGAAGATAAAAGGAGCAGCGGTGATAATTAACCGCTAACAAAATTCGCATCATCGACTTCTCTAAATGAGTCAAAGAGAAGACGAATTCAAACTAATGCCGAGATGCCAACATAGAGAAAATGTGTGCCTATTTATTCCGTTTCTTGGCCTATTCAGTTCAAATATCTAATGAAGAACGACGCGGTAATGTTGAATTGTGAAAGTATTTGAGTATCTTTTTGACCATGAAGTAAGAGCTTATCGCACCGCAAAGCACAATATATGCTGGATAAACAACAAATAAAGAGGACAGCACTTAGCAGGTAATATTAGGGGCTAAAGTATGAAATTGCCGATTTGTACTGAAATATTGTAACTCGTTTTTTTTTTTATGATGTACTATATTTATTTAATCGAAATATTTACCCTCATTATCTATACATTGCTGCCATCTAAATGGAAGTTCATTTATGCCTTAACGATAGAACTCCGGGGATCTAGATTCGACAAACTGTGTGAAAGCATTTTGTACTGCCTCCTGGTAATAAAATTTTTTATGACGTAGAAAATTGTCCAAATCACTAAAAAATGGTAGTCCGTTGGAGCAAGGTCTGGGGAGTATGGAGGATGACGTATGGTTTCTAACTGCAGCTCCTGTAGACTAATAGCGGTTTATCGTGCAGTGTGAGGTCTTGCGTTATCATGGAGCAATAATGGTGAAGATTGATTCACGAGTCGGGGCTGTTTCACTGCCAGTTTCGCTATCCTTATTTGAAGTTTGGCACAGTTAACATCTGCTGTTATTGCTTGACTAGACCTAAGAAAGCTATTGTGAATAACACCATGAAGAAGCCACCAAACAGTTACCATTACCTTTTTATTGGTAAGCTTTGCTTTACAACACTGTAGCGGCGTTTGACCTGGGATAACCATAAGCGAAAAATACAATGGCTGACCCATTGCATTTTTCGCTTACGGTTATCATAAAGAATCCACTTTTCGTCACATGTTACAGTTCGATCCAATATTCCTTCATTTCTGTACCGATTCAACAAGGCAACACAAGTTTCAACACTTATTTCTTTCTGCAGATCAGTCAAATCATGAGGCACCCATTTTTTATATTTTTTTATCTTATTGATTTGATGCAAGTGAGCCGATATTGTAGGTAGGATAATGTTAAACCATGCCGCTAATTCCTGGGTAGTTTGACTTAGACCGGCTTTCAGCATATCCTTCAATTCAGCGTTATTCACCTGTGTGGGCGGTCTTCTACGTGGTTCATTCTTCAAGTCGAAGTTTTCATTACGAAAGCGTTTAAACCAAAAACACGGTGCGTTCATTAGCAGTCTCCTCTCCAAACGCAGCGTTGATATGCGAGCCGTTTCTGCCGCATTAGTTCCGCGTCAGAACTCGTATTCAAAAATGACTCGGATTTTCGAAGTATCCATCTTTCCTGTCTAAGCTGAATAAAAAACAATAGAAAGTCGAAAATCGAATATTGCATATTTTTTATAAGACAAATTTTTATAGCTATCATGTGAAAAAGTTTCACTCGAAAATCTCACACCATGAAGGTTTTATGTAAATTCAAATTATCTATTACTATACAACGGCAACTTCATACTTTAATCCCTTTTACTTTGGCTATCAACTCTACTGATAAAATGTTCAAAGAGCGCCCACTTTGTGATGTCTTACAAACAAAATTGTGGACATGACCATTTCAAATGCATGAATATTGCATTGCATTGCAAACCCGGAAGTTCGTATGGACCAGCTAGCTTTCCGCAGACATAAAGCACGCACGTATTTGAGCCACAAAAAGTTTAATAAAACAAGGCAATCACCTTCCAGAATTGACGAAGAACATAGAAAAATAATGACCATAACCCTAAAAAATTTACCAAACCAACTGAGATGTGTTGTGTGTTTTAACCGAGTCAAAACAGCATGTGACAAGTACCTGGAAAAACTATGCCTTGATAGATGATGTTTCGCTCAATATCACTCCTAAACGCCCATTGTACTAAACTTAGTACACCCCTAAAAATTCTACTTCCGATATTTATTAGATATTTTTCTTTATAGTGTCTAAATAAATGTGTTTCAATAACGATATTAAAACTGTTTTAGTAAATTTCTTTATAGTTTTTCATTTCGCTAGCTTTGTTTAAAAGTCCCACGTAAAAAGACACATTCCCAGATGAGGCACATTTCAAGACTTCATACTGAGAATTTCTTATCAGCGAATCTGAAACAGCCCATCTCGGAAATCAAACCCGGTACTATACGATACAGGAACAAGAACATTATTATCATCTTAGCCGAAAGACGTTCACTGCTGTACATAGGCCACCCCAAGAACATAATATCTCATATAACAGACACAGTATAATACGAATTTTGGATTTTATTGACAAGCTGTCGTAACTTGCCAGTAAAATCCAAAATTTCTATGCCCACGAATACTTTCTTGTTAAATTTATTTACATGAATATAAATTCTGCTCACTTTTGTAACTTTGTCTCTAGTCCCTGGACCTGAGTAGATTGTTTGTTTTCAAAACACTGTATAAAACTGTTAAAAAGTCCAGATAAAACTGTAAGCGTCCCAAGACATGCATTAGGTAACAGTAAGACTTGCTTCTAGTGAAATAACCTCTTCATCCTTTAAATACACTACATTGTCTTTGTAAAATGTGTCATTTTTTATACCGTATATATATGTTTTTTGTATCGCAGAGGACTTTGCAACATACAATTGACGGACATAAAGTATACCCAGACTTTAATTAATCATTTGTGGATGTACATACTAATAATTGTTTTGTTGGGATTCAACCTCAAAACATTTAGCTCGTCACCAGCGGCGATGTTAACGCTTACCCACTATACTATCCGAAAAGGCTACAAGAAATACTATACTACATTATTTGGTTCCGATCGATTGTGATTTTGTAAGGTAAATAAAATAAATAAATAAGAAAAAAACAAATAATAAAATAAATAAATCAAATAAAATAATTTACGAGAAAATATAAACATTGCAGATTTCAAGTTCTCTCCTCCACTTTCTTTATTAACTACATTTAAATTTGTCTTATTGAATAATAATGTAACAAAACTTTAACCTGCAGAATATTTTTAGTAGTTTCAGAAAACTAACTAAGTATTATAATTCTTTTACATTAGAAATATGTTTCGGTTTTGTTTTTCAACTACTGTTTACAAATTTTCTACCGTTCTTCATCTTCATGAAAAAGCGTAATCAGGTTAACCCATTAGAGCCTGAGTTTCTAAATTCAATATATTTTAGTTTTTATATAATTTTGGGTTAAAAGATATCCAAATAACACAACCAGGGCAAAAAACGAAAAATTATTGATCTCCCGTTTCTGAGTTTTGAGCTGTTGCCATATGGCAACGCTTGGTTAATGGGAGTACAATAAATATGTGTGTGTCTGTAAGTGTTATAGAAATAAAAAGAGACTTATGTAAAATATTTTATTTATTAAATAGACACTATGATAAATACAAAGTTTATTATTTAGAATGATAATTTTCAAAGCATTTAAGACATAAACCGACATCACATTTCAAACAAATAACTCTACCAATAGTAGAACAGTCCGTACCTGCACATCTACGTTTCTTTTCTACTGGTTTTGGAAAGTGATTTGGTCCATCATATCTTATGCCTTCCAAAACTCTGGATCCAAACTTGGAAGTAGATGGTCGATCACCAGATTTTCAGCGGAAATTCAGCTGTGAAATATCTTGTCCTGATTTGCGCATTAGTATCCACGAGTTATTTATAGTTGCATCTACAAGCCAGGCAAAACCGGCCACCACCACTTTTTACCTCGTATTCCAATCCTATAATAATTTACGTGGGCATCCATGAGGTTCGTACCTCCCATGTATTGGTTGTATATAGCTGTAAGATTGGGTCTCGGTACTTTTATTTTTTGTTGGTTTGCCTTGGAATACCGATCTGCCAAGCCCACTGGATTTACTCTTTGATCGGTGGAAACTACATCGGACTACAACGACATCACCCTAAGAAGCATATTCATAAGAACCTCTAGATCTTTTTTTCATAGTTTTAACTTTAGCGATTAGGCATTATTTTGGCAATCTATTTTGGCGAAGAGTGCCAATACCTCCGTAACCCATACTTTTCAAGTGAAGTAAGAAGGAAACCTGTAAAAAGATTATTAAAATAAAAATGAAGTTTTTGCTTTCTCATAGCTTCAGGTAATTTAAAAATCATAGAAAGCAGGGACGCCGTTGCTTTTCCAAAGTTTTGTTCATCTTCTTTATTTGCACCTGGAATAGCGCCTAGATATACTATATACTTCAAAATTCGCCAAATATATGCTCTGCTACTTCAGGAGGCTAATAATGTACTCATAATAGCCTAGCGTTGCCGTATGGCAATAGGCGGAATAAACATCGCAATATTAAATATACTTGTAAAACTAATATTTATTTAGCATCATTATAAACTTGAGTTACGTCTGAAAATTTTTGTTCTTTTGTTACGTGTGGGAATGCTTTGACGCATACCTCTCTGCGGGGTAGCGGAGAGGTTATGTCGGGCTCACCGAGGAAAAGAAACCCCGGTAATACCTACTAAACCTACTACGGTGTTCCTCGACATAACCATAGACGGTGAAGCTGCGCGAATCGCTTTCACATGCAATCGCGACCCCACTGTGGTTTCGGCCCGCCGTGTGAAACGGCAGGCCTCTACACAAAAATACTTCCTCCATCGTCCCCCTGGAAGAGTCAAAGACACGACACAGAGGCGCACGTGGGAACACGCACGCCGCCTCTCAGACCTGGTGCTGATCATTTGTCAGGTCAAACCAGGTCAAACCTCAGGGTGGCTGGAGGTCATCTCGCGCCTTACGGCGCCCGGTTCTGCAGTTGGGGAGAGGGTATGAGCGCGCCTTCTCCCGCTACGCCACCTCCTTGCTGAAAATTACTTCCTCACAAAAGGAAGTGACGGCGTTCTACGATCTTTCACTCCGGACCATAGACTGAACCACGGCCGGGAGTGAGAGGGCAACCGGAAAGAAAGCAGCGATAGCTCAGTGGGGAGACCAACAGACTGCAATGCAGAGGGTCTCGGGTTCGAACCCACGTCGCGCACCTCTGACTTTCGGAAGTTATATGACTTTTCGAAATTATGTGCGTATTCATTGACAATTATCGCCTGCTCGGTGCCTCGGAGAGCACGTTAAGCCGTCGGTCCCGGCTGCCATGAACATCTATGGCAGTCGTTATTGGGGAAGTCGACACAAAAGATCCCTCTGGGTCGAAGTTTCGCCGGTCTGTACTGACTGACCCCTCACACAAGATAAGATAAGATAACTCACGGCACTGCGATGTCCAGCAACGTGTACACAACAACATCGCGGCAGTCACCGCAGTGATGACATCCGGGTGTCTCCTGCCGGCCTATGCGACATAGGAACTGGCCAAAATAACCGTGGCCAGCCATGACCTGTGTCACCGAAGGTGAGGGCGCCATGCCGCCTTTCCAGCACGTCCTCAAAAACGGAACTTACCGCCACGATCGTGGCGTGCCCGATGTCTGAACATGTGTTATGTAAAAAACAAGAAATAAATTATAAATATATCATAAAATAAAAATAAATTATACTTACATTTTCTTGTTCGCCATTTCTGCTTAATTTACGACAACCCACTAAATGAATTAATCACAACTGCGTTCAAACTTGTGACACTTACACTTGGCATACATGTGCATCTATGTTTGCTTGCACTTGTAAATTCTCATGAGGATCAGAGATTTCGCAATTCTAGTAATGCGTAAAAATTACGTGTGTATAAAAACTCATCTGATGAAATATGGGTGTGTGATGATGACACCCTTTCGGGATATATAAGTATGAATCTTTCGACAAACATCACAGTAGAGCGACACCTATTATCAAACACGCTTTAAGGAAAAATCAAAGAAGAGTACCGAATGCGACGATTGCCTTTATACGATATTATTCATGGACGTAGGCGTTTTGTATGTATGAGCACATACTTTTTGATTTATCGTTTACGTCGTCACTATAAACTAGCTCTTCTCTAGTTTGTCACACTTCCACGTCCCTGAAACGAAAGATAAATTACAAGGTCTCTTTTATATTTATAGTGAGTACAATATCGCACATAGTTCGGCTATTATTATACGAATCGTATAACAGATGTTTTAACAAAACATCTGTTATATAATTCGTTTCTGTTAGTAGTAGATGAGCCAGCAACTCAGCTATTATAAATGGTAGCTAAGCAAGCTAATGAAGCATTTTTAAGGAAACATAACCAATTCGCTGTTGAACAGTGAGTCATGACAAAATGAAAAGGAAGGAATTGGCGGGTCATATTTTGGTATCCGATGCTCTCACTGACCGAAGGAAACGTCGACTTATACGAATCGTATGACATATTTTTATTGCCGTCGCTAGTAGATAAGTCAGCGACTCACTTGGTGATAAGTGATAGCCACCGCTCGCAGATGTAGCTGTGCTTTTGCCAATTTCTAGTAAACAGTAGCAAGTTGCTGCCTGCAGTAAGAAAGGAAAAAGAGAGAGAAGAAGGTAGGTAACGATGGGTCATTGGGTCTCCCAAGTTCTCACCTTCCAAATAAAGCACAACAGTCAGGCTGTTGCTTTTACTACTACTTAGATCGATATCATGGTAGGTAAACCGACCTATTAATGTTGAAATCAGCAAAATAAATGCTGCTACGGCTGTATGTACAGCCAACTGTCAACCAACGCAAACTTCTTTCGTCAGGCCTATGGTAAGATACGTCCATTACATCATTCATTCATTCATTATCATTTTGTTTACACACCAAAAAACTTAGGCCAAGAGCCAAAGTCATTAAAGGCATAAGACTGAAGTAATATCCATCCTTTCTAAAAATATAATTAATGCGAAAGTGTGTCGGTTTCTTGTGAATTATTTTACGTGATAACACGAAAAAACATAACAATGAGATCGCTTAAATTGTTACTTAAGCGATCTCATACCCACAGTTGCATTCACTACCTACCACTACGTTATTGTGTTAATAAAACGTGTTAATAAAATTCAAGGTCAAGTCAAAGTCAATAATCATTTATTCGTTTAGGTCGTAACGTAACACTTATGAACGTCAAAGTTCACAGGTTAGTGAAGTTAATAAACAAACACTACGCATTACTGTGCTTAGTGACATTACTTTGAAAGAAATGTTAACATCTAATTCAATACTCATCATTCATCTGTCTGTTCATCCAGCCTTTAATCCTATTTTGTTGTTTCAATACAAAAGCCTACTAATTACTGCAAAAGATATCGCACTGCAGTTTCGTTTCAACACAGTTTGATATAATTACCGACACTCGCCTGAAGCCCAAGTGAAGAAGTTTCAGTCCCGTTCAGTTTTAATTGCGAAGTTTTCTTCAAAGACGACACTTTCATTACGATTAATTTTACTAAATGGTATAACAGTGACCCAAACAATTTATAAACATTGGTAGATTACTAATTTGAATATTAAAGAATAGAACTTTACTTTAATATATTGTCATGCAATTTAAAGGAAATCGATGGATATTCGTTATTCTGTTATCTATTTTGTGATCCTGGTGATAATAGGGTAGCTATGTTCAATTTTGTATGATTTTACACACAAAAGCAAATAGCAATCAAAATAAATATTTTTGTTAATATAGTATCAAAATTGGTTGCAAAATAAGGTAGTTATTAATATTTATAATTTGGATTTTAGAAAGAGTGGGGCGAACCCGCTGTCTCCTGCACAGCTGCACTTAAAAGTGGATGCGTCATAGATTGTAACGTACATCTTATTTCTATCATTTGACAATTACCCCTACTATTATTTTTGAAACGCTTGTATCTTATTTATTACTAGGTACATTTCAATTTATTTTCCTTTTAGAGTTTTGGTAATGTAACTATTTGATTTAAACATTATAGAAATGTGTTTCAACACATCTACATATTGCTAATTTGGAACAACCTGAAGAGAAAGATATAGGATATTATTGTATTTATTACTGCTTATAGTTGGGTCGTTTACTTTGGTGCAGTTTAATTGGAAATATTAATTAAAATTTAAAATTAAAGTAAAGATCATTAATTAACATTTATGAATGTCTAATTTAAATGGTTACTACGTTGACTAAAGCTATATTTAAGTTCGTGGCTAGGTCTAGGCAAAGGGTTAAAGACCTATTAGATCTGCAAGAAAGTGAAGCCCACTTTTCTAAAATTGTAACTATCCTAATCTTAACAGATATTATAAATGCGAGTGTGATTTGTTTGTTTGTTACGCTTTCACGCCTTAATGGTGGTGATGGTCGGCATCATGATAGTTTGCGTACACGTTGCTAGGCGAACAGAAAAGAACATACAGGGTACCTTGATACAGAAAAAAAGGTTTTGCTAACTTAATCTAACCTGCATTTACGCCAACGATGTTGTGAGCAAAATCTAGTTACCCATATAACGGCCATTTAATCCGTGCGGTCGAGCTCACCCTAAACCACAGTGAAAGCAACTCACGCGTTTTCGGTGACGGCCGCCACACGATCTTGTCACGGGGGAGCTTACAGACATTTCAACTTGGAGCACGTTAGACCCTGGTTACCATCTAGCATCAAAGTACTCGTCAAGACGAATCAAACGAGCGCATACTCGATGGGGTTATGTTGTTTAATTACTGAGTTCCTATGGCCATCTTTCAGCTCCATCATCAGACCCCGGTAACCATCTAAAAACAAAGTACTCATCAAGACGAATCAAACGAGCCGAAACTCGATGGGGTTGCGTCGATTCATTACAGAGTTCCTATGACCACCTTCTAGCACCATTATCAGACCCTGGTTACCATTGAAAGACAAACTACTCAACAAGACGATTCAAACGAGCCCAAATTCGATGAGGTTGTGTCGTTTCATTGCGAAGTTCCTATGGCCACCTTCCAGCTCCATCATGATCAACACCATGTCATCATAATATTACATTGTCACGCGATTTATACATGTATGCAAAATTTCAGCTCAATCAGTAACCGGGAAGTGGATCAAATTGAATTTGCAAGATTTGATGACAAACATCGGGACAGGTGAAACTAAATAAAAGCTTGTAATAATATATCGATTATAAGGAAACAAATCTTTCCTCGTTATAAATGGGACCGCTTAAAACATGTGTGGACTCAAAACACACGAATTTTGCAATGAAATATTTCAGAGAGACAAATATTGTTCTAATAGAAATTCTTTTAGGACAAAAGGGTTTGGCAAAGGGAACTCAACGATCCAATATACAAATTCTAAATCCGATAGAGATCATCCGTCTAATCGTAGTAAGATATAGATGGGTTTACATGTCAGTTCCTTTGGTTGGAAAATATTGAGTTTCATCTAAAACCATTTCAGCAATGTCCTTTCTAACTGAGTTTGTATTTTTACGGCAGAATACATTTGCCTTACTAGATGTTTGCGCTAGTTTGACTAGATACGCGCCTATCAGGATCGACAGAAGGGTATAGCAATAACTAAATAACACTTTGTCCGATTTTAGAATCGGTTGTAATATAAGAACAAACTTATAATAAGGATCCAACGAGAGAGTCTTTTGGACAATCTAACGTTTCTATTATATTTGTTTTTATGATTAAATATTAAACGGTGATATCTTAAACCTGTAATGGGCGACGGTTGGCCTTCCATGCAGAAATTCGTGATCAGATCAGAAGATCGAATCGATCGTTCGATCTTCAGAATTTCTGCAAATGTTCAAAATTTTTCGATGTCCTCTCTGCTATTGAGTACTTATTTCCATAGATCATCAAAGCCAATGATAGTTTGCTAGACCCGAGAATATAAGCTGAGTCTTCATGCACAGTAGTCGCGTTCACTACCACAGCACTGCACTGCACAGTTAGTTAATTCAAAGCTTATACAGAGCTGACCAAACGCTCAATCGACGCTTCAAATGATCAGAAGGCTGTTGTTGTTGTTATAATATAAATAAAAAATTGTTGTTGTTAATTAGTAAATAATAACAATTGTATATAACCTTTTGTAAATATGTACTATTATAATTATTAGTAAATAATTATAATAGTAAGTATTTACGAAAGGTTTGGTTTAGGCCTTGTAGAATTCGTTAGTATCGCTGTTAGAAGGTAACATGCCCAAAAACGTGTTTTATAATTTGTATATTAGTATTATATCATTATTTTTTGGCTATTTAATACATGTGTAAATAATTATATAACCTTAACTAGTGTAGAATCATTGCTAGTTATAATGAATAATGTATTTCATTGTAAATATACATATATTCTCATACAAAATTGTCATTGAATACTCTATTTAATTTGAGTATAATCTGAACTATAAATATTGGATATAGCGATAGCTCAGTGGGGAGACCAACAGACTGCAATGCAAAAGGTCTCGGATTCGAACCCACATCGCGCACCTCTGCCTTTCGGAAGCTAGTAATTCAGGAAGGAACTCAGTAATTAAACAACATAACCCCATCGAGTATGGGCTCGTTGGATTCGTCTTGACGAGTACTTTGATGCTAGATGGTAACCAGGGTCTAATGTCATTACGTGCTCCAAGTTGACTTCGAAGAAACCTTGTAATATTGACGCATTATATGAAATGGATAGAATGAGAAATGTTACAAACAACTAACCAGTAATTACATAACTAATTGATATGTAAAGTTATTAAAATATAAAATAATACTAAAAGTTAAAAATAAAATAAAAATAAAAAAACTTTTTAAAAACAAGCTTTTATTATGTTCTTGTTAATAAAAAGAACTAAAATTTAAAAAGGTATAATTTAATCCTGTTAAAAAAATATCATTATTGTATAGATACATTGCAACCTTTAACGATAATTAACCATATTCGTCTACGTCACAATAATCCTATATCGTAAGTAGGTACATACCTATTAGACATTTTTATTAAACCCTAAAACTTTACACCTTGTATTAAATGTTTCCGTTTTTATCACATACCCAATTTTTTATAAATAAAAGCGTGTTACATTGTGATGGAACGCCAAGACGAGCCAAGCGAAGCGCAAGGGCACTACCTACCTTTTCTCGAAGCGCATCGTCGTTTTTTTGATCCCTTATAACTTGGGTTTGGATTATACAAGATTAACAAAATTCTCGGGATATATTGTCAATAGCGGACTTATTAAACAAATAAAGTTTTAATTGCATAGCTCTTATACTTTAGATTTTATTGATATCTAAAAAACCCTGATTTCGTCACTGACTCACTGATGATTATCAAAAGTCTTAGGGTACTTCCTAATGTCCTAAAAAACTAAAATTTGGTAAGTACGCTAGTATTAGTACACACACAACAAAAAAAATATAAAACTTGTAACTTTTATCCCCCAACCCCTTAAACTAGGGGATATAAGTTTGTATGAGACTTCCGTAATTTTGACGCTAGAGGTCTGAAAATTGATATAGCGACTCTTTGTTATTATAAATAATAAAAAAAATCTGATGTGCAAGAAATATAACCTAAAAAAATTTTGTCACTAGCAACTTACAAAAAGAAATGAAATTCTACCAAAAACATTTTCATGTAAAATGTTGCCAAGACGAGACCATATTATGACTCGCACTGTCAAAAAGTTACCAGATCTCATGTAGAGCCAATCTTCTAACTCTACAAGGCCTAACTTCACAAACTCAACACCTTAGTTAAAATATACGGCTTGATCATTTCGCTACATTCACATGGCGTAAGGTGAAAAATGTATCCACTGTTCATTACTTTTCTGTTATACAATAGTTCTTGTAGTAACGAAACGGCCAAGCCTCATATTTTGACTAAGGTATAGAGTTTGTGAAGCAACATGTAAAGAGCACAATAGTATGGGGTCACTTTGAGAATTTGATATAGATCAAATATCGTTAGCACGACTTGGTTTTTTAAACAAAGACCTATCAGTTGATACTAAATCCAACCGTTCATTATATCACTAGATCTGGAACGTCAATAGGGAAATATTCACTATTTTAAAACTCCGATGTACAAATCTACAAAAATGCTTCTTCACAAATTGACAGGACATAACAATCGTTAATAGCCTGGTTGATTCAGTGAGAACGATGGGTTAACGATATGGGGAGAGGTCGTCACTCACGATCACCCATCCAATTACCGGCGACTGTTATTTAACCACACGGATTAATTTCACCGAACATGCTGTCTTTCTGATGGGCTCGGCTTGTTAAGTCCTTGGCAATCCAATCAGTACAGTACATGGATGGATTTTTTGAACATGAAGTGCTAAGCTGACTGAAGATAGTTTGGTTGAAATTTAATAATTGACAAGAAAATATCGTTTGAGTTACCGTTTCTATGTATCAGACCAATAAGCCAGTAGGTTAAGGCCAGCCCTTTTAAAATTACAAAATTCTTCTGTTTTACGACATAGGTGTAGTAGAACAATTACTACGTTTCGTCAGATGAGCAGGAATTCTACCGGCTTACATATCTTTGTTATTTTTTTTAACTTTATCTTATCTTTATCTTATTTGCCTTGGATTGGGAATGCGTTAGCGTTAGGATTGCTATTAGCTGCTTACAATGCAGCGTCCTGTCTATGTTTGATGCTATGTGTGTGTGTTAGGCAAGTTAATAGTATTCAAAAAGAATGGAATGAATTCCTCCTCTTTTAATATATGAAGCCGTTGCGCTGCCAATGCAAGTTCTAAAGACCCTGACTTGCTTGATGCGAACAGCATACTTAGCGCCAATAATTCCAGCTTTATTAGATGAATTCTTCTATTTCAGGTTTTAGAAGTATTTGTTGCCCACGTTTGGGACTCATTCTTTCTTTCTCTCTTACTCTTCGTCCGTCTATAACTCTAGTATATATTACTCTTGACGCTGGAAAATAATATAGCTGGCGTGTGACAACTATATCATTTTTAACGACAAGAATGCGCTCGACTCGCCCTGCAAAACATGAAAAAGAAGATTGTATGCTGCCATTTCGATACAAGCGCATAAAAGCAAGTAAAAGTGCATTTAAAGCGCTGATTTTGCATTTATTATTTGCCATCGTAGTCCGTATCGACGTAACTGCCTGTTAGCAGCAGCAATATAAACGTTAAACTCGTCGATATTACGTGTGTATCGCGTTTCACTTGCATTTTATGTGCATCGTGTGTTAAAGTCGTCATGAGCATTGGCTTTTATAGGCTTTTACTTTGCTTTGTTATTTCCACGTGTATTGAGGTTACCTGTCATCTCTAATCAGATTCGAATATCAGTCCAGCTATCAGACTTCCTCAACACAAAAGAATACTTTATATACATAGCCTTGTTCATATATTTTTGTCAAGGAGCACCAACATTTCGTCAGACTGTACTAGATGAAAGGGTGTAATACATCGGACCATACCACGTCGACCACGTCTACAGTTCTAGACACAGTGTTGCTAAGAATTTAATAGAAAACCCAATAACAATTTACCATCGTGACGCAGCGGCAGTGCAATGGGTATTCCCACACTATAATTATAACGTAAGAATATTTCGAGGTACTATTTCTTCTATTTGGGCTGTCATACATATTTAAGGCAGCCGGGCCTCCAGCTTAGCGTGTTCTCATAGCCCTCCTAGATCGTCTATAAGACAGGAGCAACGTTATAACAACGTGACGAGCCAGACTAAATATTATATACATTGCGTACTAACAATGCTACCCCTTAGGACGACTGCATACGGTGACATTTTGCAGCGATATAAACTGTGATGGAAGCGTGACGCTTGTTATTTATAGATGTTAATAGGCTTCTTATAAAAACAATAGCCTGAGAGTTCTCATAAATGTTCTCCAACTTGTATGAACTGCCAAGTCGTACTGGGCCAGAGTAGTAGACTACGGCCTAACCCTTTTCACCCTGAGAATATCATCTCATAAATAGGGCTGATATTAATATAAACAGTTTGTATTGATTTAACCACGCGATTGTATAGACATAGTCACTTTTAAGAATGAGAGTATTATTTTATTTGCTTTAAAAATTATCGTTAACTTCTTTTTTTTGCTTAAAGAGAGACATGGGAATACCTGAGTGATTTTGAAGATATCATTGTGTTTCAAAAGCAAAGCAAAAAAGAATCAACTAAACCACTGTATACTGTAAAAGAATTCAACTCTTACCAAGTCAAGGGAAATAAAATCAAGAAACTATTCTTTACACACACGGTAAGTGGTATCCCAAGTCATACATTGTAATCAAATTATTGGAAAGAGCCGATCCCTACACACCCTCGGATTGCTTTCTCCAACTATTACAATAGAATGGTAAGCGACAGCCGCAATGATAAAAATGGTAAGGAGGTAATGATAAAAAAATAGTTCGAGAATGCGTTGCGGGTTCCTCTCTTCCCAATTATTTTATAACAGTGGTTCGCCGCCAAGTAACGCCTAATCGAGTCAATATCATATATCATCATAATTATATTCTAAACAGCCTTATACTGCACACATCGCAGTCCAGATACCGTGTCGCGCAGAAATCGCGAGGAATATTCGCTTATCTCTATTGCAACCATTTGTACGGCTGCGGTCTCACATTTGTAATTACGAGTGCGGTAGACGAGGTTACAACTGCCAACATCAGCATTCGAGATAAACAAATTGTTTACATGACGGTTGGAGTGTCAAACGATGGAAATGTGGAGTAGTTCTAAGTTAAGACTATTTATAGATTTAGGTATTTTATTGTATATTACGGGCGCCAAACATACATAGAACACTTTTATGTATTAACGTTGTATTAGATCTAACCATGCATAGTCTGTCATTATCACTACGATTGCGAATTACTATATCAGAAAGTCGACTGAACAAGTGTGGATTTGACTTAACAAAAACAGCTATCTTATAAATTAATAGATCTCATCTCATCTCATTTATTCAATAACAATATACAATTGTGTTTGAATGTGACATAAAAGTAACATACAATTCATTAAAAAAAATTAAGAAGAATATACAAATTGGTTCATTAAAAATCACATTTAAAAACAATAACATTTAAGAGAGGGAGTTAATATATTGAACTTAATAAAATACGGTTCAAACTTTGCTATAACGCACCTTTTTGTGGGATTTGAATATTGTTTCATTGTTAGTGGTTACGTAACGTACGTACGTTAGTGGCTGACGGTACTGTGATCCCATAGTACCGTTTGAAGCAGTTTAATTAAACTTTTAATCATAAAATCAATACTACCACAATAAACTGTTTTATAGAAATAGGAACGTGTTTTAATTTTTCAAGAGTATATTTAAGAACGACTAACTTTTAGCTCCATTGTCCTCGTTCAATTAAAGTTTTCCGAGGCACAGTCGCTCGTTTATAGTTTGTTTTGATACCATGATAAAAGGCGAACTTTGGTACTAACTATTTGTTATCGACTGTTTGTATTTGTTCCTTTAGTTGCAATCTCAATTAAGAAATCTTTAGACCAGTGGAAATATGGGATAAATATACTTGAATGCTTTACTTAGACTTTGTTTAAGAACACGTTAGAATTGAAAAAGGGTCACTAAAATAAGTAACTACAGTAGATTTGCATATGTTATCAAATTGATTTTAGTGGTCTGGCAAAATGAGGTTATAATACATTATTTTTATTCTTTTAGAGACATACAGGCATATACGCGAGATTTAAATATATTTTATTTTTAAATGTATACTTGTTATGCCGAATAACCCTTTTACACACAAAGAAATTCAAAAGTAAATTCGTAATTATATTTAAATCCACATTATAGTCCCACGTATTATAAAGATAGCTATCGCTAGCTAGCCCGCACTAGGTAAGTAGAATCACAGAGCTTGTGGTAGCAACTTGAGGGCCAGAAAACGAATGCTCTAAGCAAAGACACTTAGCAGGTTCCAACATAACGCATCGTTTAAAGAAACCATTATATATCAACTTATTTTAATAACTGGTTTGAAACCAGTGAAATTATAATAAAATTATATCCTCATGGTTTCAGGACCATGTTCATAAAACGCTGAAACGTTTGAGCTGCATTGCGTAAGCCAAATGTCATCTTTATAAACTCAAAGAACCCGAAGGGTGTGATTATGGCTGTTTTAGGAATATCATCTGGGTGGATATTGATTACATGGAATTCTCTTGAAATATCCAGCTTCGAGAAGATGGTCTTGCCCTTGATGATGTATGTAAAATCGTGTAGACGGGGCTCGGGGTAGCGATCGGGGACCGTGATCGCATTTAGGCGGCGATAGTTACCACACGGCCGAATCTCGCCATTCTTCTTGGTAACCACATGTAAAGGTGAGGCCCAAGGACTGCTTGACGGTCGGCAGATTCCGTCGTTCATCATCTTCTTAAATTCCTTTTTCGCAACTTTGTAGCGTTCCGGATTGAGAGATCGAACACGTTCGTGAATCGGGGTCGAACTTGTTGTTATTATTCTGTGCTCAATATTATGCATCGGAATTTGCGAATTACGCGGTTTTGTCAACTCGCTGTATTTCTGCAGAATTTCATAATAAATGTTATTACGGTCGATTGTGTGAACTGATTCATCAGCACATTGTATTGTTTTTGTAATACGCTTAATTCTATGACCTTGTCTACTAATTTCCGTGCATGTAGATCAACTAGCAGTTTGTTGCTTCTCAAAAAGTCGGCACCGATGATGGATCGTCGTACGTCGGCGACTATGAATGTCCACTTGAAGACACGTCGTAGTCCTAAGTTGAGGTATAATGTTTTCTCGCCGTACGTGTGTATTGGAGTCCCATTTGCAGCGTATAAGTTGTACGCGCTTTTGTTGGATGCGACTTTTCGGTTTTTGACTGCAAGCATAGACACCTCTCACCTCACCCCGTATCTATTAAAAATTGTGTACCACTGTTTGAGTCAGTAACACATAGACTGGTGGCTGGAACACATTTGGTGTTGGGTTCACGCCGAGTCCTGCAACAAACGGCGTCGATGTTAGTTTCCCGACTGCTTTCGGGTTTGGAACGTACAGTGGCGTTTATCCGAGCAACTGTCAGCTTCGGCACCATACTTGCTATGAGCCAAACAAATTCAGGATCCTATTGGCATCTTCGATCTTGCCCGCGATCGGTATCTATTTCGTGATCGTCCTCTAGGCTCCTGATCCTTCTTAAGTTCCGCCAGCTCTCGAGATATTTGCGCCACTTTATCGTACACGGCAGCTATTATGCTTGCACGACCCAAACCTAGTATGTTCTGCCTGTTCGTCTCCATACTGATCGGACTACACTGGTGTAACGTAAACTAACGACACCGTGAAAATAGCCTCTTGAAATCCCAGTGGTGAGACCCGCTTGTGGGTGGCCACTGGAATGTGCAAATCACGAGTATCACTAGAAGGTGGTACGATCGTTACACCAGCCGGCAGGCAAGAACCGGGTCCGTAGCTGGTATCACGTCGGGGTCACCAATGTAGTGAAAACTACAATTGCGTGTTCAGAATGCTTGTTTATTTGATCATATCGATAGTATTTATATTGTAATATTAAGTATGTGTGAGCATACACATATTCACACATGTAAACAGAAATATATGACTAAGTAAAAGTATTAAATAATATTCAGCACAATTGAGTCGATACTATTGAGATCGTAAGTACATCTTAAATATTGAGGTTATACAGTAGCAATGTACCTACATACGTTTTAATAGCAGATGACAGTATTTCAAAATTTTGTTTGCTTTACTCCATGTATCGTCAAGACTCAGACGAATTAAAACGGGTGTTCACTAATGTGTCTCCGAGCACTATAGAATGCGACCGAGGGAGAATGTTTGAAAGTGTGGCTTGTTGCGACTGGGAAAGTAGTTTGGGCTATTCCGTTCATTTCATCACACCTGGAATGCATCGCGAAAAAGCAGAGAGGTACTGTAGAACAGCCTTAAATATGTTACGTATGGAGGTGGGATATAAAGGTTCTCAGTATGCTAACGCTCTATGGAAGGTGCAGCTCAATTTAAATGTCACCAAACAGGCCACTACACAAGCATCGCCATTGCAACTCCTCGTTGGGATTGATGCCGCTACCCCGGTAATAAGATCTCTAGTAAGTGACGTCACTAGAGAACAGTAACCCTAATCAAGAAGCTCTTATGACTCTCAGGAGACTGCGTGCCTCTGACCTACTAGCAGCTAATCAGCGGCGAGTGGACGCCTGACGCCTGCTCCGCTTTCTTCGAGGCTGGTGAGACCAGGAGACTTCTGATTGGCCTGAAACTCGGGTTCATGGCTTCTGTTTGGCTTGAGCCTCTGGTTCATGGCTTCTGTTTTACCTGAGCCCCAGGCTTATGACTTCTGATTGGCCTGAACCCCTGGTTTATGGCTTCTGTTTGGTCTGAGCCCTTGGCTTATGGCTTCTGTTTGGTCTGAACCCCTGATTCATGGCTTCTGTTTGATCTGAGCCCCTGGCTTATGACTTCTGTTTTAGCCTGGACCTGTGGTTCATGTCTTCTGTTCTGGTTAAGTATCTTAGCTTCGCACCCAACTCTTGCGGGCGCATGGCGTTAGTCATCCAGATTTCTTCATGTGTTCGTGTGGAGTCAGTGTGTGGAGACTACTGTTTATTTACTTTAGCTAGTATTCTACCCAATGCAAGTCCGGAATTTCATTGCTTGGCATGTTATTTGGTTCTCAAAATCGCTGTTTTTGCTTTGTAATGATTTTTCTAGTCTGAAGCATTTAAATTTATATTTTAACTACCTAAGAAACCTTTCTCTTTAATCTGGGTGCCTGATGGTAGCAATGCAAACTTACTATCATGTACTTAACAACATTAGCTCAAATGCTTACTATATTTTGGCTTCAGACACATAAGTAACGCGAGAATACAAATGTACGGTATGTGTTACATTGCAGATGATGGCCAGTCTGGTGATGGTGGACTTAGTGAAGGCGCAAGACGAGATGCAATCGAGGACGCCTCGCTTTCAGAAACGGCCGTCTTAGCGAAACCCCTCTCTTCAAGATCCGGGCCGAGCTATGCGCTATAAAACGCGGCGCGCTTAGCATTAGTTTCATTTAGTTCTCGGTCGGCAACGTGTGAACAATGTAAAAGTGAGGGTAGCGATGTGCTACCCTCACTTTTACATTGGTACTCGGTTGCAATATAATTATTTCGTAAGTCATTACAACGCTTGCAGTAATTAGAGTTTTGAATGTAATAGTTCTAAATTATCATTTATAGTAATTTTGGCTATTGAATTTATTTGTTAAATAAATAATTTTAGGAGTACTTGTGCGTTATTTTTAAAAAAACCGTCCTCACTTCTTGTTCGTAAGAATATATTATGGAAGCTTTTGATTCATAATATTATTTGCATATCTTTAGCGTTGTATGTTTTCACTCGCTCGTTTTCACATACATTTTACATACATAGTCACACGTCACATTTAAGCTTTTAGGCACGGCTATGTGTTAATTAAACGGTTGATTTTAAGTTCCTAACAGATGTACTTACTCACACTTTTGCCGAGCCAACAATCGACTCCGTGACGTCATCTCGTTAACTTAGCCTTAGGACAGTCATACCCGATGTTTTATATCTACTTTACCATTTTAGTTTTTAACATAACAAACTAAATAATATTATGATATAAACCTAGAAAATATGTATTTGGTTTATTGATAAAAAAGTAAAACAAAATCGGTTTATGCGATGAGGAAGGTTTTATTACATTATTATTTTACTTTGTATTGTTAAATCTTTCAAAACAATACAAAGTAAAATAATACTAACAGTTTGGCTTTCAAATTACTAGTATTTTTGTAAATCTATCCAGCTAAGCTAATATTCTTGTGTAAGGAGTGGGTTTACGTCGGTGGTCCAATGAGTGGAATTTCATTTCATGACTGGATATGGCATAGAACTAGCGATCGAGGGGATCGCTAATTCTAAACCATATCCATTGGACTACTGTCGCTTTGTGTTCCACTAAACGAATCCTAAAGTATTTTTAGGTTAATAATTAGTTTTGATTTGTTATGTTATACAATACAATAAAACAAAAATATAATTTACCCATTCGGCTACAACTCAATGATGATCTGTTTTACCCGTGCAGTTAAAATGTCAAAAGCCCTATTAAAATTCGAACAACTGACACATAGAGCACTGATAACGCAAGCCTATTTTATATTGATGAAAGAACCTTAATGAAACAGATTTCGAAATCAATTTTCATTCTTTCGTTTATTCATAATCATTACTTATGAACGTGAACCCGCAAACCAGTCGAATGGAGCATGCTGTTATTAAGCTATCATCTTTCATGTTAATTTAATGCAAATTGTATTATCGTTATAATATTATAAGCCCGTCCTCACTACTCTTCTTTCATCCATTTCTACCTAGAGCCGCTATGAATCATCCTTATTATAGGAGTCTCATCTCGCTTTCATTGTCTGGGCCTGCCATGATATTCTTGTCATAAATATTAATATATTCATAATCATTACTTATGAACGTGAACCCGCAAACCAGTCGAATGGAGCATGCTGTTATTAAGCTATCATCTTCCATGTTAATTTAATGCAAATTGTATTATCGTTATAATATTATAAGCCCGTCCTCACTACTCTTCTTTCATCCATTTCTACCTAGAGCCGCTATGAATCATCCTTATTATAGGAGTCTCATCTCGCTTTCATTGTCTGGGCCTGACACGATATTCTTGTCATCTTGAGGGAATAATTAGCTTGTAATTTGATATGTTTAAGCATTTGTATTGTTCAATATAAATTGATATTTACTTAGCTATAGGAGTCGGGCGCAGTAGCAACTCCGTGCTAGCATGAGAACCTAGCTAGAGACAACTAGGGCCAATAAACTGCCATATACTTTATGCTATGCTCTTGTTAGTACTCCAGAACTATTTAAAGACGCACTTTGCTGTTAGCATGAGGATCATTGATCATTGCCTCCTGAGCTAGCTAAAAGCTTAATTGTATAATGCTGATAATATTTACATACGTGTATCCACAAATATTTTGTATTCATTAATGTATATCTGTTAATTTTATGTCTGTTAAGTCCCCGTGATACGAGGCTTGAACGCTAGTGCGCCCATTTTAAGAGTAAAACTGACTTCTCTTTGTTTGTGCATAATAGGTAGACTATGATGAAAGATTATGACCTTACCAGTCTTTAAGTATTTAAAAGGTAATATGTACCTATTGATTGCCTGATGTTTTGACCAACTTGCAGTGATCGTGGTCACGGGTTGACTGATGTGAACTCAGCGGTGCCTTCGCGAAGTGCGGGTTTTGGTTCATCAGTTCTAGTTTCGGGTACTAGTCTTGTCGTATGAAGCAGCATCTGTCTTATCTGCATAGAAATAACTACTGTTCATAAGCATGACTGATACATGCACGCATTTTTGCCTCAAATCTTTTAAATTAAAATATCCTCCATCATTCTCCTAAGTTTGTCACGTTTCACATAAATATCGATCGGCAAAATTACGTATGTATAACAAAAGCCGTCATGTATACTGATATCTACAACAGGTTTGTTTTAAAAGATTAATGTTGAAACGTAGTAATCCATCCGGAAACACATGCTCAGTTTTCATAATATGTCGTACAATAATACAGGATAAAGGAAAAATTGAATTTCCACAACAAGAAATTGATATTGAATCCTTGTATAGGGCGCAAAGATTTCGATCCTGTTAGGAAGGGATCGTCGGTATAACGAGGAGAAGCGGCAAAGATGGAAATATGTATAAAATTATATGATCGATGGAAAACAATTGGCTTATAAAAAATTATATAGAACGACCTTGTGTTATATATACATATACCTGACAAGGAGAATTTACAATACTTATTATGTAGACGCTGTGCTATTACATAAAAGCGTGATACGACTACTTGGCCAAAAAATACGAACTACTTATGTTTTGAATATAGTGACGATTATAAACACAAGTAACAATTTCCTTAAAAATAGGTCTATATCCAAACTAGTCGTAAATCTTGCATCGCGGGGCATTTACATTAAAACAACAAACACGAAGAACACCTAGACTCGGAACTTCTATTTATGAATCACACAAATTATTGTCCTGTGTACCGTTCCTACAAAACTCGATGCACTGAATAGCAACATGACTACTTAAACCACTATAGTATTTCAACAATCATCAGATCATTGTACTTTTCAAGGCCTAAAAACAACTTCAGGGAACATGATAGACAGATTACATGGACATGGAAATGTTACATGAACGGCCCAAATACATCTTATGTTTTGACTGATTTACACTGTGTTAATTTGTGTTGGTACCATCCAAAGACTACGATTACCGGCTTTCTAATTTGCCATTTTACCGGTGTAAAAGTAAATTTTCATCTTCCATACTCGTTATCTAAAAATAACATATAAAATGAATTTCACAATAAGTTGAGCACTTTGGTTTTTTATTTATGGCGCAATCTTCTTCTTTTTAAGAAGTTTATTTTGACGTTTCAATACTACAATATATAAAAAAACGAATATTACAAACCTTTGTAAGGTCTTTCTGACCTTTAATATATGTTGCGTTTTACAACAAGAAATTAAACGATCAAGTTTACTAATAACTTATTGAGATCCTATGGTTTTAATTCATTAGCTGTTTCCTGCTATTTGATCTGCGTTTATGATTACTGCTCCGCTTCTGTGGCTAGTTATAATTGAACCCTATAACGTGCCTAAATGTGATTAAGCTTTTCAATAACATTAAATGCAAAGACATTTTTCAAATCTGCCTGGTAGCTCTAGATATGAGTACGTTGAAACAAAGAAAGCTCTATATCTTTTTTATAATAGTAGGTATAGATACATTTGAATTGAAGACCCAGTGAAACGCATTCACAGTATTACTACTGTAACACCGGTTTTCTGTAAGTGGTTGGTACTTCCCCAGTCAATACGACTCGTTAGTATGGCTCGCCGGATCTATAAATAAATCAAATTTTAAAAAAAATCTAATTTCCACTTATCTCATTGACTCTACAATCTTTATTATGATCACAACTTTGACACATACGCTACATAAACGCAACAGTAAAGCTAAACGCAGAAACTATTTAATATCCTGACTGGAACTGCTAGTATCAGTAATTAATTATGCAAGTGTACATAAACCTAGACCGTAAACGCTAAATACGTCTTCCGCATCTCATCTCGCTGACTATGAGGCTGAACCCGCATTTCACGACTAGCCGCAACTTGTAGACAATTAGCTGGGTCGGAAATTAAACATAAGCCTGACCGCACTCCGGTACAACGTTTATTAATGAATCTAGAATACATTTAGGCCACTAGTATCATCTCACGGGATGAAGGTTAATATACAACTAGTTATTATGTAGATTTTGTCAATAAATATCTATCCCTCGGGAACAGTATTTTTTTCCTGGATGAAAGGTACCATATGTCCTTTGCTATATATGCGAAGATTCATGAAATTCGGTTGAATAATAAAGACTTGAAAGCGTAACAAACAAATAAACTCACATTCGCATTTATAATATTCGTTAGGATATTATACAAGTACATATCAAAATATTATGTACTTATGGACAAACAATTACGAACAACAAAAAAATGTATGTCGTCAAATAGGCTGTGCTAAGCGCGCTTAAACTTAGCTTCTTTACGGGAACAATTAAATTGTAATTGGGTTTGTTTCAGAACATTTGTATTGGTCTAGATTTTCTTTGAAAACATGTATTATAGCAAATAACCTTCATGTTTTAGTAATTTTAACCATTAGTGTCATAGTTCATCACAAAAATATTTTAATATTCTTTGGCAATATTCTCTAAGAGGTTATGCTATGTTAAGCAAAGAGTCTTGAAATATAACATAACTCTATATAGATAAAACATACTGTATCTAACTGCTGCTACTAAGAAATTCCTTATAGACAATTCAAAAAGAGTACGCCACCACCCGGGAATTAAAACCGAAACCTTACAAACGGCTAAGTTACACCACGGAACCAACAAGACAGTCAAACAATCCTAACTTATAGAGATATTATAAATGTGGATGTGAGTTTGTTTCGTAACATTTTTACGCCTTATTCCTCGACTGATTATCTTGAAATTTTGTGTAAAAGTTGTCACGGGTAAAGAAAAGGATCCAGATAAAAGAAGTGTTCCTCGGGAAAATTAGGAAAAAATGATTTTATAAACTGTATACATGCATGCAACTATTGTAAACATGTCCATGTAAACAAACAACGCACTCTAACATTAATTAGAAAAATTACGAAGTAAACTTCACACGGGATATCTCGGGTTTCGGGTCAGTAGGCCAGTTACGGACCTTGCTGGCAAGCGTTCAGCAGTTACTATGGACATTAACAAATTGGCTACGATATCGTACAGAGACTGTTATTAATTACGAGCACCACAGCCCTTACTGGACTGTGCACAGTAGATAAGGAAATAGCTAAGAATTTATGAAATACTTAAGAATTATCATTGTCAGGTAATTTCGTTCTTGATTCGCAAATGTTTACGTCATTTAAAAGTAGTTTAAACTACAGGATGCAAGTAAGTCTATAAAACATTATAGAATCACTCGCTTGTGCATCCTGGGGAGGGTAAGCAGAGGTGTATAAGTACATTCATATTTCGACAGCTATGGTTCAGGCACCACACAAAGCAGGGTCAGTCTATTGCTTTACTTGGGCCGACCCAGAAATCGAAGCCGAATTAGATAGCCAAATGAGGTAGTAAACATCCATATTACCTTTTATTCTCATAAGGACAGATTCTCGAAAAAGGCAGATTCGCAAGAGGACAGATTCTCATGGACAGATTCTCAAAAAGACAGATATGGTACAGCTGCACACACTCTCACACTTTACGCCAATTATCGTTTGAAGTCCTTCATTATAGAAGGCGAGCTTATTGCTATCGGGCACAGCTCCAGACTGCAACTGAGAACTTTAACGAAAAATCAAATAACTACACTTTGCTCGACCTGCAAATCGAACCCGAGATCATACAGAATAGCCAAATTCTTCAGTATGCTACCAAGAAGTCGGTGGTTTTATATATTGTAATAGTACAATATAATTTTACTAAATTATTAAATGTTGTAAGATTGCCTTAGCGTCGGTGATAAACGGAAACCATAGCTTTAGCTGTTATTACAATAATTTCTTTTTACACACTGTGCTGCTTTTGATAATATTCTTATACCAAAATATATTATATATCAGATCTGTATATTATAATATGCTATTCTACTGATCGGCACTTTCGGCGGGTTGGTAGACTTCACATGTCTTTGGAAATATTATGGAGAAACATGTATGCATGTATTTGTTTAATGATTTAGATTTTATTATTATTCAATTAAACTGACATTCTGTCATTTTATTTTTTTATTTTCCTTATTTATTTATTTTCCTCTAAATCTATTCTAATTTTGTTTTATTACAATTTGCACAGATGACATTCCATTTGAATCAACATAATATAATGTTAGTTAATTATAATTATTTTCATGCTACTTAAAGGTAACTACAACTTAAAGGTACATTTGACACTGTAACAATGTTTTCTGCAAATTAGCAAATGATTTATGTATGTATATACATATATGTTCCATGGTATTTATTACCAAAATATATCTTATCTAAAGTCACACAAAGCACCTAAAGTGTTAACGGGATACTGACTTAAGTACCCTGGGGACTCATAACTGGAAGTAGAATGGATCACTAATGTCCTAAGAGAGATCGTCTCGTGAAGAACGACGAACCATCTAGTTACCTACAATGCATGTTCGAACAATATTGTGTAGAGTATGTCTGAGATTTGAGAATATTCCAAAATGGTTTTGTGCTTTGCTTTATAGAAATTGTCGTATTTAAATTGTACATACATTCATAGACTTACGCCTGTAGGTATAATATAGGGGTAACAATAAAAATATTAATAACCTTTTACCCATGTCTGCTTTACGTCATCTACACAAATTAATTAAATTGAAGTGTGTTTGTAATGTCAAAATAACAGCTTTTTACTAAATGCATATGTAAGGTACTTATAACAAAAAAATAATTTATATATTTTGTCTGTCTGTCTGTTTGTTCCGGCTAATCTCTGAAACGGCTAGGCCGATTTTGACAGGACTTTCACTGGCAGATAGTTGCTATTACAAGGAGTATTTAACTTCGGCTACACTTAATTTAGATAATTTTTTGTTAATTTCTACGCGGACGAAGGAAGTCGCGGGTAACAGCTAGTACCGAATAACTTTCTACCACTATTTACAAAACTCAAAACTTTTTAATAGAAAATAAATAACTGGATCTAATTTGCATGCGCCCGCATGTCGCTTATTCCTGGACGGTGTGTTGTTTAGCTACGCAACTGCTTTTCTTTGTGACCGGATGTTAATCTTAAGTCTTAGTCCTGCGATTAGAGCATCCAATTTCAATATTTTTTCAGCAGATTAAGGACTCGCGGATAACTGTAGAGATTTAATAAACTTCTGAAGTTGTACGGATATTATTTTCTGTGTAAGTCGTAGGTAAGCGTCTATAATCATTAGACAACTCTGTATTATGACTTTTCCAAAAATGTTTCTGTTTGCATAATTGTAAAGTATTTATTGTAACACGATTACTATACTTAAGATGGTTTGTTTACAATATTTTACCGAAACTAATAAAATAAATCCAAAACACAAGTTCCCTAGTCCACATATTATAGCATGCCAATATAAATCTTAGTGACAATTTATTCAATCCCCGTTTTTAGCCGCATCGAACGTTACTGGCCGGAATAGACCATTTGTGTCGACATAAAATGTTCCAGTCAAACTCGACGAAAATTTCGCTAGAATATTCAATACTGCGACAAATACAGGATTTTAAATCGAACGAAAACGATTTACGGTGTGAGTATTTGAATCTATTCATGAATGTCGGCACAGTTTGATAGACTTAAAAAGCCGATTGTATGACTTATGATAATGTGAAAATTCATATAAATCGTCAAGTGCCTGTATTAAACTGTCCCACTGCTGGGCATTAGCCTCTTTTCAGTGTAAAAAGGGGTAGGCAATAGTCCACCACGCTGGCCCAGTGCAGGTTAGCAGACTTTACATATCTTCAACAAAATTATGGAGAAACCTTCAGATATGCAGGTTTCCTTACGATGTTTTCCTTCACCGTTAAAACAAGCGATAATTAACTATTTAACACATATACGCAAAAAGGTATTAAAAATGTGATGATTTTATAAGATTTTACGATGTTAAAATGTATATTACCAAAGCACGCGTACTTACAGATTGTGTTTCTGTACGCGTACTTTGGTAATATACATTTTATATTTAATATCTCGGTATAATTTAAATCTCGGTATGAATTCCTGTAATTATCACGCGGGCGAAGCCATGAGCTTGAAATATAGCTGTAGTATATTGTAGGCTAAGACGTATTTGAGTACGATTTTAATTTACCGCAGCGCCTTTAACATGTGTAGGTATATAAAGTATTTCGCTGGCTAACTAGTTTTATATTTAATAGAAACATAGTTTAGTATGTTGCTGTGCTATCTGTTACCTTACAAAAATAAATATAAAGCAAAATGGAATATAGCGAAAAGAGGATAGAACGTTACAACGATGTAATATTTGATGGTATAAAAAAAATTAAGCCTGTAAATATAGTATCCGATATAAATTATTAATATTAGCTATAATCCACCAAGGTAATTGAAAATAAGTTAACCAAGGTTTATATATAGCTGAAAACCATTTATCAACATTAAATTTATATAAATCACATGTGGTTATTTGGAACTTTAAATAAGATCCACCAGACCGATTTTTTGTCAGCATTATGAATCTTATAGAGATACTGGCTTACAGCTCAATAGATATTAAAGTGTATAAGTGTGTGCACATACAAAAATGCACTCTCAATCCTTCACTCTCAAGATCCAGTGGGACGGCAATCGGACGCGATGGAGAGAGATCGGGCGCGGGATCAACAAATTTATTAGGTTTCTAAAGCATAGGTCGCGCAAAGCTCCCAACTTCCTAACTGCGTATTGTTATTAAGAATCCCTTTAGATTTATTCATTCGAGTAACTAAGGTTATTAAAATTAGAAAGCAACGGCTTAGAAGCATATAGTTTCAATTTGTCACCAGGATGATTATTAAAAGCAAATAAGTTTTATTCTTCACTTAATTCAATAAGGGATAAAGCTGATGTCAATGGTGATGTAATCTCACACCTAGGTTTCATTATCAGCGCAAGTAAGAAAAAAGAGAGATGAAATTAAGTGGATATTGAGAGAGTTGAAAATCATCATATTTTCAAAACCAAAAGCTTGACTTTTGCACTAAATGGGTGTAATAAACAAGAATATTTGAAATATATATTTTCTTTTATACATTTCACCTGCCAAGTTAAAAGAGCTTCTGCCAAAACGTTATGCAATATTGCTCGAACCTAGCAGTAGAAGGCATTTCTAAAGGCTCATATAAAAGACTCACATTGTTTTTTTTTTAATGTAAGCTGTGAGAAATCGTGGATATCCGAAAACTTGCTACACGATTTACACTTAACGCAGGTGTAAATCATGTAGCAAGTGTGTATTTACATTATAATAGTATTTTATTCAAGTGATCCTCGAATGTAGAAGTCAATTAGCATTAGTATAGCAAGACTCAACTCTTTTAATATATTTACCTGAACCAGTGTCTTCACTTGTTTGAAATCTATTCTACTTACAAATCAATAAAAAACACGGATGTGATAATGGTCGTTGTCTTGCTACTGCCACTGGACCGAGAGTTATGAGACCGTATGAAGACGGCTCTCAAGTTTTGATTCATGAGTATCAATAATGAGATACTGTACAATTATCAGGCGAATATCATAAACGAGACTCAAACAATATTTGATTACTTTATGTTTCGAGTTCTGTCATTCATGTCACGGTAAAAGTCGAAACTCATAGAATTAGTGGTAATAAAGCGCTTGGTTCATTTATGCGCAAGACCCGTGCAACAAACGCATTCCGTTTGCCACGTCTGCGTCGTTTAAAATAATACGTAGCTCACGTTGGGACTGACGCTGTATTTAATGCTAAAGCTACAGAGCTTTATATACAATGAATAAAACGAGCGCATAACACTGGACAATCGTTTTATTACTTAGCAAGAAATTGCCGATGGCGATCGAGAAATTCTTATTGTGTAGAAGAGGCTTTATGCAATATTACGATCATATCAGCCTAATAAGTATTAACAAGTCTTCCCTCTGAATAATAATTAATACATTGATACGACGATATCAACACCAATCGACGTGTTTCATCTTAAATTCATTTCATCAGCAAAACGCAAATGGTTTTCAAAATCTTAAGTTAGTTAGTAGTCACGGTTTCTAGGTAACTTCCAATTTTGGACTTACTATCTCTATGTTTTAAGTTTGAATTTGCTGAAATCGGAGTGTGGTTACGCAGTCCAGTGGATGTGTACAATTCATTACCAAGAACGAATTTATTAAAATTTGGATTACAAAGTGAGATTTTACCTTATTCCTTAATACTTATTCGCTTTTTCAGGAATGGCTACTTGTGAATATGTAAAAATGAATGTTGATAGTTTTATAGTTGTACGTCCAATAATATTATGCGTTAGGCTCACCATGCTCACCACACAATTGCTTTTCAATATAATGATACCTGATGTTCCAGCAATTGAACGATTAAAAATGTGCTTTCGGTCAACCTATTGTTAAACTTAAGTTTAGCATACTAGACTTGAACTCACATATACTTTGCATAATTTTCTTATTTTATAAAATATTTCAAGGTAACATATTTCACAGAGTCAAAACCAAATCACGCTCGCATTCTACAAAGAGTATGTTATCTGTATATAAAATCCAGATTTACTTCATTTTTCATAAAATAATAAAACAGCATTTAAATCTCGCACACAAAGTTGTCTACATCAGAAAATGGCGGTCAATATGTTCAAACGAAATACATCCACATTTTGTCGTGATGTTATTCGAATGCACCGCAAGATAGCTTTTATAGCTCATCTTTAGAGATATTTCGTCGAGGTTGCAAAAGAAAATGGAAAATACAATGTAACAGCTACTGTTACGTATCGTAGTCTGTTAATCTGATAATCGACCGGTTTGTATCCTTAATTATGTTTTTAAGTTCTTGTACTATTTCCTGGCCCGGAAAACTCTTACCATCAGATAGATTATATGTTTATTTGCTACAATAGTGTTGGAAAAAGGTATACTCCTCTGCTTACCGCCATCTAGAATCTTTCGTAAATTGCCAGATGAAAATCTGGGTGAAAATTTATTCTATCATTGAGTAGTGGTTGCTACCAAATATTTTGTAAAAGTAATTTAAAATTAACTTAATATAAATTATATCATACTCTGCCGGTACAAATCATCTATCACATGCAGACATGATTTATTTAGATATGTAAAAATATTGTATGTGCATGAAAAGCATTAAAATATATTTAAATAACCAGCTGACAAAAATAAATTGAACTATTTGCGAACCCTGGTAGAGCCATACCTCCAAGGCCTGTATACTCTTGTGTTTATGCACAAAATAATACTACATTCTAAAATAACACGAATTTTTGTTATTTTCTTCTATACCAAGGACTCGAATTCTTTATACCAGGTATTGTAGATAACATAACAAAGAAAGGTTGGTAAAAGTAAAAAAGAAACGTTCACATTAGGGATGAAATCCTGTGTCACGGGAGACTTTTTAAGCGTGCAGTACTGATACAAAGAAGACTTAGATGGCATGTACATGCTCGCTACACCATTTGAGCACACGTGTATATGAACGCAACTAGATAAAAGTTAACGAAATCCTTTTATTTAACTTACTAGCGTTAATTGAATACTGGTGCACATAAATCTGTAAGTCAAACAGAAAACTCGATAGATCGAGAAGTTTACGGGCGAGTGTTGAGAAACGATGTCGACGGCTTCTCTCAAAACTAGTTCCAGAGCTAAAACTTCGTTTATAACAAAAGTACATGTTCTGGCTACGATTACATTATACGGCTAATTAAAAATACCTAATAGCCTTCGTGTTTTTAATATTTGTATCTTGAAGGACCGACATAGGCAAAATATTACATACACATTCCACTAGTCATATTTACATGAAAAGATGTGAAATTATAGTCCGGGAGCAGTCAATGCAGCTCTATGCAGAATTCCTGTAAGAAAATGTGTCTTTCGAAGTCCTTAATGTCTCGTCGATACCTACTTTTTAACCCCCGACGCAAAAACGACGGGGTATTATAAGTTTGACGTGTCTGTGTGTGTGTGTGTGTGTGTGTGTGTCTGTCTGTGGCATCGTAGCTCCCGAACGGATGAACCGATTTTAATTTTGTTTTTTTTGTTTGAAAGGTGAATTAGTCGGGAGTGTTCTTAGCTACGTTTGATAAAAATCGGTCCAAGATGGCCGGCACCACAAAATGGCGGATTACATATTTTTTCACAACTCCCTCAATATGGGTATCAAATGAAAGGGCTTGACTAGTAGAATACTATACACTATGATAAATTTCAAATCCAAGATGGCCGCCACCAGAATATTACATATTTCCACAAATTAAAATTGTTCAATATGGGTATCAAATGAATATTGAGTCGGGGGTTTTTTAAATTTTAAATTTAGTTTTTACATTCGTTCTCATATTTAATCTGTCTGACTAACTTTATTGAGTACAACCATACTAGCGAAAGCCATTGTGATGATGAAGCAAAATTTATCGACGATAAATCGAAAACAACAAGAATTCAAATACATATTTCTAATCTCATGCTTATGTCCCCGAAAGGGTAGGCAGAAGTGTATTACACACACAACTCGCCAGATATAGTTTCGGGACCTACGGAATGAATTATAGACGACGTATTAATGCGCACAGTACCAGACGACTTGTAGCGAATTTCTTGACAGAAAAAAATACACACATAGCACAGCAGTCTCATTCAACGCCCTTTTGCTACTGATTTGAAGTCCCAACGTAAAATAGTAAATAAAAATCTAATATTCCCCTTGTCTTTGAAGATATGCAAATTCATTTTAGCTGTGGAGTTGGAATAATATAAATCATTTCGAAGTACCAAGATCCTCAATCCGATAAAGAAAGTTTCGGCCGAGTCACCAGTTGTTCGCTAAACTTCGACGATGAGGTGAAGCGGCTATAATTGGATTATCGTTAAATACTTGTATTTTCTGTACTGGGCTATTTTTGTTTAATCTTTATATATAGCCATTTTTGCACCATTAAGGTGTAATGCAATGCTCAAATACATCCTGTCTTCTAACAGAGTGCCGATTTTACCAACTGAAATATTAAACGTGGTTAATCAGACCACGATGTACCTACTATCATCCTTACAAGCAAAAAATACTTTATATGTTTTATCAAAACATTTCATAAGGTTTTGTAATACGAAGGATATCTCATTAATTTCGCGCCGGGCCTTCAGTAGCTCGGGTACTGACAAGGGGCTTGTAACAACTGTGTACGATGCACCGTGGTACAAACCATACGATCAACGTGACGTACAAATAGTTACATTACCCACAAATTCCGAAACATAAATAATTTATGGAAACTAATAAATAAGATCAAGCGTTTTAATAGTAGGAGTAATTGTCAAATGACAAAAAGTAATGCATGATACAACTTATGACGTAGCTGCTATTTAACCGTTGATGTCCGAGGCAGTTATCGCGATATTTATTTATTTATTAAGGTTCACCAACAATTGTTTACATTAGATCTTAGGAGTAATACATTTGTTGTAATCTGGTAACAAACTCTGCCTTAAAATTTAGTGCGGGTTTTGTCTATTAACCTTATGAGTCGCAGCGTCACATCGGTCGCCAGACACAATAGATTTTTAATTATGCCTTTTATTCTAATACTTAATAGGATACAAAAAATGGGCTATATGTAAATTCCATGTGGTCGAATGGATGTGGTCGACAGAGCTATAATCTTGTCATCTTTTACAAGGATTAATACTGCCGATATGTCAACTCTGAGATATGTCACCTCTGAGTGATTGTACTAAAGGCTGCGTTCATACCTTTGCGGCTTAAAGAAATGGTTGCCTGATACGGTTTGGCGTTTCAAACGGTATCAGGCAAAGATTTCTTTCGTATGAAGACATATGCACGTATTTATTACACTTTAGTTAACTTTTAGCCTAAAATCGATAAAGGTGTGAGCACCATTTTAATACATATAAGCTGAGTTCAGCAGTGTCGACCATGAAAGTTTCACGTTACCGAGTGTTGATGTTCGTGAAATCTCGAGGATAATTAACTACCTTGAAACCCGTAACGAATTTAATCAGAAGTAGGTATGAGCAGTTGAAAAATAATTTCACTTCTGTCTTTATAAAAGCGGGCTCCAATAAATCTTAATAATTACCAGAAAAGAAATGGACTTAATATATGTAATCTTATATTATGTCAGCCTCAACTAATATGAATACTGTTAATATAAATATGAACAATATCCGTTAGAACTTGCTAAGAAGCAAATGTGAACCAAATTAAAAATAATATAATGGATTTACATATATTCTAATACAGCAAAGCGACTTCATAACCCCAAAATGCAATTTAAGACACACCATTACCATTAACCAACAATTTTAAAACTAAAATAATGCTACAACTTTCTTTGTTATAGTAAACATTCCCAATATCGCGTACAATGATGTTTACGGAGAGGTGCACTTTCCCAGTATACTAAACGCGCAGCCAATTATAAACTTAGCTTGTACTGAACGTTTAGCTTTGTTTTTAACAAGATTTATGTGGGAGCAACAGAGCAGTGGCCAAACTAACTTTGTGAACTAGCCTAGAAGCAAATTGTTCACCAATTTGTATCGTTACAAGGATACACAAAGCCGTGCTTGTGTGAATTTCAAAGCAATACTTTTATATTACTTGCAGTCACAGATATGTTGAAGATAATATATTTTTGATGAATAATGTAAAATGTTACCGTGTTCAGAGGGCTGATCTTTATTTCGCGAAAAGCATTGCTAGTTTTCTGGGTACACTTCCATTAGACTGTAATCTGGAGGAATTCTATGACAACTATTAGAGGATTTTGATTTACACTATCACCCATTTTTACTTTTAATATTTGTAAATCATTTTCGTTGTATAATTTTAGATATAGGGTAGTTATATTATTATTACGTTATTAGTACGGCGTTATATAACTAAATTTAATACTTGACTTAAATAACGTATAACGTTTTACGAGATTCCTACGCCAACACTACATTTAAAAAAAAGCATAAGCCAACTAACATAACACATTCAGTGAATTCATTATAAGTAACCGTCACCAAAACATATATACATATATATATGTATATCATACATTATTAATCCTTTTTAAGAAGGTATGTGTGGGAGGCATTCCACAGTTTCTATCTCAAATGTTGTCAGAATAATTTTCTATTATATATTCGAATAGGCGAGATCGAAAACTGCTAAATGAGTTAATATTTATTATATGGGAGGGTAAGTTATTAAATATTTATGCTCCTTCATAGGTAATACTCTTTTTAGCATAGTTGATTCGTATTTTTACCCGACTGCGTCAGAAGGAGGGTAATGTTTTTTGGCAAAACAAGTAAATTAAGGTGACGAAGGCTACGTTTAGATATATGGGACTTTTTAATAAATTGATTGATGATTTTGTCAAAAATTTTCCTAATTAAAACACAAGTATTGTATATATAGAGTAGACGGATATTCATTAATTTTGTTCCTTTAAAGTTTTTATGTGTTGGTGTCAAGTATGGATAGCGAAATAGTGATTGTATGATTCTGTTTTGCACTCTTTGCAATTCTTGTAATTTCGTTTTACCGGCACTTTCCCAGATTTCTAGAAGGTATAATAGATGTGACTTCACAGGAGAATTATAAATACTGTAGCGTACATTTTAAGGTATAAATTGATTCATGTTGTGAAGTGATCCTATAAGTGCAGTCAATTTGTTCTTAATATACTCGATTTGATTGTGTCATGTTAAGTGATTATCTATTCTCAGGCCAAGATACTTATCGCAAGTTTTTTGTTCTAATGGGATATTATCAATAGTTAATGTGCTATGCAGTGGGACTTTTTTATTCCTGGCGTTGTCTGCAATTCCAAGAAAACATTCCCTAAGGATGGCTACAAAAGCTTTCTTCCGATATGTCTGAATAAGATTGTAGTAGGAATGTGTGCGGATTTGGCCTTTTGAAACCGCATTGCAATATACAGGCAAAATGTTTAACAAAATTTTATACGAGCTTGTTGGTTGAAAGATTTCCATCGCTTTTCTATTGTTGTACGTGGTTTAAATTTATTTGTTCGGCAATATGATACAATATAAGTCAAGATCAATGGATGCATTTTCCAGCTATTTTTGACGTGCCTACCTTGGGCAATGAAAGATTGATTCAAGTAATAATCTAAACTGAAACTATAAAGCTAAAGAGTTTGTATGATAGAATTATTGTGCTCTTCTAAGAAACTAGCAGTTCGGTATGACAAATACTTTTGCGTTAGTAAATCCATTAATCGAAAAAGGCTTTTGAATCATCGGTACTACTCAAGAGAAGAATAGCAGTTTCTATAACCCACTTTGCCGTATGTTGTGAGTTCGAATGCCACAGGGGACGAACATTTGTGTGATCAGTAAATGATTGTTTCGAGTCTGGGCCTTCCATGTGCCCGTTTTTTGTATGTTTGTAAAAAGAAAAAGAATGGACATGGTATTGGCACCAAAAAAGTCTTTGACAGAATAATTTACTAAACTTAAAATATTTAAAAACGTTAATGAAGAAATGCGATTTATTCATATGCAGAATGTTAGGAATTCATTAACACAGATAATCAGAAATATAGAATATACCCACCAGTCGCCATAGATTTAGATTCGAGGTATTTAATAATAGAGCCATAGATTATTATTTTCTATTAAAGAACTACAGCTGTCAAAAGATATGCAAACGTCAAATTAGCGTCAAAGCATCAAGGCGTCACATATGCACAGTGAAAGCTTTGATTTTCAAAATTGTGTTGAATTGTGAACGATTTTAGAGCTAGGGGTATTCTTAACATTGCAATATGATTAGAGGTTATGTTTATTGTAAACGAAGTCAGTTGTAAATAAATATCTGATGCAGCGTTATGCATTTTCAATTTAGATTGGTGTTTGTGTCACTGATACTGGCAACAATAATTATTTGTTCTACTACATATTTTACACGTGAAGTTGTCGTAAGTTGAGTTTTTCGTAGTATAATCATGTTTTTTTTGTAGAATTGTTCTTAGTAGTAGACAAGGTAGCCAGTAAACTTGATAGTAAAAGCCCATTTACTCGAGGCAAGTTTCTTAGAGCAAGTGTGTATACCCGTAATAAGAGTTATTTCTGTGTCACGAGGAACTTAACAAACATTCAAATAACGAAAATAAAAAACACCCAGACTTGCAATAACTATCGTGGATAACACAATTCTGTGTGTCAAACCCACAATATTCGGTGAAGTGTCAGTGGCGAGGTGACCACTTAAATTATTACGCCATCGGATCTGTGCAGCCATTGTTCTTAAGAGACTTGCCTAATTTATAGTTCTAGACGAGAACCGCCGCTTATTGATATAGCTGTTGTCTCTAGACATCATAAAAGCTATTGCCTTTATGTTGTCTAGAGAAAGCCAAGACACTGTCGACCGAGATAACCCAAATAACACAGGATCCATCTATTAATATAATAAACCTTTACAAAGTTTAGTAAATGCGTCGATTCTATCCCCGAGCTATTGGGCTTTTCTCTCAAATTATTGTAACAGCACGAAATCTGCAACTATGACCATAATATAACGTGGGACCTAAAACATAATGTAATTCACCATTGCTTACACTTTTTATTGGCTTCGACTATGTGAAACAAAGTTTCTAAGTACTTAATTCAGTAGACTATTTACGTTATCTGGTTGTAAGAAAACGTATTTATGCTTTTCTCACCCTAGTTACATGTATTTAATATTTCAGCCAATGCCACAACATAAAAATAACATGGTAAAAGTCAAGATTGAGGGAAAACTGTATCGTGTAATGCAAAACATACTGTTAGCAAAAAAGAATGCATCTGTTTCAGAAATGCATTGTAAGGTAAAGTTAAATTGACTAATCTGCTTCAGGTCTCAGATTTGATTCCGTTCAGGCAAAGGTTTGTTAGGTTTTTATGTCGAATTTTCATCAGCAGACGGCAAAAGTCAGCTTTTACTCATAAAAGCTAATAAATACCCAAAAATACATTAAAGTAGTTTTGTTACTCCGTAACCTATATCTGTATACCTATATAAACATACATTTATATAAACCTTTCATTGATAAACATTGATAAAGTGTCTTTATAACGCACGAATGGAGTAGCGGTTTAAGTGGTCGTCTCGGCACAGCGATTGCGCTGAGTGTTGTGGATTCGAATTCCACACGGGACAAAACTTTGTGTAATCCACAAATTGTTGTTTTGAGTCTGGTTATTCTTCGTGTCCATTGTGTGAATGTTTGTAAATTCTCCGCTACACAGGAATTATTCCTACTGTGGGAGGAGTTAAAAAAACTATACAAACATTATCTACTTTTTGTTTTCAGGCCTAAACACATTGACATGTTTTTATTAACTTGTCAGGAGAAGACAGATTTCGTGCAGAACCGAAGAAGAGCATTGAGATTTTGCTCAGCGATATTATGATATGGAGCGTATCTTAAATGATTTGATAAATGTTTTGTTATTACTACTAACTTATTCTTAATAAATACAATTATATCCGAATTGTTTCTGAGATTGTGTTTGATTTCTGCATGTTCAAGAAATTTTCACAAAGAAATATGTATTCATGTATTGAAAAATGTAATTTATCGCAGAATTATTGTAATTTGATTACTGTGCATAAGGTCTCGGGTTTGATTCGCGACTCGTACAAAGTGTTATAGTAAAATCTTTTTTGTAATTGGCCTCCCTTTTCGTCGGGAGGATTCATACAAAACAATAAAAATATGTTTTAACATTTTATACTCGTATATTATATTACTGTCCTTGGACGAAGGTGCAACTTAATAGGACGTGCTATACAGGATTACTGGTTACAGGTTAGGGTACTGTATCTTCCTTACATCATAATTAACTAATTTTATTCAAGCATTTTTTATTAAAAGTAGTTTCAAATTACATACCTCCTCCCACAAGAAGCCTCTACCCCCACGGTGTGTCGTTTGAATACAGCGCTGCTTTCTTTTGCGACTGCGTGTAGTCTTAAGTCTTAGTCATGCGATTGCAGCAACCAATTTCAATATTTGTATTGTTGTATGATAAAAATGAAATTATGAATCATGTTTATGATGATACCTTTGTTCTGCCAAAGTGGCAGAACAAAGGTATCATCATAATCATGATGGTAAGGTATAAATTTGTCACGGATTATTAGCATATATGTACATATATTATATTATGACATATTCAATAAACCCCGTATATATTTATCATACTATATGTGTGGCTTATTTGTAGGTAAGGTAATAAATATAAACCAATAAAATGCAAAACAGCATCACAGCGAGTGTTGGCGAGTGAGTTATGACGACATAAATTAGTCAGATTTCGGCGATCCCGTCAGCATAATCCAACTCATATAAAGCACGGTATTTTTTTGTCGCAGAGAACACATATAGTACATGAAACCGTAGTTTAAATGTTGTAAAGTCTCCCGTGACACAGGGAATATTCCGGATGAGGAAGTTGCATAAACAAAAAGTAATTTAATGTAACTTATAATATTATATACTAAAATATCAACCCTGAATGTCTTGTTTTACGTAGGTATTGCGTGGTTATATAGCTGGCGAAAAGTGGGTTAGTAAACCTTAGCGCATTTACAGACGTGGATCTATTAAAAAAGTTAAATATATGTCATATTCAAATGGGTACATATTTTTTATTACAATATGCCAAATTCAATAATTAAAAAATAGTTTACATGTGCTCTTTTTACGACTTTGCTGTAAGTACTGTTTTATAATTCAATTCTGTAAAAAGGATTTTTACTACTCTCTGTGTGGACTGTGTTAGTAGAGTTTATAGAAATCGCAATCATCCATTACCATATAGCGCTTAGTATAATATCATTTTATGGGAAATGCCCCAAGATTTTAATATTATGATGCACTACGACGGTTAAATATAGTCACCTTTCTCGACATTAAGTTATCTGGAACACAATGCCAACATATCAAATTATTAAATTGCCTTGTTGGTACAATGACACTAGCTTCCACTTATCTTAACGTGCTATCGTAAGAGAGGAATTAGAATCTTAGGTGATACAAAATGAATTTATGATTATTCTGAAATTTTGAATTATAAATAAGAATTGGCAATATTTTCAATAATCTGTGGCATTATCGCGCTTGTATTGAAAATTATATACTATCGTTATCTACCATTTCTTTTTAACATGGAAATGTCATGTGTGACCTCAATATTTTTAGTGTGGGGACTTTTCCGGGCGATAGTACGATGACATCTATATTTAAATCTTATCTAGGTATTTAATTCAGCATGACGTGACGTTCTCGGATCACATAAATATTAGCATAAGAGTATCGAACACAAAACATTTGGATCAGTGGCAGTGGTAGCGTGACCACTTAAACCATTACGCCATCCGTGCAATCAAGTCTTTATCTGTGGCCAATAGATTCAAAACCATGTTTCAAAATGATTTCCATTTTCAAAACTTATTTGATTCCAATCAGTGGTATTTTCAAAAAGCAAAATATTGCCAAGAGTACTTCATCACTTTTCATATTTCTGAACGGTCGCAGCTTTGCAACGGTGTTAATCAACCGCCTGTCGGGCCTCTGCGATGAATGAAAAATTGACATTTTGAACGAGACCTTCCCGCGAGGTCCTAGTTATTAATAGACTGAAATATAAGCAAATACAATTCATGTGGGATGGTATGAAATTACATTTACCTATTAAACCAATGTTTTGTAAAGAGCGATAACCTGGTGAGAGGTCGTGCCTCGCAAAGGTCTCGACTTCGACCCGAAGGCGCGACCTTTCAAAGTTGTATGCGTATGAAATAGTTATGTTTTCGCTTGTTTTAACGGTTAAACATTGTGTTCTTCATAATGTTCTCGAAGATATATTAAGTTTGCTATATATTATAATTGACTTCAATTGTATGGCATATATAGGCTCTCATATAGGACTCTTAGGTTTCCATCGTTTCTCATTTAATAATACATTCATATTAACATATACAATTTAGCCGAAATTAGAATATAATTATTATTATTAAAAGCCATTATTTTCTTTTGATGGACAACATCCGTTCTATTTATAATTATTATATTGCAAAGAAAATTAGAAATATTCAAACAACGGATACAAACAACCAGACTCTGCACAATCATTCGTGAATTACACAATCTTTTGTCCCATCTTTGATTCAAATTTCTCTAAGTTGGGGCTAGACCGGCAGCGTAGCAAGGGCGACGACAAAATGCTATGTGATACGTGCACTCATCAATCCAAATGTTATTTAAACCTTAATATTACGCCATGGTGTAAATGCAGCGCACTTCACACTGAAACGAGCAACGCGTATCTGTTAGCGCCGTAATAGTTGCAAACATTTATCACGGTATATTTCGACGCATAAGACTAAAATGGAGCTAACATTTGATAATTTGCAGTACGAATATTTATTTTATTTAGTTGGTATGATATTGCACAGGGTTAATTCAGTTTACTATCACCAGGAAAAGTGATGCAAAAACGAATAATAAAATACATATTTTAACATTTACGGGAAGAAGAGAATGTTTGTGACATGAACAACTTAACTTAAAACTAAGAACAAACATTATGGCAAGGCTTAAAAACTATTAAATAACAAGTAGCAAAATGTTGGAAGATTCATGAATACTTCGCGTACTCTGGAATCTAGATTAGGATGAGAACGCGTTATTTTATGACTGATAACGACCTATTTATTTTCGGCAGCCTTTTATGAATATTGGGCACAGTGATTGACTAAGATTAATCGAAATAATACAGCTTGTCCAAAATTTAAGTAACTGTTTGTATCTAAAATATTTCGAGTGAACAATGTGATGACTATTCAGTAGGACCTACAATTATTGATGACGACATGCTTATATCACCGCCGTCGACACTTTAAAAATATATAAGCGCGAATAAATGTATGTATAGATAATAGCACTGCTTACGATTGACGGCGGTAGTAATAAAAAATATCGTACCAGTTCCAGTTTTAGCACACAAAAAAGGAAAACAGATCGGCCGACATAAATGTGAAATTAATTTAAGGGGAAACAAAGTTCAGCAATTTGTTATATGACGACATGCGGCTGTCCAAGTTGTTGGTTTTGCTGTGGAAAGTCGAATAAATAATGTCCAGGGTCAGCTTGCACAGAAAAAATAAAAGTTTACGTGTAAAAGCAAAGTTTATTACTGGTTACTTACCCACAAAACGAATTTGAGTACTTCCAACGGAAAATGAGTAGACGTTTAGGTGTTAGAGAAGTAAAGTCAATATTCGACTCAAAACTTATTTGAATCACTTCACCACATAAAACGATAAAACAATTGCATACAGTTGGCTGAACACACCACACTAATTCAACTTATAAAGAGAAATCATCGGCCTACCACAAATACTTTGAACAAATTTTATTAATACATCAATGGACCTTCCATTATGTAATTAAATATCCTAGCAGATCAATACAGAAAATTTAATTACAAGTGCTGCTTATTTGAAGTATAGCAATGATATATAAATAATTTCGGACATTTGCCCGCGGCTTTACTTGGCAACAGGTTTTTTGTAAATTAAATGTAGCTTATGTCCTTTTTGTACACTGACAACGTTTATATGAAATTGCCTGATGGTCGTTCGAGTAGTAAAGGCGTGAAAGTGTAACAAACAAAGAAACTCAGATTCGCATTCATAATATTGTGTATAAATTACTATATGGTGTCGCTTTCTTTTGGTAGCAAATATAAACATAAAATATGCACAGAAACGGAATTTTATTCGATCTAAGTAAGTTACGGGATCACGGAATTATAATTCTAAATTACAAACGAATAATTATGGATAACTTCCTTTGATGATTGCTTGTCAAAAAGTCACAAATATAACAGCTACAGTAATCATTACTGGGTAAAAGATAATTTATATTGTCTCGTATTTGTTTAGACAGTCATTACGCTTAGGATAAAAATAATATGTATAATATGTATGTATTTACAAAAGAAAAAGGTATATATGTATGTTTATCCATTGTCTAGTACCCATAGTACAAGCTCTGCTTAGTTTGGGCTAGATGGTGTTGTGTGTATGCGGTAGAATATATTATTATTATTATTATTATAATAATAAAGATAAAGAGAAAATAATTATAATTGTATTCGGGCTTAAATTATTATTGGCATAAAAATATAGATGTAATAGAAGAAAAAATATATCATAGTGCAGACAGCTGGACAAAACATCAGAATTAATAAAATTAGGAAACCAAAGAAAAGAAGAAAACGACAAGGACAAAACATCAGAATTAATAAAATTACGAAATCAAAGAAAAGAAAAAGCGATGACTCTGATGGCTGATAGTATACTTTTTTTTTCACAATGAGAAGAGGCCTGTGCCCGGTAGTGCACACTTACTAGACGAAACGCAGCAAAAGTCTTACTAATCTTACGTCAGTTTCTTATAAGGTTATAGATTTTCCCCAAGTAACAAACTACTACAGCAACTAACTAGTAATATCAGCCCTGTATTAAATCGTCCCACGAGAAGGATAAGGGTATAATACACCATGCTGACCTAATGCGGGTTGGCAGACTTTATATATCTTCGAAAGCATTATGAGAAACCTTCAGACATGTAGGTTTCCTTACGATGGTTTCCGTCACTGTTAAAGCGAGCCATAATTAACTATTTCTTACGAACAGAACTTCCATTTTCATTCGAAAAATGCTTTTTTAATTTCAACACTGTAAAGCTATGTGCTTGATATTTATGTTAATCCTCATTAAACATTGGTCATCTTGCATAATTACTTAGGGTATTCGGCTCCCAAATTCCATATTAATATAATAGGCTTGCTTATAATAGGCTTGAGTATAAGCATACTCATGCCTTTTATTCAAAGCCTATGCCCGTCATAATTCATTATCAAATATTTGCGCGTATTAAAACGATGTGCTGCCTCTTGAAATAAACATGGATTTGAAATGGTATGTTTTACGGACTGGACTTTAATGCTGATTTTATGGATAACGTACTGTTTTATTTGTAATGGACGATAGTTCTTATAGCTGAGTTTGGCATATAATTTTACCTAAAAAGGTCGTAATAGTACATTCAAATTATTATGAAGACTTTAAACTTTTTATCAATGAAGTAATCTTAATTTTACTAATATAAAGCAATACTATCCCTGAGTTTCATGAATCTTCTTTGTATTTTTGCCTATAACAAATAGACAAAAGGCAGAGCCAAACATACTTAAAAGGTGCAAAGAGAAACGACAAATTCTAGAAGCATTTAAATGTATATAACATTCCCTGATAAATCGATTTAAGGAAATAGGCATATTTACTGTTGCGTGGGAATTGAAGTTGCCGTTGTATAGTAATACATATATACTTTGAATCGACATAAAACCTTCATGTTGTGAGATTTTCGAATGAAAGTTTTTTCACATGATACCTATATGATTCGTCTTTTAAAAATGTGCAGCATTCGATATTCGACTATCAATTGATTTTTTATTTTTCTTAGACGGGAGAGATGGATACTTCGAAAATTCGAGTCATTTTTCAATACAACTAACGCGGCAGAAATGGCTCGCAATATCAACGCTGCGTTTGGAGAGAAGACTGCTAATGAACGCATCGTGCGTTTTTGGTTTAAACGCTTTCGTAATAGAAACTTCGATTTGAAGAACGAACTACGTAAAACTAAATACTTTATGGTGCCGCATGCGGTGACAAACGTAGTTTTGGTAGATCTTTCTTTGCCCGTAGGTAACAAAGTATTGTTTGTCCCCGCCTGCAGCACCATAAAGTATTTAGTTTAACTAATTTGAGTATACATACATATGTAGTTATTTCATTATTTGATAAAATAAGCTTACAAAACAATGCATTAGTCAGTCGAATTTTATATAGATATTGTGATACTTGTTTTTCTCTTTTCAGTTCATTACTTTTAAGCCGTCGGGTTTTTTGTTTTTATAATAATAATTTTAATTCAGACTTTTTAGTTTTATTAACCGAGTTTAATTACTTATTAGTGTATATATAACTAAGTACAGGCAATGTCATTCCTTAATTTCTGACTTGAATAGATTCTTGCTAGAAAATGATACTTCGGGCGTCCCGATATATAATTGGTACGCTTTTTGACGATTTGTGTTAAAACAGGAATATAAACGTGATATGATACATATATTTTTGAAATGGTCTTTTCACGATCTTTCATTTGATACCCATATTGCTAAGGTATGGCAAAAAAACAAACTCCCTCCCCCTTTTTCTTCATTTGCGGGCGCCATTTTGAAAATTTATTTAGTCTATGTCACTACCACAATTCTGATAAATTTAACGATACCTCATATGTCAAAAACCATCCAGCCGTTTGGGCTGTAGGGCGTGCCAAAGAAATGGACATACATACCTACATACATACATACATACATACCCTCCTTCTGACGCAGTCGGGTAAAAATACATACCCATGTCAAAACTAAAATGGCATAAGCCAGTAATTAACGCCATCTTCGGAAATCGATACAAGAACTGTTAAGTAGATTATTCATATCGGAATAGATGGCAATGCACCTACTATAATTACATAAAAAAAGTAGATTTCTTAATAACTCAATTTTAATAAAATGACTTTAAAAACATTTTTTAAATCTTTTTAATATTTATAGTGGGTAGTTTATTTTATAGATACTTTCGATGACTCGCTATTCTGTTCGTACGCAAACATTATTCTGTCCTTGTGTTCGAGTGTCTTTTCGGTTGAGATTGTAATTTCTTATAAATTTCACCTATTTGCTATAATTTCACAGGATTTTGGCCCTTAAGGCAATGCACTATTACAGGTGACTGTACAATATAATATAATTACGAGTATCATAATTTATTACGTATTCGAATTTACTTGCACCATGTTTCATCATAAGTAGTATAAGAAAACGCGAATAAGTACCAATACGCGAGTTAGTAATGGCCAAGTTGAGGCAGTTTCGCTTTTTTATTGTAAGTGCTTTTCACCATATGCGTCGTAAAAATGAATTACCACAATACTTTTTTGTGGAAGTAGTTCACTTTCTGAAAAATAAGGACTTTACGTGACATTATTTATGACGGCAAAGTTCTGTTTCTAAGGCTTACGTCCAAATATGCCACTATAAAGAAATGAATATTCAAAATGTCCTTATCTTCATTTGAAAATAATTTTACATATACCCATAATCTGGTATAACATAGCCCACCTGGAGTTAGCAGTTACCGTATTCTATAATCGTTCGCAATTGCGGGAGATCCGTAAAATGTAATAACGTTACTGACTTTGAAAAAGGAATTAAATAGGAAAAAGAAATGAATGGAATGGTAAAGCTGGGTAATTAAAACGCCACAACTATTTCTTATCGGCCAAAACGCAGTAGCAATCTTACTACAATGCCACTTTTCGGTCAGAAGGAGTACCTACTTCTCCAGGAAAATTGGCTTGCCGTCGCTAAGTAACATTTAACTGCCTCATTAATACGATAACATAAATGTATGCCTATGTTTGCGTGCGATTGTGACGTAAAAGGATTAACACCCAAGTCAGTGATTAGCTTTTTCTGTTAGGAAATGACGCTCTTATAGACATCTGCTTAACCCTTAGGGAATATAATATAAGCGTTTATCTATGAATGTGCTACAAATAAGTCAAATAATTTCGGGTAAACGACGAATACTACAACTAAAGTAAAATATTAAGGTATATATAAAAAATAAAGAATTACTTTAACGATAAGTGAAGAATATAAATAAAATATTTTTATCTGATAAGTCTCATCATAGTAGAAATGTATTTTAAGAGTAGAAGATAGATAATATAGTTACTTATACCACAAAAAGAAAATAGATATCAATAATGAAGGACTTCGGAGTTATTGAGTTCTGATTTCTGGTTTTCTGGCTAGGGCTGTCACATACTTTTTTTCAAGGAGTTTGTTCACGAGTTTATTTTGCACACTTTAATGTAACAATTTTTGGATGAAATATAAAGTATTAAAGATTTAGCTTCACTCAGATCTACCTTTTTCTTTTTCATTTTATCCATTATATTATGAAGAACATTAACTCGTTCCATACTTAATAATTAAACGAATATTTACACGCAATGATATTTTTCATTTTAGTTGGAACGGCCTAAGAACCATTCAAGCGTTTATTGGACGATTTCCAAAGTGGGACAAACTGCGAACATGTGATTTTGGTAATCTTTTCCTATATTATATTGATATTTTTAGGCTATGATTTAGCAACTCGTACAAATGAAACTATTACTTGAACGCACTATTAACAATTAGAAAAAACTTATTTAAACAATAACCACAAAAAATGAGGCGACATGGAAACAAATTGCGGAGTCCTAGACTTCTTTCTTTTTCATTGAAAGGTATATTGTTATACGTAACGGGTTCTATCGCTGTTCTATTGTTCTTACATCTGAAGAAATTATATTACATTCAGATGACGAATAAAATTTTTAAAACTAGCAGTAGCGAAGACTAGAACACGTTTCTTGATGGCTTCCCTTTTATAAATTTAATAATTACCTACCTATGCCTATTTGTAGATATGACATACTCTTATATCCTTACCTAATTCATAATATTAAAATACATATTTCAGTATGAGTAAAGCGTTAACCCTTTTTAATTAAAAACAATATAGCAATGTCAATTATTATCGTTTGACTTGGTATGGACATGTTATGCGAAGAGATGATACGTATGTAGGTAAGCAAGTGATGAATATGAGGGTAGAGGGACAAAAAGGGAGAGGAAGGCCAAGGAAAAGATGGATGGACTGTGTAAGTATGGATATGAAAGGGAAAGGGGTAAATGATCAGATGACGGGTGACATAGAAGTATGGAAGAGAAGGACACTGCGCCGACCCCAAATAAATTGGGACCAGGGCAAGATGATGATGATGATATCCATTAGTTTTTTTACGTGCTTAATGTAAGTAATCACATAGTCATTAAAAAAAGCATGGAAAGAATCTACCTTCAAGGACCTTAAAATAGTTGACAACCCTATTTGCATAGAAAATGTAAGAAATCTGTAGAACTGGAATATCTTCGGAGTCCTACTATATAGTATATATCAGATTTTTTGTTACTCAATAATTATACTACTACTACTATGTATATTAAGCATATTTAGAACGCAAAATAAAACTACTATGATAATACCAGGGAGGTAAAAAAAAAGAATGTGGATGTCAAATAAACCCCAATAACTCTTTCTATGTCACATATAAAGCACTTTAATTTAGTATATAGTTAGATATCGCTGTATTAAAATAATAAAATAAATTATTGGTAACAAAAAATCGTTATTTACAGATGTACAAATAAAAATAGTTTTTTGCTGACGTCAGCCAAAGTTTTAATTTCTCCAAAACTAATCAAAACTAATAGTTTAAAAAACTAAATAACACGCTTTAAAAAACCAAACTAAAAATAGAAAATAATTTAATAATTTTAATGTAAAAAAGCGTGGGGTGCTTTCTAAGATATTTTTACATTTAATTTACTCTTTAGTTTGGTTTTTTTAATAAGGCGTGTATTTTTAGTTTTTTTTCTAATTTATTGTATAATCATCGGTCCTCGATAAGTGTGTAAAGTTTCAAATCAATCCGTCGGTTTGAAAGAGGTGAAAATCACGTTCAAAGATTCCGTTACATAGATACATACAAACCAAGCTAATAAAAGCATATTAAAAAGAGACGTGTTCGCTTCCCCGAAATTTTACTACTTAGCTAGACCTATCGACTGAAAACATAAAATATACATGACCGCCTTTTAGGTAAAATTCTACACTGTGCGGCATCCGCATTTGTGGTCAGCGTACGCTTTACTTCTCTAACAAAAAAGGGTTTCAAACTAAAATACCAATAGCGTACAGTTGCATAGTTACATAGTAAAAACCCTCAGGGTTGTTGTGTACTTGATACTTGATATTTTGATGCTAATGGCCCGTGACGCGGTTACGAGTTCATGCCAAGTATCTCACCCTTATGATAAAATCGCGAGAAACTCGTATGTGTAGCTCGCACGAATGCGAATATCTTAAGTACGTAGCCCGGATAGGCTAACCTCAACTAACTCTTGAAGGTAACTATATATACTATAGGAGTAACTAGTGCATGTAGCCCGCACAATAAAGACACCGATATCTTCTTGCATCGCGCGTCGTGTCTAAGAACTTTTATAGACGAAGTTATATACAGCTCGTAATCCTTAATCCGTAGTACTAAAGAACTTTAGTCTATAAAATAGTAAAGTTAAAAATCAAACCCCTTTCGTACATACGAATATGCTCTAGGAGTACTAGGTAGTACACCTAGGAGTATATCCGTATGTACGAAAAATGAAAATGTCAGAAACTAGCTAAGTTTCTCAGCAAGCTTTAAAACTATTTGTTCTAGTAAAGCATTCCGAACTTAGTGGCATCAGTAGTTTCAATTTTATGGCTCAGACTTTCATTGAAAATTGTAACAGAAGGCAGTCTTCCTGTTGTTGTGGCTCTTATTTATATTACCTCGGTGTGAGTTTAAAAACTTTGATCTAACCTTAAATATCTATAATATATAGTAGATATTGAACATCCACAGGTAAGTACTTTTAGATGAATTGGCTGTTTCCTAGTTTATAATTTACATTCAGCCATAGCAGAGAAACTGCTTAAATATATTCTTCTAATCGTCAAATATTTATTACAGAGAGATGTAACTACCATGGCGACGATTTATAAAATAATATTATTATTTTTCTAGAAATCAGGACTAAATTGAAATAATTTAGTGCAAAGTGTGTTGCATTTATAAATATTTAAATCACTAGACATACACTATGATTTACTGTCGTGGTGGCGCAGCGGTGAATGCAACAGCTGTGCACGAGATGTATGTATGTCTGTACTATAATGTATATAGTTGTTCTAATTTGGTTGCCAATACATCAAGTCTTAGTTTAGTAAGTGCTATATACTACACTAATTTGTAGATTGAATTAAACCGGGACATTACCTATTATGTTTGGTTGCGCGCCTCTACGTCGTGTCTTTGTCCCCACAAGTGGACAGTAGAAGGAGTATTTTTTATATCGTGGCCTGTCGTTTCACACAGCGGGCCGAAACCACGGCGGGGTCGCGATTGCATGTGAAAGCGATTCGTGCGGCCCCGCCGTCTATGGTTATGTCGAGGAACACCGTGGTAGGTTTCATACTACTGCTACCACGCAAACATGGCGCAGCTGACCGATGTAATCCGACCATCAGACACCCGGCGCCTAGCTGGGAAATTATGTTTACGTATTTTTTAAGAGAATTAATAATTGGAGTTTTATTTTTGGAAGAGGTAGGTGTAAATCTATTGTTATGCTAGAAAGTTCAATTACTTAACTATGTACATCATATAAACACAATTCTCCTAAAATATTATAAAACAGAAATAAAAAAGAAAAAGAAAACTAAAACCCTCTAATAGGCGTCATAGAATTCTTCTGCATCACAGTCGACTGGTAGTGTGCCCAGAAGACTGGCAGCAATGCCACGTTGAATGGCAATGCTTATTCTTTCCGCGAAATAAAGGCCAGCCCTCTGATCACGGGAAGCGTCGATTAACCTTTTCGCTATGTCTCTATAGAGAGCACGAACATTCGGACTCCATGACCCTAGCGTTTCGACCCCAAACGGTTCAAAAACATAATCCCCTGCCAGGTTTTTGTATTTGCGCTGTTTGGGAGTCGCCGCGGATGCAACAGCAGCGCCAGCACAACCTGCCGTGCTGGGAAGATGTGATGGTGCAAGGGTGTCTACACACGTTGCGTCCCACACCAAGGGCCTACCCATCTTCCAAGGCATCAATGACATACCGTCCGGTCTCTTCCCATCGTAACGTGCCAAACCATTAGGTCCAAGATGAGCTGGCACGCCGGCGGTAACAAGAGCACGACGGATAATGTCATTAAGGTTGGCGTGCCGTGAAAAACGACCGGCACTCCTGCTACATGATAGGCCATGATGGCTATTATGTATTTACTAATTAAAAGATTCTATTCATACTAGATTCAATATATTCATTATTAGACGCAATGACAATCCGATCACATGACCATGTGTAAAAAAGAAGTATATGAGAGAAACAAAGAGGCCACATATATAACAGTGGCCAAGGCCATCGACGGCTTTATCATAGTGACATCGATGCGGAGAAACACATGGAGCACTTAAACGAAGGCAAGAAGCGATGCGGAACGTTTTGTCATCCAACATAGGCACTATGGACGACATGGGAGTGTTTGGAGCCAAAGACCCGATTCCCACTCCCCCACAGCCAATAAACGGGGTCGCTCAGCAACATTAGGAGATGTGTTCATGAGATGTTCTCTCACCATGTTGCAGAACGGCCCGTACCACCGACTCTATGAGAATAGATTGAACGGCGAATCAGAGCTTGGACAGATCATTTTCCAAGCGTTCACTGCGTCGGACTTGCACGGCACTTCAGAATTTACCAGTGTGGGAGCTAAAATTTTCCTGGTCAATTCTTCAGTGCAGTGGTCCGAAAACAGGAACGCCGGTAAACTGAAATCACTAATTTTGCAATCGCCGAGGTCACCCAAGCGAACTGGTAGGGTTGCCTGGAGCAACACTCGGTCGTCCATGGCCAAATTTAAAATTTTGCTTAGTTTATGCCGAATAGTATCGTCAATTTTATCCAAAAGTATTAAATGCTTCCAAAATTGAGAGGATCGGAGGGCATGTGTGAATCTAGGAACGAAGAGGCAATAATGAATGATTGTATAAACAGAATGAATATTAATTTAGAGTAGTCGGTCTGAAATTTCACAAAAAATTTGGATCTTTTCCTCTATGAACGAATCGAACGCCTCCTCCAATCTCCCGTATTGAAGACCACCAAGCAGGCGAAAAGAAACTTTTTTCAATCATTTTGATGTTTAGAGCCAAATAATTGAATGTTGATAAAGCCAAGGATTTATATTATCTATATTATCGTTTATAAAAATTTTACATTTGTTTAAATTTAGTTCTAAACCAATTGAATTAAATTTATTTTTAAGGTTTCAAATCTTGTAAAACTGTTTCTATGTCGCCTCCTAGGGTCCCATCATCCAGGTACCAGATATTAAATTTTGAATTTAATTTTTCAATAATTGGTTGAATGGCTAGACTAAAAATTACTGGTCCAAGAGGGTCACCTTGTTGTCACCCAACTGCAGATTCTAAATGGTTGTCTTTATAAATTAATTTTGAAGGGTGTCTATAAAACTGCCACAAAAAATTTTAAATTTTGGGTTTTTCCAATTTAGTTTGCGTCAGCAAGGAGTTCCTGTTCACAGAATTGAAGGTGTTCTTCAAGTTAACCTTTAAGGTGACCTAACCTTCGCCACAGCCAAGATACATGGAGAGAGCGTGGATGGCAGCCCTTCGAACCAAAACCAAAGAGGACTGGTTGAAATTTCTCTTCGAGGGGGGCACTGTAGTATTTGCAACATAGCTTGGCTGCCAAACGACGATATGTACACCCCACGGCAATGGGACGAATGCCACCATATTTCTTACATAGAGCGCATAAATTTACCCCGTACAAAATATCGATGATGTCATTCACCATACCGCCGGAGAGCATTAAGTTAGTTAAAGCCGTCAATTCTTTCGAAAATGTATCACCAACTTCCCCGGCGCTGGAACATAAAAGATCTTTTAAATGTTGCGGTGCCAAGCCGTCGAGGCCGCCAGCAGATCCACTTCGAAAGGAGCAAACGGCTGAAAATACGTCCTTGGCTGTCACCTTGAGACAATCCATGTCAGCATCAGGTGCGTCTGGGAAGAAGAGACCATCAGTAGGTGCTGGATGCTTGCTCTGCAGACCCGCAAGTGTTTCTGCAGAGCAAGGCGCCACCACATCGCTACTAAACAATAACCTAGATGCACCCCTAATGTTACCTTCCCTTAATTTGGATTATACATATTGGTACAATGATTTGCTATTGTAGGAGGTTGTGTCGTTTAGTTCTAAATGGTTATAACTAAAACTGCAATTATCTTAAATTTGTGCTGTTCATTTTCTTTGTGTATTCTGAACTTTTTTAACATGTAGAATCCTATAAAGAAAGTAATTGTTACCAAGCTGTTTTAAAGTTCTTTCGAACGACAAGACCTATGCAGTGAGTCAAGTTTTGAGTCACTTAAGGTCTCGCGCCTCGAGGAACTCTTTTTAAAATCGGAATGGCATTTTTCATGCGTCCTTAATATTGTCAAAAGGGAAATTGGGGGGTTAAAGATAAGGGATTACTTAGTTATATTATGCTGGGACTAGAGGGTACATTTTGGTTTTTATGAACTTTACCAAAATGAACCCTCAAACCCCGCTCACCTTTAAAAAAATATATTAGGTTCTAGCAAACTCTTTAATTTAATCCTTGAGATCTCATTCTAATAACTTACATAGTATTTTTAGTAAAAGTGTATTACATATCTCAAAAATAATTATTTGACTAGTAAAATTGTAATCTATTTTTGCATGTATTAAGTGTTATTTTTTATTACGAGAATAAACGTGTAAATGTATATTACGCGATCGTGAAAGTTATAATTTCCTTTATCAATAACCTAACACTGTCTTATTTTCATGCAAGATTTACACGAATGTATTTTTTTAAGGTCATTTTCCATGTCCGTTATTTAATTGTGTACGTCTGTAGTGATTTTGAAAACTGATCACGAATGTCTCAGGGCAGTGGATGTGAGCCAGTGGTAGACAGTATTCCCAACCCTTCACTTGAAGTTTTTATGACAAGATGCTAATTATCGAACAGACAGATTGAATAGAACTTTCTAACATAACTAGTTGCCACCCGATTATTAATCGGAATTATATTTTAAATTAATATAATTAGAATAAATAAGTATTTTGTATAAGTCAAGCTCTTCCAAGAGTGTTTGTGTGTACTGATGACTCTTATGGTCTTAAAGTTTATCAGTATTAATTCTTAGTACCTCGAACGAGTAAAAAGCTTGTGAATTTTAATAAAATAAATTATTAGTTTAGACGATGATGATATCCTTTGGTATAATAATTCATTATTTCACGGGTAAGCAGAATTATATGCATCATGATGAGCAAATTTCTTTAATTCAGACATAAAAGTACGAAACACATGTTGAAACAACAAATATACAGATCATTAGGAAAAAGAACACAATATGAAAAAATTCCTTAAAATTGTACATTAATCTTTGTACTCATCATCACCATTATTTCGGTACAAATGTACCTATACTAAAATAAGGATAATATGGTTAGTTGCATGAAAAAAATACACAACTGTGTGTACTAAACACATCTGCCAATGTTTGATTGATTCAGATAGCTTTGTTCTCAATATTGAACTCCTTGCTTCATTTACTCAAAAGATACGATGCATCAGTAACTCGAAAATGTCGGCATAGTTAAAGCATATTTTCTTTTTATTTACGTGCTGCATTGCATTGACGCATACCTCTCCGCGGGGCTGAGGAGAGGTTATGTCGGACTCACCGGGGGAAAGATGGTGAGTGACATTCCGGTAATACCGACTAAACTCACCACGGTGTTCCTCGACATAACCGCACCGGCGGGTCCGCGCGAATCACTTTCACATGCAATCGCGACCCCGCCGAGGTTTTGGCCCACCGTATAAAACGGCAGGCCACTGCATGACAAGATCTGTCATATGGTCACTTCTAAATTTTAACCCTACTGTCCCCTTGAGAGGGACGGACACACGACACAGAGGCGCGCGTGGGAACACACAGGCCGTCTCTTGGACCTGGTGCTGATCGGGTGGCGGGCAGGCCCACGAAGCTCACCGATCTCAGGTCATACCTCAGGGTAGCTGGAGGTCGTCTCGTACCTTCCGGCGCCCGATTCTGCGATTACGGAGAGAGTTCAGGCGCTCGCTCTCCCACTCCGCCACCTCCTTGATGGAAATTACTTCCTCACAGAAGGAGGCGACGGCGTTCCACGACCTCTCGCTCCGAACCATAGACTGAACCACAGCCGGGAGCAAGAGAGTAACCAATCCGACTGCCGCGACCAACTCGCGGCGCTGCGAAGCCCAGGCAGGGCAGTCCGCTAACGTGTGCAGCGCAGTATGTATAACAAAGTCGCGGTAGTAACCGCAGTGATGACAACCGGGTGTCTTTTGTCGGCCTATGCGATACAGGAACTGGCCAAAGGAACCGTGGTCAGTCATTACCTGAGTCAGCCGGAAGGTGAGGGCGCCATGCCGCCTCTCCAGACACTCTTCATAAATGGGACTTACCACCACGATCGTAGCGTGCCCGACAGTTAATGCATATGCACTAACTTAGCAACGAAGAAGAATAAGTGAACGTAATTCATGCATGTAAAGACGTAAGTTATACGGCGGCAGAGGCAAACTTAGTAACTGAACTCGTTGCACTTGTTCAGTAGTCTCAAAGTTGCGACTTTGTATGTATGAACATTACCGCGATTATTCGCAAAAAAGATTTCAAATCTTAATTATTTGTTATTTGATACTAACTAATATAGAAACATGTCGTATACACTTTTCTTACGATAAAATAATAATCCAAAATAATGGTCAAAATACGATCGTAATTCTTCTTTTTTATTTATTTCTCGTAGCTTTATACGAAGAAGGCGTGCACCTTCTGCCTATAAACTTTAACTATACCAATTTCTATACTTCTCTGCGAGTAAATTATGGTTCAAAAGGGGTACAAAGTTAACATATTAATATACAGATTCTTAATTAAATTTTACTCCTGTGCTTAGGTTTTAATTCCATCTATACTATTATTATATCTATATTATTGTAACAAAGCAGTGTCGGCTCATTGTAGATATTATGTTGATAAAACTAAATGACGTCAACTCTAAGAGTCTGAACTGAGTAAAATAATAATAATTAAAACATTTAATTTGAATACTGAGTTCAATATCGAAATAAAACCCGTTAAAAACAAATCCACACATAATAATACAACACGATACGATATCAAGCACATTAATAGAACTCACGCAACAGATTCCAAACAGATTACCACTGCACGATTTTAAAATCGATGTGTTAAAGTTGTGTGGCAATATATTGAAAGCTTCCGGTTACATTAAATCTCCCAGTATACAGCCGACTGGCTCAGTCACATGGTAAATATTTAACTTAGATTGAAATTGAGAGTATCTCGGAGCGATGTTTCGCCATAGCGTTACATAACAGCCAGCAGCGGTACAAATTTGGTTGACTGCAGTGGTTTTTACTCAGAGCCAGTCCATGGAGATTTAATAAAAAAAATAAAAAGACATTTAAAATTAAATGTTAATTGACAGAATTCTAATTATACATATACCTAGTACAAATGCAAATGACGCTGTTTGTTTATTACGCTTGCACGCCTTATTTGCTCGTTCGATCATCATGAAATGAACATAAGGTACTTTTTACCCAAAAATAAATACTTTTCTTGAGCAAAGCCGCGGGCAAAGGCTAGTTACCTATAGATTCAAAGTTAAAAGCCGTCAGACGTAACGATGTTACCTAAGCTGCTGCTTGCACCTGGTCTTAGCGTTGTCTGTAATGGCAGACGCTCTCTTTCTTTTATCTTCCATGAAGTTTACAATGTTCACAGTAACAAAAGTTCTAAGTAATGTTATCTATTATATAAAAGGCTTTTTATTGCCAGTCCATCCAACTATTCGATTTTCAAAGTAATTTAAAAATGCCTAATTTATACTGCCTGTTACTTATTTAATAACCCAAGCCTTTATTAATTACTGACTTCATTAATAGAATTAAATATTCTTATATTTTTGCGCTAAATAAAAGGAAAAACAATAATATAGGAGAATACAATTCCAATGAACTTTAACGTAATACCGAGGATTTCTAAAGAACAATAGCAATAAATTAAACGTGCATCGCGGCATCGTAAAATATGTGGTCTACCGTTGTGAAATACTCCGCTGATGTATTACATCACGTCACTGCTATGGACTAAAATATTTTCATCCAGCTTCACATAAAGTGAGATTGAATTTTGCCGTAGAAATTGAAGACATATTACGTTGACACATACTCACTGCACTGGCTATGCCTTTTAACAGCAGTACACACGAATTCATAAATTCATACAAGTATAGTCATGCACCTATATTCTCATGTAGGCAGAGGCGTATTATCCCCACATTAATTCGTCAGCTATAGTTATTCAACTTAATTAAAGGCATCAATGTCTAAGTCAAAAATCATTTATTCATTTAGGTCACAAAGTAATACACAGTCAAAGTTTATGAGTTTATATTAAAATTTCTGAATTTACATTTAGACGTTAGTTAACAAGTTCAGGTATCAATACTGAACTACAATCACTTCGCAATCCATAACATAATCTGCTATTACACTCGGAAGATACCTATATAGCGAAAAGCCTTAACAACACGCTTCGCTGTGAGCACAATATTATCCATCCACAGTGTAGAGATAATCCGATCACAGCACAATTCGAGATATCTTTTAGGAGACGAGTGATCCATTTTCTGTTAGCGCGTTTTCGTAAATATGTACTTCAGGATTGTGTTTATATGTATATATGTCACCTACACAGCTGTAAACATCTAACAATTACAATATATGGTAGATATATCGAAGATATTGCAACCAAAATACACGTGTTTTGTTATGCAAAATATTCAGGTTACGTTTGTCAATAATAATCTTAGTGATCTTTAATTATTTAAATTTAAAATATTAGTTCCTGATCTTTTTATCGCTATTTGCTCTTGTGTGAAATAATGTAAATAATAGAATCAAACATGATTCTTGGTCACACGTGAACGGTGATAACTTAATGACGTTAGCACTGCTGTACTGCCAGTCGTACTGCTACATGAGCTAATGTCACCAGTTAACGTAGTAAAGTTTTTTTTATAGTGGTTACTGTAGCCTATCGGGCACGCCACAAGCGTGGCGGTAAGACCCGTTTATGAGGAGTGGCTGGAGAGGTGGCATGGCGCCCTCACTTTCCAGCTGACACAGGTAATGACTAGCCATGGTTGTTTTGGCCGGTTCCTGTGTCGCATAGGGCGGCAAGAGACGCCCGGTTGTCACCACTGCGGTGACTGCCGCGACGTTTTTGTGGACACGGCGCTGCACACTTTGGCGGATTGCCTCGCCTAGGCATCGCAGCGCTGTGAGTTGATCACGGCAGTCGGTATGGTTGCCCTCTCGCTCTCGGCCGTAGTTCAATCTATGGTCCGGAGTGAGAGGTCGTGGAACGCCGTCGCCTCCTTCTGTAAGGAAGTGATTTCTATCAAGGAGACGGCGGAGCGGGAGTGGGAGCACTTAAACCTTCTCCCCAACCGCAGAGCCGGGTGCCGGGCGCGTGATGACCTCCAGCCACCCTGAGTTTTGACCTGGGGGTGGTGGGCTTTGTGGGCCTGTCCACCATCCGATCAGCACCAGGTCCGAGAGGCGGCGTGCGCGTTCCCACGCGCGCTTCTGTATCGTGTGTCCGTCCCCCCTCAGGGGGACAGTAGGGATAAAATTAGTGGTGCCCCATTGGGCACCTTTGGCAGGTCTGATTGTGTAGTGGCCTATCGTTTCATACGGCGGGCCGTAACCTCGGCGGGGTCGCGATTGCATGTGAAAACAATTCGTGCGGCCTCGCCATTGTGGTTATGTCAAGGAACACCGTGGTAGGTTTAGTCGGTATTCCGGGAGGTCCATTATCATCATTTCAACATCTTTTTCTCTTACCCCGGTGAGTCCGACATAACCTCATACGACATAACCAGGTATGCGTCAATGCATTCACCGACGTAAAAAAAAAGCCTATGGCCAATTGCTATGTATATTAGTGACTCTAGGAAAGAACAGTGATCCTACTCTTATGCCAGTTGTATGTGAAAGGTTGATAATTTTTCATCATTATCATCATATTTTGTGCCGTCACCAAATAAATGTCAACCGTTTTCAAGATATGTACGAAGCACTTTAAATTATCAATTTACATTAAAAACATTTTTAAGTCATGGTTATTGTTTATTACAATTTATGGGTATTTTATTTAACCTGTTAAGCTTTATTACTAGGTTCTTTATAAATTAAAATATTCTTTATAATGTAAAAAGACATCCAACGAGCCAATTTATTTTTTTAATGTCGTAAGGGTAATATGGGATATTTAAAAAAATCGTTTTATTAAGCATGTGTATTTTGAAAACGGCTAACTTGCCGCTATATATGGGGGTTAAATTTATTGCATTTTAGCTCCTCTATCTATTGTTGCCGTAGAGTTACCAGTAACCCTGTATAGTAAACTAATATTTTCTAAACTCACACATTAAATTAAGTATCTCAAAATTTATCCTCTATATTAAACTCATCGATATTCAGGACGATCCGAACCTTATTTGAATAATTTGCATAAAGTAACCATTCAAACTGACGACGTGTGATTGTCTGCATAACTGTAACACCGGCCAGCTAAAGCAAATCTATTCTGTATAGTCTAGTGCTGATAGATATTGTCTATTAACGATAGGACTATAATATCATGCAGGGATTGCAGAGAGAAGCTAATACTGCGCTTGATTTGACGGTACATACGTCACCTAGACAACAAGAATACATTATTTTGTATGTTCTCTCGGCCTAGTTATATTCGGTGTATATAGGGACTTTACACATTTAAACATTAAATACAGAATATCCAGCCTCTGTACAACCATATGTGGTACAAAAATAATATTTTTATTTGTGTTCGAATACACAGCTCTCGGCGCATTGGCAAGGCCACCAAGTAACGTAAATTAATTTATTGTTAATTACTCGCCATATTTTACAGACACTCTTGTACCATATTAATAAATGTTGGTACTGGAGTGTGGTCAAGCCTGTGTTTAATTCCCAGCTCGACTAATTTTCTACAAATTGCGGGTAGTCGTAAAATGCGGGTCTCATTTATAGTCCGATGACACGTTGACCGCAGGAGGAAGGAGGATTGTACTCGGTAGAATTGCGTACATTTGCTTTGGTCTTGTAATTATTGCGATTCATTCTAATCGTGAAATATTATAGTAACGTATAGTTTATAGTTGATTGTTTGTTTGTCTATCTGTTTATATATTTGATGCTTTAAAATGTTGTTAATGCTTGTAAATGCTTTATAAAAATCCGTTTTTTGCGTAATACTGTCACGCAAAAATCACTTTATTATCGTTAATAAAGCATTTACAAGCTTGTGATTCAACTATGAATGAATGAACGAATAAAATATATATAAAATCAAAGTAAATTTACTGTAAACATCCTTATGAAAAAAGCACAAAGGAATAATATAATACATGATCAACATAAAGGTATAAGAAATGTATTTATATACGCTTAAAATAAATTTTCTTTAGTGAGAGCAATGAAGCGTGAACAGGTAGTTCAGAGGCTCACGGGGATGAGCTTGCGTAATCTGTTTGATGATCCGTTGTTATAAAATGGCAAATAATATTGTTAAAGAAAACCCGGCAACTTTGATATATTCAGTTTTAAATAATGGCTTTATATTTTTTTTGTTACTGTTAGAGTTACAACCTCTGGTTGCGTTGCCAGGGTCTAGATTGGTAGTTCAATTGATTCTACTTTGAAAGTTGAATACTATATTTTATAGGTAACTGATATACAAATAAGATAAGATAGTCGTATATGCCATTGTTATGTTAGCTTCTAGTTCTTTGAAAGAATTTTAATGATGACTCGGGGCTCTTAATTTACGGGTGATAGGGTCCCCTGAGGCCCTGCCACCCGGAGCTCCTAGGTGGGGGGCAGGAGAGCGACACAAGCGCGTCTCCTGCGCCCCCTCCTCCGGCGTCGGACATCCGGATGGATCTTCCTCACACACCCGTTCCGCCGCCTCCTTCTGCGAGATGACAGTCTCGCAGAAGGACCTCATTGCGCCCCAGCACCTGTCGTCGCCGACCATCTTGGATACGACGGTCGGAAACGAGAGGTCGGGGCCAGTCACGGCGACCAGGGCACTGCGCTCCGCGGCCCACGCCGGGCACTCCTCCAGCGTGTGCTGCGCCGTGTCCCGGTCATACCCCTCACAATGGTGATACCTGGTTGTTGGCTCCCTACCGGCTATCTAGCAGAGGTACTCTCTGAAACAGCTATGTCCGGAGAGCACCTGAGTAAGCCGGTAGGTGAGCGTTCCGCGCCGTCTGTACGTCCACTGCCTTAGCACCGGATGGACAGCCTAGACGGTCCTCACCCCGTAGCGGGGCTGTGCCAGTCTCTCTTCCCACTTCGCCTCAAAGACCAGTCGAGCCTGCCCCTTGCGAGGGTTCCTCACCATGAAGCCGGAGGTCCGCGCGCCAGTAATACACCGACGCTTGGACCACCGCCTCCAAATCCTAGGGCGGCGATGCCGCCAAAACGCACGTAACTCGCATGGTTATCTCGCGCATTTGCCCTCCACGACTAGCTTGCGCATATAGCCCGGATTACCTACTTGCTTTATATACAAGCTTGCATAGCTGGCATTTTTTTTAACATTTTTAATATTTTTTTGTTACCTATTATTTATTTACTATACAACTATTACAGACACCATAATAGTTTTATAGTTTATTTTAATAGACGTCTGCTGTATTAGTTGTTTTGCTGTTTGTTTTTATCGATACAGCGGCGAAATGAGGGGAACGCAAATTAAATAGTTGCTTGTGGCTTATTTTTCCGTAAAAACATATATAGTTATCTGTAAAAAAGTTGCCAGCCAAGCCTGGGCTCTATTCGAGATTATATATTATTTACGCTATCGTCCGTGCCGCCATTATTTTTTATGACCCTAATGGTATGTTTTTGATTTTATATACGTACTCGTACTATAAATATTCGTTAAAATAAACAGGCCTTTTTATATATATAAAAAAACGTAAGTATTAATTTAATATCAACTTTATTTGAACAACATTATTTAGTCGTATAGATTATTAAAATTTGATTTTATTTTTATTGTATACCATCTATTACTCGGTGGCGCAGCAATCCCTAATTCAACTGCTGGGCATAAGGTCTGTGTGCCGATCTCATAATTGAACAAAGTGTTATTTGGTATTCTGTCGAGAAATTCTCAGTAGCACCACGAAGCCGGATAGGTGCCAACAGTCTCACCCTCTAATACGTGAAACTTAAAACCATAGCCATAATCATAACCATATATCAC